>OZ012741.1:82368654-83023184 GCA_963859935.3 Lathyrus sativus | reverse complement strand
TCAAAAAGAATAATACTTCGGAGGGAGTATAATATTACACACAAATGGATTTCTCCTTTGATGTTAGATAATCCACTTTCAACTCCTAGTTCTCAAAAGTAGTCTTCTTTTTAATAAAAATCAAAACCCTAGTGTAGAACCAAAATGTGAAACAAAACGGGAATCCTTGAAAATTGCAATTTTTAACTTAAATATAAAATTTTGAAATTCGAGCAAAGTGTGTCGCACACATATACCAGCATGTTGTGTTTTGCTACTTTTTTTTACATAGCCTTCGTAATTTCTTGTAACTCGTCGACTCAATTACTGACGCACTAAGATTTCTTCAATAACTTCCAAAGTTGATTTCTTCATGAAATCTCACTAAACCTAGTGTCTGGAGCTTTGTATTTGGCCGCATTTTTCACTTCCTTTTTTTTATTTTTCACCAATTTTAGGTGTCATGCTTACTTCAATTCTTGTCACTATAACTTTCACTTTGAAAATATAGTAAAATTTAAAGTGATTTTGACTTAAATTAGTCTTTTCCACAACACTTTGAATCTTATTATGTTTCACTCTATTTCATACAATTTCAAATAAAAGTGTTAGAAAAACATTGTATAATAGAATGTCATCAAGTATTTTAAGCAAATTTATTTAATCACTGTAAATTATAATAAAATAGTATAATTATGGTGTTTCCAACTCGGAGGTTGAAAATAATATTAAATTGCAAATTTCTCAACTCGTTGAACATGTTGGGTCATGAGGAGGAGCATCAATATTGGGTCAAGAGCAACACAAGTGAGAGAGATACCACATATTTATCCAAAATCTTAAGGTGATAGGTGTATGGGTTCAACCACTTATAATTCGTCGACATATAAGCAGATTATTGTTATATCTTGTGCCCAACCTAAACATAGACATCATACTCATATTTGCATTTCACGAATCCCAATTCAACCAAGTATGAGTAGATCTTCTTGTTTCATGCCCTAGGTGCCTACTTGAGACCATAGAGCGCTTTGTGCAACTTGTATATTTGACTTGCTTCCTTCTGAATCAAAAACCCAAGAGGTTAAGTGACATACACCTCTTCAGCTAAAGGTCCATTCAAAAATGTCGATTTCATATCTAAGTGAAATATTGACCATCCTTGCTTGCATGGCAAGGCCACCACTAGTCGAACAACTTCCAATGTTGCGACAGGTGCAAATACTTCAGAGTAGTCGAGTCCTGCTCTCTAGAGAAATCCTTGAGCTACCAATCTCGCATTATGTCTTGCTATCGACCCATCAATATTGTGCTTTAACGTGAGCACCCACTTTACTTCGATAGCTCTTGTATGAGTTGGAAATTCGACCAACTCCCATGTGTTGTTTCTTTCAATTTCTTGTAACGCTTCGACCATAACAAACTTCCATTGTTTATCTTTGATGGTTTTGCTATAGTTGATTGGTTCATCACCTACAAGTAAATTAAAATGAACTAGTTCTCCATCTACTATGACTTCATCATCATCAACCACTTCATAGTCTTGAAGTCTTGCTGGATGAGCTCTAGTTATTTGAGTTCTCTGACTTGTCCCATCCATATCCTATTTGACTTTGACTGTTTCAAGAGTGTCAGCAACTGCTTCAACTTCTTCTTCGACTGGAGTATCAACAATGTCTTTGACTTCGACATCATTACTTGCTTCGTCGAGATCATAGCTCATCAGTGGCTTGTCAATTGCATTACTAGAATTCCAATCCCAGGAAGAATTTTCATCAATCAGAATATCTCAACTTATCACAATCTTCTGATTAATAGGATTGAACATCTTGTATACTCGAGTCTTATGATATCCTACCAGAATCATAAATTCACTCTTATCATCAAGCTTCCTTCTCCTAACAATTATTGGCGCAACGATCGGGGGTTAAGCGAGGAGCATTCTAAATGGTGGGACTTCCTTCTTAGAGCAACACATCTACAGAGAGACACCACATATTCACCCAAAACCTTAAGGTTATAGGTGTATGGATTCTCCCAGTTATAAATTCTCAACTCTCCACATTTATAACCAATGTGGGACTCCAACTCACACTTGACGTGTTATTCTTAACACTCCCCCTCAAGTGTGAGTCCATAATGCTCCCCTCAAGTGGAAACTCTTTTGTCCACATACACTTGTATCGTCGTTGACACACACCTCTTTCCTGGGCATTTCGATACACCTCTTCTTAGGCATTTCGATTTCAACGGGACACCTTTTCTTAGGAATTTCGATATAAGTAAGCCGGTCCTTTTCTCGAACCAGGCTCTGATACCATTTGTTAGTGTGTGAGGTATTTTTAGTGAGGAGAGAAAGAAAGAAAATAAAGAAACAAGGATTGATATTATTGAATTAATAAAACTGAATTATAAAGTATCTATTTATATACACTAAAATAACAAACTAAATAAAAAAAATCCTAAACTCTAATTAGCTTTGGGCTTGGGCCACATAATACAACTTGGATTATATCTAATATCTCAACAGAACAAGCGGTTTTGTTGAGAGATGTTTGAATAAATAGTGTAGAAAACTAATTAAAGTTATTTGTGTTTAAAATTATATGATAAAAGATATTGGAAAAACCAAGTCTCATATATCGATAATTCGGGTCACCCAATGTTTATATCTACGCACCAAGCCCAATAGTGTTGGACGTGAGAGGACGTATTGGAAAAAACCAAAGTCCCACATTAATTAAAGATACAATCTACAAAAGGTTTATAAAGAGTGGCACCCCTTGCCTTACTAACCATTTTTGTAGGGTTAAATTAGGTCAAACTCTAATTCTATCAAAAGATTTCATGAATGAACTTAATTAGTTATCCTATTGAACAAAAGGTTCCCTTAGCACTCTAAATTAAGCATGTTAATGAACTTAATATCCTATGTAGTTGTGAATTTTCTAAATAATATATTTGTAATGCCTTGGTAAATAAGCCTTTAGTTTTAAGATAATCTCTAAAATTTATTGTGAGTTATTAATAAAATTAAGCAACTTATTTAACATGAAGATAATTGGTTGCAATGCTCTACCCCTAGGCTTGGGTGATAAGAAAAAAGAATATCTAAGTCAAAACATTTAAAGAATATTTTTTTTTCTAATCTAAGAACCATAAGTCAATTGAAAAGGGGTTTATCAATAAACAACATTACAAACAAATATTATATAAACCACACAATAATAGTAATAATTCAATCAAAAAAATTTAATTCATAAGGTAATTCTAAGATAAAGAATTCAAAAAATTACAAAAATTACTCGTTTGTTGTTAGTGCTCATATGTAGGCATCACATGATATTGCTTTTGGTGGTTGACTTAATATGAATATTTTTTGTTCAGAGAGAAGTTTTAGTATCAACCGAATCCGTGAAGCTATTGGAGAGTTTGCTCTTTTTCTTTGATTTTAATGCCTCTCGACTGCCACTTAAAATTTTACAAATCCCAGGTTAGGTTTCATTTTTTATTCTTTTTTCTAAAGAAATTTCAAATAAATCATGCCTTACTCTAAATAGATCATACCTATCTTTTTTCCTGATATACAAGATAATTGCAATGTTTATACTACTAATTTACTTGTGTTGTTGCAGGTTTAAAAAATGAGATGAAAGCATACCATATTGATAAGATTACATCCAGAAAAATAGTTGAGCATCTCATAGAGGAGTTTGTTGGAATTCCAAAAACCTAATGTATTATTATGATTATTGTTACTATTTTTATTTTTATTTTGGTAAAATAAGGCCTTTGAAATGAAAAGGAATTGTTTAAGTTATAGAAAAGATTTATTCAAATTAAGTAATCAAGTTCGGATTTGAGTTCATTAACGATATTTTAACATAATTGCTTGAGTATAAAAGGTCCTCAATTTCCGTTCTTTTAAATACACGTAGCATGAATAAAAGGTTTCTCTCTCCACAAATAATCTTCTTTCTCCACAATGTACTAAACTATCCATATTTCAAATAATAAAAAGTTCACAACAAAATGGAGGCTCCAAAGCCATTGGCACATCCATTCAAAAAAGCACATAGGCATCACACTCATTGGTGCATGCACCACCAATGCACCAATCACTACAACAAATAACGCTTTTTATACCGAAGTTAATAACTCGGACAATAGAAAAACAAGAGAAATGGTATTGGGAGCGCCAACTTTTTTTTTAACAACTCTTTTACCTCGGTTATTCAGAAAAGCAATGAAATAGATCTATAAGGGAGCTCGCTTCGAAACTCAGTTTTTACATTATATATTTTTTTTCCAGGTTTTTAGTTTGTATTTCTCACTTGGCATCTTTCCAAATTCCATTTTTATCATTGTTATTTTTTATTTTTTATTAGTATTTACCTCGGCTACATGGTCTAATTGAGAGATAATATATTTTGCACTAATCAATTTCAAAATACTATTTTGAAAATCTTATTTTAATTTTTTATTTGATATGTACAAAACTGACGTTATACATTTTAATTTAATTCACAGAATATGGCGCTATTGTGTTTTTTATATTTGCTATTTTTAATTAATATTGTCACGTAGGATTTTATATAAAATTGACATGAAACATTTATTGCATGAGATACTTCATATTACAATCTAGCTAGTTTCTAACTTTTCATTTACCTATCAACGCTCAAACGTCATTTCGTCATTGTCATTTCACAAACACCCTAGGGGATTTCCAAGATGATATTCATCAAATCTCTTCCAACAAATATTCATCAAACTTCATTTTCGCAACAGGTTTGTTCTTCACTGAAACGAGTTATATATCACTTTGTTTTTCACTGATCACTTTGTCTAGGATTTTACGTTAGTTTGCCTTTTGATCAATTTGTTTATAAGATTTTCTATTTGTTTTTATTGAAATGTTAGTTAGTATAATTTCTCTTGATCATTTTGAGGTTTATTTAGATAGTCATTTCGTCAACAAATATTATTTTTCAACAGGTTTCTTCTTCACTGAAACAAGTTATATATCACTAAAACGAGTTATATATCACCGAAATGAGTTTATATCATTTTATTTTTCACTGTTTGTCTCTTGATCATTTTGTTTCTACATATTTGTCTCTTGATAGTCATGGCTAATTTAAAAAGTACCTCTCATACAATATTTGTTGCAACATCTATTAATACAAATCATAGAAGAAAAACTAGAGGTGATACGATGTATACCGGTGGTAAAAAGAAAAAACCTAAGAAACCAATATTCGTTACCCAGTTATAGTTGATGTTGCAATCGACAGAGCTTATGGTGAACACACTGACAATTTCATAGGTTATATTGCCTTACAAGGTAGAAGTAAAGTGAGAATTTTGATTGATAGTTAGCACGATGTTGAAGATGAATTAAAAGATGCCATATGGTAAGATGTTCGAGTATATATGATCATTTATTTTTTGTTTAAACATATGATGTGTTCATTGTTACTAATAACATCTATATTGAGTAAACATAGGATGTGTTCATTGTTTGTCGAAATAATGATCATGTGAAAAAGAAGATGATTACATATTGTGGTGAGTGTCAGTGGGGCTTGAAGAAGTATAGGATGTTGGGGGAGGATAAGAAGAAGTTTGAGGAGGAAAGGAAAAGGTGGAGGAAGGAGCAGAATAGGAAGTTGGAGGAGGATAAGAAGAAGTTTGAGGAGGAGAAGAAGAGGTGGAGAGATGGGCATGATAGAAAGTAGGAGGAGGAGAGGGAGAGGTTATTGCAGACGATGCGGAAGAGTGTCCATAAGCAGCAGGAGGGGCGAAGGAGGATGACTAAAGAGAAGGTGTCTGATAAGTATACTCATAATGTGCTTGAAGTATAGGCTCAATGTTGTTGTTATTATTGTTTGTGTATTTTAATTTTGGATTGTATGTATGTTGTTTTTATGATGCAAAAATTGAATTGGTTAGGTCTATTAAGCTACATAAATTCAAATCTATTGGAAATTCAAGACAATGAAGTTCAGAAAGTTACAGGTGGTACAAGCGCGAAAGAAAGCTTTTCTGCCAACCAGGGCAGTATTGAAAGAAACAGGTGGTACAAGGTGAGGAAAATACACAAGAATGAGGGATTGAATTGTATTATCCAAATTCGTTACTACTTCTGAACAGAGTTTAGATTCTAAACAAAGGTTCAGAACTTGATAATAGGTGCATCGGATATCAACAGAAGTAAATAAAAAGATATAGAACACAACAAAATTATCCTGGTTCCTCCCAAACTAAGAGTAGTCCAGTCCCCTTGCAACAGAAATGAAGAGAGATAAGTTTTGATGTTCCAAAATGTTACAAAATGAAGTTTTCTCCCAAAAATGGAGTTATGACCTAAAAATACAAGAAAATGACTTAAATACACATTTTGGTTCTGTCACGTTCGCTAGGCGAACAGCTAGCGAACGCGAACTTTTGGAACTTTCAGATCTGTTCAATTCTGGGCTCGTTTGCTACCTGCTCGCTAGGCGAGCTGCTAGCGAGCTGACAACATTTTCTACTGGAAGTGTTTGCTAGAGACTCGTTGCGCCTTCGCCTAGCGAATGCTCGCTGCTCCCTCGCTGCATCTTCGCCTAGCGAGCTTGCTGTTTGTTTGCTTGCTTTCTTGGTTCCTTTGCCCATTTCTTGTGTCTTACATTTCACTTTTTTTGTGCCTAATTCCTGCACAATAGCACACAAATCAAAGTTACCAAGACATTTTGACACTATATTGCAAACCAAACAAAACAAGAGTGGTTTTCAACACTTAATTGATGAAAATGAGTGAAAAATGCCAACATTAGATAGATCAAATAGGTGAAATTTGGAATCTAACAACTCGCCCCAACTACCTTTTTGCTTGTTCTCAAGCAAAGTATGCCTCTCATTTCGCAATAAGAGGATTTGCTCAAGACTAAGATTCACCCAAGAATGGATAAAATTGGCTCAAACACAAATGATGCAAACAAGCCATGGTTTCAAATGTTTAGAATCAAACAATGCACAAGAACTAACTTCTTAAAACAAATATAAACCCATGCATCAATCAACAACTATTTTTTTCATGAATGAATCACCCTATCTCTTCTCTTCGAATAAGGATTGAAGAAATTACGCGTTTGCAACCGCGGGGACAATTTCACTCAACTAACAAACAATGTCAATATCAATTCAATTCATACAAAATCTAACAATTCAAAAATGTAAATATGGAAGCAAGAAGATCACTAAGGTCTTTAAGGTTGTAGCTTGGTCGGGTTTACAAACAAGGGACATTTCTAAGGCCATGGAAACAAAATTGTCGATGCAAAAGAGGCATTCACCACACACGAGTTATTTACACATCCCAACTTCATTCCATTCATTTCTTAATTGCAAACCTTCCCAACTTATTTCACAACTTATTCTTTCACTATTTTTCTTTTCCAAGCCAGCATTCTTTTTCTCATATTTTTTTTCATCATTTTTTTTATTCATTTTCACATAACAATTTTTTTATACTTGCTTGAATTTTTCAAAAGTTGTAACAACCTAGTATCTTCCTTTTTCATTCGCCCCAACTTAACTTTTACTCAACCCTCAAGTGAATGCTCTTAGATTTTTATGGCAAATAATACAATTAAAACAAATTTAAGGGTTCAAGAAAAATTTTAGAATCTCACAAAATTAAGAATGAGATTCATATTGTTTAGGCTCAAAGGGGTTAACAAATTCTCTCTACTCACGGGTAAGTTGCATTTGGACGTGGTTGTGCTAAATATAAACAAGTGCCTTGATCATTTCTAATGCTTCCACAAATTCACAATGATAACAAGATAAAGCATGAATCATACGAATCAACAAAATTTATCAGAAATCCAACATTTAGTAAACAATGGAAGCTTTCTCACAAATTGTGGGTTTTTGGTCCTAAGTGAAACAATCATTCAAATAAGTTGCCAAAAGAACACATTTCATTTGCACAAAGACTTAAGTTCTTAAGCATTCTAAAATTCTAAACAAAAGAGACCATGTACCTTGACAATATTCACTTGTTTCATACTATCATCGCCATCCAGACTCAGTCGAAACTACATTGAATGCTTTTATACCGATAGCAACCACTCTAGAAGGAGTTTTCATCATTCCTTAACACACTAGAAAAAACATAAAAATAAACAAATATATACAAAATATACAAAGCTTAAAAACATAGAACCGTTGCAATGCACTCCAAAATCTCAACACCAATCCCCGGCAACGGCGCCATTTTGCTGGTGCGGTAAAGCAGCAATCAAAAAATATTAAGTAACCCAGTTTTGTCGTCTCCATAGGGATTAGTGCGACCTGAATGTCGTTCAACGGTTTCCATATTTCCAAGCTTATTGTTCAAAAGGTTTGGTTAAAGAGGTTAAAGGAACCACAGATAAAAACAGAAAATATAAATAAAGACTGAAATATAAACGGAGCCTTGTTGGGATTGGATTTCATCAATTGATAACATATGCATTCTTCTGATCAAATTAAACACAGCGCAAGCATTCGTCTAATATCCTCACGTATCACTCATGACAAAGCTTATCTCTAACGTGGCGTCGAGAGAAAAACCGTGTTGTCTCATTGGTGATCTCTCACCCAACAAAAACATAACACAGAGCATTAAGATCTGATACTCACGCAAATGCTAAGCCTAAATCTATCTCTAGCGTTTAGGACCTAACAGGCAATCATCCTAGATCCAGATCCGAAAAGTATATCTCTATCACGATTCAAATCAAAGATTAATAGGTAAACAAGAATGAAACCCATATCAGATAAATAATTGTTTTGCATAAAATACAATGATCAGAATACGTACACACGCTTAACCCTTTTTACATGTATTCATCTAATCCGCCAAATGTCGGTGAACATCGTTCTTCATCACTATTATCACATACCCACACAATATCATATCGATACTACCCATGCTACTCATGCTACTTAATCAACACAACACCATGGAATATACAATGAATATCAACTTCAAAGCCATGTCAAAAGTTTGTTCATTGATAGAAGAAAATCTGAGATTAAAGATGTGAAAAGGTTTTGTCAAGACCCCCAAATACATAATCAAAGATATTCAATCAATAGAGAATCAAAACTAGTTCACAAACATAAATTAGATAAAATACATAAGGTATCAAAAGATTACAATCCAAACCCCAACAAGAGATCGAAGATCTTACCTCCTCCCCTTGGGGTTTTGTGTTTCTCTCTCTAAAGAAATGAAGAGAGATAAGTTCTGATGTTCCAAAATGTTACAAAATGAAGTTTTCTCCCAAAAATGGAGTTATGACCTAAAAATACAAGAAAATGACTTAAATACACATTTTGATTCTGTCACGTTCGCTAGGCGAACAACTAGCGAACGCAAACCTTTGGAACTTTCAGATCTGTTCAATTCTGGGCTCGTTCGCTACCTACTCGCTAGGCGAGCTGCTAGCGAACGTTCGCTACCTGCTCGCTAGGCGAGCTGCTAGTGAGCTGACAGCATTTTTCTACTGAAAGTGTTCGCTGGAGACTCGCTGCGCCTTCGCCTAGCGAATGCTCGCTGCTCCCTCGCTGCATCTTCGCCTAGCGAGCTTGCTGTTTGTTTGCTTGCTTTCTTGGTTCCTTTGCCCATTTCTTGTGTCTTACATTTCACTTTTTTGTGCCTAATTCCTGCACAATAGCACACAAATCAAAGTTACCAAGACATTTTGACACTATATTGCAAACCAAACAAAACAAGAGTGGTTTTCAACACTTAATTGACGAAATTGAGTGAAAAATGCCAACATTAGATAGATCAAATAGGTGAAATTTGGCATCTAACAACTCGCCCCAACTAGCTTTTTTCTTTTTCTCAAGCAAAGTATGCCTCTCATTTCGCAATAAGAGGATTTGCTTAAGACTAAGATTCACCCAAGAATGGATAAAATTGGCTCAAACACAAATGATGCAAACAAGCCATGGTTTCAAATGTTTAGAATCAAACAATGCACAAGAACTAACTTCTTAAAACAAATATAAACCCATGCATCAATCAACAACTATTTTTTTCATGAATGAATCACCCTATCTCTTCTCTTCGAATAAGGATTGAAGAAATTACGCGTTTGCAACCGCGGGGAAAATTTCACTCAACTAACAAACAATGTCAATATCAATTCAATTCATACAAAATCTAACAATTCAAAAATGTAAATATGGAAGCAAGAAGATCACTAAGGTCTTTAAGGTTGTAGCTTGGTCAGGTTTACAAACAAGGGACATTTCTAAGGCCATGGAAACAAAATTGCCGATGCAAAAGAGGCATTCACCGCACACGAGTTATTTACACATCCCAACTTCATTCCATTCATTTCTTAATTGCAAATCTTCCCAACTTATTTCATAACTTATTCTTTCACTATTTTTCTTTTCCAAGCAAGCATTCTTTTTCTCATATTTTTTTTTTCATCATTTTTTTTATTTCATTTTCACATAACAATTTTTTTATACTTGCTTGAATTTTTCAAAAGTTGTAACAACCTACTATCTTCCTTTTTCATTCGCCCCAACTTAACTTTTACTCAACCCTCAAGTGAATGCTCTTAGCTTTTTATGGCAAAGAATACAATTAAAACAAATTCAAGGGTTCAAGAAAAAATTTAGAATCTCACCAAATTAAGAATGAGATTCATATTGTTTAGGCTCAAAGGGGTTAACAAATTCTCTCTACTCACGGGTAAGTTGCATTTGGACGTGGTTGTGCTAAATATAAACAAGTTCCTTGATCATTTCTAATGCTTCCACAAATTCACAATGATAACAAGATAAAGCATGAATCATACGAATCAACAAAGTTTATCAGAAATCCAATATTTAGTAAACAATGGAAGCTTTCTCACAAATTGTGGGTTTTTGGTCCTAAGTGAAACAATCATTCAAACAAGTTGCCAAAAGAACACATTTCATTTGCACAAAGACTTAAGTTCTTAAGCATTCTAAAATTCTAAACAAAAGAGACCATGTACCTTGACAATATTCACTTGTTTCATACTATCATCGCCATCCAGACTCGGTCGAAGCTTCATTGAATGCTTTTATACCGATAGTAACCACTCTAGAAGGAGTTTTCGTCATTCCTGAACACACTAGAAAAAACATAAAAAGAAACAAATATATACAAGCTTAAAAACATAGAACCGTTGCAATGCACTTCAAAATCTCAACACCAATCCCCGGCAACGGCGCCATTTTGCTGGTGCGGTAAAGCAGCAATCAAAAAATATTAAGTAACCCAGTTTTGTCGTCTCCACAGGGATTAGTGCGACCTGAATGTCGTTCAACTGTTTCCATATTTCCAAGCTTATTGTTCAAAAGGTTTGGTTAAAGAGGTTAAAGGAACCACAGATAAAAACAGAAAATATAAATAAAGACTGAAGGTTAAAGGAACCGCAAACAAAACAATCAAAACATTCAATAATCATGACGAGAGTAGAGTTTTACCGAAGGTTTGAGGACGGCGGAGCTTGAGATGACACGATTGGAGCTTCGTCAATTTGGACTCGCGGCGGTTTGCGAAGGCTTCAACGATTGAAGAGATAAGTTTATTCCTCGATCTCTTAGGTTTATGTGGTTTTGGTTTTTGTGATTATGACCTCCTTCCCTCATCTCCAATCATTCCCTTTTATAGGCTTCACCGAGATTCTCTGTATTTAAATCTGATTAAATTGGTTTGAATGCTGATTTGGATATTCCATTTGGTTATAGACAGAAATTTGAAAACATTCTCTTTTTGATGGTTGCAGTAATGATTCGTTAAATGACATTTCAATCTCTGATCTTGTGTATTAATTCAAAATTGGATTTTGTCTATCTAGGTTCAATGTTTTGGACTGGATATTTTCAAATCTTCTTGTGGGAATATTCTCTAACGATTTTGCCAATTCGGGGTTTGTAGGTGTGGATAACAATCTGTTTTGGGCCAGGGAGGAAATACGCAGCCCAGAGTAAATTGTGGTGAAAAGGGATTGGTGAGTCCAAAACTCAATTGTTGGTAACAGTCTGTTGTTTTTTAACTTCCCGTGGAATATGCTTGTGGTTCTAACTTGTTCTCAATTCTTCTCAAGTATCAATCCTGGAGCAATGCAGATTTGACAATTCACGCAAAATTCGGTATAAATGACTTTCACAATGTAAGTTCTGAACTTGTGTAATCCTCCTTGGATGGGACTGATGTAGGTTTGTTAGATGTTGCAGGGGATTTTAAGTTTAATGGAGGATGAGGATTATAGTTATGGAAGAACTTTTGGAAGTTGTTCGTTAGTTCAGTTGCTCGAGAAACCGCCTTTTCATCTCGAGAAGTCGTCACAAGATGCATTACCCTTTGCTTCTGAAATGAACATTGTTTTACAAGATCAAGAGTGAACTCATCATTTGCTCCCTGAGGATGTTGAGCATCAGCAGCGTCAAGGACTTCTTTCAAAACTTTCAAAGCATTACCAGCTTACTAGATTCAGGGACTGTCATGGACTCTGCTTGTGGTATAACTGCTTTATGTCTAGGTGAAGCCTGCTCTGCAAAGTCGCCAGTCTGCGATCTATTCTCAGCAATTTCTTTTTCCCTCATAGCCTCATCCTTATTGCACTCCATGAGTAAGATGAAATCAAAACTCAATTAGTGTAGTTCCCCTCAATCATAAAACATACAGACGGGAAACTTCTGCCTTTTAGACACAGTGCAACATTTTCACCTGCGGCTGCGTGAGTATCATATCCTTCCCATTACTTGTATTGACTAACATTGTTCTGTTTTGTTGTGGCTTTGAGAATAACCCTCATTTGGAAGGTCCGGAGTTGCTAGGACTTGTATGTTATGAAACAAACCGCTTGTGAATAACACGATACTGTTGGACCTTAATCTATGTTGAGTTAAGTGTATTCTAAAATTGAAGTGTATTACGTGATAGTGATACTTTCTAGTAAAAAAAACATGTGGTCATAACGTTTTAATCTTGTGTTCAAACTTCTGCAGGCTAAATGACACCACTTAGAGGACATGAAGAAGCCGTGATGACGGCAGCATGCTGGAAAGTGTACAAAAACAGCACGAAGACGGGCTGGAGTGAACAAAACCTAAGCCATGAATAACCCGTGAAGCAAGTACCGCAGGCCCCGGTGTATGTCTCAATCAATCATCGGCTGCCGGTGTCGTTCGAGGATCTGTAGCAAGAAATCTGTCCCATACATTATTTTCCACTGTTGTCAATTGTGTTATTGCAGGAATGATAACGGATATTATTCGCACCAGGTGACGACTCCGTCCTTTTGCACTTGGTAATGCTTAGTACTTGATGCTTCTTTCTTGCAGGTTTTTTTTATAATAAATCGTCTTGAAGTGGCGGTATCATGGAATTTGCTTGGCGCAGCTTGATGACGTCGGCGGTGGTGTCGTAGGACACATGAAATAGGACTGGAGCAGAGCACTTTGTAACTTTGGCATCTTATGAATCTTAGACACTTTATCTTGAACTTGATAGATGTATGGAAAATTATCCTTTTGTAGAAAAAATATTGAACGATGATGTATTTGTATTTTGAAATTAGCTCATTCCAAATAATCTTCTTATTGTAAATTTAAAGTTCATGACCTTGGAATCTCTTGAGTTTGGATCTTGATTCAAAATATATGTAAATCCCCTTAATTCCATAACTTAAGTACACCATGTTTCTCATGCCTTGAATCTTGAAATTCCATGGTTGATCCTTTAAATTCGGGCTTTTAACAACCTTCCACATTAATCCTGAGTCTTGTAAGGCAATTAGACTTTTGTATCCATATATGCGAAGTTTGACGCTTGGCATCAACATGAACTTTTGAAGAGAACATGGATCTTAAATACCTAACTTGGTGGATTTTCCAAGATGAAACCTCTTGTCATGAATTTTGTGAATATTTCAAATTGAACCATGACTTGATTTTGAATTCTCTTTTCTTCATGAACACAATGGATAAATCTTGAATTATATTTCATAGATCTCTAGTATGGAACTCAATGGTTGTATTTGAACCAAGGTAGACAACCCTTGACAACAAGATGGCGTGAATCCCAATCCTTGAATAATAGGCCCTTATACGTATCACTTTGTGATTCCTTGAACTTCCAGCAGTAGCCTATCTTTCACACAATAAACAAACAAGTTGGTTAAAACGGTTAGCTATGCATAATGATTGACTATGAGAATGAACGTTATCTCCACTCGATATTACTGCGTCTGCACAAAAATTGGTTAGTCACATAAATATTAAATATTAAAATATAGTCAAATAACAACATGAGAATGCAAGAAGAGGTGGGATCTTATGGTCAAAAAATAGGGTGTGACAGATGCCCATATTAAGTTACTTATATCCGGAGATATGGAGATTAAAATCTTCGTCTCGACGCGATAGGAGGGACTTATATACAAACATTGCACACATTTTTGGCCTTAAGACGCCACCGAATGCGAGTGATGTGTGAAGAAATGAGAATGCAAAACAGACGGTCCGGTGAGGAAGAGAGGTCACAGGGAACGAACAAGACACAATACGCGAAACAAAAAGAACAGCAGACCCAACGGAAGGGACCCCCACGGGGACAGGAAACAATCATTGATAGAAATCTCCATAAGTAAAATAGCAACACACACACACACACCAAGGATATGAAAACTTAGACAATAGAGGAGAAACTCGTAATCGAATGGTAGCTTATTACCAATTATGGAGCAATCCAGCCAGCGGTAGGAACCATAGTGACCTTTTTGTTATATTTTTTTGAAATCTAACCGAAAATAGTAAAATGTATAACCTCCCCGAGCGTCATGGTAAAGCCATGAGCTGGTCTCAGTATCTGATGTAGAACCTCCCCGAGCGTCATGATATGGGAACCATGATATGGTCTCAGTCTCTGATGTAGAACCTCCTCGAGCGTCATGGTATGGGAACCATGAGCTGGTCTCAGTCTCTGATGTAGAACCTCCCCGAGCGTCATGGTATGGGAACCATGAGCTGGTCTCAGTCTCTGATGTAGAACCTCCCCGAGCGTCATGGTATGGGAACCATGAGCTGGTCTCAGTCTCTGATGTAGAACCTCCCTGAACGTCATGGTATGGGAACCATGAGCTGGTCTCAGTCTCTGATGTAGAACCTCCCCAAGCGTCATGGTATGGGAACCATGAGCTGGTCTCAGTCTCTGATGTAGAACCTCCCCGAGCGTCATGGTATGGGAACCATGAGCTGGTCTCAGTCTCTACTCGAAATGTTGAAAATTTTTGCAGATTGTAGAATTATTGTAGTTTGTAGTTGTCGTTGTAGACTATAAATGTAAATTGTTGTTGTTGTAGAACTTCTTGGCCGTGAGCCATAATGTATTGTAAATTGTAGAATTTTGTAGATTGTAATTTGTAATGTAATCTGTAATGGAGATTGTATAGCTTCACCGGGGATATTCAGAAGAGATGTAAGCCGGATTAATTGTAAAGTATGTCTTCTCAAGTAAAGAGAGACTAATGTGATAAATTTCTTCGACTTCTCTGGGGAAATGTCGCTCGATGGGATTAATCATGTGTAATGAAATCATTGGGGAATATACTCCTGGGGAGTACCTTTGTTGTAGCTGTAGAAATATATCATTGCAGATTCTCTACTGAAGAGAAGTATTTGTAGTGGGAATTTTCAAATAAGATAAGTGTCTTGTAATGTCTTTGGCGGGCCTTTCTGATGGATTGACGAAGCGATGCCATTTGACGAGTTGATAATGTTGAAGAACCGCTGAGGGTGAATGAACTGTCTTGTAGAAACTGTCGTTTGTCGTTTTGAATAAGATCTTAGTCAAAACGAGTTGCTCAAATAAAGAGAATATTTATAGTCCCGATGTCGATGGTCGAGAAAATCTTGTGATACCGTTGTTGGAAGAATATCTGTCTTTGTAAAGATTCTTCGAAAATATTATCCCTGGGGAATAGAGTGCAAAATAAATGCACATCTGTTCCATGTCTGAATACTGGAGATTATCCACATTGCGATTGCTGAGGACTGAAGTTCAATTCAGGAAGTAGTCGAAGAGAAAACTATCAAGTAAGACTCGGCCATTGAGGTATGAACTCAAAAGGGATGTACTAACATAACCGTCTTCCACGAGGATCGAACTTCATGGGGAACATACAAACATTGTGCTCTTTTCTGCCTAGGGCTGACAACTCTAATTGGAAGGACAGGACAAACCCAGTCACTTGGGGATAACTAAAACCAAAGCGACAGAACGAGTAAACAAAAGGATGCAAAAATGCATATGATATCTATCTATATGATGTGCGTATGCTGATGGACCGGGAGAGGCAAAAATAAACGTCTTAGACGGAAAGGTACTCAAGCAAAATCTCCACAGACCTCATACCACCTGTAAAGAAATCTAGAACATAAACAGACCCCGTCTCTGGATAAAGTAAATATCCTTTGCTTGTGGGAACATATGTGATTGACGTTCTTCCATGGATGAAATAAGCGTCCATGGCCATCCTTTTGTTATTCATATATCGAGTAAAACATGAAGTAGTGAAAAAGTTTAAATCAATTTGGATTTTGCTATCGAGAAAAAGATTTTGATAAATGAGAAACTTTTATTGAATGGCGATCACAGAAAGGCGTAACCCCAATATTACAGTGTTGGAAAATAGTAGAGATTACATCGAGGGAATAACAACTTGCTCTCCCTAAGTGAATGAGAACTTCCTTAAGCGAAATACTTTTTGACAGTGTCTGTATTCACAGGGCGAGTGATTTCTTCTCCATCCATTGTTGCTAACATCAAGGCGCCTCCTGACAAAACCTTCCTTACCACGTATGGTCCATCATAGTTCGGGGCCCATTTTCCTCTAACATCGGTGAGGAAAGACTGAATCTTCTTGAGCACGAGGTCACCTTCTTTGGATACACGGGGTCGAACCTTCTTGTCAAAAGCCTTCTTCATCTTCTGCTGATATAACTGCCCATGGCATAGCGCAACCATCCTCTTTTCTTCGATTAAGTTCAATTGATCATATCTGTTCTGGCACCATTCAGGTTCTGATAACTTTGCATCCATCAAAATCCTCATAGAAGGAATCTCAACTTCTATCGGGAGCACTGCTTCCATACCGTAGACAAGTGAAAATGGAGTTGCCCCAGTCAATGTGCGTACCATCGTACGATACCCATGCAAGGCGAACGGGAGCATCTCATGCCAGTTTTTATAAGTAACAACCATCTTCTGAATGATCTTCTTGATATTCTTGTTGGCGGCTTCAACAACCCCATTCATCTTTGGTCTGTAAGGAGAAGAATTATGATGCTCTATCTTGAATTCTTTGCATAGTTCTTTCATCATTCTCTTATTCAAATTGGACCCATTGTCTGTGATAATCCTGCTTGGCACACCATACCGACAGATAAGCTGGTTCTTGATAAACTTGGCAACCACATGTCGAGTTACATTAGCATAGGAAGCTGCTTCGACCCACTTGGTAAAATAATCAATGGCCACTAAGATGAATCGGTGTCCATTGGATGCTTTTGGCTCTATCATACCAATCATATCAATTCCACACATAGAGAAGGGCCACGGGGATGAGATAACGTTCAATAAAGTCGGAGGCACATGGATCTTATCTGCGTAAATCTGACACTTGTGACATTTTCTAGCAAACTTGTAACAATCTAATTCCATTGTGATCCAATAATAACCAGCTCTTAGAAGCTTCTTGGCCATGGCATGTCCATTGGCGTGGGTGCCAAAGGATCCTTCATGAATTTCCGTCATCAACATATCTGCTTCTTGTTTGTTAACACATCTCAGCAGGACCATATCAAAAATTCGCTTGTACAGTACATTGTTACTCAAAAGAAAATTCCCAGCCAACCTTCTCAAAGTCTTCTTATCCTTGTTGGAAGCTCTCGAGGGATATTCTTGACTTCTGAGGAAAACTTCAATGTCATGGTACCAGGGTTTTCTATCTTCGACGGCAAAGATGTAGGCGGGTCTGTCAAGACGTTTTACTTCAATCCGAGGACACTCATTCCAAAAGTTTACCACAATCATTGAGACCAGAGTTGCCAACGCATCTGCCATTCTGTTCTCATCACGAGGAATATGATGAAATTCGACCCTATCAAAGAACGGTAACAGTCTTCTAGCATAGTCTCTGTATGGGACCAAATTATCATGTCAAGTTATCCACTCTCCAGTGATTTGGTTGATTATCACTGCAGAATCACCAAATACATCCAAATTCGTAATTCTCAAATCGATTGCTTCCTCAAGACCCATGATGCATGCTTCATACTCAGCCTCATTATTAATACACTGGAATGTTAATCTGGAAGTAAATGGGAAGTGGGTCCCTTGAGGAGTCACAATAACAGCACCTATCCCCTTTCCATGAGCGTTGACAGCTCCATCAAAAACTAAGCCCCATTGAGATCCGGGTTCTGGTCCTTCACCATGCACGGGTTCTTCACAGTCTTTCATCTTTAAAAACATAACATCTTCATCGGGAAAGTCATCGTTGGAGGGTTGATAATCCAAAATAGGCTGGTGAGCCAAATGATCAGCCAAAACACTTCCTCTGATAGCTTTCTGAGTATGGTACTCGATATCATATTCGGATAACAACATCTACCATCTAGCAATTCTCCCAGTCAAAGCGGGTTTCTAAAAAATATACTTGATAGGATCCATTTTCAAAACTAACCAAGTGGTGTGATTCAACATATACTGGCGCAAACGTTTGGCGGCCCACGCCAAAGCACAACAAGTCTTCTCTAACATACTGTATCTTGTTTCACAATCAGTAAATTTCTTGCTCAAGTAATAAGTGACATGATCTTGCTTTCCTGTTTCATCTCGTTGACCGAGTACACAACCCACCGAATCTTCTAAAACGGTCAGATACATAATCAAAGGCCGTCCTTCAACTGGCGGTATCAGGATAGGTGGTTCAAGCAGATACTCTTTGATACTATCAAAAGCCTTTTAACAATCTTTAGTCCAAACATACCCTTGTTCTTTCCTCAGAAGCTTGAAAATAGGTTTATATGTAGCAGTCATATTGGATATAAATCTGGAAATATAATTCAAACGTCCCAAAAATCCTCTGACTTGTTTCTCAGTGGTAGGAGCCGGCATTTCCTGGATAGCTTTCACTTTGTCGGGGTCCACCTCAATCCCTCTTTGGCTGACAATAAAACACAATAGTTTCCCTGATCGCACTCCAAATGTACATTTATTGGGGTTTAGGTGGAGCTTATATTCCCTCAAACGACCAAACAGCTTAGACAAATGTTTAACATGATCATCTTCAGTCTTCGACTTAACTATCATATCATCCACATAAACCTCGATCTCTTTGTGCATCATATCATGGAACAAAGTAGTCATAGCTCTCTGATATGTTGCCCCTGCATTCTTTAATCCAAACGGCATAACTCTGTAACAAAAAGTGCCCCAGGGTGTGATGAATGACGTCTTCTCTCTATCCTCGGGAGCCATTATAATCTGATTGTAACCTGAGAAACCGTCTATAAAGGAGAAAACCTCATATCTTGCGGTACCGTCAACCAAAATGTCAATGTGAGGTAACAGGAAATCATCTTTCGAACTGGCTTTATTCAAATCCCTGTAGTCTACACACATGTGAACCTTACCATCCTTCTTCGGGACGGGCACAATATTAGCCAACCAGAGCGGATACTCGGCAGTGACAAGGAAACCTGCATCAATCTGTTTCTGTACTTCTTCCTTAATCTTTAGAGCCATGTCGGGTCGAGTCCTTCTGAGCTTCTATTTTACTGGCGGGCACTCTGGCTTCAAAGGTAGACGATGTTCAACTATAGCAGTGTCCAATCCAGACATATCTTGATATGACCAAGCAAACACATCAACAAACTCTCCAAGCAAATCAATCAGCTGTTTCTTCACATCATGTTTGAGCAGAGCTCCAATTTTCACTTCTCTACAGATTTCTTCTGTTCCCAAATTGATTACTTCCACCGGCTCCTGATGGGGTTGGATAGATTTCTCTTCTTTCTCAAGCAGTCTGGAAATCTCTTCTGGGATATCATCTTCTTCGTCTTCGGCTTCGTACACAGGAAACTCAAAATTCGGAGAAGGCAGTGGATCATTATTCCCAGGATGTAATTTATGTAGCAATTTGCGCAAGTGATGTGATTTTTAATAAGTTTTCGTAAAGTGGAAAGTGTGTGTACGCGAGATGCTACTTATTATTTTCCAACATCGTAAATAAATATAAAAACACAAATGAAAATGAAAGTAATTTATTGATGATAGAAAAACCAAAAGACACGCCCAACAGAGTCACCTTTGCTTTGGGCAGAGCGAAGGGAATTATTTAAAAGTAAGCCCTAATAAATGCAGTTTCGCCTTGGGCAGAGCGAAGATTTTAAAACAAATGCTTTACTTAGATATATGAAAGACAGCAGGGGCTTCAACCGCACTCAAGTTCTTAACCAAAACGCCTAGGGTTACGAAGTCTGGAATATCCCCATCTGAATCTTCCTCAGTGACAGCATAAACTCCAAAGGTATAGTCAAATTCATCTGAAACATAGCCTGGATCTTCCATATAGGGTTCATAATCTTCGTAAGGAATGGAGGATCTTGCAAAACCATCTGATATGTAGCCTTCAAGCTCATCCTCTGACACAACATTAACCTGAGGATGATGGACGACTCCTCCACTATGGAACACTTCATTAATCAGCGGAAACCCTTGACTCTTGGTAGTTTGTTGAGTAGCACTGCTGGTGAAACCAAGACCTTTCTTATTTCTATTTTCTGGCAAAGACAACACCTTTCCCCAAATTGTCTGATGACCATTGTTCACTACTCGATGCGCGTCCTTAAATGATGACATAGATTCCTGAGATTTCCGGACACCCTCGCCCACAATAGATAGAGCTTGAAATTGCGTGCCAACCTCTTCCTCAGCTTCGACATACGAGAATGATGACAAGTGACTCACCACCAGGGCTCTTTCTCCACAAACTGTAACTGTTTTTCCCTCAAAGGCATATTTTAATTTCTGATGCAGGATAGAAGTAACTGCCCCAGCTTCATGTATCCATGGCCTCTCTAACAAACAGCTATAGGCGGCACGAATGTCCATGACTTGAAACGTGATCACAAAGGTCTGTAATCCAATAGTCATCGGCAAATCCACTTCACCAATTACAGTCTTCCTTGACCCATCAAAAGCTTTGACAATAACATGACTTGGCCTCATCGGTGGTCCTTGATAAGACAGCTTAAATAGAGTAGTTCTACGCATCACATTTAGAGAAGATCCAGTATCAACCAACACATTGGACAGAGAGTCGTTTCCGCAGTTCACAGAAATATGTAAAGCCATGTTATGTTTCCTTCCTTCTTCCGGGAGATCATCCTCATTAAAACCCAGATTGTCACATGAAGTAATATTACCAATGATATTGTCAAACTTCTCCATAGTCAGATCTTGTTCAACATACTTTTGTTCTAATATTTTCTGAAGCGCTTCTCTGTGAGCCTCAGAACTCATCAGCAATTGCAACATAGAAATCTTCGACGGGGTTTGCAGGAGCTGATCTGTAACCTTATACTCACTCCTCTTAATCACTTTTAGAAATTCATCTGAATTAGACAAATTGGATCCACCAGATTGCCCCACAATCGGATCCTTTAGGCCTGGTTGTTCCAATGAGACCTCTTTTTCTTTCGGTGGTATAGTCGGGTAGACTCGACCATTCCTCGTCACTCTGCTGACATCTGCGATGTTAACTACTGAAGGTATAGTGGGCAAAGGCACTTCCTTTCCATTTTCCACCATTGTGGCATTGTATCTATATGGGATAGCCTTACTAGAAGTGTAAGGGACGGGTCCAGGCACATTGATTACCAACGGGGTAACAGCCGGTTTTCTGCTATTATACATGATTTCGATACGCTCCACTTCTTTAAAGTGAGGCACTATAACACAAACCTATTCGGCCCTTTCAACTGAAACTTTCTGACATCATTTTCCAAACAGTCTTGAATCATGTTAATAGAGGGTGAACCATGCGGGGGTAACAGATTAACTTGCACATTAGGGTCGAAATCTTTAAAGGACAAAATTACACATTTAATGAGCCTCTGAACATCTGCTTTCATACCAAAACAACTCTCAATATCATGCCCTGGAGCACCCTGATGGTAAGGGCAAAACTTTTCAGCTCTATAAGAGGGAGGAGGATTTGCAGGAACCATAGGTGGAGCTTTTGTTTGAATATGACCCTTCTGGACCAAAGCTGGAAACAAATCAGCATATTTCATAGGAATAGGCTCAAAGTTTATCCTTCTATACGCACGACCCTGATTGTTGAATGGCCGATTCTGCTGAGGATACTGCGGATTTTGCTGAGGCTGTGGCTGTTGAGCACTGGGGACTGAGGTTGCTGATACGGCTACGGATTTTGTTGAGGCTGATAAGCTGGAGCATTAAACACTGGTGATACGGCAGCAACTTGGTGTGATGGCGAATACCTTTTTCTAAATTGTCCCTTATGTACGGCATTTACACCTTGCTCTTTTTTCTTCACAAAACCACTTCCATACTTCTTAGGAGCAATCTCTTCTTTAGCCAATCTTCCTTCACGAACACCTTCTTCTAAGCGCATTCCCATGTTAACCATTTCAGTAAAGTCACTAGGTGCAGTGACTACCATCTTCTCATAAAAGAGAGGACCAAGGGTCTTCAGAAAAATCTTGGTCATCTCTTTTTCTTCTAATGGTGGCGTGACTTGTGCGGCCAACTCGCGCCAACGTTGAGCATATTCCTTGAAACTCTCCTTATCTTTCTGCGTCATAGCCCTCAACTGATCACGGTCGGGAGCCATGTCCATATTATACTTATACTGCTTGACAAAGGCTCCCCCTAGATCATTGAAAGTTTGAATCTTCGCACTATCCAGCCCCATGTACCACTTGAGTGCAGCACCTGTCAAACTGTCTTGGAAGTAATAAATGAGCAGGTGATCATTATCAGTTTGGGCAGACATCTTCCTGGCATACATAATAAGATGGCTCTGAGGGCAAGTATTCCCCTTGTACTTTTCAAAATTAGGGACCTTGAATTTCAGTGGGACCTTAACATTTGGAACCAAGCACAGCTCAGAAGCGCTCTTTCCAAACAAATCCTTCCCACGAAGGGCTTTCAACTCCTTTTGCATTTCAGAAAATTGGTCTTGAAATCCATCCATCCTCTCTGTTGCGGTTAGAATATGATATCAAATTATTAATTAATTTTAATCGCATCTTTAGTTCACAACCGCTCTTTGATTTATCCGAAGGAAAAGGTCAAAAGAGGAAAACCTAATTTTGCATCGTAAAGACAATGCGGGGAGAGATCTAGGTAAGGGGTTGGTTAAGCTTAGGGAAGGTACTAGCACCCTAAACTTCTGTAGTACTCTACAGGAACCTTTTGTTTATTGTATGCTTTTTTATTTTATTATCTGTTTGAAATATATTGCTAAGGGATAGAGTGACCTAAAGACCTAAGGGTTAGTCCTAAGTTTACTCGGCAAGACGTCGCATCTTGTGCCTACGTATCCTGGATAGGGAATGGAATCAGAGTAATCGTAGTTCCCCTCGAAAGGGAGGTTAGAAACGTCTTGACTGTGGTCAAGGTGTCATTGGGGAGTAAGCGTTCATAGGGAAGCGCCTACCTGGAGTCTTGAAACTCCTATTTCTACGTTGAAATTGTTAATTGAAATTAGGGTTAAATTAAATATTCCACGGCGGGAAACCCTAAAACAGAGTACGGCGACTCTTTGACCTAATGCTAGGGTAAAGGGTATTTTCGTCCACGGCATGACACCTAGGCGATTAGGGTTTTGAAATGGTCAAACGTTAGGGTTATTGACTCGGCGGCCAAACGACTAGACCTAATCCTTCGGAAGGAACATAACGCTAAATCATGCAAAACATGGCAAAATATTATATGGCAGAAATAAAGTGCGGAAAGTAAAGAAAGCGTCGCGACGATCACTCGCGTAAATTACAAATCCCCAAAAAATGCAAAATAAAATAAACCGCGACCATGGCCTCGCGTAAATTACATCCATGGAACAAATTACAAATATGATAACAAAATATTTAATTAATAATAATCGGAGACCGACTAAAACCTAGCGGAAAACAAATAGAGAACGTTAGTGAAAAAAAAGTTAGGCGGAAATCATGACAAATAATAAAGCAATTAATAATGAAAGAAAGAAAAGGCAATTTGGAAATTTATTATTTTATTAATTTTGAAAAACTTTATTTTTAATTTCTGAAAAAAGAAATTTAATCTTAATTTTGAAACAATGGTTTTTAATAAAAATGTTTTAGTTTTAATTTTTTTAAAAAGGATTCAATTTAAATTTTTTTAAAAAAAGAAGTTTTAGTTTTAATAAAAAACAGTTTTAATTTTTTTTATTATAAGAACAGAGTTTTAAAACAAGGTTTAACTAGCAAATATTTTTTAATTAAACTAACCATTTATTATGACATAATTACAATTTAAAGAAAATCAGAATAATAATAATAATAATAATAATAATAATAATAATAATTATAATAATAATAATAATAATAATAATAATAATAATAATAATAATAATAATACAAATAAAAAAAGGGAAAAATAAAAAATATAAAAAATAAAAGGGGAAAAGTAGGCTTCACGCTGAAGCATTTCAATCTTTAGGTTTTTAGAAACCCCATCTTCTTCTTCATCACGGTGGCGGCGTCGTTGCAGCTCCTTTGAGCTTTGCTCCTTGCATGGCCGGAAACGATTTCTCTCCTTCTTCTTCGGTTTGTTCCACCTGAAAACAACAGAAAAACTTTTTTATTGACAAAAAGAACTGCCCACCTCGTTCGGGGTTCGAAGCGGTTCGCGGTGGTTTTGCGCCGTTTGATGGATTTGCTGACGCTTTCCTCTTCTGATAAGTCGTGAGAACGACCGCCGTTTTTTCCTTTTGTGTGCTCTCCTTTTTTCTCAAATGCAACTCATGTTTATATAGGTAACAAATTAGGGTTAACTCTAACCTAATGCCTACTTTAAAGCCCAACTTAAAGAATTAGTCAAAACTAAAACAAATTAAAACAAACTTAAAACCCTATTTATTTACTAAACATTAAAAATATTATAAAAAGAATAAAATCTTTTCTAATATTTTTAATTTTATAATTTTTGGATGTTTTTATGAATAATATGAAAAAAAGTGAAAAAATAATATTTTTTAAAAAATAATTTAAATAAAATACGAAAATAATAATTAAATAATAAAAAAAACTATTTTTGTTATTTTTTTTTTATGAAAATAGAAAAGTTAGAATAAAAATAAAAGAAACAAAACAAAAAGTGAAGAAGGTGGGATTCGAACTCTCGACCTCTCACACTCACAACTACTTACACACGGTCTCTTGCCAATTGTGTCATTTTATTCATTCGAAATAAAGTGGCACTAGAAACTATGTAAAGGTAGGATAAATTTGGGGTGCAACAGATGCCCCTATTTAAATAGCTTCACCGGATGATTTGAGCAGCGGAGACTCGAGAAATCGCGGTGAAAGGGATTTAAATACAGATAACCAAAAATTTGGCCCCTAGATGCAGTGATATGCAATGATATGGACAAAATAACACGAACTATAATGCTGACAATGCCATGAATCTAATATGATGCGTATGATGAAAATGAAAAAATGCACGGATGCAGACGAAACAACGTCACAGGGGACGGCGCAACGAGGAAATGCACTGGGGAAGAAGACTCGCGGTAGTGACAAGGTAACATAGGATCCATACGGCGGTAGGACCAGGTAAACGACAGGCGCTAGAGTTTTCGGGACGTTCCTTTAAACGAAGAGATCGAGCGGGATCTTCAGGAAACATCGGAAAACAAATACCGGGATAAACAAACATCAGAACTAATCGGAAGAACATCAAAAGAATTCTGAAAGATAGCGAGGATATTTGGAAGAACATCGAATAAACTCTGAAAGATAGAAACAGACGTCAAAGACACTCGGAAGAACATCGAATGAACTTTGAAACACAATAGAGATACTCGGAAGAACGTCGAATAAACTCTGAAACACCGCCAAGACACTCGGAAGAACGTCGAATGAACTTGGGGAAACAGATATTAATATCAAAGACAATCGGAAGAACATCGAATGAACTTTGAAACACACCCACGACACTCGGAAGAACATCGAATGAATGTTGGGTTGCATAACATGACAACATCTATGAGGGAATGATATGAAGCCAAAGTCTTTGAAGGTATACCCGAAACATTTAGGGAAACACTAAACGTACGAGAGAAGTTTGAAGACATGTCTGGAAGAACATCAGATCATGAACTCAAAACTTAAAAAACGTTAGAAAGAGCAACGTATCCGGAAAAACATCGGATAGGAGACATGTTGTATCTGGAAGAACGTCAGATAGACACGACACAGAATTGTTGATAGGTGCCAAGTAAATTGGACTTTGACCATAAGGTAAGACGTGAGTAAAACACGACCTCAGGAGAAGAATGCAAATGAGGATAAAACACCCATGATTCTAGGTAAATTGAACTTTGTCCACAAGATAAGACGCGGGTAAAACACGACCTCGGGAGAAAAAAGCAAATGGGGATAAAACACCCATGATGCCAGGTAAATCGGACTTCGTCCACGAGGTAAGACGCGGGTAAAACACGACCTCGGGAGAAAAACAAATGGGGATAAAACACCCATGATATGCACATGTATAAGAATTATGCTATGATATATGATCACATGCAAATGCAGATGTCGATGACAAGGCTCGATTCTGTTGGTGAGATGACAAAACTGGAAGAATGATTCCTCAACCCATACATCATTGGCATTCTATTAAACTGTATCAAGTTGATAGTCCTTGTAGGAAGGATGAAGAGCTGCTTGGGGATTTTTCAAGTACACTGCCCTAGATTAGACAAACTGATAATTGCTTCAGCTTATCTGATTCGTGAATAGGACTATTTTACTGTATCCTCGGAAGGCTTGCCCCAGTATGAGTCTTGAAAATTTTCTGGATAAACCAAATCTGAGAAGATCTTGCCTTGAACCAATCTTGAACTGATTCTTAGACAGGATGTAAGCGGAACTTGCCCCTGATAGGATCACTTGACCAAGTTTCTCATTGTTTGAAAATTCCTTAGAGGAAAGCCATTTTGCAAACAAAAATATTCATACAAACATGGTAATGCAAATTTCATGCGACCTTTGAAATCAAAATTATTTTTGAAAAATGAAAAATAAGTCGTTGGTCAGAACACGGTGGTTCAAGGCACTCAAAATTTAAAACAAAAGTGTATTGCCAAAATAAATGATTCACAAAGATCTTTTTGAGTCAGGTTACGCAACCTTGTTGTAGTATACTTTCAAAATAACCTTACTTCAATTAGGTCTTTTGAGGGTTGTAACGTGGCCTGGTTCACGGTTTATGAAACAAAGGATAAAGGCTCAAAATTTATTTATACCCACCCAATCTATATGATGATCTCCAGTCCTACGCTTAGTTAACTCCTATTATGCATTCAGGTTCCTATAGGTTAGGAATTGCACTGATGGTAGCAATGATGGTTCAGAAGTCAATGGACCTATGAAAAGCAGCCACTACTTCCTTATGATATTTGGTCATTTTGACATTGAGGATTTTCAGGGTAAAGATTTAAAACTCCTCTTTGTATTATCCCTAAATTTTGCCTGAACTGTTTTACAGTCAGCGGGATGCCCTAGTTTTGCCCAAGTCTCCTTCATAGGTTTTGACTTAGCGGGCTTTTTCTTTTGATTTTTTTTTGAAACATGACTGCCTGGTTTAATGATTACGGTGAACCATCATCGGTGTTTTTGACTTAAAAATAATCTTCGACACTTGTTTGTTGTGTGTGAAGGAAAATTGTAAGTGCAACCTTTATATGAAAGGTATATTTCATGAACACATAACCGAGTTAACTGAGAACTACCCATCCCTAGGTTAAATTTGCGGGTTTTTTTTTTGTAAAGAAAGGAACTCCAACTTCTAGGCTCGAAGGGGTTGACAAGGGATTAACTTCCTTATTTCTCCAGTGTTTGGGAATTGAAACAATGCCTTACATCGTCAACAAGGTTTGATTGAAAGCATACTGACAGCAATTATGGATATAACGTTATCATCATCCTCCCTCCAATCTTAGCATACCAAAAATTTGGACAAAAAGTAAATATTTGAAAATAAAGCATAAAGATGTAAATAGTAGGCAAAATGAATTGAATCAAAAGTCGCAATGCTCATTTCATTAATGTAAAAGTACAAACATAATTTGAAAGCAAACAACTAATACGAAATAAGGAAAATGCAAACAACAAGGAATAAAAGGCCTAGTGACAAAACTTCATTTATGATGCACTGGCAAGGGATCCTTCTGAACATTCGGATGACCGTCTGTAAAATCAAGTATTCCGGTTCTAACCAATTCACGCACTCTAGCCTTCAGCGCAAAACAATGTTCCAAGTCGTGGCCTGGGGCACCCTCATGAAAAGCACAATGGAGATCGGTCCTGAACCCAACCAGAGGGGGATTAGGAGGAGGTGGCGAAGCCTTTATGGTGATCAGTCCTCGTCGAACCAAGTCAAGATATAGATCGGTGTAAGTCATGGGAATAGGATCAAAGTGGCTTCTGTTCCGTTTCTGGTTTTGTATGATAACTGGGCGTTGAGGAGTCTAAGCTGGCTGTCCTCTGGCAATCAGTATTTGAAGTATTTCAGAGAGCTTAGTCATGTCTGACTTCAACTCATCGATTTCCATTCGGATCTCTGCATTGTATGTCTCTTGCTCTGACATCTTATGTCTATAGTTAGTCCTGGTCTGATATCTGTGTCGAGGAATCAACTTGACGACTCAAAGGTACACTGGAAGACGAGAGAACCGAGAATGAGAAACCGGGGGAAAAATGCAATGCAAAAATGTGATGCTAATGCCATGTAATGGTTCCAAGAATTTCAACGGTCGATTGCAAATATTCCCTTTTAGGAAAGTTGGAAAGAAATGTTTTTTTTTACTCTAAAATGTAGGACCTTTTTGTATTTGCAAAAGACTATTGAATTCCTTGAAACTGGAAATGATATGATGCTTTATGGATGCAAAGCACAAATACACACACAAAGGTCCTAGGTTAGAGGACAACGAATGGAGTTAAGGTCTACTCTTCCCAAAAGGTAAGTACTATAGGTTAATTGTACCTGCAGAACAAGGTTCTAAAGCGGTGCCCAAAGTCATCAATCCATCTTTCGGATATTATCAACTTTCCGACTGACTCGGGGGTCGATAATATTCTCAAGAGAACCTCATTTGAGTGTAGTATCGCGTAGCAACTATTGTAGGACTACTCCCACATAGTTCCCGCATTACGTCCTATATAAGGCCAAGGTGATGTTAAGGTACTATGGTCCCCAGTATCACAGACTCCAATTGAAAATAGTAAAAGTTTTCACGACTGCACTCGATCAACCGAACCATTTTCGAAAGGGTCTCAACTGAGCGGTGATTCTCGAGTTGACTTGGTCGGGACTCACTCCCGGCAAGCCTCGTCAAATATCTCACCTTCCTATAATAAGGTCACTCAAGTCCGGGTTAGGACTTATCTCACAATAACAGGTATCCCCTTAAGGTACAATGATATATAAAAATAATTAATAAAATATCATACAATAAACAAAATAGGGGTAACCCTTAAAAATTAGGAGGGTCCCCAGTGAAGTCGCCATTTTCTGTTGCGGTTAGAATATGATATCAAATTATTAATTAATTTGAATCACATCTTTAGTTCACAACCGCTCTTTGATTTATCCGAAGGAAAAGGTCAAAAGAGGAAAACCTAATTTTGCATCGTAAAGACAATGCGGGGAGAGATCTAGGTAAGGGTTGGTTAAGCTTAGGGAAGGTACTAGCACCCTAAACTTCTGTAGTACTCTACAGGAACCTTTTGTTTATTGTATGCTTTTTTATTTTATTATCTGTTTGAAATATATTGCTAAGGGATAGAGTGACCTAAAGACCTAAGGGTTAGTCCTAAGTTTACTCGGCAAGACGTCACATCTTGTGCCTACGTATCCTGGATAGGGAATGGAATCAGAGTAATCGTAGTTCCCCTCGAAAGGGAGGTTAGAAACGTCTTGACTTTGGTCAAGGTGTCATTGGGGAGTAACGTTCATAGGGAAGCGCCTACGTGGAGTATTGAAACTCCTATTTCTACGTTGAAATTGTTAATTGAAATTAGGGTTAAATTAAATATTCCACGGCGGGAAACCCTAAAACAGAGTACGGCAACTCTTTGACCTAATGCTAGGGTAAAGGGTATTTTCGTCCACGGCGGGACACCTAGGCGATTAGGGTTTTGAAATGGTCAAACGTTAGGGTTATTGACTCGGCGGTCAAACGACTAGACCTAATCCTTCGGAAGGAACATAACGCTAAATCATGCAAAACATGGCAAAATATTATATGGCAGAAATAAAGTGCGGAAAGTAAAGAAAGCGTCGCGACGATCACTCGCGTAAATTACAAATCCCCAAAAAATGCAAAATAAAATAAACCGCGACCATGGCCTCGCGTAAATTACATCCATGGAACAAATTACAAATATGATAACAAAATATTTAATTAATAATAATCGGAGACCGACTAAAACCTAGCGGAAAACAAATAGAGAACGTTAGTGAAAAAAAAGTTAGGCGGAAATCAATGACAAATAATAAAGCAATTAATAATGAAAGAAAGAAAAGGCAATTTGGAAATTTATTATTTTATTAATTTTGAAAAACTTTATTTTTAATTTCTGAAAAAAGAAATTTAATCTTAATTTTGAAACAATGGTTTTTAATAAAAATATTTTAGTTTTAATTTTTTTAAAAAGGATTCAATTTAAATTTTTTTAAAAAAAGAAGTTTTAGTTTTAATAAAAAACAATTTTAATTTTTTTTATTATAAGAACAGAGTTTTAAAACAAGGTTTAACTAGCAAATATTTTTTAATTAAACTAACCATTTTTTATGACATAATTACAATTTAAAGAAAATCAGAATAATAATAATAATAATAATAATAATAATAATAATAATAATAATAATAATAATAATAATAATAATAATAATAATAATAATAATAAGACAAATAAAAAAAGGGAAAAATAAAAAATATAAAAAATAAAAGGGGAAAAGTAGGCTTCACGCTGAAGCATTTCAATCTTTAGGTTTTTAGAAACCCCATCTTCTTCTTCATCACGGTGGCGGCGTCGTTGCAGCTCCTTTGAGCTTTGCTCCATTCTTGCATGGCCGGAAACGATTTCTCTCCTTCTTCTTCGGTTTGTTCCACCTGAAAACAACAGAAAAATTTTTTTATTGACAAAAAGAACTGCCCACCTCGTTCGGGGTTCGAAGCGGTTCGCGGTGGTTTTGCGCCGTTTGGTGGATTTGCTGACGCTTTCCTCTTCTGATAAGTCGTGAGAACGGCCGCCGTTTTTTCCTTTTGTGTGCTCTCCTTTTTTCTCAAATGCAACTCATGTTTATATAGGTAACAAATTAGGGTTAACTCTAACCTAATGCCTACTTTAAAGCCCAACTTAAAGAATTAGTCAAAACTAAAACAAATTAAAACAAACTTAAAACCCTATTTATTTACTAAACATTAAAAATATTATAAAAAGAATAAAATCTTTTCTAATATTTTTAATTTTATAATTTTTGGATGTTTTTATGAATAATATGAACAAAAGTGAAAAAATAATATTTTTTAAAAAATAATTTAAATAAAATACGAAAATAATAATTAAATAATAAAAAAAACTATTTTTGATTTTTTTTTATGAAAATAGAAAAGTTAGAATAAAAATAAAAGAAACAAAACAAAAAGTGAAGAAGGTGGGATTCGAACTCTCGACCTCTCACACTCACAACTACTTACACACGGTCTCTTGCCAATTGTGTCATTTTATTCATTCGAAATAAAGTGGCACTAGAAACTATGTAAAGGTGGGACAAATTTGGGGTGCAACACTCTCTTCCAAACCCACAGTTTCGGTCAGCGACCCATGTAAAATTGGTTCATCCAGAATATACGGAACAACATTCACATGTGGAGATGTAGTAGTCATCATAGTAGAAACTACAGGAGTAGCTTGAACAGTAGTCACAGCAGGGATCTCAGACACAGACGGATGGTAACCGGTTGAAAAGAAATTAGGAGACAATCCCCACGAGAAACCTTGAGGCATGCTGTGGACATTTCAGCAACAGAAGACACCACTGGATCGGTGTGGGCGTCACTTCAGAGATCACGGTCCTCGAAACTTCTTGGTTGTTGATCGAGGCTTGATTGGACAAAGCTTCCACTAGACCATTCAACCTCTCCAAACTTTCTTTTAGAACTGCAACTTCATCACGGAGCACTATGTTCTCTTGTTCTAGTTGATCCATCTTCTGGCGTTGACTAGCTCGAGTGTTGTATCGGTGATTCAGCTTGTCTGCGGAGATGAAGCAAGAGTGAGACCCTGGAATGCAAACAATGCTATGCTTATGCAAAATGCAAATGGGTATGAAACTTCAAGAAACTCAAATTGTTTTCCGGTATTGTAACATGGAAAAAAAAACTTATTTTATTTTGATATTCGAAGCATTACAAAGCAGAGTACTCTTTTAAGAGTTTATTACATTGAACCAAAAGAAAAAGAGAACTCAGAGATCTACTCCCTACGCTCCTTCTATGCGCGAAGTTCCTTCTAGCTGACTGACGCGTTCTGGTAACTCGGCCTTCTCTCTGATGAGTCGATCGACACATTCCTTCCAAGCCACAGTATCTGGGGGAAGATCATCACTGGTGACAGCTCTTGAAGAGGTGTGAGAGGAAAATAACTCCTCTCGCGCCTTCCTTTTCCTTGCAAGTTCTACTTCTTGCAGCTTCTGGGACTTCTCTTTCTCTACCTTGAGTGTGAAAAACTTGTTTCTCCAACCGGCTTTCAGTTTTCGAGCCTCATTCAAAGCGGCCTTCAATTGATCTACTTCACTCTCATCAAACCAATCAGGATCATGAGGTCGAGAGCTCTTTCTCGCACCCAATATAGATATTCTTCAGAGACAACACAGTTGGGGTATCCTAAAGCAGTCACTCCTTCCTTATTGATGTATCTCCATGCATAAATTATGACGGTCTTCAGGTCTGGATCTTCTCCTTCTTTGAGAAAGATCCCTTCTAACAAAGTTTGGTCAGGTACTTCGATCATAGGATGCCCAAATTGGAGACGAGCCAAAGCAGGGTTGTAACTTATGCATCCTTCTCTCCCAATAAGCGGTATGTTAGTAAATCCTCCGATGCTAGGAATCATACATATACCTCCATAGGTAGGGTCGTACCACACAATGTCAGAGTGAGTAAGGGCCATAACTATCTCGGACCAACGGGGTGATTCTACCTCTTCCCAAATAGACGGATGCCGAGTCAGGCGAGCAATAAACCATGAATACAACAAAGCGGTACACCAAACAATATATCCTCCTCCTTCAACATTCTTCGAGTGGATTGAATAGTATGTGTCAGCTAACAAAGTGGGAACCGGATTCTTGAGTATGAATAGTTTAATCGCATCCATATCAACGAAATCATCAACCTTAGGGAACCAAAAGATCCCATAGACCAATAAAGCAAAGGTGGCTTCAAAGATAAGGACTTCTTTTCTTTCAGCACGGTAACAGACTTTTTCAATCAAGAAGTCAACTGGGAATCCAAGGACTCCTTCCTTAGTGGTTGAGTGCGCTTGAATGTTTGCTAAGTTGAGATGAGTAGTGTAACACCCCACTTCCCAAATTAAATAAAATCTAAACATTATAAATAAACATCAGAGTTTCCACAAAAACAGTGGGATATCACATCAACAATAGTTATCAAAAATACTTTATTCATTATTTTCAAAATAATACAGCGGAAATTATTATTCCAACATTCTCGGCCATCCGCCAGATTTACATAAAATCTTTATTATTATAATTTACCAAAATGTGATACGTCACAGGATTTTCAACAAGTTTAACATAAACAAATAAAACACCCATATCCCGTGTTACGTATCAGAGCATCCTAAGACTCGACTTGCACACCGCTATCCAAGCTATCTATGTACCTGGATTATCTGTACTTCCGAGGAAGCACAGACCACAACAACAACAAAGGGGTGAGAAAACATGATCAAAATATATCGGTAATTTAATACATGCAATAAAGGTAGTAAAACACACCAATATTCACCCCATCAACACCAATCACGAACCTATTGTTCAAACATCCATATAACATATAATAATGCAATATGCCACACAACACCATGCATGCGGTACCGACTTATTGGTTCATTCAATCGAACCCTGGACAGATCTCTTACGCTCCTACTGAGATATGATCTATCCCCGACAGATCACTTACGTTCCTACTGAGATATGATCTATCCCCACCATTCTCCATAAAGGATTACGGATGAATCACATACACTCCTCCTGAGCAATGATTCATCCCACCAAACACCATGATATGTACGACACCAATGCGCGACAACAATGCACGACAAACAAACTCAAGCACACTAAGTGCACACGATCCTCCTGATCACATTACCACACATTATATATATTACACCATCAATAAACACAAGCACACTAAGTGCACAACAATTAAACTCAAGTAAATAATCAATAAATCATTTCAATCGATCCATGGTTTAGTTACTATTTAATTAAACAACGACTCCCCAAAAATATTGGATATAAAAATATTTGGCAAATAACTATATTATTTATACCATGTTATAGATCTATTCAAGATCTTTCCAACGCTTCGAACGGGTACTAAATCCTACTTACGGATCAAAAGTTATGGCCAAAATCGTCAAAACAGAAAATTCACCAATATACAGCTTTGAGTCGACGCAAACAGCGCAGAATGCAGAAAATTCTGTGTTTTCCACCGTTGGAGGCCTTCCGGAACTCCGATTTCAATTCCGTAAAATGCCCCGGTTTCAGAATTTGAAATCCTACCATAATATGACAATTATAACAGCCAACAACATATTTTTAAAGATCATATCATCATATATCATATAACCATACTTTTCAACACCATGGAATTTAGGGGTTTCTATCCTAAATGTGATCCTACCCATCATACACTATCACACAATCCTCATGATCATACGAAAACTCACCCTTACTGCCCGAAACTATTATCTTACTCAAATTCAAGCCTATTTCTCCACTTCTATCTCTTGTCCTCTCGGAACCTATTTCATACTCATAGCTATTACTACGGAAATTATACCGGATTTCACCAATCTCATAACATCAAATACACCACTCTATCAGTATCAGCAACAATCATCACACTCTACTCTAATCAATTGTTCCTTAAACTATATCTCAGAACCTATATCATGGTCATTACCCAAGCCACAGAGGTTACACAAAATCTCACCAATACTCATGGTCATTATCCAAACCACAGAGGTTATACAGGAACTCACCAACATCGTAACAATGTACGATTTTCATCACCATCAACAACAACAGCAATAGGCAGAATGTCATAAATTCGTGTTCATCACTAATATTATAGGAATTACACAGAATCCCACAATCATCATAAAATGTATGCACAAAACTCTTCAATCACAGCAACATTCATAAACACAGACATAATATCATATATCAATCATAATCATCAAATTCCTATGGGGTTAAGGAATCCCCTCTACCTAATTTCATGCATTATACCAATCCCAATCAGTTTCTCCCCCTTACTTGGATAATTGTTCTGATCGCGGTGACAAATTCCTCCAAGATTGGCCAATTCTGACCTTTCCTCTTCTTCTTCGTTCTTCGCTCCTTTCTTCACTCTTCTTTCAATTTCCTCTTCTCACGTTCTATCTATCGTGACTTCTCAACTTACTTCCTTCCTATCCCTAATAACCCCTTCCACTTCTATCTTCTTTTAATTCTAATCCCAATAATAATACTAAAAATAATATTAATAATAATCATTATAATAATAATAATACACATAGCAATATTAATAATATTATTTCTCCCATAATAATAGTATTAATAATAATAGTAATAATACTCCACCAATAATATTAATAATAATAATAATAATAATAATAATATTCTCCCACTAATAGTTATAATAATAGTAATAATATTAATAATAATAATATTCTCCAATATTAATAATATTACTACAATTAATAATAATAATAATAATAATAATAATAATAATAATAATAATAATAATAATAATAATAATAATACCACCATATTACTACTATTTATTTTATTATTATATTCACACCAATTCACCACCAATAATCCTCCCATATCAGGGACACCCACCAATCGTCATCAAACACACCCCCACCAAAGGGCACACCAACATATAATAATTAAAATAGTAATAAAATGACTAAATAATTAAAATGGGTGTTACAACTCTCCCCCACTTTAATTATTTTCGTCTTCGAAAATTACCTGATGGAAATAGTTCCGGATACGCTTCCCGCATCCTTCATTCCAATTCTCAGGTCACACTGCCTTCTGCAGCAACCCCCTCAAGCCACTTTCACCAAAGCTATCTCCTCCCCTCGGAGTTGTTTCTCGTTCGTCAAACGAACTAGCAATGCCTCCACAATCAAATTATTTTTCACTGGTACATCATCCACCTGATTCAATGTAATTCCTCAACGAAGACACATGAAACACGTCATGCCAATTCACAGTGACAGCGGCAAAACGATCTAACATGTTACTCCTCCCATGCCTCCGCTACGCTACTTTGATACAACCACAGAACCCGGTGCGAACTTCCGAAATTTCGAAGCCCGACCAGCACCAGTCACCGACGTGACTCTCAAAACACATATTTCCTTATATCCTCTTGATCTTCTCATCCATCTCAAGCATAATTCTCGGTCTGAGCACAACACTCCCACTCGACTTATTCCAACACAGAAGAGTCCTACACTCCCTATCTCACCAAGCCATATATAGTGTCATTCCGACACTAGGATGGTAATCATTATTATAGGTAACTCAATCAACGATAATTACTCATCCCACGATTCACCTTGATCCAACACCCAAGCTTTCACCAATTCTCTACAGACTCAATAGTCCTCTCTGACTGGCCATCAGTTTGCGGACGGTAAGCCGAACTCAACTTCGACTTAGTACCTGAAGCTTCCTGTAAGCCCCTCCAACATCTCAATATAAACCTCAAATTTCAATCTAACACAACATTCGACAGTATCTCATCCAACTTTACTACTTCCTCAATATGTATCTCATATATCCTTAACACGGAATAGTTCATCCACTCACAACAACCCAAATTAAAATTATGTCTTTCCAATTCTTTAGAAATCTCAACACCAAATCCGTGAAAATACTACCTGATTTCCACTCTGGAATATTCAACGGCTGCATCAGACTCAACAGTCTCTGATGTTCACTCTTCGAATTCCAACAACTCTAACCAGTATATTCAACCTCAACCACTCCTCTCCTCATCTATGGTCACCAAAACAATCTACTCAAATTCGGTTACTTCTTCATAGCACTGGGATGGACACTCCATCTACCTCAATGTATTTCTTCACGAGTACTCTTACTCCCCTCAACAACATCCGGTCCACATACCCCATCACAACATATCATGGTACTATTTCTATAAACCCGACAATCCACTCTTCGACTCTGATTTATCAATTTCAACTAATTCACCAACTCAACCCATATTTTTGACCTCCTTGAATCTCCTCAAGAATACTACTAGTACGGTCTAACATACAAGGCTTAACTCCATAAGAAGTCTCTTCACAGACCAGACTCGCATCACAAAATTTCCCAACCAGTTCCAACTCTTTTCGCCATTTTCCTCGGTACAAGCAAGGTTTCCAAATTGAAGCATCAGCTACCACGGTATATACCGAAAACATACAGTAAGATAACACATCAAACGCACCCGATCACGACGGTAAAAGTTGACCAAATTACACATTTCGAATATTCTGCTATAATTGGATCATCCACTGACATAAAAACCATTTTTATCGGAAAGAGCATCTCGTTAGCTCTTCAACGCTTCAAACGGGGGTCAAAACGGACATACGGTTCAAGAGTTATGAATTTTCGAAGTTTTCCGGAAAACCAGAATTTTGCCAAAAAACTGCTACGGGATTTTGCATTCTTGTCCGAAAATTCGACCAATTCGATTCCTTTCTTCGAAACAAACACATACTCATACTCACCTAACATATAGCCTCGAATTAGAACCATTAAACATGATTTCTACGACGTCCGATTTCGATTCCGTAAAAAGCTGCGATCTCGGAATTCAGCGTACAACAACAATTTCATACCTAGGAGACCATCCAACACACTTTCAATCTTTAAATATTTTAAAACCCAATTACTCCCAATCTCAACAGCAGATCTTGGAGCCTCCCATTGCGATACAACTTCGAACTTTGATACCACAACCACAATAGCTCTACCTGAGCTCACACGACCAAGGAAAACTCACATCCTTCAGCCCGTTGATCCATCAACTCATCAACTCTTGGAAGCGAACGCTTATCCTTGATAGTCACCTTGTTCACTTATCCATAGTTCACCCAAAGCTTCACAAAACCTTTCGTCTGTCTAACCAACAAAGTTGGTGCACCTTATGGTAACACACTCAAACAAAAGAACCTCTCTTCCAGCAGGTCTTCAAGTTGACTCTTTAACTTTCTCAATCCCAATGCAAACACACAATATGGAGTCACCCATATCGGACTAGTTCCAAGAACGAAGTCAATGTGTAAGCATTACTTCATATTCCGATAGTAAACCATTTACCTCCTCAGGAAAACTTCCGGACAATCACAATTAAGTGATAAACCCCAATTTCTCACTTTCCTTAACATTCAAAGTTTCCGTCAAAATACACACCTCAACACCGTCTTACGCCAACTCCTCAAAATAATCCCTTAAACACTTAGCTTAACTCAAGACAATTCATTGCTCACACCACCTAAGTTTGCAAGACACGTCTATCCCATCCAACACAATCCCGTCTACTATTAACAAGAGATTGAGGGTGATCAGTTCCTCAATTTGTCAATAGACAGCCGAAAATCATGATGGGGTATAAACCATCTTTACCAAACTATAAGAGCGTAACACACTAAACTACAACACTGCAGCATTCCGGAGAAATACCAACTTCTCCCCCACTAGAATCATTTCACTTCTACCGACAAAGTTTAAACAACAACATGTACCGACAGTGTTTTTACACACATGTCGCATACCAGGGAACAACAACACTAGACAACATTGGCCGGACGGACCAACCAGGCTCTGATACCAATTGTAACACCCCACTTCCCAAATTAAATAAAATCTAAACATTATAAATAAACATCAGAGTTTCCACAAAAATAGTGGGATATCACATCACCAATAGTTATCAAAAATACTTTATTCATTATTTTCAAAATAATACAGCGGAAATTATTATTCCAACATTCTCAGCCATCCGCCAGATTTACATAAAATATTTATTATTATAATTTACCAAAATGTGATACGTCACAGGATTTTCAACAAGTTTAACATAAACAAATAAAACACCCATATCCCGTGTTACGTATCAGAGCATCCTAAGACTTGACTTGCACACCGTTATCCAAGCTATCTATCACTACTACAAAAAAGTTTTTTAATAGCGCTTTTTTTGCTTTTTAATAGCGCTATTAATCAAGGCGCTATTGTAAAATAACATTTTTAATAGCGCTTTAAAAGCGCTATTAAATACAGGTACTATAATAGCGCTTTTGAAAAAGCGCTATTATAGTACCTGTATTTAATAGCGCTTTTGAAAAAGCGCTATTATAAGTCACATATTTAATAGCGCTTTCCAATAAAGCGCTATCATAGCACCGTTAATTTGCTATAATTTTGATAGTACTTTCAAAGAAAGCGCTATTATAGTACAAATATTTAATAGCGCTTTCCAATAAAGCGCTATTATAAGACACATATTTAATAGCACTTTCAAACAAAGATCTATTATAAGACACATATTTAATAGCACTTTCAAACAAAGCGCTATTGAAATACCGGTAAATTGCTTAAATTTTGATAGCACTTTCTGACAAAGCGCTATTATAGCACGCTCTCTTCAAAACCCTATTCTAATACACTTTTTTTTTACACCAAATCATTATATATATATATATATATATATATATATATATATATATATATATATATATATATATATATATATATATATATATATATATATATATATATATATATATATATATATATATATATATATATATATATATATATATATATATATATATATATATATATATATATATATATATATATATATATATATATATATATATATATATATATATATATATATATATATATATATATATATATATATATATATATATATATATATATATATATATATATATATATATATATATATATATATATATATATATATATATATATATATATATATATATATATATATATATATATATATATATATATATATATATATATGGCATTTGCATTTTACAACATTAGAATTCATAAAATAATTATAACTAAGTAGCTAAAATACTTGAAATTAAAATAATAATGACAAATGTACGTGATACCATTAATTTGGCTTAAGAGTACTTCAAACCAAAATATTTTATAAACACAACTAAAGTATTTTGTCATGTAGTTATTAATTTGGCTAAGAGTACTTCAAACCAAATTCCAAACAAAAAGTACAATCACTTAGCTAGGTATATTCTCTAAACTAATGAAAAAAACATCTAAAAAAACAAGAAAATTAAGGACAACAAAAACAACATCAACTAGCTAGTAACCACTTTGCCAATCAAAACACTGCTACATCCAAAGATACAACCAGTTTGCTAGCTAGCTAGGCAAAACCATTGCTTCTTGTTTTCCTGCATCATAGAAAGAATATTGATTATGTATTGTACAATAATCAGAAAACAAAAACCTGAAAACAAAATATTAATATATAATTAAAGATAAGTGGTTCAATGACATTAGCATGTAGAAAGAAAATCAACTTAATAAAAAAAGTAAATAGAAACTAAGTACACTAATTAAGACTAAATGGTAGTGAGATCACAATTAGTTAGCACTTAAACTTTTGAAGCACTAGTGAACTTTTAATATGCAAGTAATTGTATTAAGTATCTATATATTGTAGGCTTACCGAAAATATCATCCACCATATAGGTAGCCCAATCATCTTTGACCTCAGTTAACTTATCCTTAGAGTAGGTACGACACTTGTGGTCAGGAAAGTACTTCAAATATAAAAACATCAACAATTGTATTAGAACTAAGTTACATTAATTTACAAAGCTTTAACAATTAAAATCACGTACATTTATGGGGATCATAATTTCATTTTCCATGATGACCTCTTTCATAAATCGCATTACAAAATATCCACAGTCAATGCTATTAATTTGACGGGGACACTGCAAAAAAACATTTACATATATTACTTTTACTCTACATAATTGTTTTAAAATAACGTTAATTTGGACATACCCGAATTTTTGACCATGAAATTTTCTTTGACTTGGAGACTTTAGGCACTTTAGAGTTACTATTAGCACGATAAATTTGCAATGCACTAACAAAATGAAATTAACTTCAAATGAGTAATTATTATAACTAAGAATACTTATATAAATGTTAAATTAAAAGAGTCTATACTTACTTCTCAAACTTGGTTTTTAAATTTTGATGTTTAGTTGGTTCACCATTCAACGGATTCATGTAATATATCACCTCAGCATCGAGATTGATGACAAGTAGTACCCAATGTTTCCTGCAACACATATAATATTGCAATACACTCAGAACTTGGATACTTCACCTTCCATTGCAATACATATAATATTGATGCATATAATATACTTATATAGTTTTTTCTCATAAATTTAATAACATTTTGAATAGAAAACTCACCCTTGATTGCAAGGTGCAAGAATCATCTTATCCTTGAAATACTCCTCATCTTTCAGAAGTATTTTTGCTATAGCATTTCCTAGATTATCCTCCCTTGATACATGTGGGGATATGAAGGAGAACTTATTTATTAATCCATTTGGACTAATAAACTTGTCATACAAATACCTAGAAATGAACAACAATAATTGGTATTAATGTATTTGTCAACATTGTAAATATTAATATATTTGTCAGATTAGAGGAAATTTGTAATAATAGAGGTACCTGGAAAATACAGTGATAACAGAGGCACTTAACCAATTGTAATCAAGAATCTCTTTTATACTCTCTACACGTAGATGCTCTATAAACTCCTCACCAAATATACTTTCCTCCATTTTTATTTGAATTAACGATCCAACCCTCATCATCTTTTTCACATACATATCAAGGAAAGGTAAATTTACAAGATTGGTTGAACCACCAACTCTAGGAGACTCTTCAATTTTGAATTTTATGTTGCTTTTGTTAGGTGACGAAACAGAATCAACACTTCGTTGGGTATTCTTAACTTTGTTTTGGGATTGATCAGGATTCTAAAAAGTTTTATTAATTAAGGTTAGTGATCAAATAATAAAACAAATAACGATCAAGCAAGTTAATAATAAGTAATTTACCTTTTCACGTTCAGCAACAAATTCAAGAAGGTTCATTGGCCATGGCACAATTGTTCCTATTGCCTGACCAACCATCGATACATCACCACCTTCAAAAGATATAGGCAATTGAGCATTTGGCACAATAGCAACTTCGATATTAACCTTGACATATCCAGGTGGTAACGTCATGCCGTGCACTGTGTTACCTTTGGTGTTATATAGTTTGCCACGAGCAACCAAACACCGACTCGGGGATGATAAATATATATTAACAGGAAGGAGACCCTGCAATGAGATACGAATAAAAACATTAATATCATTATTTACAAAACAAACATATATGAACTGCTTTGACTGTACCGACACTGACTGTACCGACACAAAGATCATTTTTCTATGCTAATGCCACACAACCAAACAGAAACCATTCCTTCAGTGTTCTTTCTTCAAAAGTCCAATACACCAGATTCACACGCTTACTGTCATACTCTCTCATATATTTTCCAATTCATTGCAACAACTACAGTAACCACACACTCATCACCATTTCACCTTTCCATAAATACAAAGCCATGGATGCTACCACGTAACATCTGGCTCTCTCTCAATTTTTTTATGGCAGCAATACAACCAAACTTGCAAAACATACACACACCATTAATCTTTTACTCCATCCTTCAACACATAATAACAGCCACAAAGCATTGCAAAACACATCCTTGACGCACAAAAACAAAACCGTGATTCCCACAGTTATCACACTATCATTGGTCATCACAATGAGATTCAAATGGATATTAATCCATCATTGAAATGGAAAAAAGCTTCTCACAAAACAATCACGTAAAAACCGACAAGCCGCAACAACTTGCCACGCCACTATACCGCCAGTTTCTATAACCTCACACCATCCACACAAAAACCAATGTGAACTTCCATCATTATGGGTTTCCTGTTTCAGTTAACTTCCTGTTTATATAACCGTTTCCAAGGTTGACTGGTAATTTAAGGGTTTTGTTTCAGTGTTAGATTTTGGAATTTTGTTAGTTTTCCTGTTTGTTCAAAATTGGTTGGTTGAGTTATTTGTTCAAAATAGCTCTGAATAAAAACAGAGACCCTAAACCAATGAGATACGAATAAAAACATTAATATCATTATTTACAAAACAAACATATATGAACTGCTTTGAATTACGTCGGGAATATTACCGAATGATCCAGGGTTGCAAGAACCTTTATCACTTAACTCTTGCCTTTGTGTCCCTTTTTCAGGCTGTTGCAAGCTCTTTGAAACTTGTTCAGGTTGTTGCCTCTCTGCCACATCTTCAAGTTGTTGCAAGCCCTGTGCCCCTTTTTCAGGCTGTTGCAAGCTGTTTGGCACTTGTTCAGGTTGTTCTTTCTCGGCCACTTCTTCGGTTTGTTGCCTCTCTATCTTCTCTCTATCCAACTTATCTCTCTCCAGCTTCTCTCTCTCTAGCACCTCCAATCTACTTTTGAGTGTGTTGCAAAAGCCATACAATCTTTGAAAGTCCATTTGTGTGGGGCGAATTTGGCGTGGAAATATGTCCCTAGAACATACCCCAAAACCGTAACTCCTAATACGCCCATAGTAGTTTGGGAGATTTAGAGCCTCGAATAATATGTCCGTAGGACCAAGGTCTTGTCTCTCTTCTTCAGTTATAGCTTCTGTTAACTTCTCCTGACATCGATAAGTATAAAAGACATATTAAAGGAAAATCAATTTGAACACTTTCATTAAAATTAACCGAGATCCAAAATATTTTCAATGGTCCAAAATATTAACATTCGCCTTACACACTGATCCACAACTCTTTGAACATTCTCATTATCAATCACCCCATTCTTATTGACGCGGACAACCTTCCACACTTGACTGCGATTTATCTCATCTTCTCCCGACTCTTCTACCTGTATATACATTTTGACAAATTAACATAGCAATTAAAAAAAATAATTTATAATCTTGTACACTACTTTTATACACATACTTACCATATCAGCTTCAAGACGAGCACACCCTAAACGTGACTTTCTATAGGGATGTTGAGGATTTAACGCTCTTTCTCGATTTTCACTACTAACTTTCTGCATTAAAAGCACTATAATTACTATCATTTAAATTTACTTAAAATTACTTAAATTCAAATTTAAAAATTCTGTTATGCTAACTTATAAAAATTAAATAAATAAACAATTAAATCCTACTCAACAGAATTAATTCTAGTCAAGAGCAGAATTAAAGGTCTTCCTCTTTTGATATTGCTTTCCCACAATTTCATCCATATCACATTATTGCATTATTTATCAAATGTAATGTCACTGCATCATTGATGTAGTACATACAAGTGGCCAGTGTAGCCAGGGGTAGCAGCGGCCCAGTTACGCTTTTTGTTGAAATACTGAATAAGTCAGTCACCCTCAGCTATTAACTGTTTGGTGTACTATTTTCATGGCTATTTTTACTGACGGATAGTTATTTTCCAGGTACATATACTATTTTGAGAAAGGAAATCCACAGATCACTATTTTGAGAAAGGAAATCCACAGATCACTAGTGCTACTATCACAAGCGGCCCAGCATGCTTGTGATAGTTGTAACTCAAGCTTCCCTATTCAGCTTCCACTTCTAATCCACTTTCGTTGATTTTCTCAATCATGAAAAAGGCTTTTGTATTCCTTTGTTGCTTCTGGTAACATTCTTTTATGCTACTTCTGTTGTAGCAAGAAATAATCCCTCAGGTTTGTCATTTTCACAGTCACACATTCACGTACAAACTATCAGTATTAAGTACATATTCCCATGTTTTGAAATAGAATAGATAGAAATTTATGGTATTAAAATATGACTTTAAAGGAATATATAACTTGTTGTCACTCTTGTAATAGTAATTTTTCCTTTCTTGTGTAGGGAATGAAGTGAACACAGAAGGGAAGCTTACAAATGAAGGGGTGACAAAGCCAAGCCTACAAGGACCCAATGAAGATGAAAAATTCATTGGATATTTTTATCTAAAACACAAACTCAAAGGATATTTTCACAAGAAACCAATTTATTATAAGCCCATTCCAACCTATAAGCCTTTCCACAAACCTACCCCCTCTGTTGTTGAGCCAGAATCATTTCTGAAGCATAAACATTATTTCTTCAAAAATCCAATTATTCCCATTGTTAAACCTGTTTATGTTCCAATTTACAAGCTTGTTCCAAAGGTCATTCCAATTTACAAACCTATTCCAAAGGTGATTCCAATTGTTAAGCCAATTCATTAATCAGTTTGAGAGGAAAAAATAATATATCTCAAGTGTTCTATAGAAGAAGTACCATGCTTGAAAATTTGTGTTCAATTCCATAAAAGGCTACACATATAAATAGCTAAACCTATCTATATTTCAACTGTGTTAGCATAATCTTACCTTCTTGTGTAATTTTATTATTTGATCATTTGAGGAAACTTGTCTTGTGTATTATTAGTAAATTTTTTCAACTTAATAAAATTCTCAGTTTGCCAATTGTCATTGATATTATATCATCGGTATATTTCTTATTACCTATTATATTATTGTATCTAATTCAGTTTGTCCCTCTAGTATCCGTTACAGACGGTACGGAATCGGAGGCTATTACATAGGCATAAGAGGAGAGATAAATAATGACAAGTTATTACCTGAAATTTTTCATTCTGACGCTGAGCTACAAATTTATCCCAATCATCTTGTTTTATACAGTAAGAACATTTTGCCGGTCGATGTTTAACAAAACCACCCTTACTATCTCTTAGATAGAACTTTGCCAATTTTGTCCTGAATGCCCTGTGCAACCTTCCAGCTTCTTTATATATATATATATATATATATATATATATATATATATATATATATATATATATATATATATATATATATATATATATATATATATATATATATATATATATATATATATATATATATATATATATATATATATATATATATATATATATATATATATATATGCACAATGTTCTTTGCCAATTACAAAAGTTTTCTGCAAACAACTCAATTTATTAAAACACTGTTCAGGTTACTTAAACATCCAAACAGATAAATTATGGAATTAAAATTTTACAACAAGCTTGAGTTAGTGTGTTACTTCAATTTCATCCCAAATGTTTTGTTTATAAACCCCTACAGCCTCTTTATTTTCTTTCGCACTCCAATTGTCCAAACTAATTGGAAATAACCGACGAACCGTGACACCAATATAACTAGCAAAACTCTTGCTATTATGCTTGATTGGTTGACCTCTTGCATTCCATTGAACCTATAACAAAATTAGAGTGCAATTAAATAATCATCAATCTCACTAATATTCTAAGACAATCAGAGGTCTCATCAATCTCAATAATCATCATCTAGCTATTTTACCTCAATCCTCTTTCCATTGCTTTTGGCTTTGTGAATTTTTTGCAACCGAGTCACACCACGTTTACCAACTGTTTTCGTACTAGATGGACCACCTTCATCGTTAGTAGAAACCATATTTAACCTGTAAAAAGTGTAAGAGTTAGTATTATATTTGTGGTTGCGGTTACTAATGCAAATTCATACAAACATGAAAGACAATTAAAGACAATTTTATACAGTAAGAGCTAGTATTATATCATTCTTAAACAACATTTTTATTCACTCACATTAAAGACAATTTTCAAGTGATTCCACAAATTTTCAAGTCGGCCTTTTCCTCTTCCTTGTAATTGGATTCCTACTTTTGTGTTTTCTTGATACAACAAATGATGGGTTGATCCAAATCCCATCATTGTGATCGTTTCTCATATAAAGAATATCATCTACAATTAGTTCATCCTCAAGGGATTGTGATGTATTAAAGAAAGGATCATCCTCAACATCTATACTTTGAGTTTTTTTATCATTTACTTTGTTACTTAGAAACACAATAGACCATTTTTCATCGGCAGGATCAGTGACATAGAATACTTGGTGAGCTTGTGATGCCAAAATAAAAGGCTCGTCTTTATACCCCACTTTATTAAGATCGACCTTCATGAACCCAAGGTCAACTTGAAGGCCATTGTTGTTGTCAACCCACTTGCAACCAAACACAGGCACTTGAAAGCATGAGTAATCCAACTCCCAAATACGTTCAATGACCCCAAAATATGACAATTTGGAAAATGCGGGATTTCTATCTTTGGAACTTGAGATATGCACAGATTCAGCTACGAGTGTGACACCGCTATTTTGCATAGTGCTTTGATGATCATGTTCTTTCGTATAAAATGTATACTTATTAATTGTATAACCAGAGTACGAGAGAACATGTGAATTTGGACCATTTGCTAGCCATCTCAATCTTTCGGAAATTGAAGCAGGATTTTTGGCAAATTCTGAAAAAATGTGTTCTTTTAGCCACGATATAAAACTTTTATTGTGCTCTCTTGTTAACCAATTTTCACTCCTGTTAGGATTCAAACTTTGAAGGATTTGCTTGTGCTTTTCAACATATGGCTCAACCTCATCCGCATTGTGTAGTACATACAAGTGTGCTTGCTCCAATTCGATGTCTGACATGGTGACTAGTTTACTTGCACCAATCCCTTCCCCTATTGTTTTTCCAGAGTGTCGTGACATTGGAAGCCCTATGGACTCAACATTAGAGAGGTATTCATTACAAAACTCAATAGCTTCTTCAACTAAATATCGTTCAACAATGCAATCCTCTGGTCGACTTCGATTCTTCACGTACCCTTTTATTATCTTCATGTAACGCTCAATCGGGTACATCCACCTCATATAAGCTGGTCCACAATATTGTATTTCCATGATAAGATGGATGGTGAGATGAACCATTATGTCAAAAAATGAAGGTGGAAAATACATCTCAAGCTCACATAATGTGACAACAATTTCCTTTTGTAATGTCGGCAACTTCTCAGGGTCAATAACTTTGCTACAAATAGCTTTGAAGAAAAAACAAAGTTTAGTTATGGTCCATCGCACATTTTCTGGTAAAATGGAACGTATAGCTACCGGAAGAAAGTTCTCCATTAAAACATGACAATCATGAGACTTTAAACCCTTCAATTTGAGATCTTTCAAAGATACCAAACTCTTAATGTTTGATGAGTAGCCCTCTGGAACTTTAACATTATGAAGAACCTTACACAAGATCTTTTTCTCTTTTCTTGACAGAGTATGAGCTGCTGGAGGTAGAAATGTACGCTTACCCTCCCTCTTAACTGGCCCCAATTCATTTCTTAATCCCATACTTTGCAGGTCTAACCTTGCCTTAAGGCCATCCTTAGATTTTCCTGAAAGATTGAGTAATGTACCAACAACACTTTCAAAAACATTTTTTTCAATATGCATCACATCCAGGAAATGTCTAACATACAATGACTTCCAATATGGCAATTCAAAGAAAATTGACTTTTTTTTCCATCCCCCCGTGGCAAGTTCACTTGAAAAAGGCTTCCCAAAATTAGTGCTCAAAAGCTTTACCTTTTGGTATAATTGATCGCCCGTCAAAGGCACGGGAGCTCTTTTTTCTTCAGATTCACCATTAAATGCTTTTCCCCATTTTCGAAAACGATGGTTGGTATTTAAGAATCTACGGTGTCCAAGAAATACATTTTTCATACAATGATCCAACCGTATTGAATGTGTATTATCTTCACATACGGGGCATGCAAGTTTTCCTTTGACACTGTAGCCTGATAGATTCCCATATGCAGGAAAATCATTGATTGTTCCAAATAACATAGCCCTCAATTGAAAGGATTCCTTTTTATACTCATCATATACCTCTACACCTGCCTCCCACATATGCTTTAAATCTTCAATTAATGGAGCCAAGTATATGTCTATATCATTTCCTGGTTGCTTGGGCCCAGAAATTAACATAGTCAACATCATGTACTTGCGCTTCATGCATAGCCATGGAGGTAGGTTATAAATCAACAAAATCACCGGCCAAGAAGTAAGTTTACTACTCTGAATACCATGAGGGTTTATTCCGTCAGTAGACAATGCGAGACGTATGTTTCTTTCTTCCTGCCCAAAATTTGGGTAATCATGATCAATTTTTGCCCATTGAGGAGAATCTGCAGGATGTCGGAGCATTCCATCAACAACCCTTTCTTTTGCATACCATGTTAAGTTCTTTGCATCTTCCGCATTACGATACATGCGCCTAAATCTTGGTATTATCGGAAAATACCATAGCGTTTTGGATGGAGTTGTTTCTTTCTTCTTATATCGTGGGGCACTACATTTAGGACACATATCTAATGATGCATACTCGTTGCGAAATAACATGCAATCATTCGGACAAGCATGTATCTTCTCATAACTCATTCCAATAGAACATAACAATCGTTTAGCCTCATAGGTTCGACTAGGGAGCACATTATTCTTAGGCAAAATCTCATTTAACAGAGTCAACAAGTCTGTGAAACTCCTATCAGACCATCCATGGCGTGCTTTTAAGTTATACAATTTTAAGACCACAGACAATCTTGTAAATTTAGTACATCCTTTGTACAATGGAGTCTCTGCATCACTTACTAGCCTCTCAAACATTTGAGGACAATCGCGAATATCTTCTTCAATTACATTCACAAATTCCTCAACTCGATCAAACTCAAAATTTGTATCTTGTTCAAAATCATTTGATTTATCTCTCCCATTGCTCGTCTTTGTTGACTTGTTTTTTTTTTCTCCGTGCATTATCCAACATGTATAACTTTTATCAATTCTATTACATATTAAGTGATCTTCCAAAACATTTGCATTAACATCCGTATAACAACATTTTAAGCAAGGGCATATGATTTTACTAGTGTCTTCGGCATGAGCAATAGCAAACCTAACAAACTCTTGAACCCCATCTTCGTATTCTTTTGACGCTCGACTAGCAAACATCCATTTCCGATCCATATTTCCTAACACGTAATATATATAATTCATGGACAAAATAACCATTAAATCACAACATTCAGCCAATTTATTTAATAACTCATAACCATTTTTATGTAAGAAGTTAATAACAACCAAGTACTAAGTTATTCTCCTTATAAAATATAAAGCCAGCTGATCTGCAATATATTGATGTGATCCTGAACAGTAGTTGCATTAAACAACTACTGTTATAGTCAATGTTACTTTTGTCGCACAATATTATAGTCAATACTAAGTTAAAATATAAAATATAAAATACTGTTATAAAATATAAAATATAAAATATAAAATACTAAGTTATTCAATACTAGTTACTTTTGTCGCACAATATTATAGTCAATGTTTAGAGTTTTCACCATGGATATTTCATATAGTTTGTTGTCTCAACTTAAGTATAGAGATTGTGCATGAGAATATTAAATTCATAAGTAAATACACAGTTTACCTAAGGATATTACACAGTCTATAATATTACACAGTCTATAATATTTTTATATTCAAACCATTAACAGTATATTACCTAAGGATATTACACAATATTTTAGTTTGACAAAAGTAAATACATAGTTTACCAAACATGAACAATGGCCATTTAGCAAGCTCATAACAGATTTTCCAAAATAAAATCACAATAGCCTGACATAGCTGACAATCCTAATATAACAGCCATAAGAGTTCATTGCCTACCATTCATCAACATCGACATCAGTCAGCTAGTTCCTCATGTCGAGCCAAAGCAAACTTCAAACTAATTTCCACAATAGTTAGCATAACCTAACATACTAACATAGTTTGTTATCAATTCACCATTAACAGTTAGCACAAGCTGGATCTCTAATTTCTCTCAACATTTAGCATAAACTAGTTTTGTAACCATTCATAACAGTTTTATAACTAACCAGCTCAAATCCATTTGCTAACAGAATCCTAACTGACCCTTTTTAACTACCTTCAACTCACCTTCAAGCTAACTAACTTCACATGATGACCAACTGCAACACAACTTGAAACCTCGAGTCACTAATCAATTACCAACACGACTAACAGAGTCAACAACCTAACTAACTAAGTTAGGACAGTTAACTCAGTGAGTTAATCCTAACTGCCTCAAAGCCATCATAACAAACTCTCCCTCTCGATCCATTCCCTCTCATTCTATAAGTAGCAATCATCACCAATCATTAAGAATAGTTGTTGTTTCTGTATTTCTCCTCTAATTTGGTTGTGATATTTAACTAACTGTTAAAACAGCCGTAACTTGAACTGGTCCTGGTTTTTACGATAGAAACTATCCAAAATTCTATTCCCCTCTACTCATCCTTATTCTGCCGAAGAAACACCTTTTTAACCTGGGTTCTGCCAACAAGAAAACAGAGTAAAGTAGAGTAGCTTGTAGCCTAAGCTATGCACACAATAAATAAAATTACTTGGTCTTGAGAGTTACAAGCCACTGTATGACTAGCAAGTATGATTTTAACAATCATGCATAGGTTCACATTCATAATGTCATTTCTAAAATGTAAATGCTGGTTGATAGGTGGTGAGGACCTAAAGCAGTTGAGTCTCCCAGCTGAGACTTTGTAAAACTTTCAACAAAATTACTAATGTTACGATTTATATGTTGGCTCGGTATCTGCTTTTTAGATTCCTTTTGTCTATTTTATTTTTGTCTTTTGATATATAGTTAAATGGAACTTCCGAGTTGACAACTTTTATTCCATTTCCCACAATATTGGCTTTGCTGAGTAGTTTGACAGAAACAGTGTTATGACTTAATATTTATGAAATGCAGATCATCTTGGCTAGAGAGTATCTCAAGGATGTTACTATTAGCAAAGAACAATTGAAGTACCTGGTTATTGAGGCTTTACGAGGTGGTGTCCAGGTATGTAACAAGTTTTTTTTTCCGCAGAAGTTTTTGATGTGGTAAATATGATTGTACACTACAGATATCCATTGATTGTGAACTTTGGTCAATTCTTTTTGTTTCTTAAGGAAGCAATTTTTCTACTTTCTAATGAAATAAACCAAACCAAATATCTCATTCTTCTGCTAATTGAAAATAAATACATTTTTCATAGTTTCTGCTACATGCTTCAGAATTCAGATAATGTCCTAATTCCGTATCATGTATTAAGTTCAAAGACAGACCTTTACCGCCAAATCTCTTTTTGCTTGAGAGGGCATCTGGATCTCTCTTATTGGTTTAACTTACAGTCTTTCTTGATATCCCTCTACCTCTAACTTTCATCTAGCTCAAACCAATCAAGTGAGCTGGACAAGAAAATATTGCTTCAATAATTGATCATTCTATATTTTCTAATCTACTAGCTGTGTTTAGGAGACTATAAGTGCAATATAAAGTTTGGAAACACAAGACTATTTTGCAATATAAAGTTAGCACTGTACTCTAGAATTCTCTACCTTCAATCAAGCAAGAAGCTCTTTTCTACAATAGAAACAATCATCATCCTAATAGTTTATTCATCGCCATCGATCATCGCCCTTTCGGGTTAAACATTTGAGAGAAGATGGCAGCAGAATTCTCAGCTGAGTCATCATGACTAAGGTCATGTTCACTTCCAAGGCTAAGGTTTTTGTAATGTGCAGCCATGTCACTTTTTTGTGCACAATACTAATGTGCAGTCGTGTCTATATTTTATCCAACTACTGTTATAAAATATAAAATACTAAGTTATTCAATACTAGTTACTTTTGTCGCACAATATTATAGTCAATGTTTAGAGTTTTCACCATGGATATTTCATATAGTTTGTTGTCTCAACTTAAGTATAGAGATTGTGCATGATAATATTAAATTCATAAGTAAATACACAGTTTACCTAAGGATATTACACAGTCTATAATATTACACAGTCTATAATATTTTTATATTCAAACCATTAACAGTATATTACCTAAGGATATTACACAATATTTTAGTTTGACAAAAGTAAATACATAGTTTACCAAACATGAACAATGGCCATTTAGCAAGCTCATAACAGATTTTCCAAAATAAAATCACAATAGCCTGACATAGCTGACAATCCTAATATAACAGCCATAAGAGTTCATTGCCTACCATTCATCAACATCGACATCAGTCAGCTAGTTCCTCATGTCGAGCCAAAGCAAACTTCAAACTAATTTCCACAATAGTTAGCATAACCTAACATACTAACATAGTTTGTTATCAATTCACCATTAACAGTTAGCACAAGCTGGATCTCTAATTTCTCTCAACATTTAGCATAAACTAGTTTTGTAACCATTCATAACAGTTTTATAACTAACCAGCTCAAATCCATTTGCTAACAGAATCCTAACTGACCCTTTTTAACTACCTTCAACTCACCTTCAAGCTAACTAACTTCACATGATAAACAACTGCAACACAACTTGAAACCTCGAGTCACTAATCAATTACCAACACGACTAACAGAGTCAACAACCTAACTAACTAAGTTAGGACAGTTAACTCAGTGAGTTAATCCTAACTGCCTCAAAGCCATCATAACAAACTCTCCCTCTCGATCCATTCCCTCTCATTCTATAAGTAGTAATCATCACCAATCATTAAGAATAGTTGTTGTTTCTGTATTTCTCTTCTAATTTGGTTGTGATATTTAACTAACTGTTAAAACAGCCGTAACTTGAACTGGTCCTGGTTTTTACGATAGAAACTATCCAAAATTCTATTCCCCTCTACTCATCCTTATTCTGCCGAAGAAACACCTTTTTAACCTGGGTTCTGCCAACAAGAAAACAGAGTAAAGTAGAGTAGCTTGTAGCCTAAGCTATGCACACAATAAATAAAATTACTTGGTCTTGAGAGCTATAAGCCACTGTATGACTAGGAAGTATGATTTTAACAATCATGCATAGGTTCACATTCATAATGTCATTTCTAAAATGTAAATGTTGGTTGATAGGTGGTGAGGACCTAAAGCAGTTGAGTCTCCCAGCTGAGACTTTGTAAAACTTTCAACAAAATTACTAATGTTACGATTTATATGTTGGCTCGGTATCTGCTTTTTAGATTCCTTTTGTCTATTTTATTTTTGTCTTTTGATATATAGTTAAATGGAACTTCCGAGTTGACAGCTTTTATTCCATTTCCCACAATATTTGCTTTGCTGAGTAGTTTGACAGAAACAGTGTTATGACTTAATATTTATGAAATGCAGATCATCTTGGCTAGAGAGTATCTCAAGGATGTTACTATTAGCAAAGAAAAATTGAAGTACCTGGTTATTGAGGCTTTACGAGGTGGTGTCCAGGTATGTAACAAGTTTTTTTTTCCCGCAGAAGTTTTTGATGTGGTAAATATGATTGTACACTACAGATATCCATTGATTGTGAACTTTGGTCAATTCTTTTTGTTTCTTAAGGAAGCAATTTTTGTACTTTCTAATGAAATAAACCGAACCAAATATCTCATTCTTTTGCTAATTGAAAATAAATACATTTTTCATAGTTTCTGCTACATGCTTCAGAATTCAGATAATGTCGTAATTTCGTATCATGTATTAAGTTCAAAGACAGACCTTTACCGCCAAATCTCTTTTTGCTTGAGAGGGCATCTGGATCTCTCTTATTGGTTTAACTTACGGTCTTTCTTGATATCCCTCTACCTCTAACTTTCATCTAGCTCAAACCAATCAAGTGAGCTGGACAAGAAAATATTGCTTCAATAATTGATCATTCTATATTTTCTAATCTACTAGCTGTGTTTAGGAGACTATAAGTGCAATATAAAGTTTGGAAACACAAGACTATTTTGCAATATAAAGTTAGCACTGTACTCTAGAATTCTCTACCTTCAATCAAGCAAGAAGCTCTTTTCTACAATAGAAACAATCATCATCCTAATAGTTTATTCGTCGCCATCGATCATCGCCCTTTCGGGTTAAACATTTGAGAGAAGATGGCAGCAGAATTCTCAGCTGAGTCATCATGACTAAGGTCATGTTCACTTCCAAGGCTAAGGTTTTTGTAATGTGCAGCCATGTCACTTTTTTGTGCTAAATGGAGCTTGGTTTGTTTATGAGTTTGTTGAATGGTTAATTCTATTAGATGGAGCGAGTCAGTTAGCAACTTGAACTAGTTAGTTAGGGAAATGTTAGTTATGTATTGGATGTAGGATGGGGTTAGAATTGTGTTGAATTATTGAGTCACCTCCAAGTGGACTACTCTAAGTAATTACAAGGCCAAAACCCCAAAAGCAACACTGAGGATATCCACAAAACTCTCCTATCTTTCCCCTAAAAACCCACGCGCGGTCAAAAAGTGAAAAACAGAGGAAGCTAGGAGACTATTTAAGATGGCAGTGCCACAGTGAAGCTCATACAATCCAAGTTCCAACTAAACAAACAATCAACCAGCTAACTGAATCTTAGATCAAAGATCCTAACAGACCCATCAGTAGAAACAGAAGTGAAAACTCTCGATTCCCCCCAAGCTATATCGTAAACCTCTTTATCATGTGCAATAAGCTGAGTTTCTACAACCCCTCTTTCAATGTCCCAGATAGTACAAGTCGTGTTTATACTCGAAGTTCCGATGCGTTTCGGCACAATTTCGTTCCATTCGAAGGAGGTTAACGGAGCACAAAACTCGCTGGTTTTGCTGTTGTTAAAAAGTGAAAGAGCCTCGACGGAATTCTCACGAACTTCCCAGATGCGGAGATAGTCGCCGGAGGTAGCGAGGAGGTCGGAGGATGTTTTCTGAAGGGGTGAATGGGTTGCGGGGTGGAACATAAGTTTGGTAGGTGGATAAGGGTGATCGAATGAAAGTGAAGTTTGAGGTTTAATGGAGAGAGTATCGGGGTTGAAAGAGAGGATATCGACGCGGTTAGTGTATTCTTCGATGAAACTTCCAACAACGATTCGTTGGTGTTGTTGGGGATTGGGGTTTGAAGAGAAAGCCATGGCGTAAAGCATTCAAATTACTAACACAAATTACAACACAAAGCATTCAAATCCCTAATTTTACAATTTAACACAAAGCAATAATCTGAGAAAAAGAAAGATTACCGGATATCAATGAAGAGAAGGGTGACGGTGGTGAGCTGATGACGGCGGCTCCTTTCGACGGAGAAGGATGACGGTGGTGAACTGATGACGGCGGCTCCTTTCGACGGAGAAGGATGACGGTGGTGAGCTAATGAATTTTGTGTGGGAGAAAGAATTTTGCGTGGGAGAAATAATCTTGCGGTGGTGACCTGATGAACTTTGCGGTGGTGAACGAATTTTGCTTTGCGTGGGAGAAACTTTTGCGTGGGAGAAAACCAAAAACATTTGGGCTATTATAAATATATTTTAATTAATTTAATTTAGTCTATTATTTTAATAGCGCTTTTTAAAAAAGCGTTATCTTAAAACACCATGATAGAAACGATAGCGGTTCCATAGAAAGCGCTATTGTAGTTACATATTTTAATAGCGCTTTTTAAAAAGCGCTATCGTAGTGCTTTTAATAATAACGCTTTTATAAAAGCGCTATTGTAATACAACATTCTAATAGCGCTTTTTAGAAAAGCGCTATCATAGTGAATATCTATAATAGCGCTTTTATACAAAGTGCTATCAAAATCATATTCTCTGTACTCTTTAATAGCGCTTTACTATAAAGCGCTATTATAAATATGTTTGTTTCTTTTTTAATAGCGCTTATTTCAAAAGCGCTATTAAAGTAGGCGATACAAAAAACCAATTTTGGCGTAGTGTATGTACCTGGATTATCTGTACTTCCGAGGAAGCACAAACCACAACAACAACAAAGGGGTGAGAAAACATGATCAAAATATATTGGTAATTTAATACATGCAATAAAGGTAGTAAAACACACCAATATTCACCCCATCAACACCAATCACGAACCTACTGTTCAAACATCCATATAACATATAATAATGCAATATGCCACACAACATCATGCATGCGGTACCGACTCATTGGTTCATTCAATCGAACCCTGGACAAATCACTTACGCTCCTACTGAGATATGATCTATCCCCGACAGATCACTTACGCTCCTACTGAGATATGATCTATCCCCACCATTCTCCACAAAGGAGTACGAATGAATCACATACACTCCTCCTGAGCAATGATTCATCCCACCAAACATCATGATATGTACGACACCAATGCACGACAACAATGCACGACAAACAAACTCAAGCACACTAAGTGCACACGATCCTCCTGATCACATCACCATACATTATATATATTACACCACCAATAAACACAAGCACACTAAGTGCACAATAATTAAACTCAAGTAAATAATCAATAAATCATTTCAATCGATCCATGGTTTAGTTACTATTTAATTAAACAATGACTCCCCAAAAATATTGGATATAAAAATATTTGGCAAATAACTATATTATTTATACCATGTTATAGATCTATTCAAGAGCTTTCCAACGCTTCGAATTGGGACTAAATCCGACTTACGGATCAAAAGTTATGGCCAAAATCGTCAAAACAGAAAATTCACCAATATACAGCTTTGAGTCGACGCAAACAGCGCAGAATGCAGAAAATTCTGTGTTTTCCACCGTTGGAGGCCTTCCGGACCTCCGATTTCAATTCCGTAAAAAGCCCCGGTTTCAGAATTCGAAATCCTACCATAATATGACAATTATAACAGCCAACAACATATTTTTAAAGATCATATCATCATATATCATATAACCATACTTTTCAACACCATGGAATTTAGGGGTTTCTATCCTAAATGTGATCCTACCTATCATACACTATCACACAATCCCCATGATCATACGAAAACCCACCCTTACTGCTCGGAACTATTATCTTACTCAAATTCAAGCCTATTTCTCCACTTCTATCTCTTGTCCTCTCGGAACCTATTTCATACTCATCGCTATTACTACGGAAATTATACCGGATTTCACCAATCTCATAACATCAAATACACCACTCTATCAGTATCAGCAACAATCATCACACTCTACTCTAATCAATTGTTCTTTAAACTATATCTCAGAACCTATATCATGGTCATTACCCAAGCCACAGAGGTTACACAAAATCTCACCAATACTCATGGTCATTATCCAAACCACAGAGGTTATACAGGAACTCACCAACATCGTAACAATGTACGAATTTCATCACCATCAACAACAACAGCAACAGGCATAATGTCATAAATTCGTGTTCATCACTAATATTACAGGAATTACACAGAATCCCACAATCATCATAAAATGTATGCACAAAACTCTTCAATCACAGCAACATTCATAAACACAGACATAATATCATATATCAATCATAATCATCAAATTCCTACGGGGTTAAGGAATCCCCTCTACCCAATTTCATGCATTATACCAATCCCAATCAGTTTCTCCCCCCTTACCTGGATAATTGTTCTGATCGGTGACAAATTCCTCCAAGATTGGCCAATTCTGACCTTTCCTCTTCTTCTCCGTTCTTCGCTCCTTTCTTTGCTCTTCTCTCAATTTCCTCTTCTCACGTTCTATCTATCGTGACTTCTCAACTTACTTCCTTCCTATCCCTAATAACCCCTTCCACTTCTATCTTCTTTTAATTCTAATCCCAATAATAATACTAAAAATAATATTACTAATAATAATAATTATAATAATCATTATAATAATAATAATACACATATCAATATTAATAATATTATTTCACCCATAATAATAGTATTAATAATAATAGTAATAATACTCCATCCATAATATTAATAATAATAATAATAATAATAATAATAATAATAATAATAATAATAATAATAATAATATTCTCCCACTAGTAGTTATAATAATAGTAATAATATTAATAATAATAATATTCTCCAATATTAATAATATTACTACAATTAATAAGAATAATAATAATAATAATAATACCACCATATTACTACTATTTATTTTATTATTATATTCACACAAATTCACCACCAATAATCCTCCCATATCAGGGACACCCACCAATCATCATCAAACACACCCCCACCAAAGGGCACACCAACATATAATAATTAAAATAGTAATAAAATGAATAAATAATTAAAATGGGTGTTACAAGTAGCGTTTGCAATCTCTTGGTGATTGGGTACGTCCTCCTGGCCAGTGAATATAGGTCGGGCCGTCACAGGCATCCTCAAGAAGTCAGAATACTCTTCCAGAGTCGGCATCAACTGGTAATCCGGAAAAGTGAAACAATGGTACAATGGATCATAAAGCTGAACAAGAGTCTCCAACAGCCCTTCTTTCATATTGAGTTCGAGAAAACGGAAGACTTCTCCATATTCTGTTGCGAAGGCGTGACGGTTCTCGATGAGATCTGCCAGCTCTCTTAAGCTTTCAATGTTAGGACTCTGAAAAGTGTACTCCAATGCTTCTCTCTTGAAATCCATTGTTATAATACCTGGGAAATAAAATTGAGTTTCTTGAAATGAATAAAGAAATAATGCAATGCAAGATGAGTAGGACTTCATGGGATCCCAACTATTTATAAACATTGTGGTAAAAGAAAACGTTTTTATTAATTTTGAAACGGAATACAAATAATTGCTTTTAAAAGTCCCAAATAAAAGCTAAATAAAAGCTAGTAAAGACACTAAGGAAGTTTCGAGTTCTGCTGCTTGAGATGCTCTTCTAATTGCGTCTTCTCACGGATAAGGTTGTCTACAATCAGCTTCCAAATAGTGCATTGTGGGTCGGAGAAAAATAAATCCTCCATGACTTTCCTCTTCTTGCAAGGGAGTAACTCCTCATTCTTCAACTGTAGCTGCTTCTGGAGTTCATCTTTCTCTTTCTGAAGTTCATCAATCTCTGCAACAGACACTAGATACTTGTTCTTCCATGACTTTAACTCATGTTGCGACTTCTTCAAAGCAACCTCTAACTTCTCAGTTTCGGACATAAAGACATAAGTGGGCTCCCTTCTCGGAGGTATAGGATCTTGACGAGAGTAATGCATCCTCAGCTTGATCGCCCTATTCCTTACCCACTGAAGATACGGTTCCAAAGACACACAGTTGGGCCTTCCCAAACTATTCCTATCTTTCTTATGCAAATGTTTCCAAGCTTCCACAATCTTTTCTCGGAGCTCTTGATTATCCTCGAAGAAAACACTCTCAACTTGTATGCTTTTAGGTGGTCCCTTCAACGGATATCCCAACTGTCGGCGAGGTAAAACCGGATTATAACTGATCCCCCCTCCAAAGCTAAGCAACAATATATTAGCAAAATCTCTATACCCATCAATGATTAGAATCCCATCATACTCACGGCTATACCAATCTATGTCAGAATGGGTCAAATCCATAATCCTTTCTGACCAACGCTTATCATTAAGATGCCAAAAGGAAACATACTTGGGCAAGTGGGTAAGGAACCATTTGTACAATAAAGGCACACAACACGTAATCATTCCTCCACCAAGGAGGTTTCGGAGATGTACAGAGTGATAGGTGTTGCCCAATAGAGTCGGCACTGGATTGTTCTTCATGAAGATCTTAATTGCGTTAAGGTTAACAAACCCCTCAAAACTTGGAAATAGAAACACCCCATAGACAAGTAAGGTGAAGATTGCCTCGAATGGAGCCTTGTTTGTAAAATCAATATAAAATGAAGCCTTCTCGAATAAAAAATCTGTAGTCAAACCAAAAGTCCCACTTTTAACAACCATGTTGGCCTTAACGTCAGATACCTTGAGATAAAGGGCCTTAGCGATGTCTCTTTCTTCGGAGTCCTTTTCCAAGAAAGGAAAAGGAGATTCTTCTAGAATAGGCAGTCTTAACAAAAAGGAGTATTCTTCCAAAGTTGGCAACAACTGATAATCTGGAAAAGTAAAGCAGTGATACATCGGATCGTAGAATTGTAATAGAGCGGAAAGGAGGTCTTCATTTGCCTTACGTCTCAACAAAGATAGTAACTTCCCATATTTACTCTTAAACTTCTCTTGGTCTTCAATCAAAGCTCCCAACTCCCTTAGGTCATCCAATTTGGGACTCTTAAAAGTATATTTTAGAGTATTTCATCTATTGAAATCCATAATGTCCTACAATGTTCATAAATAAAGGGTAAATCCCATGAAGTCCAATGTAGTATGATGCTATATGAATGCAACAAACAAAGATAAACAAACAAAGGTCCTAGTTTTGAAACAAGCATGAAGCTAAGGGTATACCCATTCCCAAAGGACAAGGACTAGAGGTGGATGGTACCTACAGAACAAGGTTCTAAGGAGGTCCCAAAGTCATTAGTCCATCTATCAGATATTATCAATTTCCCAACTGACTCGGGGATTAATAATATTCTCAAGAGAATTTCTTTTGAGTGTAGCATCGCGTAGCACTATTTCGGGACTTACTCCCTCATAGCCTCGCACTACGTCCTAATAAAGGCCAAAGTGGGGTTAAAGGTAGCTACGACCCTTAGTATCATGGACTCCAATTGAAAGTAGTAAAAGTTTTCACGACTAAACTCATTCAACCGAACTATTTTCAAAAGGGTCTCAACTAAGCGGGATTCTCGAGTCAACTTAGTCGGGACTCACTCCCTGTAAGCCTCATCGAATATATCACCATCCTATCTTAATTTCTCTCAAGTCCGGGTGTAGGACTTTGTCTCACCACTCAAAGGTAACAGTCCAAAAGAAAAAGGTAAACAAACATACAAATAAACAGATATAAAGCAATAAACAAGTAAATAAAACAAGTTAGGAAAATCCACTGAGGGGTCCCCAGTGAAGTCGCCATTTCTGTCGCGGTGAAATTTGGATACTAAACTATTGATTAGTTTGAATCTTATATTCATTTTGCAACCGAACTTTGATTTGTCCAAAGGAAGGGATAAAGATCGAAATTCCCACAATGCAATGCAAATGCAAGGTTTAGAGAGTTATAGGTTCGGGGGTTGGTTAAACTTAGGGAAGGTGCTAGCATCCTAAGTTTCTATAGTACTCTACATGAACCTCTTGTTTTATGTTTGTTTATTGCTAAGATTTATCTGCTTAATGGTTGAAAGACCTAGGGGTTTATTTCTAAGTATACTCGATAAGATATTGCATCTTATGCCTACATATCCTAACGGGAGTGGACTCAGAGTATTTGTAGTTCCCCTAAAGGGTTTGAGGAGTTCTTTGACTGTGGTCAAAGTTCCTACGGGTTTAGGGTAGTTAGTTGATTGATTTTAGGAGAAAAGGTGAGTTGTCATTTTTAAGAGAGATTTAACCGCCACAAATTGTAGGAAAATAGTCTTTGCATCGTCTCAAGAGAAGGGCTCAAGTACTTGGATATTGATCGACGAGTACGCCTCTATCTCTCTTAAGGCAGAGTCCCTATGGTATTGATTGTATTGTTGTGGGGTGGAGATTCTATCTCGCTTAAGATGATTAACGTATATTTCTCTGTTGTGTTTGAATGATTGTTGTTTTGAGTTGATTGTTTGTTTCTATGTTGTAAAGAGATAACGGTCCTTCCTATGGGGTAGGATCTATCTTAATTGATCAACTTGAATGGGATCAAGGATCAAGGGGAGAATGATGCAAATGATGTGTACTACACACAAGTGTTGACTCATGTGTAGGTTTTTCCTTAGGACGGAATGCAAGGCGGAAATATAAATTGCGATAATGTAAGTTGTTTGTAAAATAAATTGCAGAAATAAAAGGGAAAATAAGTAAAGCATCCACATACGCATGAAAGCGCTTAAGTGTGTGAGAGTGAATGTGTCGTGGGGTGCACGATTAGATTATATTTTACGCTGTGAGTTAATTGGTTGATTTTAAGCGAGAAGTTGTTTTTAAGAAAAATTCTAAGTTCTAAATAAAATGCTACAATGGTATTAATTTTTAATTTTTTTTTATAAAAACTTAGGCGAAGTGATTATTTCCTATTGTGGCTATTTAAAAATTGAATTAAATTAGTATTGATTTTATAATTTATTTCTAAAAGTTGATTAATATACTAGGGGGGTTTATCAACTAATTAAATTTTGACAAAGAGGTGTAATTTTTTTATAAAAGAATCTCATTAGTGAATAAATACTATTTAATTAAGATATTGTTAAAAAAACAAAAAAAGAGGTTAATTAATTAATGATCAAAGTATGAAGAAAAAGAGTTTTTAAATTATTAAGATAAAAAGGTTATAAAGTTGGTTTAATTGGATTTAAAAGATAAAATAAATGATTATTGAATAGTATGAATTATTAAAAGCCTAATTAGCTAAATGATTAAAAAAGATTAAAAAAAACTGATTTGATTAAAGAGTTGTTAACTTATTTTAAAAAAAGAAAAGATTAGTTAATTAATTAAAAAAAGATTAAAGGGTGATTAACGGTGTGGTGGAGATTGTGTGTGTGTCGTGTAAGTGATTATATTGTACTATTACACAAATTAAACTCAGCCAAGAAAAGGAAATACTAAATTGCTAAATCGAGAAACCATCGCTCGGCCTCTCCGCTCCGTTTCCCGATCGTGATCGCCGTTGCTTCAACCCTCATTGTTTTCGCCGTTGCTTCAACCTGAAGCGCAAACAAAACAATCAAAACGTTCAATAATCATGACGAGAGTAGAGTTTTACCGAAGGTTTGAGGACGGCGGAGCTTGAGATGACACGATGGGAGCTTCGTCAATTTGGACTCGCGGCGGTTTGTGAAGGCTTCAATGATTGAAGAGATAAGTTTATTCCTCGATCTCTTAGGTTTACGTGGTTTTGGTTTTTGTGATTACGACCTCCTTCCCTCGTCTCCAATCATTCCCTTTTATAGGCTTCACCGAGATTCTCTGTATTTAAATCTGATTAAATTGGTTTGAATGCTGATTTGGATATTCCATTTGGTTATAGACAGAAATTTGAAAACTGTCTCTTTTTGATGGTTGCAGTAATGATTCATTAAATGACATTTCAATCTCTGATCTTGTGTATTAATTCAAAATTGGATTTTGTCTGTCTAGGTTCAATGTTTTGGACTGGATATTTTCGAATCTTCTTGTGGGAATATTCTCTAACGATTTTGCCAATTCGGGGTTTGTAGGTGTGGATAACAATCTGTTTTGGGCCAGGGAGGAAATACGCAGCCCAGAGTAAATTGTGGTGTAAAGGGATTGGTGAGTCTAAAACTCAATTGTTGGTAACAGTCTGTTGTTTTTTAACTTCCCGTGGAATATGCTTGTGGTTCTAACTTGTTCTTAATTCTTCTCAAGTATCAATCCTAGAGCAATGCAGATTTGACAATTCACGCAAAATTCGGTATAAATGACTTTCACAATGTAAGTTCTGAACTTGTGTAATCCTCCTTGGATGGGACTGATGTAGGTTTGTTGGATGTTGCAGGGGATTTTAAGTTTAATGGAGGATGAGGATTATAGTTATGGAAGAACTTTTGGAAGTTGTTTGTTAGTTCAGTTGCTCAAGAAACCGCCTTTTCATCTCGAGAAGCCGTCACAAGATGCACTACCCTTTGCTTCTGAAATGAACATTGTTCTAAAAGATCAAGAGTGAACTCATCATTTGCTCCCTGAGGATGTTGAGCATCAGCAGCGTCAAGGACTTCTTTCAAAACTTTCAAAGCATTACCAGCTTACTAGATTCAGGGACTGTCATGGACTCTGCTTGTGGTATAACTGCTTTATGTCTAGGTGAAGCCTGCTCTGCAAAGTCGCCAGTCTGCGATCTATTCTCAGAAATTTCTTTTGCCCTCATAGCCTCATCCTTATTGCACTCCATGAGTAAGATGAAATCAAAACTCAATTAATGTAGTTCCCCTCAATCATAAAACATACAGACGGGAAACTTCTGCCTTTCAGACACAGTGCAACATTTTCACCCGTGGCTGCGTGAGTATCGTATCCTTCCCATTACTTGTATTGACTAACATTGTTCTGTTTTGTTGTGGATTTGAGAATAACCCTCAGTTGGAAGGTCCGGAGTTGCTGGGACTTGTAAGTTATGAAACAAACTGCTTGTGAATAACACGATACTGTTGGACCTCAATCTATGTTGAGTTAAGTGTATTCTAAAATTGAAGTGTATTACGTGATATTGATACTTGCTAGTAAAAAAACATGTGCTCATAACGTTTTAATCCTGTGTTCAAACTTCTGCAGGCTAAATGACACCGCTTAGAGGACGTGAAGAAGCCGTGACGACGGCAACATGCTGGAAAGTGTACAGAAACGGCACGAAGACGGGCTGGAGTGAACAAAGCCTAAGCCATGAATAACCCGTGAAGCAAGTACCGCAGGCCCCGGTGTGTGTCTCAATCAATCATCGGCTGCCGGTGTCGTTCGAGGATCTATAGCAAAAAATCTATCCCATGCATTATTTTCCACTGTTGTCAATTGTGTTATTGCAGGAATGATAACAGATATTATTCGCACCAGGTGACGACTCCGTCCTTTTGCACTTGGTAATGCGTAGTACTTGATGCTTCTTTCTTGCAGGTTTTTTTTAATAATAAATCATCTTGAAGTGGCGGTATCATGGAGTTTGCTTGGCGTAGCTTGATGACGTCGGCGGTGGTGTCGTAGGACACATGAAATAGCACTGGAGCAGAGCACTTTGTAACTTTGGCATCTTATGAATCTTAGACACTTTATCTTAAACTTGATAGATGTATGGAAAATTATCCTTTTGTAGAAAAACTATTGAACGATGATGTATTTGTATTTTGAAATTAGCTCATTCCAAATAATCTTCTTATTGTAAATTTAAAGTTCATGACCTTGGAATCTCTTGAGTTTGGATCTTGATTCAAAATATATGTAAATCCCCTTAATTCCATAACTTAAGTACACCATGTTTCTCATGCCTTGAATCTTGAAATTCCATGGTTGATCCTTTAAATTCGGGCTTTTAACAACCTTCCACATTAATCCTGAGTCTTGTAAGGCAATTAGACTTTTGTATCCATATATGCGAAGTTTGACGCTTGGCATCAACATGAACTTTTGAAGAGAACATGGATCTTAAATACCTAACTTGGTGAATTTTCCAAGATGAAACCTCTTGTCATGAATTTTGTGAATATTTCAAATTGAACCATGACTTGATTTTGAATTCTCTTTTCTTCATGAACACAATGGATAAATCTTGAATTCTATTTCATAGATCTCTAGTATGGAACTCAATGGTTGTATTTGAACCAAGGTAGACAACCCTTGACAACAAGATGGCATGAATCCCAATCCTTGAATAATAGGCCCTTATACGTATCACTTTGTGATTCCCTGAACTTTCAGCAGTAGCTTATCTTTCACACAATAAACAAACAAGTTGGTTAAAACGGTTAGCTATGCATAATGATTGACTATGAGAATGAAAGTTATCTCCACTCGATATTACTGCGTCTGCACAAAAATTGGTTAGTCACATAAATATTAAATATTAAAATATAGTCAAATAACAACATGAGAATGCAAGAAGAGGTGGGATCTTATGGTCAAAAAATAGGGTGTGACACTAGCAAACGCGAACTTTTGGAACTTTCAGATCTGTTCAATTCTGGGCTCGTTCGCTACCTGCTTGCTAGGCGAGCTGCTAGCGAGCTGATAGCATTTTGCTACTGGAAGTGTTCGCTGGAGACTCGCTGCGCCTTCGCCTAGCGAATGCTCGCTGCTCCCTCGCTGCATCTTCGCCTAGCGAGCTTGCTGTTTGTTTGCTTACTTTCTTGGTTCCTTTGCCCATTTCTTGTGTCTTACATTTCACTTGTTTTGTGCCTAATTCCTGCATAATAGCACACAAATCAAAGGTACCAAGAGATTTTCACACTATATTGCAAACCAAATAAAACAAGAGTGGTTTTCAACACTTAATTGAAGAAAATGAGTGAAAAATGCCAACATTAGATAGATCAAATAGGTGAAATTTGGCATCTAACAACTCGCCCCAACTAGCTTTTTGCTTGTCCTCAAGCAAAGTATGCCTCTCATTTCGCAATAAGAGGATTTGCTCAAGACTAAGATTCACCCAAGAATGGATAAAATTGGCTCAAACACAAATGATGCAAACAAAACATGGTTTCAAATGTTTAGAATCAAACAATGCACAAGAACTAACTTCTTAAAACAAATATAAACCCATGCATCAATCAACAACTATTTTTTTCATGAATGAATCACCCTATCTATTCTCTTCGAATAAGGGTTGAAGAAATTACGCGTTTGCAACCGCGAGGACAATTTCACTCAACTAACAAACAATGTCAATATCAATTCAAGTCATACAAAATCTAACAATTCAAAAATGTAAATATGGAAGCAAGAAGATCGCTAAGGTCTTTAAGGTTGTAGCTTGGTCGGGTTTACTAACAAGGGACATTTCTAAGGCCATGGAAACGAAATTGCCGATGCAAAAGAGGCATTCACCGCACACGAGTTATTTACACATTCCAACTTCATTCCATTCATTTCTTAATTGCAAACCTTCCCAACTTATTTCATAACTTATTATTTCACTATTTTTCTTTTCCAAGCAAGCATTCTTTTTCTCATATTTTTTTTTCATCATTTTTTTTATTCATTTTCACATAACAATTTTTTTATACTTGCTTGAATTTTTCAAAAGTTGTAACAACCTACTATCTTCCTTTTTCATTTGCCCCAACTTAATTTTTACTCAACCCTCAAGTGAATGCTCTTAGCTTTTTATGGCAAAGAATACAATTAAAACAAATTCAAGGGTTCAAGAAAAATTTTAGAATCTCACAAAATTAAGAATGAGATTCATATTGTTTAGGCTCAAAGGGGTTAACGAATTCTCTCTACTCACAGGTAAGTTGCATTTGGATGTGGTTGTGCTCAATATAAACAAGTGCCTTGATTATTTCTAATGCTTCCACAAATTCACAATGATAACAAGATAAAGCATGAATCATACGAATCAACAAAGCTTATCAAAAATCCAACATTTAGTAAACAATGGAAGCTTTCTCACAAATTATGGGTTTTTGGTCCTAAGTGAAACAATCATTCAAACAAGTTGCCAAAAGAACACATTTCATTTGCACAAAGACTTAAGTTCTTAAGCATTCTAAAATTCTGAACAAAAGAGACCATGTACCTTGACAAATTTCACTTGTTTCATACTATCATCGCCATCCAGACTCGGTCGAAGCTTCATTGAATGCTTTTATACCGATAGAAACCACTCTATAAGGAGTTTTCGTCATTCCTGAACACACTAGAAAAAACATAAAAAGAAACAAATATATACAAAATATACAAAGCTTAAAAACATAGAACCGTTGCAATGCACTTCAAAATCTCAACACCAATCCCCGGCAACGTCGCCATTTTGCTGGTGCGGTAAAGCAGCAAGCAAAAAATATTAAGTAACCCAGTTTTGTCGTCTCCACAGGGATTAGGGCGACCTGAATGTCGTTCAACGGTTTCCATATTTCCAAGCTTATTGTTAAAAAGGTTTGGTTAAAAAGGTTAAAGGAACCACGGATAAAAACAGAAAATATAAATAAAGACTGAAATATAAACGGAGCCTTGTTGGGATTGGATTTCATCAATTGATAATATATGCATTCTTCTGATCAAATTAAACACAGCACAATCATTCGTCTAATATCCTCACGTATCACTCACGACAAAACTTATCTCTAACGCGGCGTCGAGAGAAAAACCGTGTTGTCTCATTGGTGATCTCCCACCCAACAAAAACACAACACAGAGCATTAAGATCTGATACTCACACAAATGCTAAGCCTAAATCTATCTCTAGCATTTAGGACCTAACAGGCAATCATCCTAGATCCAGATCCGAAAAGTATATCTCTATCACGATTCAAATCAAAGATTAACAGGTAAACAAGAATGAAACGCATATCAGATAAATAATTGTTTTGCATAAAATAAAATGATCAGAATACGTACACACGCTTAACCCTTTTTACATGTATTTATCTAATCCGCCAAATGTCGGTGAACATCGTTCTTCATCACTATTATCACATACCCACACAATATCATATCGATCCTACCCATGCTACTCATGCTACTTAATCAACACAACACCATGGAAGATACAATGAATATCAACTTTAAAGCCATGTCAAAAGTTTGTTCATTGATAGAAGAAAATCTGAGATTAAAGATGTGAAAAGGTTTTGTCAAGACCCACAAATACATAATCAAAGATATTCAATCAATAGAGAATCAAAACTAGTTCACAAACATAAATTAGATGAAATACATAAGGTATCAAAAGATTACAATCCAAACCCCAACAAGAGATCGAAGATCTTACCTCCTCCCCTTGGGGTTTTGTGTTTCTCTCTCTAAAGAAATGAAGAGAGATAAGTTCTGATGTTCCAAAATGTTACAAAATGAAGTTTTCTCCCAAAAATGGAGTTATGACCTAAAAATACAAGAAAATGACTTAAATACACATTTTGGTTCTGTCACATTCGCTAGGCGAATAGCTTGCGAACAACTAGCGAACGCGAACTTTTGGAACTTTCAGATCTGTTCAATTCTGGGCTTGTTCGGTACCTGCTCTCTAGGCAAGCTGCTAGCGAACATTCGCTACCTACTCACTAGGCGAGATGCTAGCGAGCTGACAAAATTTTGCTACTGGAAGTGTTCGTTGAAGACTCACTCCGCCTTCGCCTAGCGAATGCTCGCTGCTCCCTCGCTGCATCTTCGCCTAGCGAGCTTGTTGTTTGTTTGCTTGCTTTCTTGGTTCCTTTGCCCATTTCTTGTGTCTTACATTTCAATTTTTTTGTGCCTAATTCCTGCACAATAGCACACAAATCAAAGGTACTAAGAGATTTTCACACTATATTGCAAACCAAATAAAACAAGAGTGGTTTTCAACACTTAATTGACGAAAATGAGTGAAAAATGCCAACATTAGATAGATCAAATAGGTGAAATTTGGCATCTAAAAACTCGCCCCAACTAGCTTTTTGCTTGTCCTCAAGCAAAGTATGCCTCTCATTTCGCAATAAGAGGATTTGCTCAAGACTAAGATTCACCCAAGAATGGATAAAATTGGCTCAAACACAAATGATGCAAACAAGCCATGGTTTCAAATGTTTAGAATCAAACAATGCACAAGAACTAACTTCTTAAAACAAATATAAACCCATGCATCAATCAACAACTATTTTTTTCATGAATGAATCACCCTATCTCTTCTCTTCGAATAAGGATTGAAGAAATTACGCGTTTGCAACCGCGGGGACAATTTCACTCAACTAACAAACAATGTCAATCTCAATTCAATTCATACCAAATCTAACAATTCAAAAATGTAAATACGGAAGCAAGAAGATCACTAAGGTCTTTAAGTTTGTAGCTTGGTCGGGTTTACAAACAAGGGACATTTCTAAGGCCATGGAAACGAAATTGCCGACGCAAAAGAGGCATTCACCGCACACGAGTTATTTACACATTCCAACTTCATTCCATTCATTTCTTAATTGCAAACCTTCCCAACTTATTTTATAACTTATTATTTCACTATTTTTCTTTTCCAAGCAAGCATTCTTTTTCTCATATTTTTTTTTTCATCATTTTTTTATTCATTTTCACATAACAATTTTTTTATACTTGCTTGAATTTTTCAAAAGTTGTAACAACCTAATATCTTCCTTTTTCATTCGCCCCAACTTAACTTTTACTCAACCCTCAAGTGAATGCTCTTAGCTTTTTATGGCAAAGAATACAATTAAAACAAATTCAAGGGTTCAAGAAAAATTTTAGAATCTCACAAAATTAAGAATGAGATTCATATTGTTTAAGCTCAAAGGGGTTAACGAATTCTCTCTACTCACGGGTAAGTTGCATTTAAACGTGGTTGTGCTCAATATAAACAAGTGCCTTGATTATTTCTAATGCTTCCACAAATTCACAATGATAACAAGATAAAGCATGAATCATACGAATCAACAAAGTTTATCAGAAATCCAGCATTTAGTAAACAATGGAAGCTTTCTCACAAATTATGGGTTTTTGGTCCTAAGTGAAACAATCATTCAAACAAGTTGCCAAAAGAACACATTTCATTTGCACAAAGACTTAACTTCTTAAGCATTCTAAAATTCTAAACAAAAGATACCATGTACCTTGACAACATTCACTTGTTTCATACTATTATCGCCATCCAGACTCGGTCGAAGCTTTATTGAATGATTTTATACCGATAGCAACCACTCTAGAAGGAGTTTTCGTCATTCCTGAACACACTAGAAAAAACATAAAAATAAACAAATATATACAAAGCTTAAAAACATAGAACCGTTGCAATGCACTTCAAAATCTCAACACCAATCCCCGAAAACGGCGCCATTTTGCTGGTGCGGTAAAGCAGCAAGCAAAAAATATTAAGTAACCCAGTTTTTTCGTCTCCACAGGAATTAGTGCGACCTGAATGTCGTTCAACGGTTTCCATATTTCCAAGCTTATTGTTCAAAAGTTTTGGTTAAAGAGGTTAAAGGAACCACGGATAAAAACAGAAAATATAAATAAAGACTGAAATATAAACGGAGCCTTGTTGGGATTGGATTTCATCAATTGATAACATATGCATTCTTCTGATCAAATTAAACACAGCGCAATCATTCGTCTAATATCCTCACGTATCACTCACGACAAAGCTTATCTCTAACGCGGCGTCGAGAGAAAAACCGTGTTTTCTCATTGGTGATCTCTCACCCAACAAAAACACAACATAGAGCATTAAGATCTGATACTCACGCAAATGCTAAGCCTAAATCTATATCTAGCGTTTAGGACCTAACAGGCAATCATCCTAGATCCAGATCCGAAAAGTATATCTCTATCACGATTCAAATCAAAGATTAACAGGTAAACAAGAATGAAACTCATATCATATAATTAATTGTTTTGCATAAAATACAATGATCAGAATACATACACACGCTTAACCCTTTTTACATGTATTCATCTAATCCGCCAAATGTCGGTGAACATCGTTCTTCATCACTATTATCACATACCCACACAATATCATATCGATCCTACCCATGCTACTCATGCTACTTAATCAACACAACACCATGGAAGATACAATGAATATCAACTTCAAAGCCATGTCAAAAGTTTGTTCATTGATAGTAGAAAATCTAAGATTAAAGATGTGAAAAGGTTTTGTCAAGACCCACAAATACATAATCAAAGATATTCAACCAATAGAGAATCAAAACTAGTTCACAAACATAAATTAGATTAAATACATAAGGTATCAAAAGATTACAATCCAAACCCCAACAAGAGATCAAAGATCTTACCTCCTCTCCTTGGGGTTTTGTGTTTCTCTCTCTAAAGAAATAAAGAGAGATAAGTTATGATGTTCCCAAATGTTACAATATGAAGTTTTCTCCCAAAAATGGAGTTCTGACCTAAAAATACAAGAAAATGACTTAAATACACATTTTGGTTCTGTCACGTTCGCTAGGCAAACAGCTAGCGAACGCGAACTTTTGGAACTTTCAGATTTGTTCAATTCTGGGCTCGTTCGCTACCTGCTCGCTAGGCGAGCTGCTAGCAAACGTTCGCTACCTGCTTGCTAGGCGAGCTACTAGCGAGCTGACATCATTTTTCTACTGGAAGTTATCTCTAGAGACTCGCTGCGCCTTCGCCTAACGAATGCTCGCTGCTCCCTCGCTGCATCTTCGCCTAGCGAGCTTGCTGTTTGTTTGCTTTCTTTCTTGGTTCCTTTGCCCATTTCTTGTGTCTTACATTTCACTTGTTTTGTGCCTAATTCCTGCACAATAGCACACAAATCAAAGGTACCAAGAGATTTTCACACTATATTGTAAACCAAACAAAACAAGAGTGGTTTTCAACACTTAATTGACGAAGATGAGTGAAAATGCCAACATTAGATAGATCAAATAGGTGAAATTTGGCATCTAACATGGTGCTAGGGGATCATGAATCTATGAAAATGGCAATTGATTTATGCATGAACAGAGAGAATTTGTGAGGGATAACTTACCTAACGGAGTGCCTCCGTTGGGCCTTGATTTGTTGATGAAAACTATGCAAAACCAACCAGAAAGTTTCCCTGAACTTCAATGGAGCTCTTGGTGCTCTTGAATTGGACTGAAATTGCTTGAATCTTAAAAACACGATTTCACTTTGCTCTTTACTTTTGCAACTGAATTCTCCCTCAATTTTGCGCCAAATCCAACCCAGAAGCTTTGTGAATGATCTGAGAATTATATGCAATGGATCCAGATTGAATGGAGGCTCAATTAAGGCCTGTTTGTGGCAATTGAAAAAAAAATCCAATTTTTGATTTTGAAGCTTGCATTCACGAGCCAAAATGATTCCAAAAGCCATGGTTTTCATTCACACAGCTTGCTTGCAATGTACACTGATCCAATGGATGGAGATTGCCCCTTAATTTGATCTTATGGTGAGATTTGAATATGTTACTTCAATGTGAAGCAACCTTGAAATTAACCATGAAAATGACCTCAAAACTCCATTCTTATCTATGCATTATGTTTAGTATATTCAAGGCACTCAAAAAATGCACAAACATGTCATGGTATGGTTTAAAATGAATTCAATTCAAAGTCATGGCTTTTAAGTACTTTCTCATGGAAATTCCTTCACCAATTCTCATATACAAGCCATATCCATGACAAGTGATTGTTTGGAGATGTAATTGAGATCATTTGGAGCAAGTTTAATGTTGGACAAAGTTCAATTTGAAGTGTGCAAAGTTGTGAAATTGACCTATAACCAAAATGACCTATAATCAAAGTTTCCCAAAAGGCCCCTGCCTTGCAAGCTTCATATCTTGCACTCTACAAGTTAGATGAAGGACTTCTAGTACCTTTTGGAAAGCTAAGATCATAAGGAAGAACTTTCATGTTTGGGTCAAAGTAAGGAGAAACATCCTTCGAGGTATAAAATGTCTTGGAAGTTGGTTGACTTTTGTTGACCAAAATCACATTCATCTGAGGACCCATAACTTGCCAGCATCATAACTTGAGTTATAGAAACCCAATGAATGAGTTCTAGTACTCAAAAGAAAGCTAGAAACATGCTCTACAAGTTTCATGTTGGAGTCAATATGAGATGAGACTTTTATCTTGAGATATGTGGTCTTGAAGTTAGGCACTAAATAGGGGATTTTACACTAACAAGCTTAGAAACCCTAGCTTAGCAACTTCTCACACTCTTGATTCTTCTTAATTTTATCTTGGAATAACATCTTAGATATCTCAATACAACATTCCATGTTCATAAAGACTTGGAATTGAGTCTTAATCTCCTTTAATTCAACAGTTGACTTAGGGTTGACCAGATGAAAACCCTAGTTGTACCACCTTTGACTGTGGCTTCTTGCACTTGGTATAATGACTTGAATAAGCTCTTCAATGACCTTCAAGACATTCAATGAGCTTATATAATGTTCTCTATCCATAACCATGGACTCAAGATCCTCTGATGATCTTCACATGGACTCCAAGATAGGAGATGAACCATATTCATTCATCTGCCTTTTCAAAGAACTTTTGACTTTCTTCTTCTGATGATAAACTCTTGATAGCTTGAATAAGACTTCTTGATTAGGCTTAGAACCTTTGGCAACCTCTTCTTACTAGGCACACCTCTCTCAACCCCCTGTATATGGACAATGGTATGCAAATGTTAATGCTATGAAAATGCAATGAAACATAAACCAGATAAAGAAAAGGTTGGACAAATTTTGGGGTACAACAACGTGAAATGTCAAGCGCGTGAGAGGAAGGTCCCCAACGACTATAATGCTCTAACGGCTACATTGTGTCCGACGGTCATATTGTGCCCAACAGTCATATTGTGCTAATCTGTTTGTTAGGCCTTGTCTAAAGCTGGATTGGATTGGGCCTTGCCCAACTGTGGGCCACCTGCCAGTCAATTCCAAAACATATTTTACTATCTTATCCCCATACATTTTCTAGATCAGTTATGTATATTCTTAGCCATCAAATAATATTATCATTTATCGCTCTGCATTTATTGTTTATGTCTAAACAACATGAAATCAATCAGACAGTCTAACAGACAATTTCTATACCGGTTAACCAATACGACATCATTAAGATCCAAGAATATATGCGAATGTTAAATTTAAATATATGTCCAAAATTTATCATCTAACAGATAAAAATATTTGATATAGTTAAAAAAATGCATTTCTCAATATCAGTTTAAAACTATTATAATAAATTATAAGTAGCTAGTTTATAACAAACATTAAGAACAAAGGTAATCATCAAGATTAATGAATAACTAGAACATACATAACACCATAATTAATATGAATACATGAGTGTTTGAATAACTATATCTAACCCCCAACAAAAGAGAATTTATCTACTCTTACTCATAGTAGTTTTATAATGATGAGCAAGAAGAAAGAGATGAAAAAGAATCCACAGAGATTTCTCAGTCGGACTGAGCCTTGACCTTCGATTCCTTTGATTCTTCAATATCTCTCTTAGGAATTTCTCTTTCGAATCTTTCTTGTTTTTACATAATTTCTAACTATGAAAATATGGATTTTGGATTTAATAAAACATGGAATGGTTGTTGTTAAACATGCTGAGAGCTCTATTTATAGAGTTATGTTTAGGTATCCTTGTCCAACGAGCTTGAATTTCTTCATCAACAAGTGTTGTTCAACCTTTCCAACTTGGCCCTTGCTTCCATATATCGCTTGACAAGCCTCCTTACTCTCCAAGCGAGAAAAACCTTCCTTCACTCCTAAGTTACTTAACTAAAGGGTCTTTTGAATCACATTTGCTTATTTGGTGAGCTTTGTCCCTTCGCGAACGAGTTGTCTTACTTCTGCCTAAAATAACTTAGTCTAAAAGAAATCTCTAAACGTACGTGCTCGCCTAACAAGCTTATCTTTTTGCCTGGCAAGATGGAATCTATAAGGTACCATGATAGAGTCAGCAAAGCGTTTATGATAAATAAGTAAATTTAGCATTTATCGTACATAAATTGACAATGTATCTTAGACAACTTAAATAATTTAATTACCAATAATTTAAAATATATTAAAAAAATGATATGATCCACATTCAAACTGAAATTTTTAATTCATCTAAAATCTATAAGTCTAATATTTTTTTATGACCAAATTAACGTCTTATTAATTTCTTTCAATAAAATCACTTACCAAATGAAATGAACATGTGCTCTTTACTTAATACCACTTAATTGTTTTTTTGTTGGTTGCAAAAAATACTTTTTTTATAAAACCAAATATAATAATAATAATAATAATAATAATAATAATAATAATAATTATTATTATTATTATTATTATTATTATTATTATTATTATTATTATTATTATTATTATTATTATAATAATAATAATAATAATAGTAATAATAATAATAATAATTATTATTATTATTATTATTATAATTATAATTATAATTATAATTATAATTATAATTATAATTATAATTATAATTATAATAATAATAATAATAATAATTATTATTATTATTATTATTATTATTATTATTATTATTATTATTATTATTATTATTATTATTATTATTATTATTATTATTATTATTATTATTATTATTATTATTATTATTATTATTATTATTATTAACTAGTTTAAGTAATCGAATTTATATGAACATAATTTAGGCTGATATCGATATCTTGGAATATTTTCTATAAAAATGATTCTTAAAGTTCACGTGGACTTATCAAAACCAAAAGAAAAAAAGTTGACATGTAGCTATCACTGCTTACACGTCTGGAATTGTCCTAGTGCTACTAGTGGTTCTACTGATTGAGTACTACACGACTTATTCCTTAAAAAAAAGTGATTATTCATGCAGTGAAATGAAAAAGGAGGGAGACATAAAGGACAAAGTAATTGATGAGAAAATTAGTGGCTGTGCGAATCTGACAATAATTCTTTTTTTGTGCTCCATTCACTAAAGATAAAATGTGGAACAATTCTAATTCTAAATATCTTCATAACACTTTTCTCCAAACCAAACAAACCTTAATCACTTATTTACTGCCTAATTGTTTAAAGGCATATTGAAATATTGTCTAACTTAATTAAATTAAGCCATTCTAATTTTAACTTTTTTTATTAAAAATTTTAGGTTTTTGTTGATTTTTGTTTTAAGATATTTATTTAGTCTCAAACTCGTAATTTTAATATATAAAATTAATGAAATTTAGTTCACATTCAAAATGAATCAATTTTGGAATTTTTTATTAGAAAAAAATTATTTTTTTCTTGTTAAAAAAAAGAAAAGATTTTAGCTTGTCTTTGAACCTTTTGGTTTAAAAAGTTTCTAATTTAAATATAAATTTAAGTTATAAAATTAGAGTTGGATAAACTCAGAGCCTGATTCTAATTTTATAATGAAAATTAATTTAGTTTTTAAAATTGAAGAAATTTAAATTTAAAAATATATATAATAAATTTAATATTCTTTTAAAACCAAAATTAATTCATTTAATTCTTGAAATTGTTCCATAGAATTAATGCTATGGGAAATTTTTAATTTTTATAATTCAAAATTCAACAATTTAAAAAAAAAAGGAAAAAATGGCTTACAATTTCAAGACTAAAATTTTAAGAATGAAACTGACAATTCAATTCAATAATTTTAATAACCTACTACTAAGTATTTGTCGATGAGATCATAGGTCGAAGGGAGTAGATCATATCAAATCAAATCAGATTTTATTTTTTAAAATAGAGAAGATTTAATTTTTTATAAAAATTTATTTAGCTAAATCGGATAGGTTAATTAAAATATTTGGCAAAATTAGTATATGAACAAGTTGATGAATGATAAATAACATAAAAGATATCTAATATATAATTATTTTATTTTAAATTAAAAATAATTATAAAATAAAATTGAATTTTAATTAAAATAATAAAGATAAAATTAAAAATATGATAAACAAGCTATTAGCTAAAACACTATTTTTTTTATATAAATATATTAGATATTAAATAAAATGTATTCATGAATATAAGGCAAACAAACAAAAAAGTTGTGTCACGGTTACTTTTTGGATAGTAAAATTAATCATCTTAAAAATTACATTCATATACCATATATGAGATACAATATTGTTATTTATACTTTTTTGATGATAAATTAAAAATATCAAAATCAAATAATATAAAAAAATATTAATTGGCGGAACACATGTTTAACAACTTTAAATTTTGAAAATTGTCCGTCCTACAATAAAACCACTAATTTATAAACTTTTTAATTTTTTAATAAGTTATAATTCTTAACTTACATTAACTTTTAATATATTTAAATTATTATTAAATTTTTTATTGAAATTCCATTTTCATTCCTAAGATAAATGTTGGATTCTCGAAAAAAAATACAGTTTGGTCTTTGGAGAGAGGCAAGGATCTTTAAACCTATCAATTGATTGTTTGATTCTGCTACAAGAATGAAAAAACCCACGTTTAAAAGAAAATTTACCGCAATTTCTAGAAGGTCTAATACTAAGCTTCTGATTTTTGGACGTAAATTTCAAAATTCTATTCTAATAATAATTGATGAGAGAGTGATGTGGACTGTAGTGAGAATATCTTTCATTTAGACCAAAACCACTAACTAGAATAGGTGAACCAATTATATATCGACAACAAAAAGCAATAGAAATCTAATATATTCTTCATCCCTTTCAATAATCATAGTCATGCCTTGTATTGCATTAGCAACTCTCGATAATATTCGTCGTTGTAAGGATTTCGAGTATTCTTTGTATTCGTGGTGTTTAATCGATTTTTTTGTGTGAGATATTGAATCGAACTCTAGTTAGTATGTTGTCGAAGTTTGCTCACATTCTGTTGTCGAACACCTACATGTTATAGTCAAATTGTGTTCTAGTATGTAGTTGTCGAATTTGTCCTTATGTTAGGATCCAATTGTTTCAGTTAACTTGTATCCTAAGTTAGCTTGTAATGGATAATTGTTAAAAAACTCATTAGTTTAATATGTTAGATTTTATTATAAATAGCATACTAGTCTCTCATCTTAAGTGTGGTGTGACAAAACCTAATTAGGGTGAGAGGGTTATTTGTTATTCTTGAGTACTTGTAATTTGTTTTATAGAGAAAGTAAAGAATAGCCGTTATAACCCACCCTTGTTGTTCTTTTTATTTTTCCTTAACCCTAACCCTTGTGTGTTTCTTGATCATAAAAAAAACAAGTATATTTTGTTTTAAGGCATCCTAATTCACAACAAATTGGTGCGGTGAGCGTGAAGAAGATGCCTTCAACAAAGTATGAGATTGAAAAGTTCACCGGAGTGAACGACTCCGATCTGTAGCGCTTGAAGATGAAAGCCCTACTGGTTCAGCAGGGTTGTTTGGAAGCGTTGAAGGGAGAGACAGCCATGGACGCTGCATTAACGAGAGAAAAAAAAGACGACCATGATAGAGAAAGCCCACAGCGCAATATTGTTGAGCCTTGGTGATAAGGTTCTCCAACAGGTATCAAAGGAGACGATAGTATCAGGGTTATGGTTGAAGCTTGAAAGCTTGTACATGACTAAATCTCTGGTGAATCGACTCTATTTGAAGCAAGCTTTGTATTCATTCAAGATGACTGAAGACAAAGTGTTGGTTGAGCAGTTGGACATGTTTAACAAGCTGATCCTTGATCTTGAAAATATTAACGTGAAGATTGATGATGAAGATCAAGCACTATTGTTGTTGTGTGCTTTACCCATAACACATGCTCATTTCAAAGAAACTCTCATGTATGGAAGGAAGTCCCTGAGCTTTGAAGAATTTTAATCAGCCTTGTATTCTAAGGACTTAAACGAACGAAAGGAGCATAAACCTTCGATGGTTGGTGAAGGTTTGACCGTTAAGAGAAAATTCTTGCGAAAGGATGGTAAGTTCGACAAGAAGAAAGGTAAATGTTAGCAAAAGTCTTATAGTGGTGTGACATCTGGTATTTGATGTTATCACTGTAAGAAGGAGGATCATACAAGAAAAGTGTGTCATGAACGTCTGAAAGATCATGGAGGTAAAGATAATGGCGACGCAGCCATTGTTCAAGATGACTTCAAATCATCTAATGTTCCTGTGGTTTCAAGCGACGACTCAAGAAAGGAGTGGATTATGGATTCATATTGCACTTGACACATGACTCTAAACAGAGAACTGTTTGAGAAGCTATGTGATCAAGATGGTAGATTAGTGTTGCTGGGAAACAACAAATTTTGCAAAATTGCAGGTATTGGATCTTTGAGATTCAAGCTCTATGATGAATCAATAAGGTTATTGACTGAAGTCAGGTATGTACCTGATTTGAAGAGAAATTTGATTTCTCTTGGTGAATTCGACAAGAAGGGATATATTTTTTTCTAGGAGAGAAAAGTACCTTAAAAGTCATGAAATGATTGAAGGAAACCTTGAAAGGTGTGAAGAAACAAGGCTTGTATACCCTTGAGGCTGAAGTTGTAAGTGGTTCGACAAATGTTGCATCCACGAAACCGTTGTCGAAAAAAGAAATTTGACACATGAGATTGGGCCATGTCAGTGAAAGGGGTCTAGTCGAATTAGGGAAACAAAATCTGCTTGAGGGAGACAAAGTCAAAAAGCTAAAATTTTGTGAACCCTGTGTACTTGGAAATCTTATAGAGTGAAGTTCAACAAAGGCAAACAAAGAACTCATGGATCCCTTAATTACATCCATGCTGATCTTTGGGGGCGTGCAAGGTGTCCATCACATTCAGGAGCAATGTATTTTCTATCCATAGTTGATGATTTTTCTAGGAAGTTATGGATTTTCATCCAGAAGAATAACTATGAAACTTTTGAGAATTTTAAAGGTTGGAAGACTCTGGTCGAAAATCAGACTGGCAGAAAGGTCAAGAGGTTGAGAATCGACAATGACCTTGAATTTTACAATGAGGCGTTCGACAGTTTTTGTGTTGCCTCAGGTATTGCAAGGCACAAAATTACTAGAGGGACTCCACAACAAAATGATTTGGCAGAAAGGTTTAATCGAACTATTTCGGAAATAGTTAGATGCATGTTGACTAGTGCTGGTTTAAATAAGGTGTTTTGGGCTGATAAAGACTACATGCTAGCAAGAGACAATTCGAGGAGAGTCATCAAGCCACCTCAGAGACTTGGGTATGCAAATCTTATAACTTATGTCTTAATCTCTACAAGTGAGGTTCTCGACGAAGAACCTAGAGACTATAAGGAAGTTATGAGGAGTCAAAATAAGATTGAATGGCTAAAGGTCACGGATGATGAGATGAAATCTCTTCATGATAACAACACTTGGGAACTGATCAAGAAACCTGCTGGAGTTAGGTTAGTCAGTTGTAAATGGATTTTCAAAGTTAAGGAAGGAATCGAAGGAGTAGCATTGAAAAGATACAAGGTAAGATTGGTCGCTAGGGGTTTCACTCAGAAAGAAGGTGTCGAATTTAATGATGTGTTCTCTCCTATTGTAAAACACAGATCTATTCAAATGTTATTTGCCACGGTGGCACAGTTCGACCTTGAAATGGAACAGGAGGATGCGAAGACTGCGTTCTTGTATGGTGATCTAGATGAAATAATCCTAATGAGGTAACTTGAAGGGTATGTCGAAAAGGGGAAGAAAGATTATGTGCGCAAGCTGAAGAGATCCTTATATGGACTGAAACAATCTCCTCGATAGTGGAATATGAGATTTGACAATTTCATGGCACGCATAAGTTTCATTAGAAGTCAGTTCGACCACTGTGTTTACTTTAGATTTTGACTTGGTAATTCATTTGTTATTTGGTTGCTTTATGTAGATGATATTCTAATAGGAAGCAACAATGTCAAAGATGTAATAGGGATGAAGGCCGAACTCAATAAGGAGTTCGACATGAAGGATCTGGGAGCTACGTCCTGGATTCTTGGGATTGACATCTGAAGAGACAGAAAGCAGTCAAAGTTATGCTTATCTCAAGAGGCATACCTACAAAAGATTCTCGAAAAGTTTGGTATGTCAAATTCAAAACTGTTGTGACTCCAACAAACCCTCGATTTAAGCTGACTATAGATCAACGTCCAATAATGATGTCAAAAGAGCTTATATGAATAGCATTTCATATGCTAATATAGTGAGTTCTTTGATGTATGTTATGGTCTGTACTAGACCCGACATAGCATATGCAGTAAGTCTTGTAAGCAGGTACATGGCGAATCCTAGAAAGGCTCACTGGAAAGCACTGAAGTGAATTCTAAGATACATAAATGGGTCTCTGAAGAGAGTCCTAATTTATGGTGGAGCCTTGGGTGAAGATATTAAAGCATCAATCGAAAGATATGTCGACTCAGATTATACAGGTTGTATGGATTCCATAAAATCTATTTCTGGATATGTGTTCACTATTTTTGGCACATCAATTAGTTGGAAAGCAACACCTCAGAAGGTTGTTGCCTTATCAACCACTGAAGTGAAATATATCGCCCTAACTGAAGCTGTGAAGGAAACATTGTGGCTTGAAGGTTTTGCAAAGGAGCTGAAACTTCAAGGTCGAGTTGTCACTGTTAAATGAGATAGTCAAAGTGCAATACACTTGTCGAAGAGTTCAGCCTATCATAAGCGAACCAAGCACATTGATGTGAGGCTGCATTTCGTCAGAGGGGTAATCGAGCGTGGAGAAGACCAAGTGCTGAAGGTTTCGACAGATCATAATGCGGATGATATAATCACCAAGACGTTGCCCAGTTGCAAGTTTTTCCACTGTATGCAGTTGATAAAGCTGCATGAAGAAAGCTAGTTTGGTTCTTGATGGTAGAGTTAGATCCAAGGTGGAGATTTGTGAGATATTGGATCGAACTTTAGTTAGCATGTCGTTGAAGTTTACTCACATGCTGTTGTCGAAGATCTACACGCTGTAGTCGAATTGTGTTCTAGTATGTAGTTGTCGAATTAGGTATTGTGTTAAGGTTTTATTATAAATAGTATACTAGTCTCTCATCTTAAGTGTGGTGTGGCAGAATCTAATTAGGGTGAGAGAGATATTTGTTATTATTGAGTACTTGTAATCTGTTTTATAGAGAAAGTAAAGAATAACAGTTATAATCAATCCTTGTTGTTCTCCTTATTTTTCCTTAATCCTAACCTTTGTGTATTTCTTGATCATAAAAAAACCGAATATATTTTGTTTTAAGGCATCCTAATTCACAATACTTTGCTTATTAAAAAATATCATAGTCATGTTTATGTTTAACAATTTCATAACTTTTTTTTTTATAAATATTATATTATTTTATAAATAAATATAAATTGAAAGGTAATGAAATTTATATTATCATTTTTTGTTTTATTAAAAATTTATATTATCCTTTAGTTTGCATAGTTAGAAGAAAAATTTAATGCATCTTTTAGTCTTTTAATTTAATTTAAAATTTCACTTTAGTCATTTATTTAATAAATTTCCATTCTAAGTCCCTTAAATATCATTTTGTTAGTCACATTAGTCCTGTTCGTTAAATTCGGTCAAATATTGTTAAATTGTGTATGTGTGGCAGTCTAGCTTGTTCTACATTGGATGACATGTAATTGTTTTATTTTATATTGATTTAAAACTTAAAAATAAAAAAATCCGAAACATATAATGCATCAAATAAGTTCTTCTCTCTTCCTCAAACCCTAACCACCACCTCTCTCTTCTTCCTCTCTATTTTAGATCTAACGTTTTCATTTTCACATCTCTCAGGACTATTTTAGATCTCAGTATTATGCCTAATTTCATTTTCGTTTTCGATGCAACCTGATTATTCAATGGCATATTTAATCTTTTTTGAATTTTAGATTTTCATTGTTGGAAAAAAATCACTCTTTTTAAATTTAGAATCATGGATTTTTGTTTTGTGATTGCAGAGCTTTAAGGATGATAGATCCTTTTATCATCTAATATTTAACTTCACTGCCTTTCAAGTTTCAAGTCATTCATTTTATTCACTTTTCTTTGAAAGAATTTGAATATGATTTTCCATGCAATAGTTAAATGAAATTCTCTTAAATAATATATACAATGAAATAAAATATGGGCCTTTTTCTCTCTGAAAATTCTGCCAAATCACTAAATTGTCAATATTTAAAAATGTATTTTTTTTAACTTTGTTAACTTGATTATAAAGAATTTGACTTAAAATGGTTTCACTTTGATTAAAAAATTCTCACTGCCACACTTTTTATGTGAAATGGTAGACAACAATAATGATAACTTCTGCTAAAAAGTTGTTTCTGCAATAATGTTTGATAGTTGGGACAAATATAAAAAGTTGAATATATTTACAATGTATCGCCAATATTGGCAATAGATGAAAAATTCTGCAAATATAAAATGTTGTTTCTGCAATAATGGAATTACCAATATTGCATTAGTAATAGGTGTCTTTTGATCATGAAGAACTATTTGTAATGCTTGTGCAAATTCTTATAACAAAAAATGCATTAAAGTTGATAATTTTTCAACTATATATTTTCTTCTTGTTACATAGTAAATGAAAGGCTATGAAAATATTTAGTGTTTTCCTTTATTTTATGCTATTGTGTTAAAATTTTATACTATGAAAATTTTAGTTTAATGTCATTAAGTTCAAGATTTTTTTTTAAGAAAATTTTTATTATGTTAATTCAAATTGTTATGAAATTCAAATCTAGTAAATAATCGGTTAAGATATGGTAAAATGTTATGAAATTCTGATCTGATTACTTTAATCACAGTTTTGTTATTGTTTTGGATGACTTCTTTAATTAATTATAAAGTTTCAATTTAGTCTAGTTTCAATTTAGTCTTTTATTTAAATAGATGATTCATTATTTTGATTTTTGTCACGCTGTAATGTTAGATTATCATAATTTAACTATTTTTTTCAACGTTTATTAAATAAAAAATTAAAATAAAATCTGAAATTAAATTAAAGAATTTCGTGATTAATTAAGACTTGAAGAAAACTAAAAGTGAGCATTTATGTAGGTTAATTTGTGTTGCAAATACAATAATTATGATGAGACAGGATGAGTAATAATTTCGCATGAATGAATTTTCTTAAAACAATTTTCTTTTAATTACCGTTCACCTAAAGTTATTCTTGGAGAATTGAAAATCATAATTTCAAAATAATAACATTAGACCTAGAAGAAGTAGTCGACATTTTTTTTTTGACTTGTTAGACATTTTTTTAAGACTAATATACATAATTATTATATTTTGGTTTATATTTATGGTCTTTTTTTTTGAAAAATAAATTACAGAATTATACAGTTTTTAAAATAAATAAATAAACGAATTTAAATATTTTCTAAAAAAATATTATTTTTTATATTTCATTTTCTTTATGATTTTTTATATTAAACTTTTTTTAAAATATATTTAAATTTAAAGCTATTTTGAATATATATATATATATATATATATATAATTCAGTTTAAAAAAAAAATTTAAAAATTATGTGAATTTGATTATGTTAAAAAATGTAATAAAGAATATTTAAGTTATTGAATTTTTTAATTTATAAAAAATAAAATAAAAATAACTTAACTACTTTTAAATAAGTTCTCATTTTATTTTTAAATTTTTTTAAAAAATATATGTCTACTTTTAAAAAAATTGCCGTTAAATACATATGATATTAGGTGTAATTTTTTAAAATACATTTTTTCTTATTATTATTAATATATTTTGGAGGATAAAATTAAAATTAGATTAATCAATATACAAATTATATTTTAAAAAAATGTACACATAGTACATAAAAAACAATATAATAATGGATGGAGTGAGTATCACTTTTGTCTTTTTAATGTGGTATGTGGATTTCTTATCTACTCATTTGAAAAAGTTGAGCAACTTTACCCAACTTAATCGTCAAATAATTGCAACTTTACTTCAAATGCATTATATAAATTGCAACTCACCATTTTCATTTCATTGGAGTGCTCACTCACTCTTTCACCTACTTTCCCCCTTGTCATTGATTGCTTGCTCCACTACATGCTTTCAAGCTATTATATAAATGTCACTATTTTTTTTCTTTTATAACAAACTAAAGATTTTATTTTGTATATTTTTAAATGTATATAAAATATATTAAAATAAATTATTAATCTATTTATTATATTTAAAAGTTAATTAATTTTATTTTATAATCATATTATCTTTAAATTAATTATTTTTATTTGTTTAAAAATCAAATTAAAGTTAATCCAAAATTTTAATTAAATAAAAATCATAAGGCGATAAAAATCTAGTTTTATTTTTATTTAAAAAATAAATAAGAGAAGGAAAATTTATTATTAATAATAGTAAAATTAAGGGTTAAACACACAACAACTCCTGTAATATTAGTGAGTTTCGTTTTAATCTTGTAAAAGATTTTTTTTAAAACTCTCTAGTAATACCCAAATTTCGTCAGACAATCCCCTGAATGCCAGATTGCAGCAAATTTTCTCTCATTTTGCCAGCGTGGCAGTCCACGTGGCATTTTTATATATTAATTTATTAAATCTAGGTGAGTTTATTTTATTATTTATTATTATTTTTATTAATACTTTTAATAAATTATTTTTTTAATAATGTAATTAATTAATTTACATAAATTTATTTATAATTAATTATTAAAATATTAGTTTGGGCCTCAGGCCCTTGTTCTTATCAAGAGGAGCTCAATTTTCAATGAATTGTTAACTATTGTGTAAAAGTTATTTATAAACAATTGCATGTGTATATTGAAGGTGAGATAATACTTAGAAGGGGGGGTTGAATAAGTATGAAAGATTAAGACTTAAAATAATCACACAATTATTTTTATCCTGGTTCGTTTAAACAACTACTCCAATCCACCCTTCCTAGAGTGATTTGCCTTTCTCAACAAGGACTTAATCCACTATTAAATCAAACTGATTACAATAGTAACACCTAAGAACAACTGTTCTTAGTCTTCTCAAGAGCTACTGATTCCAACTGAATCCTCTTAAGGAAATCCTTTACAATCAATGTAAATTAAATGAAAGAGAATTGATGCTTCTATAAAGCTATTATCACAACAGTGATTTTTCTCTTAAGTTTAAGTACAATAAGATTCTAAGAAGAATATGAAATAATGAGAGCTTAGAATAATATGATTTCTTTTCAGCAAATTGTGTAACTGAAGAATGTGGTGAAGTTCTCCTTTTATAGGCAGCTGATCCAAGAAAGCTGAGCGTTGAAAAGAGAGTCCCAAAAAGGTCTGAGCCTTTTTGTCTTCACATCAAGTGACCTTTCCTAGAAGTAGATGGCACAGAAAAATCCTTTTTGTCTGTGTAAGTGTGTCTAGCACAAATGAGGAAAGAGACGTTGAATAACTCCAACGGATATATACTTGAATATTTCTTCTTCAGCTTTCAGCAAGTTCTTCAGAGTCTGAATGGATCAGAGTCTTCTAATGATATTCAGAACTTTGCTATATCAGAGTCTTCTGCAGCAGGTGTGCTTTCAGCGTGTTGATCATCAGAGCATATTTGACACAGAACTTCTGTACTTGGCAGCGTTGGTACTTTCAGAAACTTCTGTAGAATAATGCTTTGAGAAACTCTTCAATCAATATTCTTCTATGCTTCAGATGCTTCAGCTTCAGATGCTTCTGATTATCTTCAGATGCTTCTGACTCAGAATGTTCTGGAGCTTCTTGCTTCAGATCCTTCTGGAGACTACGCTCAGGATCTTCTGTAAGGAGCAATCAGATTCTTCTGTAAGTTGCATCTGGCGCTTCAGAGTCAGGATAACTTCTTGTATCCAAAACAGATTTGCTTCTAGAGAGTTAATTTCAATTCAATCTGCAGTAAAACTCTCAAACAAATTTTAGAGTATATAATTCTTAAATATAAATTTCCTAACAGTTATCATCAAAACAAATAGTTATTATTAAGAACCAATCTGTGTTCTAACAATCTCCCCCTTTTTGATGATGACAAAAAGTATCAGAAATTTTATTTAACTGAACATAAAGAATTATAACTCCCCCTGAGATGATGAATCTCCTCCTGAGTTAAATATGAAAAAGGAGTAGAAACTTCCCTTTTGTCTTGAGTAATCTTCAGAGTTAGATCTTGTTTGTTCTTATAACAATTTAGGGTCAGAATGTCTTGCATATATAAGATTCAGAGTTTGATAAAAGACAATTGATCTGAGAGACTCAGAGTTTCTTTTATAGAGTGTTCTTATCAAATGTTCTGAAATAGTCAAGTTAAATGTTAGATAGAATAGATATGTCTGAAGATTCATTCTGGTGAAGTTATATTAAACAGTTCAGATCTCTATTTTCTCCCCCTTTTTTGTCATAAGCAAAAAGTAAAAAATTTTAAAAAGACAAATAAAAGGAACAATAAACGAGATAATTCAATGGAGAAAAACTGATTCATTCAAAATAACAGAGCAAGAGTACATAGGTAAACATCAGAAGATAGAACAATAAAAATTCAGATGCAAACAACAGATGCACAAACATTAGAATGAAAAAAAATCTAAGAGTGTTTTGACAAAAGCATCTTCAATAGATCTGTAATCTCAGATGATGATTGCTCTTGCTTTGACATCCACTTAGTCATGGTTTCATTCTTTTCATCTTGTTTTGACATCCACTCTGTCATATCTTCAGATTTCTTATCTTGCTTTTCCATCCAAGATTTTATTTTAGACTGACCAGCCTCCAGAGCAGCAATCTTGACTTCCAAGTCTGGATGTTCTGTCTTTATCTCTGATGAAGAAGGTGGAGGTTCTGCAGCCGGAACAGAGTCAATTGTCATAGGTTCTGTAGATCCTGAAGAGGGTTCTACTAGAGTCATAGTCAATGCATTGGCAGTTGGTTCTGTTGGAGGTGGAGGAGCATCTAAGCGAAGCAAAGGTTCAGTTTTGTTGACAGTCCAGAATAGAGTCCTTTCAGCTCTGAGCTTTGCATCATCAGAACAGACGTTCTTCAGATTGGAAGCTACAGTGTTGAATCTATTGATGAATCCTTTCCAGATGATGTCAGATTCATTTGCATCCATAGTTTCAGAGCATCTCTTCTGAACAGTACCTAAAGACATCTGTATTTCTTGCAAAAACGTTTGAAATAAATGATCAATATTAAGTCTGGGCGGTGGTTTAAGCAAGGTTTCCAGAGTTATATGTTTAGGTTTGGGAGTTGGTGGTAAGAGTGATTTTTGGATGGAAATCAGAGGTGGGGGATAATATGGAATGAAAGGAATTTCTGGTTTTTGGGGTAAGGATCTGTTTAAGGCATTAAGCAGATGAGGTTTTGGTCTTGTGCGTGGGCACACATCATCAAAGGGTTCATTGGAGTATGGTATGAAAGCAGATGCTGGTGGCTCAAAAGATGCAACTGTGTTATCAGATGCAGGTTGCAGAGCTGAAACAACAACTTTACTAGAGGTTCCAGATATTGTTGCTAAAGATCCTACATTGTTTATAGATTGAATATATGAAAGGATCACAGATGGAAGAGCCTGTCTGAGTTTTGGTTTCAGAGGGTTCAGGGGTTCAGCAGGTTCAACTCTATCATAAAAATCTTTCAGTTTGAAACCATAAGATAGATTATGATAAAGAGAAGAAACTTGGGCACAAGATATACCAGATGATGATGAATTGGAATTGGGAACTATCATCTCAGATGATGGTGCAGGTGGAGGCATAGGATCTGGAATGGGAGTTTTAGAAGGTATGGTTGATTCAGGTTCAGGTTCATGTACAGGGTATTTGTCAGATGGAGAAATAAGAAAATCTGGGTGGATTTCTGATTCAGATGAGTTGGAGGATGTAGTAGGTGTACAAGAGGTAGAAGATACTTGAAACACTGTTTTTAATGGAGTGATATCAAGAACTTCTGTCTCAGGGATATGAGATTCAGATGTGTTGGTAGGTTCTGAAGGAATGTCAGAATGTTTGGATGGTTGTTTTGATGTTGGTGAATCAGAAGGAATATTTATTGGTTCTGATGAAGCAGGAGCAGAAGTTACTTTTGTGGGTTCAGAAGTAATAGGTGCAACAGGTTCAGAAGGTGGATTATTTGATGGTGGTATGACAGAGTCTTTTTCTGGTTGAAATTCTTTGGTTTGGTTTTCTGGATGTGCAGAAGTTTGTGGTTGATCAGATGTTTGTTTTTCAGATTGTTGTGGTTGTGTTGATGGCTGTGGTTCTGATGGTTGTGGTTCTGATGGTTGTGGTTCTGTTGGTTGTGATTCTGTTGGTTGTGATTCTGATGGTGATGGACGTGGAACAAAGTGTTTGATGTGTATTTTGGGTTGAGATGATTTTGATACAGAAGCAGTGTGTTGTTTTTGAGGTGAGACAGAACTAGGGGCAGTAACATAAGTTGTTTGAGTAACAGGTGGTTTTGGAACAGACTTAATAGTTGAATCATTAATAACAATATTTGCAGAAGGGACATATGACTTAGTACCTTTTATATTAATCCTCTTGGCAGGTACAGAGGCAGCTTCTCCAGAATCTTTTCTCTTCAAGAGCTTCTTGGGCTTCTCAGCAATCTTAACCTTCTTCTGGACAGGTTCAGATTCTTCTGCAGGCTGAGTCTTTTTCCTCTGAAGTGGTACTTCTTCTTCTTCTCCTGCATCTGGTAGTGGTTGTTTGACAAGCTGAAATACATTAGCTGGAACAGGTATTCCTTCCCTTTTGCATTCCTCTATATACATCAGCATAATATGTCTGGGTTCTTCAGCAAAGAATAGAGGAAAGTCAGATACTGGAACCCTCTTATTCAAATCAGACATATTCAGCCTCTTTGGAGCAGTAGTGAGTTCATCTACAATTTTGAGTCTCAGAAGACTTTTAGCGTTCAGAGGCTTTCCCATAATAAAATCTAATTCCTCTGTAACCCCAGCAGCGTACAGAGCAGCTACTAAACCATTTTCAGTGAGAAGATCTGAGATCAACCTTCCAAAAGGGATCCACGTCCTGATCTTCTGTCCTTTTTCTTTTACAGATTCTCTAGATGCATTGATGTGATTCCACAGATGCGTGAACAGAATGTAAGGAAGATCTACCTTGTTGCTCTGACTAAGGCAGTACATAAAATAGATCTGTTCATTGTTGATATAATCTGGGGAATTTGTTGACTTCCTGTGATGTATGCATCCCATGAAGATCTTAGCCCAGATCTTGTAATCAGGCTTCAGATCTTTGAATCTGTTAGAAGCTTGACCAGCAGTCATAACTTCCTCATAAACCTCTTCCATGTCCACACGCCCAGCTGGCAAGTGGGAAACACCATCTGTTTCTTCATAACCTATCAATCTTCTTATCAGATCCTCTATGATGATAATCTCTTTTCCCAGCACAGATGATAAAATGAACTTGGGATACACAGATGCATGAATCCAGAATTCTTTCACAAGGAGAGGGTAAACTGGTCCAAACAACCTATCAAAGTATTTAACCCATCCTTGAGCTCTAACAATGGAGCGAAAATCAAACCCATTATTAGCCAGAGAGTCAAACTCAACCATAGATTCACACAGGACTTCTAGTTTATCAACAGGTGTTAGAAGTGTTCTCTTGGGAGGAGAATATGGAGCAACACCTAAGTTATCTGAAGTCACAGCAGCCATTGAAGATTGGAACTGAGCAGTTGTTGATGAAGAAGACGCCATTGAAGAATGCTTTTTCAAACACTTAGGTTTTGGGTTTTTATGCAAAGAGAATAAGAGATGAAAACGCATGTAAATTCTGAGAGTGAAAAGTGTGAAAGTGAATACAAAGCAAGTATTTATACTAAACACTTAGGCACATCAAAAGTCAGAAAAACGCACGTTTGAGCAAGCATTAAATGAAGAGAATAAAATCATTTCAAACATTAAATGCTTCTGACAATTTGGGGGGGAAAACCAAGATTCTTACTATTCAAATTTCACCTCAAACGTCTCTTCAGTTATGTACACGCCACCTCTTCAGATTTTGTGTGACACGTGTTTACTTGCATGCTGTTCTGAATTCTATCAAGAAATGAAACGTTAGCCAATGTTCAGATCCTCTAAAGATGGTTAGTTCAGAGTTTCACATCAGAAAAGTTAATCAGAATAGAATAAATAAACAGAAGAAATACTTCAGAGTATTTAAGCATTTTTACATCTGCAATAATTTGCTTCTGATAAATATCATTCTGGACAAAAATCCATACCAATATTTTTCAGAATAAAATTGAATCTATCTTCAACAAGGGGTTTTGTAAAAATATCTGCCCATTGATGATCTGTATCAACAAAGGCTAAATTTATGATTCCCTTCTGAACATAGTCTCTGATGAAATGATGCTTAATTTCTATATGTTTTGCCTTAGAATGTAAAATGGGATTCTTGGACAAACATATAGCAGAAGTATTATCACAAAAGATAGAAATGTTACTCTCAAAAATTTGATAATCTTCTAGTTGACTTTTCATCCAGAGCATCTGCGTGCTACATCCAGCAGCAGCAATGTATTCAGCCTCTGTGGTTGAAAGTGCAATTGTGGGTTGCTTCTTGCTGTACCAGGAGATTAGATTTCTTCCTAGAAATTGACAACTTCCAGAAGTACTTTTTCTTTCCACTCTGTCTCCAGCATAGTCAGCATCACAGAATCTAACTAATTTGAAATCATCAGATTTTCTGTAACACAAACCCACATTAGAAGTACCTTTCAGATACCTTAGAATCCTCTTGACAGCTGTCAAGTGTGATTCTCTAGGATCTGATTGGAATCTAGCACACAGACAAACACTGAACAATATGTCAGGTCTAGAAGCAGTAAGATAAAGAAGAGAGCCAATCATACCTTTGTAGAGCTTCTGGTCTACTTTCTTACTTACCTCTTCTTTGCCAAGTGAGCTAGTAGGATGCATTGGAGTCTTTGCCAGCTTGCTGTCAGACATGTTGAATTTCTTCAGAAGTTCTTTAACATACTTTGTCTGATGTATGTAGGTGCACTCTGGAGTTTGATTTTTGGATTCCTAAAAAGAATCTGAGTTCTCCCATCATGCTCATTTCAAATTCTGCCTGCATACATGTAGCAAACTCCTTTCCAAGCATAATATTTGTGGATCCAAAAATAATATCATCTACATAAATTTGGCAAATTAGAAGATCTTTCTTTATTGTTTTACAGAATAGAGTTGTATCCACTTTGCCTCTGATGAAATTCTTCTCCAGAAGAAAATTAATCAATCTCTCATACCAAGCTCTGGGAGCTTGTTTTAATCCATATAGAAATTTCTTTAATTTGAAAACATGATCTGGAAATTTTTCATTTTCAAAACCAGGAGGTTGGTGGACATAAACTGCTTCTTCTATAATACCATTAAGAAAGACACTTTTAACATCCATCTGATACAGAGTGATGTTATTTTGTGCAGCAAAGGAAATAAGAAGGCGTATAGATTCTAACCTTGCCACTGGAGCATATGTCTCAGTGTAATCAATACCTTCTTGCTGACTGTACCCTTGAGCAACCAGCCTTGCCTTATTCCTCTCAACTTCTCCTTTCTCATTTAGCTTATTTCTGAAGACCCATTTTGTACCAATTATATTGAATCCTTGAGGTCTTTGAACTAGATCCCATACATCATTTCTGCTGAATTGGTTTAGCTCTTCTTGCATGGCAATAATCCAATCATTATCTTGCAGAGCTTCTTCTACAGAAGATGGTTCAATTTCTGACACTAGTCCAAATAGTGATGCTTCAGATGATCTTAGAAAGGATCTTGTTCTGATGGGATCATCCTTCTTTCCAATAATGACATCTTCTGGATGAGAAGCTTTAATTCTGGATGATGATCCTCTGATAGTTGACTCTTCAGAAATGTTTAGGTTATTCATCTGAGAAGTTAAGGGAGTAGCATCTGGAGTTGCTTCTGGTTCCTTCACTTGAAGTTTGTCTGCTTCTGGAACTTCAGAGTCAATAAAGACTACTTCCCTATCTGCAGAGTTATCAACCTGCTTTGGCTTTTCAGAGCCAAGCTTATCATCAAATCTGACATGAATGGATTCTTCCACAATCTGTGTCTCAGTGTTGTATACTCTGTAGCCTTTAGAGCGTTCAGAATATCCAAGCATGAAACACTTCTGTGCTTTGGAATCAAACTTGCTCAGATTTTCCTTAGTGTTTAACATATAACAAATACATCCAAAAGGATGAAAATATGAAATGTTGGGCTTTTTGTTCTTCCACAATTCATAAGGAGTCTTTTTCAGAAGAGGTCTAACAGATACTCTGTTCTGAATGTAGCATGCTGTATTGATTGCTTCTGCCCAAAAATGTTTTGCCAGATTTGTCTCATTGATCATGGTTCTGGCCATTTCTTGCAAAGTTCTATTTTTCCTCTCTACAACCCTATTCTGTTGTGGAGTTCTAGGACAGGAAAAATCATGAGCAATGCCATTTTCAGAAAAATATTTTTCAAAATATTTATTTTCAAATTCACCACCATGATCACTTCTGACTTTAGTAATTTTAAAATTCTTTTCATTCTGGACTTGCTTGCAGAAGTCAAAGAACACAGAATGTGACTCATCCTTGTGTTTTAAGAACTTTACCCATGTCCATCTGCTAAAGTCATCAACAATGACTAATCCATACTTCTTGCCTCTGATGGATGCAGTTTTCACTGGTCCAAACAGATCAATATGAAGTAGTTCTAGTGGTTTAGAAGTAGAAACAACATTTTTTGATTTGAAAGATGTTTTTGAAAACTTCCCTTTCTGGCATGCTTCACAAAGAGCATCTGAAGTGAACTTCAGATTAGGGAGTCCTCTGACAAGATTAAGTTTATTAATCTGAGATATACGTCTCATATTAATATGGCCCAATCTTCTGTGCCAGACCCATTGCTCTTCATTAACAGACAAGAGGCATTTAACATTTTGAACTTTAAGTTCTGAAAGATTTATTTTATAGATGTTGTTTTTCCTCTTACCACTAAATAGGATAGAGCCATCCTTCTGACTAATAGCTTTACAACATTTTTGATTAAAGGTAATATCATAACCATTGTCACTTAATTGACTTATGGACAATAAGTTATGTTTTAACCCTTCAACAAGTAAAACATTAGTAATAGAGGGAAGTTTACCATTTCCAATAGTGCCAGATCCAAGGATCTTGCCCTTCTGGTTCCCTCCAAACTTCACGTCACCTCCAGATCTAAGTTCCAGGCTTTGGAACATAGACTTTTCTCCTATCATGTGTCGTGAGCATCCAGAGTCCAGGTACCATGATTGGTGTCCTGACCTTGCTGCTAAGAACATCTGCAACAAGAATTATTTTGTTTTTAGGTACCCAGATCTTCTTGGGTCCTTTGGGGTTAGTTGGTTTGTAGGTTTGTCTAAACTTCTGTTTTACAACATAATGTTTATTCTAACTTGCCTTGGGTTTAAACACATAAGTACTCTTCTCAGAGCTTGTGTGTTTAATGTCATTCAAGTGACCAAATTTGAATTGAGAATACAGAGGTGTCTTCTTGATGAAAAGTTTGTCAACAGGTTTTGGATTACTTCCAGATGAAGATTCATATCCAATGCCTCTTCTGTTGTTTCCACTAACACCATAGATCATGGAAGCCATCTTGCTTCTGTCTATGCTCTTAGTGAGAAATCTCTGAAAACTAGAGTCATATTTTTCTAAAATATTTTCACATGACTTAGTCTCAGATTCAGATTCTTGTTGAGTTATTTCAAAGTCATTTTTGATTTTCAAATTTATTTCTTTTTGCTCAACAAGTTCTGTTTTCAGAAGATCAATCTCAGATTCAAGATTGCTTTTCAGCTTCTTGTATTTGAGTTTGATGTTGTTATAACTTTTAAGAACTTCTGTTAAAACTTTAATGAGTTCTTCTTTGGTAAGTTTAGCCATTACCTCTTCTGCATCATCATCAGATTCAGATTCAGATTCATATCCTGAGGTACCTTCCTCTTGATCCTCTGTGCTGGCCATCAGTGCAACATTTGCACATTCTTCTTCTGATTCAGAAGATGATTCACATTCATCTGAGTCATCCCATGTTGCCATCAGAACCTTCTTCTTTTTGTTAAACTTCTTCTTGGGTTTTTCTTTCTGAAGTTTGGGGCAATCATTCTTGTAGTGCCCAGGTTCTTTGCACTCATAGCACACAACTTCTTTTTTGGCAGATCTTCTGTGACTAGAAGATTCCTTTCTGTTATCAGATCTTCTGAAGTTGTTGAACTTCTTTGCCTTGTGCTTCCAGAGTTTGTTAATCCTTCTGGACAGCATGGATAACTCATCTTCTTCTTCAGAAGAAGATTCTTCAGAGCTTTCTTGAATGACCTGCAAAGCTTTAGCAGTTTTGTTAGATTTTAATGCAACAAATTTACCTTTTTCTTTCTTCTGGGGTTCATCTTCCTCAAGCTCAATCTCATGGCTCCTCAGTGAGCTGATGAGTTCTTCTAGAGAGATCTTGTTCAGATCTTTGGCCATCTTCAGGGCAGTCACCATTGGTCTCCATCTGATAGGCAGACTTCTGATGATTTTCTTTACATGATCTGACGTAGAATATCCCTTGTCCAGAACTTTCAGCCCAGCAGTGAGTATCTGAAATCTGGAGAACATGGCTTCAACAGATTCAGAGTCTTCCATTTTGAAAGCCTCATACTTCTGGATCAGAGCCAGAGCTTTTGTCTCCTTAACTTGAGAATTTCCCTCATGATTCATTTTTAGGGATTCAAACATATCAAAAGCAGTCTCCCTATTTGTAATTTTCTCATACTCTGTATGTGAAATAGCATTCAGTAATATAGTCCTGGCTTTGTGGTGATTTCTGAAGTCTTTCTTCTGAGCATCTGTCATAGATTTTCTGTCAATCTTTTTGCCATCCCCATCTGTGGGATGTACATATCCATCTATGACAAGATCCCATAGATCAGCATCATATCCTAGGAAAAAACTCTCAATTCTGTCTTTCCAGTAGTCAAATTTCTCCCCATCAAACATTGGGGGTTTGGTGCTGATCCTATCCCTCTCTTCATATTTATTGTTAATATTGGACATTGAATTATCAGCCATGATAACAAATAAATATATATATCAAAGTATATCTCTCTGGATCTTTACTGACACTGTTAAGTGGTAGCACACTCAGAACCGGAGCTCTGATGGCAACTGAAGGTGAGATAATACTTAGAAGGGGGGGTTGAATAAGTATGAAAGATTAAGACTTAAAATAATCACACAATTATTTTTATCCTGGTTCGTTTAAACAACTACTCCAGTCCACCCTTCCTAGAGTGATTTGCCTTTCTCAACAAGGACTTAATCCACTATTAAATCAAACTATTACAATAGTAACACCTAAGAACAACTGTTCTTAGTCTTCTCAAGAGCTACTGATTCCAACTGAATCCTCTTAAGGAAATCCTTTACAATCAATGTAAATTAAATGCAAGAGAATTGATGCTTCTATAAAGCTATTATCACAACAGTGATTTTTCTCTTAAGTTTAAGTACAATAAGATTCTAAGAAGAATATGAAATAATGAGAGCTTAGAATAATATGATTTCTTTTCAGCAAATTGTGTAACTGAAGAATGTGGTGAAGTTCTCCTTTTATAGGCAGCTGATCCAAGAAAGCTGAGCGTTGAAAAGAGAGTCCCAAAAAGGTCCGAGCCTTTTTGTCTTCACATCAAGTGACCTTTCCTAGAAGTAGATGGCACAGAAAAATCCTTTTTGTCTGTGTAAGTGTGTCTAGCACAAATGAGGAAAGAGACGTTGAATAACTCCAACGGATATATACTTGAATATTTCTTCTTCAGCTTTCAGCAAGTTCTTCAGAGTCTGAATGGATCAGAGTCTTCTAATGATATTCAGAACTTTGCTATATCAGAGTCTTCTAATGATATTCAGAACTTTGCTATATCAGAGTCTTCTGCAGCAGGTGTGCTTTCAGCGTGTTGATCATCAGAGCATATTTGACACAGAACTTCTGTACTTGGCAGTGTTGGTACTTTCAGAAACTTCTGTAGAATAATGCTTTGAGAAACTCTTCAATCAATATTCTTATATGCTTCAGATGCTTCTGATTATCTTCAGATGCTTCTGACTCAGAATGTTCTGGAGCTTCTTGCTTCAGATCCTTCTGGAGACTACGCTCAGGATCTTCTGTAAGGAGCAATCAGATTCTTCTGTAAGTTGCATCTGGCGCTTCAGAGTCAGGATAACTTCTTGTATCCAAAACAGATTTGCTTCTAGAGAGTTAATTTCAATTCAATCTGCAGTAAAACTCTCAAACAAATTTTAGAGTATATAATTCTTAAATATAAATTTCCTAACAGTTATCATCAAAACAAAGAGTTATTATTAAGAACCAATCTGTGTTCTAACATATATGAAATTTCGATGGGGGATATTGTTGCTTTTGCTTTTGCTTTGGATTATAGCTTGAATGCTTTCATGTGTCATTACAACCACAACCTTACATCCAGCATGAACACCACCAACAAAGAACTATTATTGCTGCTTCTGCTCCTCTCTTCACCAGCATGAACACCACAATCTACGTTACAACCACAACACATCTATCCCTTGTTCAACATTACAAACACACTTTAATTCACAGCTCCACCATTAAAACAACCATATCATCAGTCGTACTTTCTTAATGCAGGCGTTTTCTCACGATTTCATCAAAGGATTTTACTAAGAACTACATTTATTTAGCTAAACTTCTATAACTAAAAAGAATTATCAATTTTCATGATAAAACTAAAATTACAGTGCAGTTTCAAATTAACCATATTTCAGTGCAGTTTCAAACCAAAATTGTATTAAGTTAGTATCAAATCATTATCAACCATATTTCACTATATATCAAACCAAAATTGTATCGAGTTAGCCCCTACACATTACGATAGGAAGACTTACTCTTAAATATATTACAAGGTACTGACAGAATCAATCGTAAATCATATTCAATATTGACATATTCAATTTATTTAAAATTAAAAAAATTCATAATTAATACCAAGGCCATCTCATAAGAATTAAGGTAAAACCCTTGTAATCACTGTAGATTACGGTTGTAATGAAATAACAATGAAATCAATTTTGAAAAAAACCCTAAAATTGTTCTTGTAGAAAGAATGAAACCAATAAAATTTAATATTACAATCTGAATCATAGAAATAGTTTTCTAACTTTCATGTTTGTATTTACATCACATCTTACACATACAAAGCAAGTATAAATTATGATCCCATATGTTTTTCACAAAAGCCCTAATATGTATCTAAACTAGGCTTTGATACCAATTGATAGATTTAAAAGAACTGGATAGACATAAATTATAGCATATTTTTATATTAAAGAATAATCAACAACGATAAGAATGGTGTACCTTGTGCAATTTGAGTGACGGTTATCGGAAGAGTGAGTATGAGGGGATTACTATTCTCATTATCGTTTAAGGTTTTCAGAGTATGCTAATTGTCTAATGGGGATACTTAAATTGTTAAACCGCTGAGGGCAAAGACTTCTTATTGGGCTTAACTGAATGATCCAACCCATCACAGTTCATTCAGACACAAAATCTAATCAAATAATTCATCTATTTAGTATTTAATGATCGCGACTTTCTATGTCTAACTGAAATAACTGCAAGTGCACAGTCTATCACGTAGTAATAATAGATATCGACCCCACAGAGACTCGTAATCAAGCTAGTATTTTCGGGTGTTACTGTGTTTAGCTAGGTTGGTAATGTTTTAGGGGAATAAAAACAAAATAAGTGCGTAAACTATAGGGGAACTTAAATGTTACTTAAGATGTAGATGCTTGAATCGGTATGTAATATGTTAGTTCTTCAGGGATTCTACAAGTCACCGATGTTTTGGGTGTTTTCAAAAATAGTTTAAGAAGAAAGTGACGGTTTAAAGACCTTTGTCTCACTATGGTTGTTGACGCTAGTCGCAACTCTAAGGCAGAACGTATGTTGTCGCTATCCCGTTCGCGGTTAAAATTACTTTTTTGTAAACCATTAAACTCTAATCCTTTTTAAAGCGTTGTCACTGTTTTTAAAATGAATGCTTAGTTTTTACTATCCGGACTTAACCTCAGTTGTCGCTTGTTGGTTCGTACCTTTGTGAATTTCCCACTGTCGTGGCAAAACTGCTTTTAAATAAGTTCTCGTTGTCGCGACGAACATTTATTTTAGAAAAATCGATTTTAAAAACTGAATCCATAAATAAGTTTTGAAAAGGAAAGTAAACACCGGTTAATTATCGAATCCCATCTGATTACTTATTACATACCGATTACTTAAGATTTTTCCGGACATGGAATGTAACTTAAGAACACGTAGATAATGGCAGAAAATATAAATATGCATTATAATGGGAAATGGAAATCAATTAACGATTAAAATAAGAACCTGTAAATAAATAGATTGGCTTTTGGGAAATCCTCCGAAATGACGGCAGGATTTAGTCTTTATGCCAATTACTCGTACATAATAGAATTGGGAAAGTAAAACAACAATTGCAAGGAAAGAAAGAAAAATGAAACAATAAACGATAAGAAACCGGAAAACTAAAAATTGCTCTGAAAGTAAATTGGCAGCACTTCATGTCTTCAACGCAACTCCCTTTTTCTGGTACCAGCTCTCTCCTTTTATAGATGGAATTTCCAACGGTTAATTGCCTCAGGAGGTGGGATTGATCTCATAAAATATAGGAGTTAGTGGTTCACTCCTTTTTGGCATTTTGAAAGCACTTCACAACACGTGCAGCATTTCTGCATTTTTATTCCATGACGGTCGTCACACCCTTGTGACGGTCACCACATCAGCAGAACTCGTTTTTTTTGCTGTTGTTGGCCTGCTTTTCATCTGGTTTTCATCTGTAATTGCTTGTTTTCTTCATCTTGCTCTATTTGAGCATGGACTTTGAATACCTGCAAAATACTGGACAAATAATGTGGAAATATCCAAAATCGGAGTGAAACCGATCACTAATTAGTAAAAATACATGTCATTATATATATACGATTTCGCGTTATCAAACTCCCCTAAACTTGAATCTTTGCTTGACCTCAAGTAAAGGTAGAAAAAAATTTAAAGTTTGGCAAGCACGCGACACGCTCTTCCTTCGATAAGATTTCTCAGACGTCAAGTTAGGAAAAACCGGGGGTCTAATGGAAACAAAACATATACGGCAATGACACTGGATTGTAAGTCTTCGAAGGCCTCTCTTTTATGCAAGCCAGACCCAATCATGTTACTGCAGCTCGGCTTCAAGTTTCTCGCAACAAATTTTTACCCCGTTTCGTTCTGGCGCAATCACATTAAGCCCGTTGTCCATACACGTTCATGGCAAGCAAACCTGTTGGTGACTATGATCTCTTTGCTAGTTTGATTTTTATTTTGCACATATGCTCATTCTACTATAAATCTGCAAGAGTTTCATACCGTTGGGCTAAATGCTCGGGCGAGGAGCACCTAACTTAGAAGGAACATGTCTCTATATTCAGGCTATATGGCTTTTCTTTTCTTTCAAGATTATTCATTTCATACTAGATATCATGCACTTATTTGCATCGATTTCTTACTTAGAAGTGTTTAGGATGGTGCTGATTGCTCATATAAACTACTGGGGGCTCCATTTGAGTCGAAACTTGAGGCTTTGGTACGCATAAGTAGTGAGACTGACTCGCATAAATCAGAGGTCTAAGGTGTCAGGGCGGTAGTGGTTTTGTTAAAATTTTCTTCTCGGGAATTCCAAACTTGGTAAAGCTTAGGCGTGTCATGTGATGCTTTGGAGAGGATAAAAGTTTCTTTGTATATGTCGGATAAAGCGCGGGGAGTTCACGTAACAGAAAAAATATATATAGATGAGCTTTATTTTCCGAAATTAAAAATGCTTTAAATTGAAAATTGGAATTAAAAGTACAATAGGAAATAGGAAATAACAGGGAAAAGGAAAATAACGGTCCGCTCCCACACTATCTCAATCAGTGTCCTCACTGATTTGAAAGAATGGGGTCGGGAGAAATACAAAGGAAAGAAAAAACAAAATAAAAGAAATGAAAAATACTACTAGTCCGTTCCTCTTCCTCTATCTCTGCCTCGACCTCTGGCTCTTCCGTCGCGTGCCTCAAGGTTCAAAGCTCCGGTGTGGAAGATGTAATCGCGGAGGCCGTCGACTCGCACAGTGAGGTTGGCCATGTCATCGGCCAGGCCGGAATGGACATCCTGGATCTGTTGCATAGATGTCCTCAGGTGACTGGTTTGTTCTCTCTGCCACACTTCAAATTCTTCAGCCCGTCGGTTCTGTTGTTCCATCATAAGCATCATCTGGTTCTGTTGTTTGATGCAGCGGAGAAGAGCAGCGGATGTGTCATCGGTGTCGGGACAGCGGCGGCGGCGCGAGGAAGGGCCTTCAATAGCAATTGCTTGTGACGGCTCAGCCTGGTCGGCTCTGTCTAACTCCTCTTGAACTTCATCCCTGGGCTCTTGGGTATTATTTTGAGTTGGGGCAGCAGGAGCATTCGGATCGAAAAGCCAGTTGGCTCTGTCCTGCGGATGCATTCGGGTGCAGGAAGGCATGATAATGCTCTGGATAGTGCGACCTCGCACTACCAGATGAGATTTCCCATCTGTGCGGGATCTGATTAGGTGAGAGGTGCGGCAGTGGTCAGTGTCTAGGAAGACAGGGGGCATCTGGCGGAGGGTCTGGAGGCGGTTGCCAAGACCGAGGCCTAAGGCAATAGATGTGATGATGCCACCAAAATAGAAAGGTTTTGAGCCGCGGTTGCAATTGGCTTGAATGTGAGCCAAGAGGAATGGGGCGGCGTTAACAGGTTCCGAAGCGAACATGCAACGGAGATAAAACAGCTCCTTCGAGTTAACCTTGTGGTTATGTCACGGGCGAAGATGGTGTTGCTCAACACGCGATGAAAGTAGCGGATTGTTGGGTTGTGGATGTGAGAGGCATTTAGAGTGTCCCAACTTTCTGGAGTGGTGCCGGTCAGTTGGTTCCATAGAGGGAAAGCTTCCTGGTAGAATTGATCGGAGGGGCGGCGATGAGCATCGTCGTTGTGAGGAAACTGTAGAATGACGGCGATGCGGTCCTGGGGGACTTGATATTCGGTGCCGAACAAGCGGAAGCAGGCGGCGCCGGTAAGCTGGTTGGTATCGCCGGGTGAGGTCACGTACGCGAAGGAACTGAGAAACTCCAGTGTGAGTTGCTCGTAGGTGGGTTGGGGGTTGGTGCAGAGATGCCAGATGCCAGCCCTCTGTAGCATTCAAGTGATGCCATCCAGAATTCCCAGTTTTGTCAAAGAATCTAGGTGAGCATACCGGGTCGGCTGAAGCGACCGTTGATGGAAAGCTATGTAGTTGGTCTACTGCCTTTCGTCGGCCTCGCCTTCTCGGAAAGTGATATTGCTCAAGTCGGGGTTTTCATGATTTTGTCTGGCCATTTTTCGTGAGAGAGGTGCAGAGATTGAGAATAGAGAGTTTCTGTGGATGGAGAGGTATGGGGATGCAGAGGTGAATATATAGTAGTGAAATGGAAGTTGAAATGGTGGAGGGTTAATGGGGGATTCGAAAGGTTTGTAGTGGGGTTTAAATGTGTGAAAGTGGGAATTTAGGAGAGTGAAGGTGGAAGGGTGCGTAACCCCTGTTTTGACAGAATTGGGGTTTTATTCTCGTGACGACCGTCAGGGGTGTATGACGGTCGTAATACGCGTGACGACCGTCACACCAGCAAATTCTGCAGAATTGCAGAAGTTCGCTTGTGGGGCATTTTAACAGTGGAACATGTGATTTTTGAATTCTTTTGCAGTATGATAGACTGATTACAAAATAGAAAATAACATGAAACATAATTAAGGGAGATACCGGAATGAAATTAAAGTAACATTGAATCAAAAACGAGTTTAATGTAATACAATATCTAAAAAGAAACAATTGCAAAATTAAATAATGTGAAACAATGTGAAATGCATTAAACTAAAATTAAAAAGAAAACTAAAATATCACTCCTTTGGTTTCTTCAAGTTGTTGATCTGCTGAATAATGTCATTAAATTGGTCGCTAACTACGTCCATGTAAGTAACGAAATCCATGTGAAGCTGCGTTAATTCATCTTTTATAGTGGTTACTTCCAGCTTGAGGTCGTCCATAGTTCTCAGAACAGTGTCCAACTTGTCTGTGTCTTGTTCAGGAGTGGGGTCAGGAAAGTTATGGTAGTTAGGAGGGGTCTCAGGATCTGTCTCCACTTCGGACTCATAATCTTGGTAGTACAAATAGTCATGTGCTTCTGATATTTGATCACTGTCATACATGTAAGCCTGGGGTGTGGAGTGAGGTGATGGAGGTCCCATAGGCTCGTCCAATTCATAAAGCCAATTGTTTCTATTGTGGATACTTGTTAGCTCGTGGTTGGGCAATGTGAAAAGGTGGACATGTTGATCAGCTATGAGGTATTCGTAGGCTCCTGGTCCTAAGGTACCTAAGATACGTCTGTTGAAGCATAATTGGATGTCCATTGATCTGAGGTTGCCGAAACGAATGGCTTTGTTCAGGTAATACCTCAGGCCAATTTCGTAGGCAATCATGATGACTAAGCCTCCTATTAAAATGGGTGAGTGAGGTTCCTGATTAAGGCGTGTGAATGCCCTCATCATAAAAGGGACAACATTTACAGGGCGGCCTTGTGAAGCACAGAGAAGGATGAACAGTTCTTCCTTTGAGACTGTTGTAATGTTTTCCTCCTTCCCAAAGAGGGTATGGGCTAAAATCCTATGAAAATAATGGAGTGCGGGATTGTGTATCTCGTTGTTGTGCATGTCATTCGGTTCAGGGTGATAGTTACCAGTGATGGTACCCTAGAACTGATCTAACTCGAGATCAATATCCTCTTCAGTGTTGGTAAACACAAAAGGTCCGCTAGGGAAGCCTAGGATGTTAGCTAACGATGTACGGTTGTGTGTTTGGTCCATTCCAAACATTCTAAAGGTTATAAGCTCTTTGGTGGATCCATAGCCATGTTCGGGTAAGTAACTTAAAGAGCTAAGAAATTCGAACGTGAGTTCGCGGTAGGTAGCAAATCGGGTCTTCAGAGCAGTTTGCTCCCAGCCTAATTGGTTAAATAGATACTGAATGTTATCCTAGATTCCTAGCTTGTCCATGGTGGCTCTATCGTAGTACAGAGTCGAAGCAAAGCTTCTCTGAGTTAGTGCCTCAAATCTGGCCTTATGAGCTAGTCCTCTAAATACAACAGTCGTAACGTTGATGTCAGCCATACTCGGAGGTTAGTCGGATAAAAACGGGAGAAAAGTAGAACGACTTTAAAATCCTGGAAAAGTTAAAATCACATTCACTCAGATTAGATTTTTAAGAAGCAAAGGGTGATAAAAGAAAGAAGAATAAAATAAAATAAATAGTAGAAAATAAGAAAATAGAAATTTATAGAAATTATAAGTTAAAAGGAAAACATAGTTTCAGTAAATTAAGAAGGGAAAACGAGAAAAATTGGGTTGCCTCCCAATCAGCGTTGTTTTTAACGTCGAAAGCCTGACAATAGCTTGGCTGCAAGCTATTCGGGAAGCTCGAGCAATTTCATATTGCTCATGTGGTGGCTGTTCTCATTTTGATTATAATGCTTCAAGCGCTGTCCGTTTACTATAAACGGTGCGTTGATTTGATTTCTGATTTCAACAGCTCCACTTTTAAGGACTTTGGTGACCTCAAAAGGTCCAGACCATCTGGATTTTAATTTTCCAGGGAAAAGTTTTAATCTTGAGTTGAATAGGAGCACGATGTCTCCCATACTGAATTATTTCCGGATCGAACGTTTATCATGCCATTTCTTAGTTCTTTCTTTGTAGATGCGGGCATTCTCGTATGCGTCCAATCTGAGCTCTTCCAATTCATGGAGGTTCAATATTCGTTACTCTCCTGCCGCAGTGTAGTTGAAGTTCAGTGTCTTAATAGCCCAGAAGGCTTTGTGCTCTAATTCTACCGGCAGGTGACATGATTTTTCGTAAACTAATTTAAATGGTGTGGTACCTATTGGTGTCTTAAAGGCGGTCTGATAAGCCCATAAAGCTTCGTTCAGCTTTGATGACCAATCTTTCTTGGAGGTTGCGACAGTCTTTTCCAAGATTTGCTTTATTTCTCTATTCGAAACCTCCACTTGTCCACTAGTTTGTGGATGATACGGTGTAGCTACGCGGTGTTTGACTCCGTATTTAGAGAGAAGTTTGTCAAAGATTCGCGATATGAAGTGCGAACCACCGTCACTAATGACGAGTCTGGGCACACCGAATCTAGGAAAGATTGTGTTTCTAAAGAGTTTGACGACTACTCATGTGTCATTTGTTGGAGCGGCAACGGCCTCTATCCATTTAGATACATAATCAACAACGACAAGTATATATTTGTTTCCAAAAGAAGACGGGAAAGGTTTCATGAAGTCAATTCCCCAGACGTCAAAGATTTCTACTTCTAAAATTTCTTTCTGAGGCATCTTATCGCGTCGTGAGATGTTGCCAGTGCGTTGGCATTGGTTGTATTTTAGTACAGCGATATGGACATCCTTCCAGAGACTGGGCCAAAATAGGCCAGATTGTAGAATTTTAGCGCACGTCTTTGAAGTACTAGCATGACCATCATAAGGTGCTGAATGGCATTGGGAAATGATGTCTTCTATTTCTTCCTCTGGGACATAGCGATGGTATAAGTTGTCGGCGCCTCGTTTGAAGAGTAGAGGTTCGTCCCAATAGTAATGCTTTAAGTCGTGGAAGAATTTCTTCTTTTGTTGATAAGTTAGGTCCGGTGGAAGCACGCCTGCGGCCAAGTAATTAACGATGTCGGCAAACCAAGGCAAAGTGGCTTGGGCATAGACAGCTTCCACGGCTTTTTCCAGTTCTGGTTCATCCAAGGTTGAGTTGGACATATCACTTTCCAATTTGGCTATGAGACGTTCGTAGGGAAAGTCGTCATTGATAGGCACTGATTCTTGTTTAATGACCTTTATACGGGATAAGTGATCTGCAACTACGTTCTCGGTCCCCTTCTTATCTTTAATTTCTAAGTCGAACTCTTGTAATAATAGGATCCATCTCAATAATCTTGGTTTGGCGTCCTTTTTGCTTATTAGGTACCTAATGGCAGCGTGATCTGTGTATATGATTATTTTGGCTCCTACCAAGTAGGAACGGAATTTGTCAAGTGCAAACACAACTGCTAGAAGTTCCTTTTCCGTTGTGGCGTAGTTCATTTAGGCAGGGTCTAAAGTTCTACTGGCGTAGTAGATAGCGTGAAGCTTCTTGTCTTTCCTTTGTCCTAGAACTGCGCCTACAGCATAATCACTTGCATCGCACATGATTTCGAATGGTAGTCGCCAATCTGGGGGTTGCATGATTGGTGCGGTGATAAGCGTTGTCTTTAGAGTTTCGAATGCTTATAAGCATTATTTGTCGAAGATGAACTTGACATCTTTCATTAACAAACCTGTCAGAGGTTTTGTGATTTTCGAGAAATCCTTTATGAATCTTCGGTAGAATCCAGCGTGTCCTAAGAAGCTTCGTATTTCTCGTATGGTTTTCGGAGGTTGAAGATCCTTTATGATCTCTATTTTAGCTTTGTCAACTTCAATCCTTTTTTCAGATATGACGTGTCCTAAAACGATGCCTTGTCGGACCATGAAATGACATTTCTCCCAATTAAGGACAAGGTTCACTTTAGCGCATCTTTTGAGTACCATTTCTAAATTTGACAGGCAGCTTTCAAAGCTTTGTCCACATACAGAGAAGTCATCCATGAATACTTCCATGATGTCATCTATGAAATCCGCAAAGATTGCCATCATGCATCTTTGGAAGGTTGCTGGAGCATTGCATAGTCCGAACGACATTCGACGATAAGCAAAATTACCATAAGGATAGGTGAATGTTGTCTTTTCTTGGTCATCGGGGTGAATAGGAATTTGAAAGAATCCCGAATAACCATCTAGGTAGCAGAAGTACGAATGTTTCGCTAGTCTTTCCAACATCTGGTCAATGAAAGGTAAATGGAAGTGATCTTTCCGAGTCGCCTTATTCAGTTTTCTGTAATCGATACACATCCTGTTTCCGGTTACAACTCTTTGGGTTATCGATTCACCTTTCGCATTCTTCACTATAGTAATGCCTCCTTTCTTTGGTACTACATGTACTGGGCTGACCCATTGGCTGTCGGATATCGGGTATATGATTCCTGCGTCTAGTAACTTTTTCACCTCGTCTTTGACTACAGTGCTTAGGATCGGATTTATCCTTCTCTGATGTTCTCTTGAAGTTTTGTAGTCTTCCTCTAGCATGATACGATGCATACAGATGGAAAGACTTATGCCTTTTAGATCGCTTATATTATAGCCTAACGCATTTGGGTATTTCCTTAGGACTTCTAGTAATTGCTCAGTTTTTGACTGTCCTAAATTTGCGTTGCCTATTACTGGTCTTTTGAATTCTGTATCTAAGAATTCGTACCTGAGGGTTTTAGGTAGTTCTTTAAGTTCTAAAGTTGGGTTTTTCGGACCTGGCATGTGATTTGGAGTTAGTGCTAAGATCTCGCTCAAACTATCATCTTTGTATGGTGCACGCCAGTTGTCGTCTTCATGAATAGCAGGGATCTGAATTTTCATGATTTCAGAATATGTAATTTCTTCCTTCTCTAATTCTCGTATGCATTCGTCAATGACATCTACTATATAGCATGTGTCATCTATAGCTGGTGCCTTCAAGAACTTAGTAAGGATGAACTCTATCTTTTCTTCTCCTACTTCGAATGTTAGTCTTCATTTCTTTACGTCTATGATAGCTCCGCCTGTCGCTAGGAATGGTCTTCCTAGGATAATTGGGGTAACAAAGTCCTCTTTGATGTCCATGATTATGAAGTCGGTTGGGATATAGAATTGGCCTATGCGTACTGGAACGTTTTCCAGCACACCGACGGGATATTTGACTGATCGGTCAGCCAATTGCACGGACATTTTAGTTGGTCTTAGTTCTCCCATATTCAGCTTTTTGCATATAGATAAAGGCATGACACTTATATTGGCTCCTAGATCGCATAGAGCTTTGTCTATAACGAACTTTCTTATGACGCAGGGTATGGAGAAACTACCTGGGTCTTTTAGTTTAGGAGGCATGTTGTTTTGAATGATTGCGCTACATTCGGCAGTAAGTGTAACTGTTTTGTTATCCTCTATTTTCCTTTTATTAGACAAGATTTCTTTAAGAAACTTAGCGTATGACGGCATTTGAGTTATCGCTTATGTGAAAGGAATAATGATGTTTAGTTGTTTCAGAAGTTCAACAAATTTCTTAAATTGTCCTGAAGTTTTGGAGTTTATTAATCTTTGAGGATAAGGGATAGGTGGTTTATATGGCGCTGGAGGCACATATGAGTTTTCATCTTTGGCGGCCTTTTTCTCGTCACATTCCTTCTTTTCTGTTTCAGACTCCTTTTCTGTTGGTTTATCAGATTTCTGATGCATTACTAAATCTTCATTCCTAGGATCTGTTGGGCCTTCCAATTCTTTTCCACTTCTCAATATAATAGCGTTTGCGTGGCCTTTCGGATTAGGTTCTGATTGACCTAGAAATGTCCTAGCTGGTGCGGCTGCGGAGGCTTGTTGTTGAGCCACTTGTGTTATCTGCGTTTCGAGCATTTTATTGTGGGTGGCTAAAGCGTCTACTTTTCCGGTCAGCTGTTTAATTTGCTCGCTAGTGTGTATGTTTTGATTCAGGAATTCTTTATTCGTTTGAGCTTGAGTAGCTATGAATTTTTCCATTATGACTTCGAGGTTTAATTTCCTAGGGGCAGTCTAGGCAACAACGGTTGGTTTCTGATATCCTGGCGGAGCAGCGGGTGCTTGCATGGCATTATCGTTCTTGTAGGAAAAGTTTGGGTGGTTCCTTCATCCTGGGTTGTAAGTATTTGCGTAAGGATTTCCTTGAGCGTAGTTAACTTGGTCTGGTGGAATTCCTGCCAATAATGGGCACTCAGGCGTATTATGAGTGGCGATTCCACATAACTCGCAGTTTGGAATTACATCAGCTACGGTTGCAGTTGGGGTAACGGTCAGACTGTCGATTTTCTGCGCTAGAGCATCTACCTTAGCGTTGAACTTTTCAAGACTGCTGATCTCGTACATCCCACCTTTCATTGCGGGTTTCTCTGCTGGAGTTCGTTCACCTCCCCATTGGCAGTGGTTCTGAGACATGTTTTTGATAAGTTAATAGGCTTCGTTGTATGGCTTATCCATAAGTGCACCGCCTGCGGCGGCGTCTACCGTTAATCTGGTGTTATACAGAAGCCCATTGTAGAAAGTATGGATCGTCACCCAGTCTTCTAAATCATGGTGAGGACATGCTCTCATCATATCTTTGAACCTTTCCCACGCTTCGTAGAGAGATTCAGTATCTTTTTGTCGAAATCCGTTGATTTGAGCTCTAAGCATAGCAGTTTTGCTTGGCGGAAAATATATCGCTAAGAAAACGTTCTTCAACTGTTCCCACGCCGTAACGGAGTTGGATGGTAAGGATTGTAACCATGTCCAAGATCTATCTCTAAGAGAGAAAGGAAAGAGACGAAGTCTTATTGCGTCTGGAGTTACTCCATTGGCTTTCACTGTGTCTGCGTATTGCACAAACTTCGTTAAATGTTCGTTCGGATCCTCAGTTGCATTTCTTGAGAATTGATTTTGTTGTACAGCTGACAGCAATGACGGTTTTAGTTCGAAATCATTCCGATTTATAGCTGGGGCACCAATGCTACTTCGAGGTTCCAGCTGAGAGGGTGTAGCGTAGTCCTTCAGCGGTTTGTTCTGAGGTCCGTCAGCCATCTTTGCTTCTTCAACAGGAGGATGAGCTAGAAGATCAGGAATATTGTGTTTTCGTTGATATTAGAGGATGCGCCTTCTTAAATGTAAGAAGCGCTCTAGTTCGGCGATTGTAGGTTGTAAGATGTCGCCTTGTGAGCGAGTACTTGGCATACAATCGAAGAACGAGTAGAGGGAGAGAGAATAGTTAACCTAGTCTATACTGTGTAACAAAGGATTACACTATTGACTAAATGGGTGCCCGGCAACGGCGCCAAAAACTTGATCGCGACTTTCTATGTCTAACTGAATTAACTGCAAGTGCAGAGTTTATCGCGTAGTAATAATAGATATCGATCCCACAGGGACTCGTAATCAAGCTAGTATTTTCGGGTGTTACTGTGTTTAGCTAGGTTGGTAATGTTTTAGGGGAATAAAAACAAAATAAGTGCGTAAACTATAGGGGAACTTAAACGTTACTTAAGATTTAGATGCTTGAATCGGTATGTAATATGTTAGTTCTTCAGGGATTCTACAAGTCACCGGTGTTTTAGGTGTTTTCAAAAATAGTTTAAGAAGAAAGTGACGGTTTAAAGACCTTTGTCTCACTAAGGTTGTTGACGCTAGTCGCAACTCTAAGGCAGAACGTATGTTTTCGCTATCCCGTTCGCAGTTAAAATTACTTTTTTGTAAACCATTAAACTCTAATCCTTTTTAAAGCGTTGTCGCTGTTTTTAAAATGAATGCTTAGTTTTTACTATCCGGACTTAACCTCAGCTGTCGCTTGTTGGTTCGTACCTTTGTGAATTTCCCACTGTCGTGGCAAAACTGCTTTTAAATAAGTTCTCGCTGTCGCGACGAACATTTATTTTAGAAAAATCGATTTTTAAAACTGAAGCCGTAAATAAGTTTTGAAAAGGAAAGTAAACACCGGTTAATTATCGAATTCCATCTGATTACTTATTACATACCGATTACTTAAGATTTAGCCGGACATGGAATGTAACTTAAGAACACGTAGATAATGGCAGAAAATATAAATATGCATTATAATGGGAAATGGAAATCAATTAACGATTAAAATAAGAACCTGTAAATAATTCGATTGGCTTTTGAGAAATCCTCTGAAATGACGGCAAGATTTAGTCTTTATGCCAATTACTCGTACAGAAAAGAATTGGGAAAGTAAAACAACAATTGCAAGGAAAGAAAGAAAAAGGAAACAATAAACGATAAGAAACTGGGAAACTAAAAATTGCTCTGAAAGTAAATTGGCAGCACTTCGTGTCTTCAATGCAGCTCCCTTTTTCTGGTATCAGCTCTCTCTTTTTATAGATGGAATTTCCAACGGTTAATTGCCTCAGGAGGTGGGATTGATCTCAGAAAATATAGGAGTTAGTGGTCCACTCCTTTTTGGCATTTTGAAAGCACTTCACAGCACGTGCAACATTTCTGCATTTTTATTCCATGACGGTCGTCATGGACCTGTGACGGTCGTAACACGTATGACGGTCGTCACATCAGCAGAACTCATTTTTTTTTGCTGTTGTTGGCCTATTTTTCATCTGGTTTTCATCTGTAATTGCTTGTTTTCTTCATCTTGCTCTATTTGAGCATGGTCTTTGAATACCTGCAAAATACTGGACACATAATGTGGAAATATCCGAAATCGGAGTGAAACCGGTCACTAATTAGTAAAAATACATGTTATTATATATATACGATTTCGCGTTATCATTTAACAAGAATAGACCATAATATAATTAATTAAGGATTAATTATGTCAATCCATATTTGATTAATTAAATAATTAATCAAACAATCTCTCACTTGGATGACACTAATTAATTATTAAAAAATATTGATTTTAATATTAGAATATCAATAATGGTCAAAACACTAATCAATCAAAAAAAAATAAATTTCAATGCTGCAAAAATTATATCTAATAGGAAAGACAAATAATACATGTTAAAATTCACAATTTTATATAAAAAAAATGATGAATTTAAAGTAATATATTTAAGCTAAGAGTAATATATTATAAAAAATGATAAATTTACATGTTTTAAACATCCTAAAATTGTAGATGTAAAGTTAAGTGTAGATGTAAAGTTAAGTGATTTAGATTCTCTATCACACTAGTGAATTCTTTCTTAATGATGTTTATGGTAGTTTTGAGATGAAAAATTTTTAATCTGAATGTTTTAGTATGTGTTTGGTAAAAAAAAGTAAAATATTTTACTAGTTTTCTAGTAAGAATGTCTATTTAGTGGAAGAAATTACTAAAATCAAAGTTAGATGACTTATAATATTTATGAAATTGTTGAATTGTTTCTTTATGATGTATGTGGTTGTTTATATTTGAAATTTCTCTTATCAAAATTTTCAAGTATTTGTAAAGGCCACATAGTATAATAATTGACATGTTTTCTAGTAAGTATGTTTGTTTAGTGAAATAAGATGCATGGATCAAAGTTATATGATATAGATTCTCAAATAGACTGTTCAATTGTCTTTCTCTAATGCTTTTTGTAGTTAAAAGTTAAAATTTCTTCAATCGAAATTTTTTCGACAATGTGTTTGGTCCAAAAGAACACAATAGTCAAATAGTTTCAAAGTAAAAAAGTCTATATAGTGAAATAAGTTATCAAAATCAAATTTAAGTGAATTATTTTTGATATCGCATCATTGAATTGTTTCATTAAGATTTTTGTGGTTGTTTAGACTTGAAATTTCTCTGACTAGAATTTCATAATATGTGTTAGGTCCAAAGGAGTACAATAATCGACTATTTTTCTATTAAGGACGTTTATTTAGTGGAATAAGTTATGTGATTGAAAGTTTGGCGATTTAGTTTTTCTATAACATCATTGAATTGTTTCCATATGATATTTGTGGTAGTTTATAATTGAAATTTCTCCACTCGAAACTTTTGAGTATGTGTTTGGCCCAATGAGTTCAACAATCGACTAGTTTTCTTAGTAAGAACATATGTTTAGTGGAATAAGATACTAGAATCAAAATGATGTGATTTATATTCTCTATCACACCGTTAAATGATTTTTATATTATGTTCATGATAATTTAGAATTGAAATTTCTATGATTGGAACTTTCAACCATGTGTTTGGTTCAAAAGAACACAATAAATAGACTAGTTTCTTAGTAAGCACATATGTTTAGTGAAATAAGTTATAAGACTCAAAATTAGGAGAATTTAATTCTATATAACACAGTTGAAATATGTGTTTGTTTAAAGTTAGAATTTCTCCGACCAGAGTTTTATAGTATGTATTGATCTAAAGGAGTAGTATAATCAACTAATTTCCTATTAAGAACGCTCATTTAGTGGAATAAGTCATTAGAACCAATATTAAATAATTTAATTCTTTATCAAATTAATGAATTGTTACCATATGAAATATGTGTTAGAACATAGATTAGTTCTTAATAATATCTCTATGTTTTGATGGTAACTATTATGAAATTTTGTATTTAAGAATTATATACTCTAAAATTTGATTGAGAATGTTTGCTGCAGATGTTAAAGTAAATATCACTCCAGAAGCAAATTAGATCTAAACATAAGAAATATGCAAGGCTCTGAAGCGTCAGAAGCATCCCTTAGAAGATTCTGAACGCTGCCATCAGAAGATTCTGAGCGCTGCCTCCAGAAGGATCTGAAGCAGAAGCTACAAAAGAATCTGAAGCAAGCCAAAAGCATCTGAAGAAATGAAGAATTCTGTATGAAGAGTTTTCAAGCACAGTTACTTCAGAAGACTCTGATAGTACTAATGCTGCCAGTACTGAGGATCTGACCCAAAACTCTGCTCTGAACTTATACACGCTAAAAGCACACTTGCTGCAATGACTCTGATTCAGCAAAACTCTGATGAACATCAGAAGGCTCTGACCAAATTAGACTCTGATGATTCTTGCTGAAAATTGTTGAAGAAGAATTCAAAGATTATGTCCGTTGGAATATCCAAACGACACTTTCCTTATTTATGCTAGACACAAGAACACAAACAAAAAGGATTTCTCTGTGCTTTCTTCTTCTAGGAAAGGTCACTTGATGTGAAGGCAAAAAGGCTCAGACCTTTTGGTACACTCTTCTCAATGTGAAAAGCTCTTGGATCACTGTGCCTATAAAAGCAAGTCTCTACTCATCTTCTTTAGTTGACAAAAATACTTGAAAAGAATTCATTGAAAAGCTCTCATACAACTCACAAATTCTTGCTAGAATTATTTCATTGTTCTTAATCTTAAGTGAAAAATCACAGTTGTGATAAAGCTTCATTAGAAGCATTTTAACACTTGTATTTATTATTACATTTGATTGTAAGAGAACCTTAAGAAGATCCAGTTAGGATCAGTAGTTCTTGAGAAGACTTTGAACAGTTGTTCTTAGTGCTTACTATTGTAATCAGTTGATTAAATAGTAGATTAAGTCCTTGTTTGAGAAAGGCAAATCACTCTAGAAAGGGTGGACTGGAGTAGTTGAGTTCAACGAACCAGGATAAAAATACTTGAGTTTTTACTTCTAAGATTTTATCTTCATACTTATTCAACCCCCCTTCTAAGTATTGTCTCACCTTCAGTTGGCATCAGAGCCCCGGTTCTGTGGTTTTCACAGTGACAGAAAAGATCCAGTGAGAAAAACTTTGATATATATTCTTGGTTGTTACTATGGCTGATACTTCAATATCTAACATTAACAACAAATATGAAGAAAGGGACAGAATCAACACTAAATCCCCTATGTTTGATGGGGAGAAATTTGATTATTGGAAAGACAGGATTGAAAATTTTTTCCTTGGTTATGATGCTGATTTATGGGATTTGGTCATAGATGGATATGTTCATCCCATTGATGGGAATGGCAAAAAGGTAGATAGAAAATCTATGACAGAAGCCCAAAAGAAGGAGTTTATAAATCACCATAAGGCTAGAACAATATTGTTAAATGCAATATCTCACACTGAGTATGAAAAGATCACAAATAGAGAAACTGCATTTGACATGTTTGAGTCCTTGAAGATGACTCATGAGGGAAACTCTCAAGTCAAGGAAACAAAGGCTCTGGCTCTAATTCAGAAGTATGAAGCCTTTAAGATGGAAGAAGCTGAATCTGTTGAAGCCATGTTCTCCAGATTTCAAATACTTACAGCTGGACTAAAGGTTCTGGATAAAGGATACTCTACTGCTGATCATGTGAAAAAGATCATCAGAAGCTTACCTACCAGATGGAGACCTATGGTGACTGCGCTGAAAATGGCTAAAGATCTGAACAAGATCTCCTTGGAGGAACTAATCAGTTCACTGAGGAGTCACGAAATTGAACTTGAGGAAGATGAATCTCAAAAGAAAGGTAAGTCAATTGCCTTAAAATCTAATAAATCTGCTAAAGCATTGCAGGTAATAGAGGAAAGCTCTGAAGAATCCTCATCTGAAGATGAAGACGAATTATCCATGCTGTCCAGAAGAATAAACAAACTCTGGAAGCATAAAGGAAAGAAGTCCAGAAACTTCAGGAAGCCTGACCAAAGAAAAGAATCTTTTGGACACAGAAGATCTGGCAAAAAGGAGGTTGTCTGCTACGAACGTAAAGAACTTGGGCATTACAAAAATGAATGTCCAAAGCTGTTGAAAAAAAAGCCTAAAAGAAAATCTGATAAGAAGAAGAAGGTTCTAATGGCAACCTGGGATGATTCAGATACATCTGAATCTGAATCTGAGCCAGAAGAGGAATGTGCCAACGTAGCATTGATGGCAGACATAGAAGATCAGGAGGAAGGAATTTCAGGATCTGAATCTGACTCTGAATCTGACTCTGATGTTGAAGAGGTAATGGCTAAACTCACTAAAGATGAACTTATCAAAGTGTTATCAGAAGTTCTGAAGAGCTATAACAATATTAAGCTCAAATACAAGAAGCGTCAAAGCAATCTTGTATCTGAGAATAATATTCTCAAATTAGAAGTGGCTGAGCTAAATGAAAAGAACTTAAAAATGAAAAATAATTCTGAATTAGCTCAACAAGACTCTGATTCTGAAACTGAGTCTGAATGTAAAAATATTTTGGAAAAATATGACTACAGCTTTCAGAAGTTTCTTGCTAAAAGCATAGACAGAAGCAAAATGGCTTCTATGATCTATGGAGTTAGCAGAAATAACAGAAAAGGAATTGGATATAAATCTTCCTCTGGAAAGGATTTAAATCCAAAACCTGTTGATAAAATTATCATCAAGAAGACTCCTTTATATTCCCACTTTAAATTTGGTCACTTGAATGATATTGAACACACTCGTTCTGAAAAGAACATTCAGGTGTTTAAATCTAAGGCTAGTCAGAATAAACCTTATGTTGAAAAACAGAAGTTTAGACAAACCTTCAGAACAACTAACCCAAAAGGATCCAAGAAGATCTGGGTACCTAAGAGTAAAATAATTCCTGTTGCAGATGTTCTTAGCAGCAAGGTCAGGACGCCAATCATGGTACCTGGACTCTGGATGCTCGCGACATATGACAGGAGAAAGGTCTATGTTCCAAAGTCTGGAGCTTAGATCTGGAGGTGATGTGAAATTTGGAGGGAATCAGAAGGGCAAGATCATTGGATCGGGCACTATTGGAAATGGTAACCTTCCCTCTATTACTAATGTTTTACTTGTAGAAGGATTAAAGCATAATTTATTGTCCATAAGTCAATTAAGTGACAATGGTTATGACATAACCTTTAATCAAAAATGTTGTAAAGCTATTAGTCAAAAGGATGGCTCAATCCTATTTAGTGGAAAGAGGAAGAACAACATTTATAAAATAAACCTTTCAGAACTTAAGGTTCAGAATGTTAAATGTCTCTTGTCTGTTAATGAGGAGCAATGGGTCTGACACAAAAGATTGGGGAATATTAATATGAGACGTATATCTCAGATTAATAAACTTAATCTTGTCAGAGGACTTCCTAATTTGAATTTCACCTCAGATGCTCTTTGTGAAGCATGTCAAAAAGGGAAGTTTTCAAAATCCTCTTTTAAATCAAAAAATGTTGTTTCTACTTCCAGACCATTAGAATTACTTCATATTGGTCTGTTTGGACCAGTGAAAACTGCATCCATCAGAGGCAAGAAGTATGGATTAGTCATTGTTGATGACTATAGTAGATGGACATGAGTAAAGTTCTTAAAACACAAGGATGAGTCACATTATGTGTTCTTTGACTTCTGCAAACAAGTCCAGAATGAAAAAGATTTCAAAATTATAAAAGTCAGAAGTGATCATGGTGGTGAATTTGAAAACAAATATTTTGAAAAATATTTTAATGAAAATGGCATTGCTCATGATTTTTCCTGTCCCAGAACTCCACAACAGAATGGGGTTGTAGAAAGGAAAAATAGAACTCTGCAAGAAATGGCCAGAACCATGATCAATGAGACTAATCTGGCAAAACACTTTTGGCCAGAAGCAATCAACACAGCCTATTACATTCGGAACAAAGTGTCTGTAAGACCTCTTTTAGAAAAGACTCCCTATGAATTGTGGAAGAGCAGAAAGCCCAACATTTCATATTTTCATCCTTTTGGATGTATTTGCTACATGTTGAATACTAAAGAAAATCTGAACAAGTTTGATTCTAAAGCACAGAAGTGTTTCATGCTTTGGTATTCTGAATGCTCTAAAGGCTATAGAGTATACAATACTGAAACACAGATTGTGGAAGAATCTATTCATGTTAGATTTGATGATAAGCTTGGCATTGAAAAGGCAAAGCAGTTTGAAAGTTCTGCAGATAGAGAAGTAATTCTCACAGACTCTGAAGACTCAGAAGCAGACAAAGCTCAAGTGAAGGAACCAGAAGCAATGCCAGATGCAATTCCTTTGACTTCTCAGATGAATAACTTAAACATTTCTGAAGAATCAACTGTTAGAGGATCATCTTCCAGAATCAAAGCTTCTCATCCAGAGAATGTGATCATTGGAAAGAAGGATGATCCTATCAAAACAAGATCCTTCCTCAGATCATCTGAAGCATCATTATTTGGATTGGTGTCAGTAATTGAACCAAGTTCTGTAGATGAAGCTCTGCAAGACAATGACTGGATTATTGCCATGCAAGAAGAGCTAAATTAGTTCACTAGAAATGATGTGTGGGACTTAGTTCCAAGACCAAAAGGATTCAACATAATTGGAACTAAATGGGTCTTCAGAAACAAGCTTAATGAAAAAGGAGAAATTGAAAGAAATAAGGCAAGGCTAGTTGCTCAAGGTTACAGCCAGCAAGGAGGAATTGATTATACAGAGACTTATGCTCCTGTTGCAAGGTTAGAGTCTATTCGTTTACTAATTTCTTTTGTTGCACAATATAACATCACTCTATATCAGATGATGTTAAAAGTGCATTTCTAAATGGTATTATAGAAGAAGAAGTTTATGTTCACCAGCCTCCTGGTTTTGAGAGTGAAAAATTCCCAGAACATATTTTCAAACTAAAGAAATCTCTGTATGGTTTAAAACAAGCTCCCAGAGCTTGGTATGAGAGATTAAACAATTTTCTTCTAGAGAAAAATTTCATCAGAGGCAAAGTGGACACAACACTCTTTTGTAAAACATTTAAGAAAGATCTTCTAATTTGTCAAATATATGTGGATGATATTATATTTGGATCTACCAATACTATGCTGGGAAAGGAGTTTGCTCAATGTATGCAGGCAGAATTTGAAATGAGCGTGATGGGAGAATTGAGATTCTTTCTGGGAATTCAAGTCAACCAAACTCCAGAGTGCACTTACATTCATCAGACCAAATATGTTAAAGAACTTCTGAAGAAATTTAACATGACTGATAGTAAGATGGCAAAGACTCCCATGCATCCAACTAGTACACTAGGCAAGGAAGAGGTAAGTAAGAAAGTAGATCAGAAACTCTACAGAGGTTGTTGAAGCGGTAAAGCAGCAAGCAAAAATATTATTTTCGGAAGAATTTCCTCCGAGATTTATCGTCTCCACAGGGATCAGTATGAGGGAAAGAATGCCGTTCGATAATCTCTACGTTTCTAAGCTTGGGTTTGAATGGTTTGGGATAAAAATTCAAAAGGAGAAACATAAAACAAGAAAATAAGTACATTCTTAAGAAATGAGAAAACTCGCCAGGAGTTGTATTTCGTTCTACCCATCATGTACTAAAAAATATATGGATCAAATGCACGCAACCTAATTCGCTCGTCAATATCATCACGTATCGCTCACAACAGAGCTTATCTCTAACGCAAAGTCGAGAGATCAACCGTATCGTCTCATTGTTGATCTCTCACACAACTCGACAACACGGAGCATTAAGAATCGATACCCACGTGAATATTAGTCCTAAATCTATCTCTAGCATTCAGAATATAACAGATGTTCATCTTAGATCGAGTTTGAACCGTATATCTCTATAGCAATCCAAACCCATTAAGTAAAAAATCAAGATAAGCATCGATAAAGAGTTGTAAAAGAGATTTTATACAAAGATCCATAAATATACATACAATCAAGATAAACTTACATACAAAACCCCAACAAATGAAAAATACATAGAGAGGAAGGAAGAAGAACACAAATCTCACGGTTTGTCAACTCCGATTGAAGTGGATTCGACTCCGGATCGTCAAGATGCACCCTCCAATGTTGTTTCTAAGCTAAATCTACTCAAGAATGTGTTTGATGAAGTTGGGGTAAAAAGTTCCCAAACATCATGCCCTAAAAAATGCTGAAAAGTCACTTAAATAGACAAAAAAAAAAGTCCCAGTATTCGCCTGGCGAAGTCCCGTTCGCCTGGCGAACATATACAACTTTTGCTTCTGTAAAAACAGTGTTTTTCACGCGTTTTTGAACTTTCGGTTCGCCTGGCGAACTTTTGTTCGCCTGGCGAACTTTGGCGAACATGACAGCAAACCAACTTGTTTCGACCATAACTTTTTAACCGTAACTCCGTTTTTTGCCCGGTTCGAAGCGTTGGAAAGCTTATTCAATGCTCTATCTAACAATGCTCCAACATCAATACTTTATTACCTACAAAAATGAATGAAATTCAATTAAACTCAATGATATTTACAGGAAAACATAATATATACACTATAACGTAAAGTAAGCGCATTTATAAACAAAGCGGGGTTTATTCGAACGATTTTAACATAAAGTAACGTTAAGTGCAACAAAACTTATATACAAAAATAGGTAAAATTTGCACTTAACAACTCTCCCCAACTTACCTAATTGTTTGTCCTCAAACAAAGTCGACAACTAAAGGAACAAAAGCGAAATCCAAGAAATCACGTAACAACAAGTTTTGACAAACGGAAAACAGATGCAATGGTTCAATCAAAAATTGATACACGCAAAGTGAATACTTACCACTAAACTTCAACGATAACATAATCACGAAACAAATGCTAAATACAAAAGTCATGCCAAACATTCTAAAACAACACAAGCTCAAACGTGAATCACACCTAGCAAAAACAATCATCGGTAGGTGAAAAACACAAAATGAGGGCTTTTTTCACTCACACAATAATCTTGCAAACAAAAGATTAAATTATGCAATCATCCAAAAATCATGTTGAAAACACAAAAGCAAGAATCAAAAGGACTTTCAGGGTTGTAATGTGGTCGGGTGAACAAACAAGGGATAATTCCTAAAGCTAATCGAAACAAAAACTTGCCTAAACCTAAGGGAGTGATAAACTCACAAAGTTTCAAACACCAAAATTCCAATCAAACTTCTTCCAAAATCCCAAGTGTTATACCAAACACATAGAACTTATTAGCACAACATTATTCTACTCTTTTTGTTTATCTTTTTCTAAGCTTTTTCAATTTTTCTTTTCTTTTCTTTTCTTTTCTTTTTCATATTTTTCTCATTTTTCTTTTCTTTTCTATTTTTCAACCTCATAGCAATCAACAACACAAGTGAACGATCATCATCTCCCCAACTTGAATTCAACCACATCATCATGTGAATACTCCCTACTTTCTAAGGCAAGGTAAAAATTCATACAACAACACAAAGTTGAGGGCTCAAGAAAAAACAACAATCAAGATCCACACAAAAAATGAATTTGATACTCATAGACAAGAATAAAACTCAAACAACATGGATAATGACCAAAGGCTCAAAGGGGTTACAAATGATCACACACTCACAAGGTGAATTGACTATTTGGCTAGGTAGTTGTGCTCAAAATGAAACAAGTGCCTTAATCCTTTTCATGCTTTCATATAATCAACACAAACAAAAGATTAAGCATAATAAAATCCAGTTAAAACAAGAATATTGGTACTCCAAGCATATATGAACAACGAAAGGCTTCCTCACAAAAAGGTGGGAACTAAAGTGATTCACAAAATGAACAAGTATACAAAAGAATGAATGGCATGGAAATTGTAAAAAGTCTAAGTATCATGAATATGCTAAAGCCTAGAAAGCGATAAACACATACCTTGAACGTGTACAAAACTTTAAACACTATCATTACCACGCATTCGCAAGTTGAAACACTCAAACTTGGAAAATCACCTCAAATACCTCAAGCTACCAAAAAAAAATTTGAGTCCAAACAACAATAAAATACCGGGTGAAAATGGATTAAACAAGTTGTAAAGTGAAGATTTGAGAATTTTACGAATAATCAGAGAACAACTTGTTTAATGAATGTTCACCACACTACCTAAGCTAGAAGGAAAAAGTAATAATGAAACAAAAATGGAAAAAACATGCTTGTTTTACGTCGTAAGCTCGACGCCTTTATTGTGCTTAGCTAGTAACTTCCTTCCTTCATGCCATGTGATGTCTCACCGCGCAAACCAAAAGCAAGTGTCCTAACCAACCACTTGAACAAATGTTACGAGAACAAAATATATACAACACTTGAACAAACATAATAGAAGACAAAAGCAAACCAAATATCTATACAAGCATATATATATATATATATATATATATATATATATATATATATATATATATATATATATATATATATATATATATATATATATATATATATATATATATATATATATATATATATATATATATATATATATATATATATATATATATATATATATATATATATATATATATATATATATATATATATATATATATATATATATATATATATATATATATATATATATATATATATATATATATATATATATATATATATATATATATATATATATATATATATATATATATACAATTATGTGCAAAGCTTAGAAATATAGAAACTATCGCAATGCAACTCAATATCAAAACCAATCCCCGGCAACTGCGCCATTTTGTTGAAGCGGTAAAGCAGCAAGCAAAAATATTATTTTCGGAAGAATTTCCTCCGGGATTTATCGTCTCCACAGGGATCAGTATGAGGGAAAGAATGCCGTTCGATAATCTCTACGTTTCTAAGCTTGGGTTTGAATGGTTTGGGATAAAAATTCAAAAGGAGAAACATAAAACAAGAAAATAAGTACATTCTTAAGAAATGAGAAAACTCGCCAGGAGTTGTATTTCGTTCTACCCATCATGTACTAAAAAATATATGGATCAAATGCATGCAACCTAATTCGCTCGTCAATATCATCACGTATCGCTCACAACAGAGCTTATCTCTAACGCAAAGTCGAGAGATCAACCGTATCGTCTCATTGTTGATCTCTCACACAACTCGACAACACGGAGCATTAAGAATCGATACCCACGTGAATATTAGTCCTAAATCTATCTCTAGCATTCAGAATCTAATAGATGTTCATCTTAGATCGAGTTTGAACCGTATATCTCTATAGCAATCCAAACCCATTAAGTAAAAAATCAAGATAAGCATCGATAAAGAGTTGTAAAAGATATTTTATACAAAGATCCATAAATATACATACAATCAAGATAAACTTACATACAAAACCCCAACAAATGAAAAATACATAGAGAGGAAGGAAGAAGAACACAAATCTCACGGTTTGTCAACTCCGATTGAAGTGGATTCGACTCCGGATCGTCAAGATGCACCCTCCAATGTTGTTTCTAAGCTAAATTTACTCAAGAATGTGTTTGATGAAGTTGGGGTAAAAAGTTCCCAAACATCATGCCCTAAAAAATGCTGAAAAGTCACTTAAATAGACAAAAAAAAGTCCCAGTATTCGCCTGGCGAAGTCCCGTTCGCCTGGGGAACATATACAACTTTTGCTTCTGTAAAAACAGTGTTTTTCACGCGTTTTTGAACTTTCGGTTCGCCTGGCGAACTTTTGTTCGTCTGGCGAACATTCGCCGGGCGAACTTTGGCGAACATGACAGCAAACCAACTTGTTTCGACCATAACTTTTTAACCGTAACTCCGTTTTTTGCCCGGTTCGAAGCGTTGGAAAGCTTATTCAATGCTCTATCTAACAATGCTCCAACATCAATACTTTATTACCTACAAAAATGAATGAAATTCAATTAAACTCAATGATATTTACAGGAAAACATAATATATACACTATAACGTAAAGTAAGCGCATTTATAAACAAAGCGGGGTTTATTCGAACGATTTTAACATAAAGTAACGTTAAGTGCAACAAAACTTATATACAAAAATAGGTAAAATTTGCACTTAACAGAGGCATGATAGGATCTCTTCTCTACTTAACTGCTTCTAGACCTAACATTTTATTCAGTGTATGCTTATGTGCAAGATTCCAATCAGATCCTAGAGAATCACACTTAACAACTGTTAAGAGGATTCTAAGGTATCTGAAAGGTACTTCTAATATGGGTTTGTGTTACAGAAAATCTAATGATTTCAAATTAGTTGGATTCTGTGATGCTGATTACGTTGGAGACAGAGTGGAAAGAAAAAGTACTTCTGGAAGTTGTCAATTTCTAGGAAGAAATCTAATCTCTTGGTACAACAAGAACCAACCCACAATTGCACTATCAACTACAGAGGCAGAATACATTGCTGCTGCTGGATGTAGCACGCAGATGCACTGTATGAAAAGTCAGCTAGAAGACTATCAGATATTTGAAAGTAACATTTCTATATTCTGTGATAATACTTCTGTTATATGTTTGTCTAAAAACCCCATTTTACACTCTAAGGCAAAACATATAGAAATTAAACATCATTTCATCAGAGACTATGTTCAGAAGGGAATTATAAACTTAGCCTTTGTTGATACAGATCATCAATGGGCAGATATTTTCACAAAACCCCTTGTTGAAGATAGATTCAAATTTATTCTGAAAAATATTGGTATGGATTTGTGTCCAGAATAATATTTGTCAGAAGCAAATTTTTTAGATGATAAATGTTTATCACTCTGAAGTATTTCATCTGTTGCTAATTAGATTTATATTTATTTGTGTGTATCTGAACTAACCAATCTCAGAGGATCTGAACGTTGGCTAACGTTTCATTTCTCAAGAGAATTCAGAAGCACATGCAAGCAAACACGTGTCACTCTAAATCTGCAAAGATGGCGTGTACACTACTGAAGATACGTTTGAGGTATGGTTTGAATAATGAAAATCTTGATTTTCCCCCCAATTTGTCAGAATCAATTAATGCTTGAAATGATTTTTATTCTCTTTCATTAATTGTCATTAATTGCTATGTGTAAACGTGCTTTGAATGTCTGTTTGAGTGCCTAATTGTTTTCTATAAATACCACATCTCTCACCACTTTCACACTTTTCACAACACAAGCAAGTTTATGCATTTCTGTCTTCTTTTCTCTCTTCACAAAAACCCTAAACCCTCGTCAAAATCATCTTCAACATCTTCAATGGCAACCTCATCTTCTACAGCAGCTCAGTTTCAATCAACCATGGTTGCAGTTACTTCTGCAAATATGGGTGTGACTCCATACACGACACCTAAAAGGACTTTGTTAACTCCTGTTGACAAACTTGAAGTTCTCTGTGAATCAATGGTGGAATTTGATTCATTAGCTGAAAATGGATTTGAATTTCGTTCAATAATTGATGCTCAAGGCTGGGTCAAATACTTTGACAAATTATTTGGACCAGTTTACCCTCATCTGGTGAAAGAATTCTGGATACATGCTTCTGTTTATCCCAAATTCATCTTGTCTTCTGTTCTGGGTAAGGAGATTATAATTACTGAAGATCTAATCAGGAAACTCATAGGGTATGAGGAGACTGATGGAGTATGTCATCTACCAGCTGGGCGTGTAGACATGGAAGAAGTTTATGAGGAAGTCATCACTTCTGGACAGGCCTCTAACAAATTTAAAGATCTGAAGCCTGACTACAAAATCTGGGCAAAGATTTTTATGGGATGCATTCATCACAGAAAATCTACAAATTCTCCAGATTATGTGAACAATGAACAGCTCTACTTCATATACTGTTTAAGTCAGAGCACTAAGGTAGATCTCCCTTACATTCTGTTCATGCATTTATGGAACCATATCAATGCTTCAAGAGAATCTGTAAAGCATAAGGGTCAGAAGATCAGAACATGGATTCCCTTTGGAAGGTTAATTTCAGATATTCTGACAGAGAATGGTCTGGTGACTACTCTGTATGCTGCTGGAGTCAAGGATGAACTTGAATCTATTGTTGGAAAACCTCTGAATGCCAAGAGTCTTCAGAGACTAAAAATTGTAGAGGAACTCACATTTGCACCCAAGAAGTTGAATATTTCTGAACTCAGTCAGAAGCGAATTCCAGTTGAAAACTACCCACTGTTTTGTGCTGAAGAACCAAGGGAAATAATTGTGAGATATATTGATGCTTGCAAGGCAGATGGAACGCCCATTCCTGCAGATATTCTGAAAAGAGCAAGGGAACCAATGCCTGATGGAGGAAATGAGAACACAAGGAAAAGAGGTCAATCAGAAGCAGAAGAAGTTGCTGCTCAGAAGAAGTCAAAAATTGATGACAAGCCTCAGAAGCTGATCAAGAGGAAAGCATCTGGAGACGCTCCCTCTGTTCCCACAAAGCGTATCAAGATTAAAGGTACTAAATATTCTGTATCTTCTTTCTCTAACATTGTTTTAAATGAATCAACATTCAATTCTATTCCAAAACCACCTCCTACTCAAAAACAATATGTTCCTGCTCCATCTCATAATTCTGAACCATTAAAAATTCCTTCCCCATAAAAATCATCTGATCCTGTTTCCACTACTCCATTAAAATCCTTTGTCATTTCATCATCTGAACCAACAACAACAACAACACCAGCCAATCAAACTTCACCACCTATAACAAAACAAACAGAACAATCTGCACCACAACAACAATCAGAACAACAACAACCAGAAAAACAACAATCAAACACAACTGAACCCATACACTCTACTCCAGTGGCATCTGATCCCATTGCATATGCACAACTTATTTCTGAACCACCTACATCTGAACCACCTACATCTGAACCACCTGCATCTGAACCTCTATCAAAGCCTTCTGAGAATCAATCAGAACCAACCAACCCATCTGAACCAAATATCCCTGAGACAAAGGTTCTAAACGTTACACCTCTCAAAACTGTTTTTGAAGTGTCCTCTACGTCTTGTACTCCAACCACATCCTCAAATTCATCAGAATTTGATATACACCCAGATTTTCTGTCACCTCCATCTCTCAGAAATCTTGCAGTTAACCAACCAGAACCACCTATTTCTTCTGACATTCTCATTCCCAATCTCATCCCAACACCTAAGCCAAGGCCATCTGAGTGTGTATCCTTTGCCTCGTGTAAACCATTTTCCTCTGACAAACTTCCCTCTGGTTTCAAATTCAAAAATTTCTACACCAGAATTGAACCATCTGATATTATCACCCCTCTTAAACCCAAGCTTTCCATCATTCTACCATCTGTTCTTCAAACCTATATAAAAGAACTGCTAGAAATGATTTCATCAGAACCTCTTTTATCTGATAAATTTGCATTCATTCCTTACTCTGATACCACATTTGATGTTGTTTCCTATGCATCAAATGCAAAACCATATATGTTGAATGCTTTAACCAGAACAAAAATTGTCATTTCATCTGATCCTTCATCCATACCCTTCTACCTTCGTCCTCTGATCACCATTCCAAAATTCACCATTCCACCTTCACCTCAACCCAAGCCAATCACATTGGAAACTTTTCTAAAACCAAAACCTAGGCTGAATGTTGATCATTTATTTACAAGTTTTTTGAAAGAAATAGAGATGTATTTAGGCTCTATACAGAGGAAGTGTTTATCAACAATGGATGCATCTGAATCTGATGCTATTTGGAATAGCTTCATCAACAGATTCAATACTGTAGCATCAAATCTGAAGAACGTATGTTCTGATGATGTGAAGCTCAGATTTGCTGAAACTGCTAGAAGTTTGTTCTGGACTGTTAAAAGATCTGCACCATTGCTTCTTAAAGATGCTCATTCATCATCTGAAGTATGTGATACAGAAGTGAATGTTGAATCTGCATCTGAAGACAACCCTCTGGCTATGACTCTTGTAGAACATCCCTCTGGATCTGCTGCTCCTGACTCTGAATCCCCTATGGAAATTGACTATGTTCATGCTTCAGAATCTGTCCCACCTTCTTCATCTGAGATCAAGAAAGAGTATCCAGATCTTGAAGATAAGATTGCAGTTCTGGAAGCTGGTCAATCAGAGATTAAGTCATGGATGGCTAAGCAAGATAAGAAGTCTGAAGACATGGCTCAGTGGATGTCTAAACAAGATCAGAAAAATGAAACTATGGCTAAGTGGATGTCAAAGCAAGAACAGTCCTCCTCTGAGATCACTGATCTGTTGAAGATGATTTTGTCTAAACAAACTTAGTTTATTTTTTTTCATCTGCTGTTTGCACATGTACTTGAATCTTTTCTGATGTTTTGTATCTCTTGACCTATATAAATGAATGACTATGTGTTTTTCTCCTACATGATTTATCTTTTCTGTGTTTCCTTTTATTTGTCCTTTAAAAATTCTTACTTTTTGATTATGACAAAAAAGGGGGAGAAAATAGATCTGACTGTTTAAATAAACTTTACCAAAATGAAACTTCAGACATATCAATTTTATCTAACATAAAATCTGAGTGTTTCAGAACATTTGACAAATCTGATATACTCGTTAAAAGAAACTCTGAGACTCCCAGATCATATTTAACTTATCAGACTCTGACAATGAAACAAGTAAGATTGAATGTTTAGAACATTCAGGCTCTGATCCTAAAAAGAATACTAATGCAAAAAGGGAAGTTTCTATTCCTTCTTAGTATTCAATTCAGGGGGGGATTCATCATCTCAGGGGGAGTTATAATTATTTTCTTTTTTATTAAACAAAATTTCTGATGTTTTTGTCATCATAAAAAAGGGGGAGATTGTTAGAACATAGATTGGTTCTTAATAATATCTATATGTTTTGATGATAACTATTATGAAATTTTGTATTTAAGAATTATATACTCTAAAATTTGCTTGAGAATGTTTGCTGCAGATGTTAAAGCAAATATCACTCCAGAAGCAAATTAGATCTGAACATAAGAAATATGCAAGGCTCTGAAGCGTCAGAAGCATCCCTTAGAAGATTCTGAACGCTGCCATCAGAAGATTCTGAGCGCTGCCTCCAGAAGGATCTGAAGCAGAAGCTACAGAAGAATCTGAAGCAAGCCAGAAGCATCTGAAGAAATGAAGAATTCTGTATGAAGAGTTTTCAAGCACAGTTACTTCAGAAGACTCTGATAGTACTAACGCTGCCAGTACTGAGGATCTGACCCAAAACTCTGCTCTGAACTTATACACGCTAAAAGCACACTTGCTGCAAAGACTCTAATTCAGCAAAACTCTGATGAACATCAGAAGGCTCTGACCAAATTAGACTCTGATGATTCTTGCTGAAAATTATTGAAGAAGAATTCAAAGATTATGTCCGTTGGAATATCCAAACGACTCTTTCCTTATTTATGCTAGATAGAAGAACACAGACAAAAAGGATTTCTCTGTGCTTTCTTCTTCTTCTAGGAAAGGTCAGTTGATATGAAGACAAAAAGGCTCAGACCTTTTGGTACACTCTTCTCAATGTGAAAAGCTCTTGGATCACTGTGCCTATAAAAGCAAGTCTCTACTCATCTTCTTTAGTTGACAAAAATACTTGAAAAGAATTCATTGAAAAGCTCTCATACAACTTACAAATTCTTGCTAGAATTATTTCATTGTTCTTAATCTTAAGTGAAAAATCACAGTTGTGATAAAGCTTTATTAGAAGCATTTTAACACTTGTATTTATTATTACATTTGATTGTAAGAGAACCTTAAGAAGATCCAGTTAGGATCAGTAGTTCTTGAGAAGACTTTGAACAGTTGTTCTTAGTGCTTACTATTGTAATCAGTTGATTAAATAGTGGATTAAGTCCTTGTTTGAGAAAGGCAAATCACTCTAGAAAGGATGGACGGGAGTAGTTGAGTTCAACGAACCAGGATAAAAATACTTGAGTTTTTACTTCTAAGATTTTATCTTCATACTTATTCAACCCCCTTTCTAAGTATTTTCTCACCTTCAATATGTGGTAGTTTAAAATTGAAATTTCTTTGATTTAAACTTTTGAGTATATGTTCAACCCAAAGAGTACAATATTCAAATAATTTTCTAGTAATGGTGTTTCTTTGATGGAATAAGTTATAAAAATAAAATTTAACTAATTTGGGTTCTCTATCAAATTGTTGAAATATTTTCTTATAATGTATGTTTTCGTTTAGATTTGAAATTTTTCTGATAGAAATTTTCGTGTATGTGTTTGATGCAAAAGAGTACAATAATAGACATAATTCTTAATAATAATAATGTATGTATAATAGAATAAGTTACAAATATCAAAGTTTGGTGATTTAAGTTATTTATCACATTGTTGAATAGTTTCATTATGACATATGTGATTGCTTAAAGTTAAAATTTCTATGATCAAAATTTTATACTTTTGTGTTTGTTTCAAAAGAGTACAATAACTTACTAATTTCCTATTAAGGATATTGGTTTAGTGAAATAAGTTACTATCTAAGTTTGTTTTAAATTGCCTATCACATTGTTTAATTGTTTCCTTATGTCGTTAATAGTTTCGAATTGACTTTTTTACCTATTAGAACTTTTAAGCATGTGTTTAATCCAAAGAGTACAATATTAGAATACTATATCACATTATTTAGTATTTTATTTTAAAAACTTTTTTAAAGAATTGGGCTTACGGAAAAAAAAATTCTTTTATTTTTTGAATTTTTTACAAAAAAAAAATTGCATCTTGAGAAATTCTTATTAGGGCCACATGTCCAAAATAAGTGAGATTACATACTTTTGGTGGACAATTTTATGGAATTTATTTTTTTTTAAATGATCTCAATTTTCAAAAATATTTTTTAAAGACTTGATTCTCAACGCTGAGTAAAAATAAATTAGGATTAATTTTTTCAAATTAATTGTGTAGTCCTCTAGTTTTTTTTTACCACCACGAAAGCTAATTTGTGTTGGATCTATGAAACTATACTTTCTTAAGTTATTCTTTTCAACACATATCTCATGCAAGAATCTGCAAGAATTGAAATCTTAATGTTAAAATACGAGAACATATGAAAGTAAATAGAAATCAACGTAAAAATTATACTTACGAAAAAAACAATTGTAATATGGTATTGTCTAGTCATTCGCCCATCTTTAAAAATTTCAAAATAGAAGTCTTAGGAAGTAAAAAAAACTGATCTGAATCATGACTTAATTTAATATCCTGACAGATGTTTGGAATACTATTTGATGTCATTGAAAATCTCTTAATGATATCTAGTGTTGGTGGTGTGGTTTCAATATTGTTCTGGTGGACATAATAATTTTCTTTCGTGCTTGTACCACCAATAACTTTATCATGAATTCACAACTGAGATTTTAAAATTGATTGGTTGAGTAGACTCAATGAATTCAATTTCTGCATCATAAAAACAATAGAAATAGAATATAAAAATTAAAATATGTAAACAACAAAAACAACAACATACAACACAAATTTTTTAAATTATACTTATACCTCAAGCACATCACATGTACACTTCTCATACATCCTCTCAAGCTCTTCCTCCTCTGATTCACTCCTCCTCAGTAAACCTCTCTCGCTCCTCTTGCTCCTTCTGGAAAGTTTCCCGCACCTGCTGCAACCAACTCTCTCTCTTCTCTTGAATCCACTTCTCCCTTACTTCCCTTACATGTACAACAACTATCTCTTTAATCTCTCTCCTACAATTCACTTGTCTACATGATTTAGATGGTTCAAAATTTAAATTAAAGCCAACACGTTGGTTCTAATCTCTTCTACCAAGATGTCATGACGATCTTGTAGAACAAAGAGGTCGACTTTGTATTGTTCAACCAGCACATACTATAACTCGTATAAAATTTCATCTTTACCAAGTTGGTTTAACTAAAATAAATATTGTTGAAAAAAGTATCTACTTACAATCTTTCCAGCCACTTCATGTGTAGCCTCTGATGTGAACTCGCCACCTTTTCTTTGATGTGACCTCTTCCATTTTCATGGCGTGATGGTGGAGATGGAGTGCGATCAAGGCTTATAGAATCTCATAGCTCAAATTCTCTTTGTTTTATGTTTTTCTTCAATCATCTTCTTTTTAAGTTTTTCATATCCTCCACGAGACAACCTATGTGGATAGATATTTCTAGATCTATTATACTTTCCTTTTTCTCTCTTAGCCATGAATTCAGGAGTGGTGCGAGACTTTATAAATTTCTCCCAAACATATTGATCAATAAATGAATACATCAAGCATGGAGGCTTATATTCAGGGTCATCTTCATCTCTTGGATGAATAATTAATCGGCAGTGAAGTGTGTCTTAAAAGCCTCCAGAATATGTAAGAAATTTCTTTTTCACCATATTATCATCTGGACTAACATCAAACCCTCATATGTTTATATAGTACAATTGTTATTAGTATTAAAAAAAATACACGGGCATATATACATGTAAAACAAATCATAAAAATTCAAAATAAATACAATAATATTGGTCCATGTTGCACCCTAAAATTTGACCAACCGGGTCCCGTATCTGGCTCTATGTTTCGATGCATGACCGCATTCGCATCCACATATCGCATACAGTGCATTTTTCAGTTGTTTTGATTTTATCGGGATCACAGCCCTCGTCTCGCGTCTCGGGTGTTTTTAATCAGTTTAGATAGGTAGAATCGTATTTTTTGGGAAGTCGTGCTCTTCCTGGTGTTTTCAGCTCGCGCTGTTATTTTTAGGGATATTTCGGTGTCCATTGATTTTTACCGGCTATTTTGGTGCGCTCTCGCAGTGTTATTTGTCGTTCTGTGCTATTTTTGCTCCTCTGGAATTATTGTGAATTTTTTGGATTTTATTGGTTGTTATTAGGGTTTTATTAGATAGCTTTAATCATTTTAGGATAATATAGAATATTAATAGATTTAAATAGATATATTTTAATAGCCTTTAAATGTTTTTTAGAATAATGTAGAAGAATATAGATTTTTCTTTTATTAATAATGGATTTTCTTTTAAATAAGTAATATAGGTTTATTAGAGATTTAATAGAGGTCTAATAAAATTTTAGATTAGTAGAGAACTATTAGAGTTTTTTAGATTAGTAGAGAACTATTAGAGTTTTTTAGATTAGTGGGATTATTAGAGTTTTGTTAGTTTAGAATTTAATTAGAGTTAATAGAGTTTTTTTTAGGTTAATTCTCTTTTTAGGTTTAATTGAGATTTAGTTTGTTTAGCTGTTAATTAGGATTTATCGAAATTAATTAGATTAGTCTTAATTTTCAGATTAGTTAATTGAGTATTAGCTAGTTAATTAGGTTTAGTTTTTAATTAGTTTTTAATTAGTTTTTAATTGGGTTAATCATTTTAATTCAGAATTTCTTGATCCATTGTTAATTCAGATTTCTTTTGGATTTATTAATGCCTTTTTTCGTTGGGCCTAGTGCAGGTTGGAGGCCCAGATCCTTTTCAGTCCATTTTTGCTTTTTTTTGGTCCAGAAGTTGCAGTGCCAAGTGTCGCACTATATAATGATCCACGTGTTATCTCGGAGAGACCCCACCTCATAATTTTTCACTCTCAGAAATCCCCACATCACGCCACGCGTAACCCATTCTCCTTCTCCCTCTCTCTGCCACGCCCCTCACCACGTGGCGTCCATGCAGTAACTTCCTGCCACCCATTCATGCCACGCGTCTGCTCCCAACCTTCACCGGTTGCATGGCCGACGGCCATGCAACCACCGCAACAAACCACTTCCGGTCACCTAACTTACTCCGGCCACCACAACAAGCTCGCCGGAAAACCAATATTCATCATTTCTTGCCCAGTTCTTCATCCTTCTACCAGAATCATCGTCTGTCTTCTCCGATCTAAATCTTCAACCAATCATCAACAACATTTTTCCAGTTTCTGATCAACATCATCTTCTTCCCAGAACAATCCTCCTCCCTCAAGATCTTCCAACAAGGCTCTTCACCAAGCTTCAAAATCACCAAGAAATTTCCAGAAACGCGAAGAACGATTTCATCGCAAGTCTAACAACCTTCATCATTTCTTCATGGTTCAAGAAATCTCCAGACACGCAAAGGTCTTCAAATCGCCTTCAAGAAACCTTCATCGTATTCGTTGTTGCTCCACCTTCATGAAGATTCTCCAGGAATCACCAAACACGCAGATAAACAACAAACACTCTCCTTCCGTCAAGATCCACGAAGAACAGCTTCATCCAGTTCGTCCCTATTTCTTCTTCAGAGATCGCCACATTCTTCAGTTTCGTTCATCAATCTTCATCAACTTTTGAACAAACCTTCAAGAACTAACAACAATGTTCGTCGTTGAGCTTCAAGATCTGCGAAGATCTTTGAAGATCTTCGTCTACGGCGCCTTTTTTCCAGAACATCTCCAGATTTCTCATCAACAACTCTTTGAACCGTTACCAAGATCTCCTCGTAGTCACTATCCATTTCCCGGAAACACATCAAGATCTTCATCCAAAGATCTTATGACGTCTTCAATCAGGTTTCATCGCGCTCCAAGCAATCTCCAGAAAGTACTAGATCTTCAAGAACGTCAAGGGATGGATCATGTTGTTTTTCCAACAATGGGGTAATTAGTTCTGTTGTTGTTTATTCATCTGTGATTGTTGATTCGAGCGAAGCCTGGAGATGGTAGAGAGGGAGGTTGAGAGGAGAAGAAATGAGATGGAGGCGAATCGGAGATTCAGAGAGAGAGTGAAGTTGAGAGGGGTAGCGGCGGTGAACAGTGGAAAGAAAGGAAGGATTTAGGGTTTTGCTTCAGAATGAGTGAGGAGAGGGAAGAGGCTCATGGACTCCCCAATCAGTCAGTGGGCTTGGGCCCAACTTCGTCCTTGCTGGACGTACCCTCCCCATTCAATTTTTTCCCCTCCATTTTTGTTGGCTTGCTGATGGGCTAAGCCCAATTTCATTTTTGACTCTGCACCTCCATCCGTTTTTTGTTTTTTTCAGCAATTGAGTAATGGGCTGGGCCTTAGGCTGTTTATTGTTTTACTGCTTGTATACCCCCCTGTAATCTGCTGTACCCCCCTTCCTCTTTCATATTTTCTTTTTGTTTTTTTTCTTTATTATAGAATAAAAAAGGAAAGATTCAAGAAAAATAGTGAAGAAATATATAAAGAAATATAAAAAAGTTGAAGAAAAAGAATAGAGAAAAGAATATAAAAATATGTTTGGAAAAGAACATAAAAAAAATAGTGAAAAAATATAGAAAGAAATATAGACAAAATGTTTTGAAAAAGAAAAAGAAAATAGAAGTATGAAAAAGAAGGAAAAAATATTAGTGTAGATGTAATATTTTTTTGAGTACATTTTTTTCATAGAGTTTATTTTTCTTTTAGAAGTAGTATTACAAGTCCATTTGTTAGGGGATTTTTCCATTTGATTTTTTCCATGACAGATGGATAGGATAGTTTTTAGGAGTTTATTTTCCGTATTCAATCATTGTAACCATTTTTCAGAATGTTAATAAAACGAGATTTGAGCTGTGGTCCCGAAAGTAGCCGAACTACAGCTGCTCTGATTTCTCGTACCAGACGAGAATATGTAGGCATAGGATGCGATATCCTAGCGAGCACACTAACAATTAACTCTTTTGTTCTCTCGCTGCTGTGCGATCGAGACTTTCCCGCTGACGACTGATTGTTATCCCTTTCTCTTGCCCAAGTGCATTTGAGACCAGACCGTAGTTGTTCCCATAGGTTCCCGAACCTTTAAAACCAGTTTAATTTCTCACTGCTGTGTGAGAACACCCTGTTTAGCCGTAGTTAGCCTGAACTACGTAAAGCTCTAATCTTCCATGCAGTGTGGAAGTACGTAGGCACAAGACGCGAAGTCTTGGCGAGCCAATTTCCCCGTAGTCCCGAACTACGTTGACTCTGACTTTCTCTCTTGAGAATACGTAGGCATAGAGTGCGACGCTCTATCGAGTCAATTCCCTTCTGTTTAGATTTAGCAGCCGTAGATAGATTGTTTTTGTATCCTTTAGACAACCCAAGCAAGCGTGGATCCCGTCGAGTACGACGGACGTGAGGGGTGCTAATACCTTCCCCTTGCGTAACCGACTCCCAAATCCAGGTTTTGGTTGCGATGACCATACCTTTCCCGTTTTTTGCGAGGTTTACTTCGAGCGTTTCCTTTCCCTCTGTTGGGATAAATAACGCACGGTGGCGACTCTTCTGTCAGCCGGCGCCGATTTTCGCAGTAGCGACAGCTGGCGACTCTGCTGGGGACCTGCGATAGTTCCCCATGCATGTGGGATCCAACGTCCCCTAAGAGAGTCAATCCTAGCGTTTGTTTGCTTGTCTATTGGTTGTTTACTTTTGTACTGCTTTTGCACTGCTTTTGTATTGCTATTATCTGTTGCTATTATCTGTTGCTGTTATGTGTTGCTGTTATCTGTTGCTGTTGTGCTGTTGGGCAGGGGATGTTCCTTTGAGTGAGAAGCCAGACCCAGGCTTGAGTGCACCCTAGACTTAAAGTGGACGGTAGTGGGGGTGTGCATGCTTTGCATGTACTAGCTTCCCGCGAAATCTGCGCTCGGACGAGGTTCTTCTGGTTGACTTCCTGTTTCACCCTTTGGGTGCAGTGGGCTGTTGGTTAGTTGGATTGTCGACTCCGGGGACCGATCATTTGGAAGTTGGCTAAGTGAGACCTCTTCAGGATTTGGTGATGCCACACCTTCTGGGTATCGTATCGCCAATCCTGAAAGTCTGTGACGCCGATGACCGCATAGGATGCCGTACCTTGTCAGAGTTAGGTCCATACCCGTGAGTGGGAGGGTTTTTGCAGGAAACTTGACTTCCAACCTACCCGTTATTTTGGCATTCTCTTCAGAGTGAACGTACTCCGTCAGCAGTGCAGCAGTACTCAGATTGTGTGGGGGCTATGATCCCGTGTTTACTGCATTGCATTGCATTTGCATAAGCATCTTTGCATCGTATTGCATAGCATTTCTCCAGCTGGCCAGAGCTCTTATCCAGCCGTTGTTTGATTTCAGAAGGTGATTATCTGGGGATTGTTCGAGGCAAGTGAGGATTGTTAGAAGACGACAAAGGGGTTGAAACGGATCAAGCAGAATCAAGCAGTGCCGTCAGTTGAAAGTTGCTGATAGTCATGTCAGAAAACGACTTCCAGATTGTCGATGCCTTGTCAGGGTTCGTTATGACGACCAATCCTTTATATGATTCCACGTCTGACGAAGGCTTTCCGCAAGTGAATAATCTTACTGCAGCTCAACTTGTGCAGACTTCTGTTAGAGGCCAAAATCTGCACCAACAGTTTGTCATCCCAAGTGAATGTTCTTCTTCTGATGCCGCAAATTATCAGAATGTTATTCCTGCTGGTTTGATCTCCCGAAGAGAGGTTCCGATAGTGAGGACTAATAATCCATTAGCTCTTGTGCAAACTAAGAGATTGCATGCATTGGAGGAACAAGTCAAAGCCCTGGAAGTTAAGAGCGATGTTGGTCTCAATGCTTCAGATATGTGCTTGGTTTCTGACCTAGTGTTACCTCCTAAATTCAGAGCACCGAAGTTTGAAAAGTATAAAGGAGATAGTTGTCCGAGGCTACATTTGGTGATGTTCTGCAGAAAGATGACTTCGTTTATGCAAAACGACAAGTTGATGATTTACTGTTTTCAAGACAGTCTGATTGGGGCATCTCTACGGTGGTATATGCAGTTAGAGAAGAATCAGATTCGATCATGGGTGAATTTAGCCAGAGCTTTCCTGAAGCGTTATGATTACAATATGGACATAACTCCCTTTCGCATGGAGTTGCAGTATTTGTCTATGGGGATCAATGAACCTTTCAAAAAGTATGCTCGGAGATGGAGAGATTTTGCTTCCAGAGTGGAACCACCGATCCCTGACTGAGAGTTAGCAGGCATGTTCGTAGACTCATTGCAAAACCCTTACTTTGAGAGATTGCTTGGAGTTTCGCTGAACTTCTCCGAATTAGTGGGAGTTGGAGAACGTATTGATAATGCTATAAAGATTGGAAAAATTCAGATTGACTCAAGTAGCCAGGCTAGTGAAACTGAATACCCTTGTGACTATCAGAATGAAGAAGGGGTTGTGATCAATGCAGTCATGCCAGATGTTGGGTATCCTCGAGGCGAATCAGTGAATTTTGTTGGTTCTTCATCTTCTCAGAGATCAATATCTTCTGTGCCTTGTTATGCTGGACAGACAGCTGTGCCTGGGGCACCATATCAGGAGCCTTATGTCGCTTCCATTGCAAAGCAGCGAACTCGTGGTCAAGGTTATCAGACTCAGCGTCAGAATCAGAACAGGCCTCGCAACAACTTGGAACGAAGGAAAGCTCCTTCTCACCCAGTGCCTATGCCGTATAGCCAGCTGCTACCATCTTTGATCCAGAGTTCTTTGGTGGAACCTAAAGCTCTCAAACCCGTGCCAAAACCTTACCCTCCTGGGTATAATCCCCATGTTCAGTATGGTTACCATGGTGGCTCCCCAGGACATTCAACGGAAGATTGTAAAGCATTTCAGGCGAAGGTACAACAGTTGATCGACCAGGATTGCATTTCCTTTCGAGAAGGATTTCTGTTTGTTCATCCTAACCTCTCAGCTGTCTAAGCTCGTAGACTCGGAAAGTATTCCCCAGCAAAAGCCAGTGGTCCAGACAGGCAGGCGCCCTCAGCATTGGCAGTCCTCAGACTTTATATCATTTGCATTTGTAGTTTCTTTTCTATTAGTTACTACCTGCTTTTAAACATTGTATGTTTCGAATGGTGATCATAATAAAGTGACTATGCATTTTTCTGAATTAATCATGTCGCTGTCGCTCATTTACTGCATTGCACTGACACTTGCATTTTATTCACCTCCACTTTATCACTGTGATTTGCAAAGATTGGAGGGAGGATGACGAAATAAACTCATAACTGATGATCGTAGGCTTTCAGATAAGACCTTACCGATGACGTACAAGGTATTGTTTCAAATCCCCCAAACACTGGAGATATAAGGAGTTAGTCCCTTGTTAACCACTTCGAGCCAGGAAGTAGAAGTTTTTTCGGACTTTTCAACCCTCACATCTTAACCCGGGGCAGGGTAGTTGTCAGTTAGCTTGACCGAGCATTCAAGTCTTACAGAGGAATGTTGTCTTTCGAGGACCAATATCAGTTTATGCCTTTCAAGAGGTTAAACCTCACCAGTCAGGAGTGAGACAGTTACAATCCTTTCGGAGCAATCAAGACAACCAGTGTCACACGACTTTGTTCCAAAAGAAAGAAGAAAAAAGCCCGCTAAGTAAAAAGAAAGAAAAAGTTGGAAAGCTAACACTTAGGCAAAAATCAGGGCATCCCGCTGGACTTCAGAAGAAAACGAAAAATCGAAAAGAACTCAAAAGGAGTCAGTCCAGGCAAAAATTAGGGAATCAAAAGAATAAAAAAGAAAGGATATCAGTATAAATTTTTTCCCCAGCGAGTCACAAAGTCGTGTACACAGACACCGAAAACGAAGAAGGAGTAACTGTCACTCCGGAAAAGCCCTGTGAGTTTCTTAATTGTGGTTCTTACCATTCAACATACCTCTCGAAGAGGCGAGCGCTTGTACCAGGTTAACTGAACCTTAGGATCGGAGATCATCACGTAGAAGGGGTGGGTACAAATCAAAATTTGAGCCAAATATCCTTTGTTTCACGAACCGTGAACCCGACCACGATACAACCCTTAAAAGACCTAATTGAGGTAGGGTTATTCTGAAAGCGCATTACGATAAGGTTGAGTAACCTGGCTCCTTCTTGACTTGCTAGTCACATCCTTGTTGTGTTTTTCACTGACCATGTAAGCACTATGTTTGAACTTTGGTTCATTCGTCACTCACAATCATGACATGTAAATGAGTGACAGCTCAAATTTTTTCAAAATCTGCATAAACACTGCATTAAGGTTACCATTCGTAGATAGACAATTTTAATTGCAGGTTAGTAGTTGACATGAAAGAAATTCCAACAGGGAATCGTCAAGCAGTACTGAGTAATTCAGCAGTCTGAACCAGAATGGTGTATGTCGTGAAACCCAGTGAATCCGGGGCATTGACTTCCAGTGAGTTCGGAATCAGTTAGTCTGAGGACAAGTCCCGAAGCTTCAGTTGACCAGAGGCAGTATGCTTGAGAAGCAGTTGATCAGAAGTGAGTCTTCTCGAGAGCCAATCAGGGGCAATTATACAGAACGTTGAGATTTGAAAGCAGATACTTCAGGTGGATAATCAGATCAGGTTAAGTCGCTAGAACGCTCATTCAGGGGCAAGTCACCGCAGAGATAGTGAAGACCAACTGGGTTGACAATTGTTTGATTGAGGTTGAATCCTTTTGTGGTACAGATACCGGGGCAAGTAATATCGAGGTCGTCTTGTAGCAAGCTGTTCAGAGCGAGTATTCCCAGGAGTTAGATTGGGGCAAGTTGAGTGCACTGGGGCAAGTTATTCAAGCCAGTCTGTTTATCCCCAGCCGGAGTTGAGTATCGGGGAATCGTGTCATTACCCTTATCAAAAACCTTAACATTCCGAAACAGGCCTTGCTGTCGTTGGTTCGTTATCCTACAGTTTAAACCTGTTGCGTGTCAGTAACCAGTTGTTTCCAAAGTCCAGTTCTCGCCTGGCAAACCGGTAACCAGTCTTCGTCTGACCCACCCTTCTGTAAGCATCAGTTCCCGTCTGGTGTAGTTTATTGTGAGCATCAGTTCCCGTCTGGTGTAGTTTATTGTAACCAGTTCTCGTTTGGGTCACCGTTTCTTCAAGTGTTGTATCAGTTCTCGTCTGGTACATGTCGTTGTGAAATCAATTCTCGTCCGATAACCTATTTTCCTATCAGTTCTCGCCTGGTAGTCTATCCTTGAATGCTAGTTCTCGTCTAGTATTTTCCATATCTTCCACTGTGTACATAATCCATGTTTATCCTAAACCAAAAAAGCAAAAACCTAAAAGGTATCTGACCCGGTAATTCCCAATGGCTCGCATGTTGTCATGTTCCCCGATACGAAGCTCGACGGATACCAGTGCTCCGAGTAATGTTTGAATTCCTTATGGATGTTGTTAAATCAGAATTGCTACTCTTCAGCAGATGAAAGTTGCGTATTATCCCCGGAAGAGTTGAGATTGTATTGCTATCCTGCATCAGAGTAGGATCAGGAGTATCCCCAGCAGATTAAGATTGATATCCTTGATAGTAGGGGCATTTCTAGCAGTGTGCTGCGCGCAATCAACCCCAGGTTGGGTCAATCCCCACAGAGCACAATCAGTTGCCAATGGTTTGAAGAGAGCATCCCCAAGCAGGGTTGTTTTTTCTTTCTCCCCAAGCAGGGTTGCCTTTCCATTTCTCCAGCAGGACGGTTATTCCCAGCGGATTTGGCTTCCCTTTTCCAGCATTTATTTTGCTGAGATGATTCTATGATATCAGATTACTTTCAGTGGAGTTGGCGTTTCCTTCGGCATTTATTTTGCCAAGCGGTTTTCAGACCTGATGTTCTCTGGCAGCTCGAGCCTGCATTAGCATTTGCATATATCGTCATAGCATTTATACAAACATATAGCATTTCCATGTCGTCTGGGCCTCGCATTTTCAAGCAGAACGCATAGAATTTCCATGTCATATAGGACATTGCATCATTATCAGGCATACACATTTCGAAGCATGGACCAGGTTGGTTACCTATTGGATTTCGAATTTGTTCCCCTGCAGAGTTGTGCGGTTAAACTTCTCTTCTTCCCCAGCGGAGTGATTCTTCACATTTGGTTGTTACATCGGCACTGGAAAAAAAATATTGACATGTATCAGATTTCTGAAGCTGCGTCCTGTTGACATAATGGGTGTCGAGCAGTCGATTCAGAAATTCCCCAGGAGAATTGTCCTCAAGTTCGCCGTGAACTGTGAGATGACAGGATTTGATCCCATAAGAGAGATGGGAGTCAAGTCGTTTGCTTTCCGAAGCATTATTCCAATACTTGCGGCGTCGCACAGGTGATTGATGTTGACAAGAAGAAAAAATTTATCAGATAATTGACCAGTTGTTGCCGTGACAATCAAACTTCAGTTTATTGGAGGCTATTCCTCAAGCAGTTTTGCAGTATATTCCCACGGTTGGCAAATTTCAGGGTTTCATTGGTATTCAACCGTCTTCTACCTTTGAATGTTTGAAGGCTGAGCGCTCTTCACCCATTCAGGTCCAAGCCGCTTGAATAGGGGCAGCTGTTGCACCCTAAAATTTGACCAACCGGGTCCCGTATCTGGCTCTATGTTTCGATGCATGACCGCATTCGCATTCGCATATCGCATACAGTGCATTTTTCAGTTGTTTTGATTTTATCGGGATCACAGCCCTCGTCTCGCGTCTCGGGTGTTTTTAATCAGTTTAGATAGGTAGAATCGTATTTTTTGGGAAGTCGTGCTCTTCCCGGTGTTTTCAGCTCGCGCTGTTATTTTTAGGGATATTTCGGTGTCCATTGATTTTTACCGGCTATTTTGGTGCGCTCTCGCAGTGTTATTTGTCGTTTTGTGCTATTTTTGCTCCTCTGGAATTATTGTGAATTTTTTGGATTTTATTGGCTGTTATTAGGGTTTTATTAGATAGCTTTAATCATTTTAGGATAATATAGAATATTAATAGATTTAAATAGATATATTTTAATAGCCTTTAAATGTTTTTTAGAATAATGTAGAAGAATATAGATTTTTCTTTTATTAATAATGGATTTTCTTTTAAATAAGTAATATAGGTTTATTAGAGATTTAATAGAGGTCTAATAAAATTTTAGATTAGTAGAGAACTATTAGAGTTTTTTAGATTAGTGGGATTATTAGAGTTTTGTTAGTTTAGAATTTAATTAGAGTTAATAGAGTTTTTTTTAGGTTAATTCTCTTTTTAGGTTTAATTGAGATTTAGTTTGTTTAGCTGTTAATTAGGATTTATCGGAATTAATTAGATTAGTCTTAATTTTCAGATTAGTTAATTGAGTATTAGCTAGTTAATTAGGTTTAGTTTTTAATTAGTTTTTAATTGGATTAATCATTTTAATTTAGAATTTCTTGATCCATTGTTAATTCAGATTTCTTTTGGATTTATTAATGCCTTTTTTCGTTGGGCCCAGTGCAGGTTGGAGGCCCAGATCCTTTTCAGTCCATTTTTGCTTTTTTTTGGTCCAGAAGTTGTAGTGCCAAGTGTCGCACTATATAATGATCCACGTGTTATCTCGGAGAGACCCCACCTCATAATTTTTCACTCTCAGAAATCCCCACATCACGCCACGCTTAACCCATTCTCCTTCTCCCTCTCTCTGCCACACCCCTCACCACGTGGCGTCCATGCAGTAACTTCCTGCCACCCATTCATGTCACGCGTCTGCTCCCAACCTTCACCGGTTGCATGGCCGGCGGCCATGCAACCACCGCAACAAACCACTTCCGGTCACCTAACTTACTCCGGCCACCACAACAAGCTCGCCGGAAAACCAATATTCATCATTTCTTGCCCAGTTCTTCATCCTTCTACCAGAATCATCGTCTGTCTTCTCCGATCTAAATCTTCAACCAATCATCAACAACATTTTTCCAGTTTCTGATCAACATCATCTTCTTCCCAGAACAATCCTCCTCCCTCAAGATCTTCCAACAAGGCTCTTCACCAAGCTTCAAAATCACCAAGAAATTTCCAGAAACGCGAAGAACGATTTCATCGCAAGTCTAACAACCTTCATCATTTCTTCATGGTTCAAGAAATCTCCAGACACGCAAAGGTCTTCAAATTGCCTTCAAGAAACCTTCATCGTGTTCGTTGTTGATCCACCTTCATGAAGATTCTCCAGGAATCACCAAACACGCAGATAAACAACGAACACTCTCCTTCCGTCAAGATCCACGAAGAACAGCTTCATCCAGTTTGTCCCTATTTCTTCTTCAGAGATCGCCACATTCTTCAGTTTCGTTCATCAATCTTCATCAACTTTTGAACAAACCTTCAAGAACTAACAACAATGTTCGTCATTGAGCTTCAAGATTTGCGAAGATCTTTGAAGATCTTCGTCTACGGCGCCTTTTTTCCAGAACATCTCCAGATTTCTCATCAATAACTCTTTGAACCGTTACCAAGATCTCCTCGTAGTCACTATCCATTTCCCGGAAACACATCAAGATCTTCATCCAAAGATCTTATGACGTCTTCAATCAGGTTTCATCGCCCTCCAAGCAATCTCCAGAAAGTACTAGATCTTCAAGAACGTCAAGGGATGGATCATGTTGTTTTTCCAACAATGGGGTAATTAGTTCTGTTGTTGTTGTTTATTCATCTGTGATTGTTGATTCGAGCGAAGCCTGGAGATGGTAGAGAGGGAGGTTGAGAGGAGAAGAAATGAGATGGAGGCGAATCGGAGATTCAGAGAGAGAGTGAAGTTGAGAGGGGTAGCGGCGGTGAACAGTGGAAAGAAAGGAAGGATTTAGGGTTTTGCTTCAGAATGAGTGAGGAGAGGGAAGAGGCTCATGGACTCCCCAATCAGTCAGTGGGCTTGGGCCCAACTTCGTCCTTGCTGGACGTACCCTCCCCATTCAATTTTTTCCCCTCCGTTTTTGTTGGCTTGCTGATGGGCTAAGCCCAATTTCATTTTTGACTCTGCACCTCCATCCATTTTTTGTTTTTTTCAGCAATTGAGTAATGGGCTGGGCCTTAGGCTGTTTATTGTTTTACTGCTTGTATACCCCCCTATAATCTGTTGTACCCCCCTTCCCCTTTCATATTTTCTTTTTGTTTTTTTTCTTTATTATAGAATAAAAAGGAAAGATTCAAGAAAAATAGTGAAGAAATATATAAAGAAATATAAAAAAGTTGAAGAAAAAGAATAGAGAAAAGAATATAAAAATATGTTTGGAAAAGAACATAAATAAATAGTGAAAAAATATAGAAAGAAATATAGACAAAATGTTTTGAAAAAGAAAAAGAAAATAGAAGTATGAAAAAGAAGGAAAAAATATTAGTGTAGATGTAATATTTTTTAGAGTACTTTTTTTCATAGAGTTTATTTTTCTTTTAGAAGTAGTATTACAAGTGCATTTGTTAGGGGACTTTTCCATTTGATTTTTTCCATGACAGATGGATAGGATAGTTTTTAGGAGTTTATTTTCCATATTCAATCATTGTAACCATTTTTCAGAATGTTAATAAAACGAGATTTGAGCTGTGGTCCCGAAAGTAGCCGAACTACAGCTGCTCTGATTTATCGTACCAGACGAGAATATGTAGGCATAGGATGCGATATCCTAGCGAGCATACTAACAATTAACTCTTTTGTTCTCTCGCTGCTGTGCGATCGAGACTTTCCCGCTGACGACTGATTGTTATCCCTTTCTCTTGCCCAAGTGTATTTGAGACCAGACTGTAGTTGTTCCCATAGGTTCCCGAACCTTTAAAACCAGTTTAATTTCTCACTGCTGTGTGAGAACACCCTGTTTAGCCGTAGTTAGCCTGAATTACGTAAAGCTCTGATCTTCCATGCAGTGTGGAAGTACGTAGGCACAAGACGCGAAGTCTTGGCGAGCCAATTTCCCCGTAGTCCCGAACTACGTTGACTCTGACTTTCTCTCTTGAGAATACGTAGGCATAGAGTGTGACGCTCTATCGAGTCAATTCCCTTTTGTTTAGATTTTTCAGCCGTAGATAGATTGTTTTTGCATCCTTTAGACAACCCAAGCAAGCGTGGATCCCGTCGAGTACGACGGACGTGAGGGGTGCTAATACCTTCCCCTTGCGTAACCGACTCCCGAATCCAGGTTTTAGTTGCGATGACCATACCTTTCCCGTTTTTTGCGAGGTTTACTTCGAGCGTTTCCTTTCCCTCTGTTGGGATAAATAACGCACGGTGGCGACTCTTCTGTCAGTCGGCGCCGATTTTCGCAGTAGCGACAGTCCATATGTTATTTTCCAAATCATCTTCAATGTCATGCCAACTAACTATTAAAATACTCACTATACTTATACCTTGTAACACAATGTATCCCCTAAAGTTCTCATCATTTTTACCATAAGCCCTGGGAGTTGCAACATCAATTGTAACTAGGTAGCGAATACCCTTTTCCCGGGGTTTATTCACCTTGGTATACATTGTGGAGCCTCTATTTTTTCTTTTACGTTTTGTATTAACAGAGGTTGTAGTAGATGTTGTATGGATGGTGCCTTTTGAATCATCCATGACTATCAAAATAAAGAAACATACTAACAAACATCATTTCAGTGATAAACAACATGTAGAAACACACTGACTAACAACATTTCAGTGATCAAAATGGAAAAATAAATTATCAAGAGAAACTAAAGTCATTTCAGTGATACTAAAGTCATTTCAGTGATATTAAAGTCATTTCATTGATACTAAAATCATTTTAGTGAACTAAATGCAAGTGAAAAAATAAGTCATACAACATGAAAGACATTTCAGTGGTATAAACCCACTGTTGGAAGAAGAACAAGCGTAAAAAAGAAGAACAAACGTACCTCAAACGTGATGACTTTTGATGTTTGAGTATTGATGAATGCCAACTGTTGGAAGAGTTTTTATAAAAGTTACGATGAAAATTTCCTATGGTTTTTCAAGAAGAGAATGATGATATGAAGTTAGTGTGTTCATAGGTAATGAAAAATTAGAGTCTAGTTCTCTGAAGTATTTCAGGCAAAATAAAAATCACGTCGGTTTTTTTAAAATAAAACTGACTTGAATGTTTTAATTAAAAATAAAAAATATAAGAAAAACACCATAGCGCCATATTTTGAGAATACATTTTAAATATCTATCACATCGGTTTTTAAAAAAAAAGGGAAATGAATATATAAAAAAATAAAAATAAAAAATGGCTTTTGAAAAAATTGATTTGAAAATATTAATGCAAAATATATTACCTCTTAGTTGAACCATGTAACCGACATTAATACTAATAAAAGATGAAAAAAAAGAATGAAAAAAAAGAAGAAAAAAAATAGAAGATGTAAAGGCACCAACTTAAAAAAGATTAAACCATTGAACAAATAACATAAAATGTAGTAACAGAGATTCGAAGCGAGCTCTCATATAGCTATATTCCCTCCTATATATATATATATATATATATATATATATATATATATATATATATATATATATATATATATATATATATATATATATATATATATATATATATATATATATATATATATATATATATATATATATATATATATATATATATATATATATATATATATATATATATATATATATATATATATATATATATATATATATATATATATATATATATATAAAAGAACATGTCGCTCCCAAGATATATCCCATCAGTTTTTAAATGTTCGAAGTGAAAGTTTCGTCGTGAAATGTCTTATTTGTTGTAGTGAGAGAAGAACCAGACCAAATGAATATGCACAAAATCAAATCAAAAAAAAACTAATTCAATCAAAACAAATCAATTCAATCAAAACCAAACCAATTTAGACCAAACAAAACCAAATTAAATCAAACCAAATTAAACAAAACCAAACAATATCATTGCAAATTGAATTAAACCAATTTGAATTAAATCATGTCAAAAACAATAACCACAATATATTGTACACAATGAATATAGAAAATATATTGTACATGAAAAATACCAAAATTAAAAGAGAAATAACTAATTAGAGTCATATGTGATTCAATATTGATCTTCAAGCACACAAAATAAGAGGCGGCATGTTATAAATAATTTAGAGATTCAATAGAAGAATTTTTTTCTTCAATAAACTCATTAGTTAAAAATTAAAATAAACACATTCTCAAAATTTCAGGAATTCAATAGTGCAAAAGTGGTCAATAATTCAATGAGGATAAAAAAAGTTCTATTAACCATTCAAATGCAATAGGGGTGAATTGTGATATTCGAAAATAAAAAGAATATATAAAAACTCTTAATTTTGAAAACATTTATGTTAGAATAAATAAATAAATAGAAAAATAACATCAGAATGATTAAAAAGGAGAAATAAACACAACAGAATGAAAATAAAAAACCGAAACCAAAGGAGATATGGGATAAAAAGGCCGCACGAGAGAATTATCCTAGTTCGGCTAAAGCCGCGTGGCCTACTCCAGTCGCCAAAAGTTTTCTCTTGAGATTTCCACTAAAATCAATCTTGAGCTTTTACAGGATGAATCCAAATAACCTTTAACAACAACTTAAACTTTTACATAGGATCAACCCACAAACCTTTTACCAACATCCATGGCTTTTATACAAACTTAGCTCCACAAAAATGGTAACAACAATCAAAGCTTTTACATAGGAACCTTCAAATATTTTAAAAATATATTATATAATAGAACTACACTCTTGAATAAAATAAATTTAGCACAACACTAGTATAACACAACTTTCAGAATGATCTTTTTACTCTCTTGCCACTAAGGCAACTATAGCGAAAAAAAATTAGAATAAAACGAGAGTAGAAAGAATAGTTTAAAGTATCTATTACGAAAACTAGTGTATTTATGAAAGGAGTAGTAGCATCATTTACATAAGAAAAAATACGACTCAAAAAAGGAAATAATCCATGAAACTTTTTTAATGATTTAATTTATTAACCCTAACTAATAATCGATTAACCAAGTTAAAATAGGAAAACTTAAGTTTCAATGTCACATAATTAATTAACATCCTTTTTAATATATTAGGAGGTGTTACAGATAGGTTTAAGCAATTAGAGGAAGCTCTTAATCGGTTAACCAGTGTAATTTATATTCCTAAATGATTAACCAAGCTTATAACCTATTAAGTGTGTGCCTGAATTTGTTTTAAGAGAGTTTATCGAAAGAAAAGAGTGGATTGAAAAGCATTGTGTGTGTGTGTGTGTGTGTGTGTGTGTGTGTGTGAATTGTCTTAGCACCCCAATACTTACTCTTATTCATTTTACAATTAAATGATCAAACTAAAGCGCTAAGTACATGACCAAACGAGCTTTCACACTTTCACAACTTCAAATCTTCAAGTTCCTTTGCTTGATTTAATATTGACTATCACTTCAACTGAAACTTAAACCATCTGATTGATTAGACTTAAAATATCTTTTGTTGATTAGATGCCATCATCAGAAACCACTAGATAGTTTTCATCAACTCTCCTTTAACAATTGTCACAAAGAACTTTTAAAAAACCCATCAACACCAAAAGTCGCTTGACTTAAGAGTTGTAGTCATCAAAGCTATTTTGAAAATCATCATGAAAACCAAGATCTTTGAAATTTATCATCATCAAAACCAATTGATGGTTATACATTCATAACACATAAAACCATAATTTCTAGATTCCATATTAACAACATAGATGATAAAATAGGAAAAAGAGAAAGAGACTAGGGATTTTAATACTATAAATAGCACAATTTATAAAAATGAGGGTTACAAAGATAGTATATAATAAAACATAAATATACTAAACTACGTTTAGCACAATTATAACAATAAACCCATTACATATTATCTAACATAAAACTTGATAGTATTATGTTGCTGCATAGTGGTAGGATATTTGTGTTGCTTTGATCAAACCAACAAAAGGTGAGATCTAGTAATATGCATTATAATTTACGATTAAGCTTATAAATTAATGTCAGACAAGCATATGATTGGGTGGGGGCTTACAACCCTTTACAAAAAAAATGGATAGAGTTTTCTAGTAATACTAGGTATGAACATTTATCAGTTGTAATGTGTTAAGTAATCTTGTTAATATATTTTAATAATTTAAAAAACTAATTTTTTAAAATTTTGAAAATAAAAAGGTTTCTAAATAGAGAGTTTATAGGAATTTATAATCCTAAGGATTGGAAGATATTTGGAAGTATCTAAGAGATTGGAAAACACTTTTAAATATATTAAAATTATATGATTCATGTATTGAAAGAATGGGATATTGAGTAACAAATTAGGTAGAAAATAGAAGATGTTCTTATGAATTTGAAGAACTATTTTTAACTTTTGTTTTAAACTAGTTGATTTTCCAAGTTTTCAAAAATAAAATCTTTTGTGAATCAACGAATTTTTTTTCACTTTTTCGTTTCATTTATAACTTCTTTCATTATTTTCGATCTCTGACAACGGCGCCAAAACACGATTACGATTTTAGATAGTGTACTAAATTATTGTCAGTTTAGAAAAAGGTAAAAACTACTGCGTGTTAAACACAAATACTGCTAACATCATTAAATTTAATGTCATGACTCAGTTATAAACAAATGGATATAATTTGGTTGGTTTAATATCTACAATAGAATCACAATCTAACCATCAAACCTTTTGAACCACCTCATTTTCCTTATTTGTAAGTTAGAATGTTTAGATAGAGAAGCTCTTCCCTCTCTCTAAACTTAAGGTTTCCCTCTTTTGGTGGATGCCGCCTCCCCTCTTGTAGGGGCTCCTCCTCTATCATCGGAGTTATTCACCACCATAATGGTGGTCATCTCCCCTTCGATGGAGGTTCCTTTCCCACTGTAAGTTTCCCCTCCTCTCTTTTTATTCCTTTGAAACCCTCATCCATGTTAGATCCACACATGTTTCTTCCTCCAACCTCCATCAAGCTACTCCTCCTCTCCGCCATCAATCATCAATCGCTTGTAACCCCAAAATCATCTCCACCAACCAATGGTCCAGAGTGGTACGGACATGGAAATCGACCCCCACCGGAAGATAAGGAGGTCCTGAGTTTTTGTGTGTGTGTGTTCATGTAATAGTTTTTATTATTGTTCTAGTTTTGTTGTGGGTTCTGTTTTTCTTGCTTAATTTGTTTTGTTGGGTGTGTTGGTATTAGTTTTATTTTATCTTAAGTTTGTGCTCAAGGTATTTGATGAATTGTCTCATAGAAGCTTGGATGAAGGAGTTGTATTTTTTTAGTAAGAACCTAGCTTGGGATGTGGCAAATCAAACTCCTCATTCTAGTTAACAATTGTTTCTTGCACAAGTTGTGAGTTTATTCAATATTGTGAACCTGGGTAAACAAATTGAGCGTAATAAAGCTAGAAATAAAGGTAAAGATATGATCTGGAACTAGATAAATTTAAAGATTGGAGTTCAAAAACTCATTTGTCTCCTGCGGAAGAACTTTGTTTGGATGATTGGATTGAGGATTCTGATTGGTCACTTCATGTTGGTTTCTAAATTCTCAAAGCTTTTTGATCTTTATAGCTTGTTAGACTTAATTATTCGTGTTGTTAATTTGTGAAAGGAAAATGTCCTAACACATTTTCTTTCTCTATATTTGTACTCTCTTTTTCAACTAATGAATGAGACTGTTTATCAAAAAAAAATCTATAATAGAAACTAAAATTGTTTGATGTTAAATTTAATATGATCATAAAGTATTTTAGGGACGGACTTACTTTTCTTCCCTTTACTATCCCAAATCGACCTTGATACTGAAATCTATTATCCAATATGGCTAGTGATCCCCCATATTATCTATCCTTAATTCCTCAATGAATAGACATTTAGTCCTAAATTAACCCCTCCGACCATTAGTGAATTACATATAGAACTAAGTTTTTTGATTAACAAGAACAATACAATTTCATGGTTTCATCCCTAAGTGTACGTGATAAATAATAAGAATTTTTTTATCAAATCATTATAAGTTGAAATTCCTTTTTGACTAATAATTATAGAACAAGTACGGGTGATAAATTTAGTTAAAGCATTAAATAGAGATTAAAAATAAATCATATATGAATAATAAAATTTCAATTGCAAAGATTAGTTAAAAATACAAGGTTAATAAAATACAAGAGATCATCCCTAGCACTATATAGTTTAGTTACTCATAAATCTACGTATGAAAATTGAACAAATTAAAGAGATTATGTAACACCTTATTTTCTCTGTGCATAATAATACAATAAAATCATAGTATTCCCACAATTAAATAGGATGTCACACATTTTCTTTTCAAAACATATATGCCCTATAACACTTTACCAAATAAAAACAACAATTTAGCTATATCTTCGCAACTAAATTTCTCATAATGAAGCATGTATTAACTAAATCATTTAAATTTCAAATGCACTTTATGGCATAATCCAACATATAAATGAAATATCCTCAAAACATAGAAATATCAAGCATGAGATTATACAACAACTCTCTGCTGAAAGATTAGACAAAAACTCGCAACTGTTACCCAGTGTTACATATCAGAGCACGTAAAATAAAACTCATAAAGAAAAATAAGAAGAAACAACCTCTCGCCATCCTTCCCGTCTAAGCAGCTGCTTGGTTACCTGCTTATCTATAACCCAAAGAGAAGCACATGCCACAACAACAACAAAAGGGTGAGAAATCACAATAATAATTGACATATACTTCAAGGTAGGATAATAACACATCATCCTCTACACAATTTCATTCGCAATATATCTCATCACAATCTCACACCTTAACTCATCAATCAATCACAACTGAACAATTATACATATAAATCATTATGAAATGCAACTCGACTATGCAACTCTATGCATATGCATGTGGTATTAACTCAATATTTGGTTCTCTCTAGAACTGGGTCCTCTCTTTTGAACCCATGAACCTATGATGCATGAGCATATCATCAAATCAATGCATTAAGACTCCTCTGTAATCCTAAGATAAATGAATTGACAATTAAAATAATCCCCTCTTTGTATTGCATCACACTAAAATCACAAAATGCACATTGTCAATCAACAGTGCAACACAAACATGTTAGTAATTCATTTCGACAGAATTATATTTCAAACATGCAAAAATACAACAAACATAAATCAAAATAATCCATATTCATAACATTTTCATATTTCATACTTATTCTCAATGTTCAACATCTCGTCATAGCAATATATTCAAACATTTCCACAACACAAAACATATTCCTCAAACTCGCACAACTTGACATTTACTCGATCAAATCATTTTTATTAATAATTATCATCAGTTACTCGTGTTATCATAATACATTCAGCCCCTAAAATTATTACCAAATGATAGTAATGCACGTTAACTTTCCAACGCTTTGAACCTCATCTCATTCAGAGTTACGGAACTAAAGTTATGATAATAAAAAAACAAAAGAATTTCGTCGATGAAGCGTCTTGCTACGCAAGGAGCTCCCTCGCTAAGAGATGGCTCTCTAAGCGACGCTTCCCTCGATAAGAGACGTCGTACAAACTCGCAAAAATCAAAATGCAATTTTCACCATTGAAGGACTTCCAGAACTCCGATTTCGATTCAGTAAAAAGGCAGACACTTAAAGTTAGACATACTATGATTATCCCATGATTTAAACCCAATTTAACACATAAACTCTATTATTTTCATGAAAATCATTGATTTGAAAAACCTTCGACAATGCAACAATGGTGAAAAAACATCAAGTATCAAAATAGAAAAATCAGTCATGAATTGTGCATGAATTCATCAATTATTACAGACAATTTTCATCATACAATCAAAATTCATCCACAACATACACCCTATTGGAGGTTAAAGACTCATCTACCCTACCTCTCATACATATACATAAGGCATATTGAAAGCTACTCTCCCCATTACCGAATACTTTTAGCAGCAAATTTCTAATTTCCGGTAGAACTTCTTCTTCTGCACTCCAAATCTATTCCTCTTCCTAACCCTTTGGTCTCTTTACCTTTTCTCTGATTTCTACGTACAGACAAAATATGATATTTCTAGGTTTCTCTCATTATAATATATAGTTAGGGCAAAACAACTCTTAATCATATTTTTCTTCCCTACTAACAAAATAATTTCTCCTTTCTCCCATTAATTTTTTCTCAATTCTCACTTTCACCTCAAAGACTCTATTTTTCTTTTAATTAATTAAATCTAATAAATTATTATTACTAAATAAATATTTTTAGTAATTCTGGTCCATTTCTACTCATCACCCTGTAAAATTTGACATTTCCCTTTAAATTATCAAAATTAGGCATACATACTCAGATTTGGGTGTAGATACGCCATTTGCCAAAATTGGAAGGCATACATTGGTTATATGTATGTTAAACGGATTTGGATCCTTTTCTTTTTTATATATCATGTCATCTCTCATATTTCTAATTTAACGGTTCAGAATTTATAATGAATAATTAAATAAAAAAAGTCATTTAACAAAGACAAATTACTTATCAATTTCTCTCTCCTATTAAATGACTTTTTTATTTAATTATTTATTATAAATTCTGAACCGTTAGATTAGAAACATAAGAGATAATATGATATATAAAAAAGGAGAGAATCCAAATCCATGTTAAACTTGCATACGTATACAATCTTAGGTGTCCGCACGCGGGCCGTATGTATTCTTGCACATGTGTACACAAGTAGGTAAAAAGTTTGCATTAATGTACATACACAAATGTGAGCATACGTACGTGAGTCTGATCTCATGGTAGACTTATGTACTTATGCCGAACAACACATGTATAGAAACAAATTTGGATGTCGCATACATATAATGATTAAAATATCAACATTTACTCACATTTCTACTACCTCTTAACTCCATTATTATTTTCATTAATGAATTAAAAGAAAAACTAAATAAATTAAATTCACTCATTTACTTACATTTCCACTACCTTATTAACTCCATTATTATTTTCATTAATAAATTAAAATTAAAAAGTTAAAAAGCTTGACACCTATTCCCACGTTTCTACTTAAATAAAAATTATGCATGTCAATGTTTTTTAAATTATAATAATTATGCATGTCTAGTAAAAATAATATTTTTTAAAAATCCATCCAAAAATAGACATTTCAATTTACTATTTCTTTATACATGTAAAAGAAATTATATATTTTGGTAACTTATCTCCATAACGTGTTCTTTAGTGTTAGAGTTTCATGAACTTCATCCTTCACTCAGTGAGGATGATTGAAACAGAGAAATGAAAGAGTTTCACTTAGTGAAGCTGAAACGCAAGAAAGATGAAAAGAATAAAGGGAAGAAAGATACTATTATTGATATTATTCAAGTGTACAAGATTGAGCTTATATAAGCATGGTGACTAAGCACCTACAAGCTGAGCTGGTAGTTGCAAGTCTAACAGAATTAGTTACACATAGACTATAACCTTCATATAGATGCATACTGATACTTCAGCAATATTGATCTCTAACACCCCCTCAAACTAAAGAGTAGGAAGGACTACATACCACCTTGAGTTTGTTACGTATGTTGTGAAATGCAGCTTTTTCAAGGGGCTTCGTAAGAGTATCAGCAAGTTGAAGGCCTGCTGGAACACGTTGGATTCTCAGTTTTTCAGCCATCAGTCGTTCTCTGACAAAATAGATGTCCAGTTTAATGTGCCTCGTACGAGCATGAAGAACTGGATTGTGTGATAGAAGAACAATACTTAAATTGTCGCAAAGCAAAGTTGGTGGATGAATGAGAATGTTATGTTTTGAGAGGATGGACTTTAACCAAAGCAACTCATACGTGGTATGTGCTAATCCTCGATACTCCGCTTCTGTGTTGGACCGTGCTACTAAGGATTGTTTCATGAGCTCTAAGAAACCAAATTTGGCCCAAAAAATATGCTAGAGCCAGATATAGATCTTTTACCATCGAGATCATTTGCCCAATCAGAATCATTGTAGGCACGAATGGAGAACTTTGAGGAAGAAAGAGAAGGAGCTAACATCAGACCATAATTGATAGTGCCACTTAAATACCTCAGAAGTCTTAGAACAACAACCTAATGAGTGTCTAGAGGGCATGATATGAATTGACAAGCTTTTTTCACACTAAAAGTTATGCCAGGCCTGGTCAAGGTGACGTATTGGAGTGCTCATACCATCGACCTGTATAGCCAAGGATCAGAAAACTAATTTGTGCCATGTTTACTCATCTTGCAGCTGCTCAACATTGGAGTAGGAACCTCATTATCATTGTCCATCTTTGCTCTTGTAAGAAGATCTTTGACATATTTAGACTGATTTAGGAATATGGAACCATTGCTACAAAATTTCACTTCAATTCCTAGAAAATAGCTAGATCTCCCCAATCTCTTTAAAGCAAAATCACGATGCAACTTGTTGATTAACTTGTGTGTAAGATCGATATTGGAGCCAATGATGAGTATTATCATCCACATAGACCAGAGCATACAAGGTAACACCAAGCTTAGAGTATACAAATAGAGAGCTATCACATTTAGATGTAGTAAAACCAAATTGTAACAAAGCTTTAGTTAGTTTCTCATACCAAGCCCTTGGGGCTTGTTTAAGGCCATAAATAACTTTGTGAAGCTTGCACACAAGAGTTTTATCAGAACTCACAAAACTAGATGGTTGAGTCATATATACTTCATCATGAAGAATGACATTTAGAAATGCATTATTGACATCTATTTGTTGGATATCCCACTTGTGTGTGATGACAGGAGTTAGAATGACCCTAATAGTGGTAGGTTTTACAACTGGAGAAAATTTTCCAGTGTAATCAAAGCCTTGTTCTTGATGGAAACCCTTTGTCACAAGCATGGATTTGTATTTGTGAATTGTCCCATCGACATTTTCTTTGATCTTAAACACCCACCTACAACCTACTGCCTTTCTGTCAGGGGGTAGAGTCGTTAGTGTCTAGTTGTTATTGGATTGGAGAGCATTAAACTCATCAGCCATGGCATTAACACACTCAGGCTTGGTCATGGCTTGTTTAACACTAGTTGGTTCATATTCATAATGGACAAGGTACATTTCAAGTTTTGACTTTCCAGTTTTGGCTCTAGTCAACAATGGATGAGTATTTTTAGGTGGAGGAGCAACATGTATACTACTGCCAATTGAAGGAAAATGGGAGGACTCAGAGATAGAAATACATGAAGATAATGTAAGTTCACTTGAGCATAAAGTGGTGTTAGGCTTTTGAGTAGAAGAAGAAACTCTATGAGGACTTGACTATGGAGGAATGGAATGAGTTTCAATAATAACAAGAGTGGTATTTGCAGAGGGTGCCGCTACTGCGAAAATAAGGTGCCGGCAATGACAGAAGAGTCACCACCTTTCGTTATTTATCCCTCAGAACGAGAAAGGAAACGATCGGAAAAACCTGACGCAAAGGTATAAGACAAGGTCGTCGCAACCATTGTCTGGATTCGGGAGTCGGTTACGCAAGGGGAAGGTATTAGCACCCCTCACGTCCATCGTAATCGATGGGATCCACGCTTTTTTTGTTTATCTGACGGGTTTGTTTAACTATCTACACTAAGGGTCTGGTCTAAAAAGAAAAGAAAATGACTCGGCAAAGTATCGCACTTTATGCCTACGTATTCCCGTCTGGAACGAGAAATCAGAGTCAACGTAGTTCGCCTAACTACGGGAGAAGGGGGGAAGGTTGCTCGCCGAGATATCGCATCTCGTGCCTACGTACTTTCATACGACATGAAAGATCAGAGCAAACGTAGTTCGGACTACGAAGAACACAGGTTTGTTCAGCTGTTTTTTATCCAAATAAAGTTAACAAGCAGTTCCAGCAGTTGGTGTTTGCAGCTCGATCCTTGGAGACCTAGGCGTTACCGTTTGCGGTAGAACTGAAAGTTAACAGAACTCTCCTTTAAGAAAAGGGTTTTCCTGATTAAGGGGTCCCAGAGGACAAAAAGGATTTGAATGTTTGTTTTTTAAGTCTTTTACGGAAGAAGTGAATTGAGTTCTGTTTGTAACTCGTGTTGCACTAAAGACTTGGGCTTGAGAGTGAATGTGTAACACCCCATTTAAATTATTCAGTCGCTTTGGTATTTTCTGTGATGTGTAGTTGTGTGGTGTCCTTAATTAAGGGTATGAGGTTAGGAGTAAGGGAGAGAGGTGATCTTAGTTGGGGTACTGTGGACCTAGATAAAGGAGTAAGTTAATTATGATATCGAGAGCATTATAGTGATTAATATTATTCCAACTATTATTAATAATAATGTTAATGAGATTATTATTATTATTATTATTATTATTATTATTATTATTATTATTATTATTATTATTATTATTATTATTATTCGAATTAATAATATTATTTAGTGGAATATTATTATTATTCATATTATTACTATTAGTATGAATATTATTATTAGTGGGAGAATAATATTAGTATTATTATTATTATTATTATTATTATTATTATTATTATTATTATTATTATTATTATTATTATTATTATTATTATTATTATTATTATTATAGGATTTAAATAATAAAATAAGAAATAAGGGATTAAAGGAAATAGAGAAGTTTTTTGGGGAAAGAGAATTAGAACACCATAAACTGTCAGAGAAAGGTTTTGGGAGAAAAAGTTAGAAGAAGAACAAGGAGGGAGAGAAGGAGGCTAGGGCTGTCAATCCTTCAAGATTCTTCAACGATTGAGCAATTAATCGAGGTAAGGGGGGAGAATGGATTTTAATATGGGTGAATTAACATGAGAGGGTAGTGAGAGGTCCTTTCTCTCATAGGAACTATGTGTTCTTGAGAATTCTTGATCTAATTTTCGTAGCATGATAAATTCCATAAAATTGTTGCTGTTCTTGAATGATTATTGTATGGGGAGTATTGCTTTTCATATTTTTCTATATATACCTTTCGGTATGTTGTGTTGATGTATGGTTTAGGGATTTGGGTAAATATGTAGAAATGAATGTGTTATATCGTTATTAGTACGATGCTCTAAGGTTTCCCTAAGGTTTAGAGATTTGTGTTAATTGTGGGAAATAGGGAGGTAACCGTAGGAATCTGAGGTTATGGCCAAATGGCCAAATGATATGTATCGTTGAATATTAATATAGGAAAAACTTATGGGAAATTGGACTTTCGTTGCCAGAACCTTGACATTGTTATATGTCTGACCCTGAAGGGTTAAATATTAGATAGTAAGTAACTTAAATGTCGTAAGGTGTAATTGAAGGAAAAATTGTGATATGTTGTCCTTATAGGAATAAGAATATTCAAATGTGAGTAACTCTGAAGTACTCATAGTAATTGCAGGAAATAGTGTTTTATGTGTTGCAAATGTTTCCAGATGAGCCTAATAAACCATAGAAGTTGTGCAGTTATTGTCGTATAACCTTAGGAATGTTTTAGTAATGTTTTGGGTGCTTTGAGTAAGTGATTCGCAAGAATAATTGAGTGAAAACCAGTTCCAGATCGTAACAGCGTCTTTCTGTCCGTCACGGATGTTCATGTTTTCGGTCGAAATTGTTTTGGACGTGACTTTGGATCCGTAAGTCCGTTTTGATCCCCGTTCGAAGCATTGGAAAGCTAATGAACAGAGCTATAACATAGGATATATAATGGATTTATTTTCCCAATATTTTATATCTAATTATGTTTGAGAAGTCAATTGTGTATATGTTTTAGTAACGAATCATGTTCTGGTTCAATGATGTCTTGGTGTTTTGATAGATGTGGGCCAAGATGGTCGAATGTGGACAATCTTGTGCGATTGTGGTAATTCCCGAGAGGATTACGGTGAGAGGATGGCTCGTGTTGATCAAGATTGATCGTGAATTATGCATGATGTATTACATTGCATAATTGTGTTGACATGCATTTCATATCATGTGTCTTGTGGAGATGGTTAGGTGGGAATCCATGATGGGTGCCTAGTTTCATCCGGACTTCATTGTGGAAGTTGTTGTGGAGATAAGTTGTAGTTCAGAGGAACGTATATACGACTTATCCGGATTCCGACGGGAATCGGGTTCTAGTATGAACCGTATGAGATTGTGTTGGTACCACATGCATTGTGTCGAGTTAGCGAGTCACATTGCATTATTGTAATTGAATGTGGGTTATGAATGCCAAGTGATTGAGGTGGCACGTGTATGTGCGTTATTTGTGCTTATTTTATGTGTGGTGTGTAACTACTCCTTAGCATGTGTATTTCACCGTTTATTTATTGAATGTAGTTCTCACCCCTTTTTGTTGTTGTGTCTGTGCTCTCTTGGGAGTACAGGTGACCAGGTACCTGAGTAGTGCTTGGAGTGTGTTGCTATTTGATCGAGTCTTAGGAGTCGCTCTGATACGTAACATGGGATGATGAGATTACGTTGTTATTTGACTACTTTATTTGTTTATTGTTACGTATCTTCATTTATTGGACTTATGTTGTATGACCTCATGTCGAGGAAAATTATATTGGAGAATTGATTTGTATTCCGCTGCTTACTTGAAAACTAAATAATATTGATTATTTTAATGAAATGAGGTGACTTAGTGTGATATCCCACTGTGTTGGAGAACTCTGATGAATTTCATGAATTGTTTCTATATATTTATTATATTACGCGTACGGGGTAAAGTGGGGTGTTATAATTGGTATCAGAGCAGGTTGGTCCGTCCGGCCAGTGTGGTAGTAGAGTCTGACTATAGAATATTTATAGTCATGTGTGTGTTTGAATTGTCCAGTGTCGATCTTTGGTAAGGATTTTGGAGTGAACTTGATTTGTTTACCACTCAGCAAGTTGGATGTTATTTTAGGAATGAATTGGCTTGAGAGTAAGATGCGAGAGTCGTATCCGGAACCGTTCTCATCATGTACATTTTCGAGGACGAAAATATTTTAAGTGGGGGAGAGTTGTAACACCCGATTTAAATTATTCAGTCGCTTTGGTATTTTCTGTGATGTGTAGTTGTGTGGTGTCCTTAATTAAGGGTATGAGGTTAGGAGTAAGGGAGAGAGGTGACCTTAGTTGGGGTACTGTGGACATAGATAAAGGAATAAGTTAATTATGATATCGAGAGCATTATAGTGATTAATATTATTCCAACTATTATTAATAATAATGTTAATGAGATTATCATTATTATTATTATTATTATTATTATTATTATTATTATTATTATTATTATTATTATTATTATTATTATTCGTATTAATAATATTATTTGGTGGAATATTATTATTATTCATATTATTACTATTAGTATGAATATTATTATTAGTAGGAGAATAATATTATTATTATTATTATTATTATTATTATTATTATTATTATTATTATTATTATTATTATTATAGGATTTAAATAATAAAATAAGAAATAAGGGATTAAAGGAAATAGAGAAGTTTTTTGGGGAAAGAGAATTAGAACACCATAAACTGCCAGAGAAAGGTTTTGGGAGAAAAAGTGAGAAGAAGAACAAGGTGGAAGAGAAGGAGGCTAGGGCTGTCAATCCTTCAAGATTCTTCAACAATTGAGCAATTAATCGAGGTAAGGGGGGAGAATGGATTTCAATATGGGTGAATTAATATGAGAGGGTAGTGAGAGGTCCTTTCTCTCATAGGAACTATGTGTTCTTGAGGATTCTTGATCTAATTTTCGTAGCATGATAAATTCCATAAAATTGTTGCTGTTCTTGAATGATTTTTGTATGGGGAGTATTGCTTTTCATAGTTTTCTATATATATCTTTCGGTATGTTGTGGTGATGTAAGGTTTAGGGATTTGGGTAAATATGTAGAAATGAATGTGTTATATTGTTATTAGTACGATTCTCTAAGGTTTCCCTAAGGTTTAGAGATTTGGGTTAATTGTGGGAAATAGGGAGGTAACCGTAGGAATCTGAGGTTATGGCCAAATGGCCAAATGATATGTATCGTTAAATATTAATATAGGAAAAACTTATGGGAAATTGGACTTTCGTTGCCAGAACCTTGACATTGTTATATGTCTGACCCTGAAGGGTTAAATATTAGATAGTAAGTAACTTAAATGTCGTAGGGTGTAATTGAAGGAAAAATTGTGATATGTTGTCCTTATAGGAATAAGAATATTCAAATGTGAGTAACTCTGAAGTACTCAAAGTAATTGCAGAAAATAGTGTTTTATGTGTTGCAAATGTTGCCAGATGAGCCTAATAAACCATAGAAGTTGTGCAGTTATTTCCGTATAACTTTAGGAATGTTTTAGTGATGTTTTGGGTGCTTTGAGTAAGTGATTCGCAAGAATAATTGAGTGAAAACCAGTTCCGGAGCGTAACAACGTCTTTCTGTCCGTCACGGATGTTCATGTTTTCGGTCGAAATTGTTTTGGACGTAACTTTGGATCCGTAAGTCCGTTTTGATCCCCGTTCGAAGCGTTGGAAAGCTAATGAATAGAGCTATAACATAGGATAGATAATGGATTTATTTTCCCATTATTTTATATCTAATTATGTTTGAGAAGTCAATTGTGTATATGTTTTAGTAACGAATCATGTTCTGGTTCAATGATGTCTTGGTGTTTTGATAGATGTGGGCCAAGATGGTCGAATGTGGACAATCTTGTGCGATTATGGTAATTCCCGAGAGGATTACGGTGAGCGGATGGCTTGTGTTGATCAAGATTTATCGTGAATTATGCATGATGTATTACATTGCATAATTGTGTTGACATGCATTTCATATCACGTGTCTTGTGGAGATGGCTAGGTGGGAATCCATGATGGGTGCCTAGTTTCATCCGGACTTCATTGTGGAAGTTGTTGTGGAGATAAGTTGTAGTTCAGAGGAACGTATATACGACTTATCCGGATTCCGACGGGAATCGGGTTCTAGTGTGAACCGTATGAGATTGTGTTGGTACCACATGCATTGTGTCGAGTTAGCGAGTCACATTGCATTATTGTAATTGAATGTGGGTTATGAATGCCAAGTGATTGAGGTGGCACGTGTATGTGCGTTATTTGTGCTTATTTTATGTGTGGTGTGTAACTACTCCTTAGCATGTGTATTTCACCGTTTATTTATTGAATGTAGTTCTCACCCCTTTTTGTTGTTGTGTCTGTGCTCTCTTAGGAGTACAGGTGACCAGGTACCTGAGTAGTGCTTGGAGTGTGTTGCTATTTGATCGAGTCTTAGGAGTCGCTCTGATACGTAACATGGGATGACGAGATTACGTTGTTATTTGACTACTTTATTTGTTTATTGTTACGTATCTTCATTTATTGGACTTATGTTGTATGACCTCATGTCGAGGAGAATTATATTGGAGATTGATTTGTATTCCGCTGCTTACTTGAAAACTAAATAATATTGATTATTTTAATGAAATGAGGTGACTTAGTGTGATATCCCACTGTGTTGGAGAACTCTGATGAATTTCATGAATTGGTTCTATATATTTATTATATTACGCGTACGGGGTAAAGTGGGGTGTTACAATTGGTATCAGAGCAGGTTGGTTCGTCCGGCCAGTGTGGTAGTAGAGTCTGACTATAGAATATTTATAGTCATGTGTGTGTTTGAATTGTCCAGTGTCGATCTTTGGTAAGGATTTTGGAGTGAACTTGATTTGTTTACCACTCAGCAAGTTGGATGTTATTTTAGGAATGAATTGGCTTGAGAGTAAGATGCGAGAGTCGTATCCGGAACCGTTCTCATCATGTACATTTTCGAGGACGAAAATATTTTAAGTGGGGGAGAGTTGTAACACCCGATTTAAATTATTCAGTCGCTTTGGTATTTTCTGTGATGTGTAGTTGTGTGGTGTCCTTAATTAAGGGTATGAGGTTAGGAGTAAGGGAGAGAGGTGACCTTAGTTGGGGTACTGTGGACATAGATAAAGGAATAATTTAATTATGATATCGAGAGCATTATAGTGATTAATATTATTCCAACTATTATTAATAATAATGTTAATGAGATTATCATTATTATTATTATTATTATTATTATTATTATTCGTATTAATAATATTATTTGGTGGAATATTATTATTATTCATATTATTACTATTAGTATGAATATTATTATTAGTAGGAGAATATTATTATTATTATTATTATTATTATTATTATTATTATTATTATTATTATTATAGGATTTAAATAATAAAATAAGAAATAAGGGATTAAAGGAAATAGAGAAGTTTTTTGGGGAAAGAGAATTAGAACACCATAAACTGCCAGAGAAAGGTTTTGGGAGAAAAAGTGAGAAGAAGAACAAGGTGGAAGAGAAGGAGGCTAGGGCTGTCAATCCTTCAAGATTCTTCAACAATTGAGCAATTAATCGAGGTAAGGGGGGAGAATGGATTTCAATATGGGTGAATTAATATGAGAGGGTAGTGAGAGGTCCTTTCTCTCATAGGAACTATGTGTTCTTGAGGATTCTTGATCTAATTTTCGTAGCATGATAAATTCCATAAAATTGTTGCTGTTCTTGAATGATTTTTGTATGGGGAGTATTTCTTTTCATAGTTTTCTATATATATCTTTCGGTATGTTGTGGTGATGTAAGGTTTAGGGATTTGGGTAAATATGTAGAAATGAATGTGTTATATTGTTATTAGTACGATTCTCTAAGGTTTCCCTAAGGTTTAGAGATTTGGGTTAATTGTGGGAAATAGGGAGGTAACCGTAGGAATCTGAGGTTATGGCCAAATGGCCAAATGATATGTATCGTTGAATATTAATATAGGAAAAACTTATGGGAAATTGGACTTTCGTTGCCAGAATCTTGACATTGTTATATGTCTGACCCTGAAGGGTTAAATATTAGATAGTAAGTAACTTAAATGTCGTAGGGTGTAATTGAAGGAAAAATTGTGATATGTTGTCCTTATAGGAATAAGAATATTCAAATGTGAGTAACTCTGAAGTACTCAAAGTAATTGCAGAAAATAGTGTTTTATGTGTTGCAAATGTTGCCAGATGAGCCTAATAAACCATAGAAGTTGTGCAGTTATTTCCGTATAACTTTAGGAATGTTTTAGTGATGTTTTGGGTGCTTTGAGTAAGTGATTCGCAAGAATAATTGAGTGAAAACCAGTTCCGGAGCGTAACAACGTCTTTCTGTCCGTCACGGATGTTCATGTTTTCGGTCGAAATTGTTTTGGACGTAACTTTGGATCCGTAAGTCCGTTTTGATCCCCGTTCGAAGCGTTGGAAAGCTAATGAATAGAGCTATAACATAGGATAGATAATGGATTTATTTCCCATTATTTTATATCTAATTATGTTTGAGAAGTCAATTGTGTATATGTTTTAGTAACGAATCATGTTCTGGTTCAATGATGTCTTGGTGTTTTGATAGATGTGGGCCAAGATGGTCGAATGTAGACAATCTTGTGCGATTATGGTAATTCCCGAGAGGATTACGGTGAGCGGATGGCTTGTGTTGATCAAGATTTATCGTGAATTATGCATGATGTATTACATTGCATAATTGTGTTGACATGCATTTCATATCATGTGTCTTGTGGAGATGGCTAGGTGGGAATCCATGATGGGTGCCTAGTTTCATCCGGACTTCATTGTGGAAGTTGTTGTGGAGATAAGTTGTAGTTCAGAGGAACGTATATACGACTTATCCGGATTCCGACGGGAATCGGGTTCTAGTGTGAACCGTATGAGATTGTGTTGGTACCACATGCATTGTGTCGAGTTAGTGAGTCACATTGCATTATTGTAATTGAATGTGGGTTATGAATGCCAAGTGATTGAGGTGGCACGTGTATGTGCGTTATTTGTGCTTATTTTATGTGTGGTGTGTAACTACTCCTTAGCATGTGTATTTCACCGTTTATTTATTGAATGTAGTTCTCACCCCTTTTTGTTGTTGTGTCTGTGCTCTCTTGGGAGTACAGGTGACCAGGTACTTGAGTAGTGCTTGGAGTGTGTTGCTATTTGATAGAGTCTTAGGAGTCGCTCTGATACGTAACATGGGATGACGAGATTACGTTGTTATTTGACTACTTTATTTGTTTATTGTTACGTATCTTCATTTATTGGACTTATGTTGTATGACCTCATGTCGAGGAGAATTATATTGGAGAATTGATTTGTATTCCGCTGCTTACTTGAAAACTAAATAATATTGATTATTTTAATGAAATGAGGTGACTTAGTTTGATATCCCACTGTGTTGGAGAACTCTGATGAATTTCATGAATTGTTTCTATATATTTATTATATTACGCGTACGGGGTAAAGTGGGGTGTTACAGAATGCGTCGCATGTCACCCAAAGGGTACCATACTAAACATTCAAGCTACGTGAGGGAAACCCTCCCACAACTCTTTCTCAAGTAGCATAAGGCTCGTAATGCACAACATGTGTTAACCTTTATTAAGTGTTTTAACTGTATTTGTAGGTGAAAAGAGAAACAGACCCTCTACAGGGAAACTGACTCGATCCTACAGTTATCATGCAATATTCGTCCTACGGTTGTGGTTAAAAGGGAAACTAACTAATGTTATCATGCATGGTTAGAATCCTAATGTCTGTCATAACTTCTCTTGAATAAGAGAAGTCAGAGTTCCTAGGGGAACATGGCAATGGAAACAACGGTAAACAGAAAAACTGTACAAGAAATTACTGTAAACAAAATTGCTGTAAATAAAGTGCATGCAATGCATCACACAAGCATAAGGAGCCAAGCTCAACTTCTAAACAAGCAAGGCACAAAGACCACACACCACACAGGCAAGGGAGCTAAGCTCTACCAAATACCAGCAAGCAAAGCCACACAGTAAAAATACAAGCAGAGGGAGAAACTCAACCTCTAATGCAATACAAGCAAGGGGAGAAGCTCAACCCTTAGGATGCTCTTAGGCTTATTCAACTACATGACCTAATCTAAATGCATCACACCAATCAATTCATATCAATACAGTTGAACAAGAAGAAAACAGACAAACAGGGAAAACAAGCCAGCAAACTCCACAGCAGAGCAATCTTCTGACAGCAATCCAATCCAAAGTCTGTAACTGCTCTTCAAGTCCACCATCTTCAAGAAAAGGAAAGGGATACTCCATCTTCAAGCTCTAACAATGCACTCCCCCAAGAATGAAGAGAATCAACAAGATGAGTATTTAATAATGGGAAGCAGACAGGAAACCAAAGGAATCCCATCTGACACTCAACCAGTCATCAGAGAAAGGCATCCTCAAAAGTTCTACTCATTGTAAATGTCACACATCCCTCCAAAGGAGAGATGCGACTTTAACATGAGAACTTTTAATCATAGGATGGGAATGGAAGGTGAATGAAACCAACCATTATTTGAAGAAAAACTATTTCTAAAGCTCTCTCCTAAAATCCCTAATCTCACAAGCTACACAAAGCTAACAAAAAGGAAAGAAAAGCTCCAATCCAAGATCCACCAGCCACTCCACAAAAGCTTCATCATGTCCATGATATCCTCCAATAAGAACGAGAAGCCCATCATGCAAGAAAAACCCACTTTGAGTCCATTCCAAACAAACACCAAAGTTGAAACACCAAATGAACAATCAACTTGAATATTCTAACTAAAATATCAAAACACATCCTAAAACTCCAATTATTTTTCTATGGGAACATGCATTTGTTAATGATCTACATTTCAAAAATCAGGACCTAATTCAATTTCTAAGTTCTCTAATAAAATCCTAAGTTGAAAGGTATCACTAAAGAGATCCACTAAAGAGAACTCCTAAACAACTACACTAAAATCCTATTTAAAATGATCTAAAAAATCCAACAAAAATCACATAGTAACATTATCATACTTACAGCCAGCATACAAAAATCCAAGATTAAACTCCAAAATATGAGAGAGAAAGAAAATGGACAAAATCAGCATACAATTATCACATCATTAAAAACATATTACACTAGAAAATATGCAATAAAATGGAAAATGTATGGAAAATAAATATGCAAAGCATGATAAAATCATGAATATCCAAATCTACAATCACCATTTCTTAAAGAATTTATTTACAACATTTACTATTTTTTATGAATTAATTTCAACAAGCAAAAACTAAAAAACAAAGAAAAGAAATTAAAACACATAACTGGGAGGGGTGCATCTGGTAAGAAAAACAAGTAATAAGGCGTCTGGGCCCAAAAAGGGGGGTGGTGATAGCGTAAGAAGACAAGGCCCACAACACAAATTAATTCACTCAATTCTCTCAAAATTAAAAGAAAATAAGTCACGAGGGGACTCGAACTCACGTCCCTTATGTCAAGTGGCGCGCTGAAACAAACATGGATTTTCACTTATAGGAACGACGTCGTTCCAGGGATAGGGGGACGTGGCGCTTTCGCTGCCCTTGGATCGTGAGACTTAGTCCAAATTTCCAACCAAACGGAGGGCCAGGATTACGTCTTTCTCAATTTGAACTCTGGCCAGAACAATGAAGCTTCGCGCGCAGGGCCATGGCCGGACGGGAATTAAGTTTTTCCGGCCAACTTCACGTGACCCTAACTCCCTCAATAATCCACCAAATGCAACGATCTTTGAACGAAAATTACACGAAATCTCACAAGGATTACAACCCTACTACTTAAATGATCTAAAATTCCAAGAATCAAAAGTTCTACATCCTAACCGAAAATGGATCTCATCCTAAATTGTCACCATTCCTCAAATTAATTGTCTAGAAATCATCTACAACCTAAAGTAAACCTAACCACATGAATCTAATGCATTGAAAATGCAAGAATTGAGTGCAATTTCAAGAAGAAAAAACCTGGTTTCAAGCTTCGATTTGAGGCGTTTCTGGCTTGATTCTTGCTCCAAAACGTTCCAGATCCAATCAGTGATGATGTTAGAAGAAGATTGAAGCTTCAATTGCACTTGAAATGGCCTCAATTAGAAATTCAATCTTGCACTTTTCTCCTTCAAGCTTCAATGGCAAACTCTGCTCTCAGCCCCAATCAATCACCAACCTTGTTTCTGATGAGTTCCTATACCTTTATAGAATGATTTGGAAGCTTATAGAGATAAGGCCCAAGCCTAAAATCAAAAATCCAACTCCAACTTTCTTCAAAAAGTTTGATATGGCAATGTCCAATTTTCCTTCAATAACTTGCTTGGGAAGCTTTGGTCAGCTTGCTGAACAATCCTTGAGTGAATTCAGATCACAAGTAGCCTCCAATTTGCCTTGGTGAATGATTTGTGTGATGTAACTTATAAATGAAGAAATCTTATGAAAGGCCATGAATTGTACTTCAAATGAAAAATCCACAATTGCCAATGTCTCTAAAACATGATTTCTAATTAAAATGAGTGGTCATTTGACTTGTTTTAGACCCATAATCATTTATTTCAATTTCCCACCAAAAATGCCTTTGAATTTCTTCTTTATTCAAACCACTTCACACCAATCTTTGATATGAGCCAAATCTGTAAGTTCAGAGTATGCATAAGAGGGGGGGGGGGGTGAATTAGGCTTATAGAAACTTTTTCAGATTTTTGGTTTTCTTTAATTTTTCTTTGGTTATGTTCTTGGTGATGGATGCAGTAGAAAGCATAAAGAAAGTGGACACCAAGATTTATAGTGGTTCCCTTCACAATCCGAAGGTACTCCACTCCCCTTTCCACATGAAAGAGAGTTTTCACTATTGTTTTAGAAAGTACAACCTATCACACCATCAACCGGTGAGGCCTACAATCTAACAACAAAACAAACTAGTGTGCAAGAATAATCCTCTTGCAAAACACTAACCCTTGTGTCCAACAATCCTGGATCACAAGTCACAACAGACTATATTATAATTCTTTTTATAATTTGAGTGTACAATAGTAATATCAATATAAAGATTGATCTTCTCCTTTAATCAGAATTCACAACTTAATCTCAATACAAGTGTTCAAACAAATGGATGTGAAAGGTTATGCACGTATGAACACTTTTTGAATGTATTTGAAATTATTTGAAAAGTAGTGAATATGATTCAATGATTGTTTTTGAAAATTGTTGGAGGTGTTTTTTGATATGAAATTATCAGAATTTATATGAGCCAAAACACCATTTCAAAAGGGTATATTAAAGTATAATTCAAAAGATGAAATGGTATAATAATCACACAACATTTGAATTCAAAACAAAGCAATTTTTCAGAAAACGTTCAGTGTTAATCGGTTAACCTATATGGTTAATTGGTTAACACTGGAATGTTAGGCCAGAAAATTTAAGTTTTGAAATGGTTAACCGGTTAACCCATATGGTTAATCGGTTAACACTGTTATTTTTTCAGAAAAATACTTAATAAAACAATGTTATACCAATTCCAATTGTTTCGAAAACATGTTCATGCATTATGATCAAATGATAAATGATTTGAACACTTGTATATCAATTAAATTAGAGAATTTTGATATACCATAGCTTGTGTCCAAGTCTTGAAAGATGATCGAGTAAATGTACATGAAGCTTGAATGTTGATCACTTCCATAATACTTTGATCTTGGTCTTTTGAAAGCTTTTGACTTTTTGCACAGATGAAATGAGATAGAGTCTTGTTGTTGTCATCATCAAAACCTTGAAGCCTTGAGATGAAGCATGCTTCTTCAATCTCCCCTTTTTTGATGATGGCAACCGATTGAGTCTTGTGCAATACGTTGACGAATTTTGGTCCTGGTCTTGTTTCTCCCCCTATGTCCATGAACTCCCCCTTTCTAAAAACAGAGGCTAAAAAACAGACAAAAATTCTGCACACATAGACATTAGAAAGCCAAAGCTCTTCTCCCCCTTTGTCATCAGCAAAAAGGAAGGAGCTTTCAAACAAAACTAGAAGATATCGACAACTATGAAAGCAATCAAAAGAATAATCACATAGGTAAGCAAAACATACTGAAATCAAATTAAACATGCAGCAGAGTGCAACCAAAATAGTGTATGAGTACAACGCAAATGAAACAAAGTTAAGAACATAAACTTAAAAACTTAATGACTAGAAAGCAATAAAAGACAGCAACAACGGCATAATCTCTAAATGTCCTCATCAGTCATATCCTCCTCCTCATCTTCTTCTTCTTCTTCACTATCATCTGCTTCTTCAATCTCGTCTTCCACGACCCTGGTGGTTGAATGTTGAGGATTAAGGACGAGGTTGCGGAGAGAGGCAATGGCTCTGGAGGTTTCGCGGTGCATATTCATGGATTCCCTATGCTGGTTCATAATGGTAGTATAGATAAATTCACTGGTTAGTCCTCCTTCGGGAATATGATAGGCTTGATTGGCAGGACCGTCATCTGCATATCGGTATGTTCCGTTAGCTTCCTTGATGATACCCGTATTCTTAACAATGTTGATCTCGTTGAATTCATTTGTGGTAGGTTTCATCTTGGTGGACGGTTCTCTGTTGAGGTCCAATTCGGTCAACTCCAGAATCCTTGAAATCAACCGTGCATACGGCAGCCTTGTTATGCAGTGAAGTTGTTGCTGAAGATGGTACATGATAGTCAAAATCCAGTTCACCCTAATTCTGTTCTTGATTGCATATATCAGTTGCATCTCTAAGTCATTAATTTGTGAATGATTTGAATCTTTGGGTATCAGATCATAACAAATCACATAGTGCAGCATTCTATCGGAAACCGTCAGGTTTTTCGCATAACACAGCATGCGGGCGGTCCGAGAGTTTGCTATGACCATCTCTTTGGGGAACCGACAGATTTTATAATAGTACTCCATTTTGTCATAGTTTTCCCATAACCCATCAACATGACTGACACCCTTCCTTAAGAAACAACATCTTGAAGGTATTTTGAGGTGTCTAGCAATGGTGGACAGTTTCTCAGTAAACTCATGTTCTCTAACCACAGAACTGATCATATGATTTTCATCAATATCCAGATATATAGCCAATTTATTCATAAAAGCTTTAACCAAGTTTGGATAAATGATACCAGAGTCTGAAACAAACTTATCTATGTGCTGATACTCAAGCAGTGCAGGGAAATCAAATGAAGATGCTGGAAATGCTTTAAGATTCACATACTTTACCGGCAGAAGTTGTCGAACACGAACCTTGAAGTCCATTCGCCTCTTCTTGGTAGACTCCATGGGAATGCTGTCGTCTTCAGAAGCAGAAGCATATTCAGGAAGTTTTCCCTTGCCCTTGTGTAAGGATGCCATGGATAAAAGTTTGAGAGGTGTTGAGAGATTGGGGTTTGCTGAATTTTTAGGTTTTGAAGTTATGGGTTCTGAGGAAGTTAGGGTTTGAGAAGATGGAGATGGTTATGAGGAGTTATCCAACTTAGATAGTGGGAGAGAGATAGTGGGTTTTAAAACTTAGGGTTGGAAGAGCCAATGTCCAATAATGAGTCAAAGAAGAGGAAGAGTTCTAAGGATATGAATTTGGACACTTAAAAGAATATTGACCACATAAAAATGCATTTAACACATATAATGTTTTAAAAATTCTAATTAATTTTCGTTTCTGATTTTTAGAAATTTGAACAGTGTTAATCGGTTAACCATATAGGTTAATCGGTTAACACATTAAAAAATTGAGTCAGAATTGAAAAATTAACAGTGTTAATCGGTTAACCATATAGGTTAATCGGTTAACACATGAGAAATTTGAAAAAAAAATTGTGAAAAACAGAATACGAACATAATTGAAAACATACATAATATCATGCATACATAAAATAGCAAAAGATCAGATGTCACCTTCATCAAGAATTCCAAGTTCTCGCCGAATTTTGTAGAATGGTTCTTTTGCCAATGGTTTGGTAAAGATGTCGGCGAGTTGATTGTGCGTGTCGACGAAAGTAACATTTACATCTCCATTCAAAACGTGATCTCGAAGGAAGGGATGCCGAATATCTATATGTTTTGTTCTTGAATGCATGACCGGGTTCTTTGTAATGTCGATGGCACTTGTATTATCACATCGAAGAGGAATGCAACCGAGATCTACACCGTAATCGAGGAGTTGTTGCTTGAGCCACAAAATTTGAGCACAGCAACTTCCTGCTGCAATATATTCTGCTTCGGCTGTACTGAGAGCCACACATGCTTGCTTCTTCCAGGCCCATGACACTAGTGCATTCCCGAGAATGTGACACATACCACTTGTGCTTTTTCTATCGGTCTTACATCCTGCATAGTCAGCGTCAGAGTAACCAACTAAAGAACAAGTACTACCTTTAGGATACCATAATCCGACGTTCATTGTCCCTTTGAGATACTTTATGATTCTCTTTACGGCTGTGAGATGCGATTCCTTCAGACTTGCTTGAAAGCGTGCACACAAACACACGCTAAACATAATATCAGGACGGCTTGCCATCAAATATAGTAATGAACCGATCATACCTCGATATTTTGTTATATCAACTGGAGTACCAGATTCATCTTGATCAACGTACGTTCTATATCCCATAGGAGTGGACATCACCTTGCAACCATCCATATCGAATTTCTTCAACAATTCCTTGCAATACTTGGATTGGTTGAGGAAGATGCCATCCTTTGTTTGCTTGATTTGTAGTCCAAGAAAATAATTCAATTTTCCCATCATGGACATCTCGAATTCTCCTTGTATCATAAGTGAAAATTCTTCGTAAAGCTCTTTGTTTGTTGATCTGAAGATGATGTCGTCGACATAGACTTGAACCAATAAAGTGTTTCCTTTGATATTCTTTATGAACAATGTCTTGTCAACCTTTCCTTTTGTAAATCCCTTTTCACATAAGAAATTGCTAAGGCGGTCATACCATGCTCTTGGTGCTTGTTTTAGTCCCTTGAGTGCCTTTTTCAGTTTGTAAACATGCGAGGGATTCTTGAAGTCTTCAAAACCCGAAGTTTGGTTGACGTAGACTTCCTCATTGATGTAGCCATTCAGGAAAGCGCTTTTGACATCCATCTGGAACAACTGAAAATTCATAGAACAAGCGTAAGCAAGTAATAATCTAATTGCTTCTAACCTTGCTACCGGAGCGAACGTTTCATCAAAATCAATTCCTTCCTCCTGGTTGTAGCCTTGTGCGATCAATCTTGCTTTGTTACGAACTATGATCCCATTCTCGTCAAGTTTGTTCTTGAACACCCATCTTGTTCCTATGATGTGCTTATGATCTAGTCTTGATACAAGACTCCAAACTTGATTCCTTTCGAATTGATTGAGTTCTTCTTGCATTGCTACAATCCATTGGTCGTCGCTTAAGGCTTCATCAATCTTGGTTGGTTCGATTTGAGACACAAAAGCCATGTTGAGACAAGCATCCTTTAGATTAAGTCGAGTTGCAACACCTTGGCTAATATCACCAATAACTTTATCTATCGGGTGATCTCTATGCGTTCTCCATTCCTTCGGAAGATCTTGATGTTCTTCAATGATTTGAGTGACATCTTCTAGTGGTATTTCTTGATTCTTTGAAGTCTCTTCTTGTTGTTGTGAAGAACATACTATATCATCATCATCATCCATAATAATATTATCCTCTTTCGAGGGGTTAGTCTCATCAAACGAAACATGAATGGATTCTTCAATAGTAAGAGTTCTCTTATTAAAAATTCTAAATGCTCTACTATAAAGAGAGTAACCAAGAAATATACCTTCGTCGGATTTCTCATCAAACTTACCGAGATTATCCTTGTTGTTGTTGAGAACAAAGCATTTGCATCCAAATATGTGGAAGAATGCTATATTTGGTTTTCTACCCTTGAACAACTCATACAGAGTCTTTTTGAGAAGTGGTCGAATATTGACACGGTTGCTTACGAAGCATGATGTACTAACTGCATCTTCCCAAAAATATTTAGGAAGATTTGCGTCGCTAAGCATTGTCCTTGCAAGCTCCACCAGTGATCTATTCTTCCGTTCTACGACACCGTTTTGTTGAGGTGCTCTTGGTGTTGTAAAATTATGAGAAATTCCATGCTCTTCGCAAAAATCTTCAAAATCTGAATTTTGGAATTCCCCACCTGTTGCACCCTAATTTTTGACCATAAGATTCCGCCTCTTCTTGCTTGTTTTATTTTTGTATGTTTATTACGGCTAACTGGTTTTTGCAGGTGCATTAGTGTCTAAATATAGATGTTTACAGCAAAGCATCCCAGGGGCATGACGAGTACATTTGGGTTTAAAGTTCACTGGTCAAGAATTCAGCCTTAACTCAAGAGATTTTGTATAAGAATCTGACCTTGATGGTTCAAATTACCTTGGCTGGCCATTGGCAAATAAATACCTCTTGGCAGTTTAAGTTGGAGTCTTATCTTCACGTGTTGGTCTTTCATTCAAATATTTCAAGATGGCAATTGAAGATGTCCCTATATCCATTCATTTTGTTTTAAGTTCTATTAAGGAGTCAAGAGGGCTCAGATTACAACAAGGCAAGGATTGCCTTTATAGACTAAGGTGCAAGGCCTAATTCCAAAAATGCAAGGTAATTACAGGTGTGATGGATTAGATATCCAACCACGGGTGCGAGGGATTGTACATCTGAGGGGACTTAAAAAAATAATTATTTGGAGCACAATCTTGATATTCAAAAACAATTGAAGCTCACGTGATTTCGAGGCGAAGTTTCCTACATGGAAACTGAACCTTTTTATATTTCCCCTTTCCAAAGATGTACAACATTGGTTGCAGTAGTGAATAATTTCAAACGTGGCAAGAACTTCGATTGTACCATTTTAGAATAATTTGAAATGAAAACAAGAATGGTTACAAAGTTTTGCGCAACAACTGTGTATTACAAGAATAAGAAATTCGAGATCTTAGGCTGCGTTAAAGAAAACAATTTCCCCACTTTATTGAAGAAGTTTCTCCATGTCTTCTGCAACCTGGCCAAGGGTAGGCTCCTTACCAAGAGATCACAAAACCAGGAGAGACCTTTGCTTCGACTCCGATAACAGCAGCCTCGATGTCAACGACAACATGCTATTAATCTCCGTCGCTGGTTATCCTTATAGACCCTCAAACATCTGCTTGCAACTTCTGCATAAACAGCATAGAAGCACAAAAATTAAGCACCCACAAGCTGAGAAAGAAATAATTGAACCGTAAAATCAAGAAACTCACGCCAGGCTTACCTAGGGCGACTTTCCAAGAAAGCCACAATACGGCACCTGCAATCTAGTAGCCTCCACTCTATCGCGACTCTTGGAACGGGACGCGCGTGTATCAGAGTACCATTTCAAACTCCTCTTCTGCAACTTAACCTGTTCAACCAAAAGGAGGATGAGTTTTACACAAACAGCCAACATCATTAAGTAAACAAGCATCAACAATATATGAAAGTGATGGACAGTTTACTTGAAGTTAAAGTTGCTCATGAGTTTCCGTCAAACCGATAAGTGGCATTGGTTTCGACTGTTTCGAACAAAACAATGAAAATGGAGGTATACAAGATGTGACAACTGCGGGTTGTTGATGCGCATACTTTGGCCCGAGATCGATAGCACCTCCAGGGGACTTTGTTTCCATGTCAGCCCAGCAAAACACTGTGATGCAACGGCTATATCACCTGCACAGCACAAGTTTCAGATCAAATTACCGTAAGAGTATCCGATGGAATTACCAACAAGAATAACAAAAGCACATCAGCACGACAAATATCTTAACACAGTTCACAGCAGGATTTTCTTCACATCAGCATCACCAGGACTCTAACCTTCACCATAAACATCCTTCAACCTGCATCAAGCATACACGGGTTAAAATGTAGATAGCAACGGTGTTGAATAAAGAGAACAATTTTTGACGTCAGATTGTTATATTACACAATACATTATGCAAACTGTAAAAGTTCAGAAGTCATCTAGCAGAGGGTAAGAAGAACAAGTACAGGTTGCAACTTGCAGATACACCAAACAAAGTCAATAGGCCTTTAAAGCAAACATCACACTCCAACAGGATTCCTGCTTCAGAATAATGTGAAAGACTCTTCTCGCACTTATGCATTTCCTTGATGCTGAAGATGTTGAGTACGGGCATCCGGCATACGCAGCGTCAGCATGTTAAACCTTCAGCTATCTCATAGAGTCATCAACATCAGTACGGTCGCGACGGCGGTTGTCCCTGCATAATGTCAAGTTAAATCAAACTCAATGCAACCAAGGCTCAAATCATACAATAACATTCATGGTTTTGTGTTGAGTTTGACCTGCAGAATTAACCCCAACCAAAAGCTTGCTGCCTAAGCTTGAAACTCACTGTTGAAAAATGGAAGATGCAAAATAGCCATGAAGCAAGAAGCCAGCCATACACTACATCAATGCCTCGACTCCGTGAAATCATGTCACGTTAGCCTCACCAAGCTCCAACCGTACTTACATTTGCAAACGAACCTCATGCTCTATCTTACAATATTTCCAGCCACAATTCTTCATGAAATGTACCTTTTGAACTCCAAAACATCGGGAGCACGCATCTATAGTTCCTAAAACAAAGAAGGCTATCAGTTTCTGTCCGAAAAGAGGACACATATTCATATTCAAATACATGAAGATGGAAAAGATAAAATGGATGGCCGGCGAGAAAAGCAAACATCTACTTACCACTGAGAATGTTTTCCTAGAGTATTTGTTCAAAGTCGACCCGTAAAATCCATTAGTATTGTTATTCAAATGAAGGTGAAGAAAGGCATGGGCATACCAAAGCTGTATGAAACTCGAGCTGTAGATTATTGGGAGCCTCCCGTGTTTTGAATGCTGTAAAAGAAGAACCATGACAGATAGAGCAGCAGAGAAAAACCTGCAGGAGAATTCGGTCAGAACTCAATAATTAGCAGCAGCATTAAGCATTGATTGGAAGAACATCTGCGAAACAGCTGATACACAACACCTGTAGTGAGAAACAAAACCAGTCCTGCAAACACCATATACAATCTCATTCAGAACACCATAAGATAAGCTCGAATCAAATACACGTACAACCCATAAGAATTGAAAGAACATCATGCCAACATTGTAGTTGCTACCTCGCATTATCGACATTGTTTTAACTCTTCAAAGATCACGATATGAAGCCACCGGTTGCACCGCCAGGACATACATCATCAACAAAAGGACACCCCAAATCGAGTGAATCAAGTTCAGCTCCTATCCAATCGCATTTGGCAGCAATAGCCTCCAAGACCTGTCAAAGCAACATAATTAAAGTTTATAACATCAATTCGTACAACATTATCAACAACTCTTCAATGAGACATGACCAAACCAACTCCATCGCAAAGACGGTGAAAAAGAACACGAAATCTAAATCTGACTTGTCCCTTCACTTGAGCTTCATTAAGTCATAAACCTTCTGACCTGGCAAGCAAAAATCAGACAAAATCAAACAACAGCTTGCAATTTGGTTACACAAAACAGGACGCATTGAATCAGTAAAACAAGAAAGGAAAGTAATTCAAGCATAATCAGATGGGAATCGAAACTCGTTACCATTTCGGATTTAAAACTTTCCAAATAACCACCAACATGTTCAGACAAGCTGATTCTCTTCCAAAACGAGAATGGAAAGAAATCATGAAAATCACTTGACGCATTCAATCGGCAATCACAAGCTTACGACTATAAGTAAGGGCAGATACACACATAAGAAAGGAGGGAAGATATGAAAAAAACACACACCGGGAAATCCACAAACAGCCACAGATAGGAATCCCCAAATCCCCCAAAACGAAACCCTAAAGCAAAGAAGTGAGGACTCACTTTTCGGGATCGCTGACGCCGTCATCGCGAATCCATTGCCGGAGAAGCCATCATCGTCAGAACCCATTTCACAAACCCACCGTCAGAACCCATTTCGCAAACGGCGTCGCCATTGCTTCAACCTTCGACGCGAACCACCCTTTTGCCATCACTCTCGCAGATCCGTGGAAAGCAAGCCGTGCAAACCGTGAGATTTCTACATTAACATCTTTGTTTTTTTGTTTTGATTCATGCAGGATAAGAGTGATTGAAGGAGAAAAGAAGCGGGGGAAGGAAATGTGAAGAGAGAAGGCGAAACGTGAGGACGGAGAGGGAAGAGATCGAGAGAAACGACGGCCGATCGAGAAATTGGGGGGAGGTCGATTTGGGAATCTGAGGAAATTAGGGTTCCATGTTTTTTTGTTATTTTATTTGTAACCTAATTAAATCACACACAATCACCAAATCACACACATAATCACCTAATCGCCATTAACCCCTTCGTTATCACCTTATTAATCCGTTTTTTAATTTAATTAACCACAATTAAACACCCTAATCTGCCATTCTAACTTAATATTAATTTAATAATTAATCATATTTAATCAGCTTTTATTTATTCACCAACTTAATAATATTTTATTGATAATTAAAAACGTTTTAATAGGTTTTTTTCTTGTTTTAATAAAATCAACCTTTTACTTACCATCCTTTTATCTAAAACAAATTAATTAAATATTTTCTAAATAAATCATATCTATTGTAGTTTTTTTAAAATCCATTTTATAACTTAATAATAATAATAACAAGCAACCCTCTTTGTTCAAATTAATTCACCTTTTATGATAAAATAAAAAATCACTTATAAAAAAACCTCTTATTTAAAACTAGAATATTTAAATTAACTAACTAAATTAACCTCACTCAATTAATATAACTCTTTTTCAAATCAACCCTCATCAAAAATCAATCAAACATTTTATTCTAATTCAAACCAAATTCAACCTTGCATAATTAAAATCAATCAACATCGCAAACAATTTAATCAATCGCGCATACCCACTTCACAACACTTGCACTCACACCTAGCGCTTTCATGCGTATATATATATATATATATATATATATATATATATATATATATATATATATATATATATATATATATATATATATATATATATATATATATATATATATATATATATATATATATATATATATATATATATATATATATATATATATATATATATATATATATATATATATATATATATATATATATATATATATATATATATATATATATATATATATATATATATATATATATATATATATATATATATATATATATATATATATATATATATATATATATATATATATATATATATATATATATATATATATATATATATATATATATATATATATATATATATATATATATATATATATATATATATATATATATATATATATATATATATATATATATATATATATATATATATGTATATGTTTTATCCGCTTTTATTTATCCACAATCCACACACTCACTTAGCGCTTTCATGCGTACGTGTATGCCTTTATTTACTCGCCTTTATTTTCCGCGATGTATATCCATCATCATTTATCTTTATTGCATCTCATTATCGCATCCCGTCCAAAGGAAAAACCTACACATAATTCAACGTTGTGTGTAGTTGCACATCATTTGCATCATATTCCCCTTCGATCCTTGATTCCATTCAAGTTGATCAATTAAGTTTAGGACCTACCCTATAGGAAGGACCTTGTCTTTATTTTTCTACAACATAGAAACAAACAATCAACAATATAACTTTTCCAAACACATTAGAGAATAAATGTTAATCATCTTAAGTGAGATATAATCTCCACCCCCACAACAATACAATCAAACATGTAGGGACTTTGCCTTAAGAGCGATAAAGGCATACTTGGCGACCATCCGAGTATTTAAGACCTTTTCTTAAGACGATGCAAAGACCATTTCCTACAACCCCCCTTCATTTGTGGTGGTTACATCTCCCTTAACATGAAGACTCATCTCTTCTCCTAAACCCAATCAAAACAACTACCCTAAACCCGTAGGAACTTTGACCACAGTCAAAGAACTCCTCTAACCCTTTAGGGTGAACTACAACATACTCTGATTCCACTCCCGTAAGGATATGTAGGCATAAGATGCGACATCTTATCGAGTATACTTAGAAATAAACCCCTAGGTCTTTTATACCTTAAGCAGATAAACACTTAGCAATAAACAATATAAAACAAGAGGTTCCTGTAGAGTACTACAGAAACTTAGGACGCTAGTACCTTCCCTAAGTTTAACCAACCCCCGAACCTAAAACAATCTAGCTTGCATTTGCATTGCATTGTGGGAATTTCGATCTTTATCCCTTCCTTTGGACAAATCAAAGTTCGGTTGCAAAATAAATTAAAGATTCAAACTAATCAATAGTTTGGTACCCAAATTTCACCGCGACACCACCGTGATCGCTTCTTATAGAGGCTATGGTGAGTGATTTCTCATTCTGAATTTGCTTTGCATACTTCTTGAATGCTTTGAAAGCATCATTTTTCTGCACTAAAAACAATGTCCAAGTGTATCGAGAGAAATCATCAACAATAACTAAAGCATAAAAATTACCTCCGAAGCTTTTTGTTCTTGATGGACCAAAGAGATCCATATGCAATAATTGAAGTGGCCTTGATGTAGAAACCACTTGCTTGGATTTGAAAGTTGTCTTGGTCTGTTTTCCCTTTTGACATGCATCGCATAATTTATCCTTGATGAATTTTATCTTTGGGAGTCCAACAACTAGATCATGCTTTATCAATTTGTTTAGATGCTCCATGTGGATGTGAGCAAATATTTTATGCCAAAGTCATGCCTCATTGTTGTTTGCCATAAGACACTTTACCTTCAAGGAAGAGTCATCAAAAGAAATCATAAAAATGTTATTATCTCTTTTACCTTTTAGCAAAATGTCATGAGTGACTTCGTGTTCTATCAAGCATTCCTCCTTTGTGAAGTTGATTCGGAACCCTTTGTCACACAATTGACTTATGCTAAGTAAGTTGTGTTTAAGGCCTTCCACATAAAGAACGTCTTCGATGATTGTTCATGGAGGTGCACCAATGGTTCCCACTCCAAGAATTTTTCCTTTATTATCATCACCGTAAGTGACGTATCCTTTGGCCTTTAATGATAGACTTGAAAATTTGTTTATGTCTCCTGTCATATGCTTCGAGCAACCGCTATCAAGATACCATTGATTAGACGTTGTCTTGAAGCATACCTACAACACAAAATTAAGTAGTATTAGGTACCCAAATTGCTTTGGGTCCTTGATAGTTAGTACCTTTTTCAACCCACACATAATTCCCTTTAGCAACACCAATATTGCGCACATAGCAAGCATTAGGTGTATGGCCTTTAATTCTACAATAAGAACACGTAGGTTGAAAGTGACTTCTATATTTAGGAACATAATTCTTTTTCTTCGCAACTTTTATCTTGTTATGATTTTGATACTGATTTTTAGAAATGCTTCTCTTTTCTTTAGCAACTTGTCCACTTGCTTTTACAAAAATGGTCTCATTGGTACTTGGTTTTAAAAATTTAGAATATCCTAATCCACTTTTATCATTAGGATATCTTTGATGTTTAAGAATTTCTTCCAAGCCAATTTGACCTTTTTCGTATCTTTCTAAAACTCTTTTAAGTTGGACAATTTGAAAAGATAGAGATTCACAATTCTTACATACAAGACTTTGTTTTTCATTTATTAATTTATGTTTTTCATTTTCAATATTTTTTGTGAAAACAGAATTTTGTTCTTCTAAAAATGAAATTCTTTTCTTTTGTGCTGAGATGCTTTTATACAAAGTCTTACATTCTTTTAGAAGTTCATCTATAACTTCTTGTGCATCATTATCATAAACAGAAAAATTGCTACTAACCTCATTTTCTTCATCGGAGTGATGTGAAGTCATTAAAGCCATATTTGCACATTCATCGCTTTCCGACTCCGATGATGAACTTATCTCGTTATCGTCCCACGGAACATAAGCCTTTTTGTTCTTGAAATCCTTTTTGCCTTTGAATTTCCCTTTATTTGCGAGTTTCGGGCAATCCGGCTTTATGTGACCTTGTTCCACATTCGTAACATGTAACTTCTTGATTTGATGTGGATACTTCCTTTTTCCTGAAATGTCTATTCTTTTTAGAAAAAGAGGAATTTTTATTATTATTAAAAAACTTACCAAGCTTCTTTACTAGAAGCATGAAATTTTCGTCTTCGGAAGATTCGTCATTTTTGTCATCCTTTATGTCAATCTTCAAGGCAATTCCTTTGGACTTCTTGTCTTGACTTTCATGCTTCTCAAGCCTTCCAAGTTCCAGTTCATGTTCTTGAAGTTTGCCAAATAAGGAAGCGGATGTCATCGTTGAAAGACTCTTCTTTTCCGAAATAGCAGTCACCTTCGGTTGCCATTCTCTTGTTAAGGATCTTAGGACTTTCAAGTTGAGATCATCATTGGTGAAGGTCTTCCCGAGAGCAATCAAATGATTTGTTAGATGAACGAATCTCTTTTGTAAGGCAACAATGGATTCACCAGGCTGCATATGGAACATTTCATATTCTTGACTTAAAGTATTAAGTCTTGATCTTTTTACTTCGGTTGTCCCTTCATACGTTTCTACCAAGGTGTCCCAAATCTCCTTTGCTGATTTGCAATGTGATATACGGAAGAATTCGTCCATACTGAGAGCGCTTTGAAGTATGTTGATTGCTTTCTTCTCATTCAAAATTCTCTTCTTGTCATCTTCATCATATGAGGCTTTTATCTTTGGGGTTCCAACACCATTTACCACACTTGTAGGAACATGTGGACCAATTTCAACGGTTTCCCATATACAGTCTCCTTGAGCCTTAAGATGTGCCTTCATACGGATTTTCCAAAAATTGAAATATTCTCCAAAAAAGAGTGGTGGCTTGTTACTACTTCCACCATCTTTGAAAACCGGGTTGGTACTTGCGGAAGCCATACTGAATCGTTAGGAACAGGTTACCTTAACCTGCTCTGATGCCAATTGTAAGTTCAGAGTATGCCTAAGAGGGGGGGTGAATTAGGCTTATAGAAACTTTTTCAGATTTTTGGTTTTCTTTAATTTTTCTTTGGTTATGTTCTTGGTGATGGATGCAGTAGAAAGCATAAAGAAAGTGGACACCAAGATTTATAGTGGTTCCCTTCACAATCCGAAGGTACTCCACTCCCCTTTCCACATGAAAGAGAGTTTTCACTATTGTTTTAGAAAGTAGAACCTATCACACCATCAACCGGTGAGGCCTACAATCTAACAACAAAACAAACTAGTGTGCAAGAACAATCCTCTTGCAAAACACTAACCCTTGTGTCCAACAATCCTGGATCACAAGTCACAACAGACTATATTGTAATTCTTTTTATAATTTGAGTGTACAATAGTAATATCAATATAAAGATTGATCTTCTCCTTTAATCAGAATTCACAACTTAATCTCAATACAAGTGTTCAAACAAATGGATGTGAAAGGTTATGCACATATGAACACTTTTTGAATGTATTTGAAATTATTTGAAAAGTAGTGAATATGATTCAATGATTGTTTTTGAAAATTGTTGGAGGTGTTTTTTGATTTGAAATTATCAGAATTTATATGAGCCAAAACACCATTTCAAAAGGGTATATTAAAGTATAATTCAAAAGATGAAATGGTATAATAATCACACAACATTTGAATTCAAAACAAAGCAATTTTTTAGAAAACGTTCAGTGTTAATCGGTTAACCTATATGGTTAATTGGTTAACACTGGAATGTTAGGCCAGAAAATTTAAGTTTTGAAATGGTTAACCGGTTAACCCATATGGTTAATCGGTTAACACTATTATTTTTCAGAAAAATACTTAATAAAACAATGTTATACCAATTCCAATTGTTTCAAAAACATGTTCATGCATTATGATCAAATGATAAATGATTTGAACACTTGTATATCAATTAAATTAGAGAATTTTGATATACCATAACTTGTGTCCAAGTCTTGAAAGATGATCGAGCAAATGTACATGAAGCTTGAATTTTGATCACTTCCATAATACTTTGATCATGGTCTTTTGAAAGCTTTTGACTTTTTGCACAGATGAAATGAGATAGAGTCTTGTTGTTGTCATCATCAAAACCTTGAAGCCTTGAGATGAAATATGCTTCTACAAAATCAATTCACCATGAGCTCTTGGTTAACCTAAAAACCACATTTTGAACAAGTTCCATGTTGAAAAAAAATCCATTTGACAAGTGCAAGTTGGAGATTTTGACCTATGATTGAAAATGGTTTATAATCTCACTTTCCCAAAATACCCCTAACTTGTAAATCTCATAACTTGAGTTTCAAAAATCAGATGGAAGGCTTCTAATACAATTTGGAAAGATAATATCATGAGGAACAACTTTCATGTTCACAAAAAGTTCATATGAAACCTCCTTCTAGGTCAAAAATAGCTTGGAAGTCAGATGATTTTCACAGACAAATTTCAGAGGTATCTGAGGACCTGTAACTTGTCTGGACCATAACTTGAGTTCTATAAATCCAATGGAGGATTTCTAGTACTAAAATTAAAGCTAATAGCATCCTATACAAGTTTCATGTTGGCCAAAAATGGATATGAAACTTGCATCTTGACTTACATGGCTTGGAAGTTTGGCACTAAACAGGGGTTTTACCCTAGGAATCCTGACTTAGCAACTCCAACCATTCTTGATTCTTCTCAACTTGATCTCGAAACAACCTCTCATATTTCTTACCACATCATTTCATGATTTCAATGACCTAAAAGTAGGCTTTAATCTTCTTCAATTTCTCATTTTGGCCTAGGATTAACCAGATGAAACCCTAGTGACATCCACTTCAACTGTGGCTCTTGCATTTGATAAAATGACTTGATTGAGCTCCAACATGACCTTAAAGGCACTTCAATGAGCTCTAAACATACATTCTCTTCTTGATCAAGGCCTTATAATCTCTTATACTCTTCAAATGACCCCAGGTTAGGAGATAAGCCCCATACAAGCACTCAAACTTCCCAAGAACTCAAACCTCTGTCTGATGACCCTGATAACTTCTTAAGCTTGAATAATACCTCTGGTTAGGCTTCTCTTGACATGTATCACATTTGATCCCCTGCACAGGTGAACAATGCTATGATATGCAAATGCTATTATGATGATATGCTAATGCAATGAAAGATAAACCAAGTGAGAAAAAGGTTGGGCAAATTTTGGGGTGCCACAGAGGGCACTTCTTGGTAGTTGTTGTTGGGATAACTAGAAACCTCATAACTAGCTTTATGTGTTTCACTAGATGTTAAATGGTGTTGTCTGACCTTACAAGTTGTACTCTTTGTAGAGGGACATACATTATGACCAGTAGGACTCAACAAGTGACCAGTAGAGGGGATGGATCGATTGTGTTCTGTGACGTTGGACAGGCTAGATGGAACTAGTCTGAGGGCTATTAGACTGATGCATAGCTTCAAGATTTTGTCCTTAGTCATAAAGTCCATTAATAGAGCCTATGTTATTTGAGGCAAGTTGGTCTGTAGGGTCAGGTGACTGATTCTCACAAGATTTTACTATTAAGTTAGGAGCTGGATAGGTGGTAGGAACAGTGTTGTTATGACCTGAGGAAATGATGACAGGGCCAAGAGAGCTAGATGTAGGACAAGATGTAGAACCTGTGTGTTGAGACTCTGTAGAGGTATTCTTGGGAGTTTGGTGAAACAAATGGGAAAAAGGAAAGCTATGTTCATTGAAGGTAACATCCTTAGAAATGTACACTTTCACATCTTTGTTCAGACATCTAAAGTCTTTATGTTGGGGAGAGAGAGACCAAGGAACACACATTCTTGACTTCTTAGTTGAAGTTTGTATTTGTTATAAGGCCTAAGAATAGGAAAACATGAACATCCAAACACTTTCATTTTAGAGTAGTCTGGATCTTTGCCATACAAAGCATGAAAGAGTGAATTCAAATTCTGTAGGGTGGAAGTGGGAAGCCTATTGATGATGTGTAAAGTAGTAGAGAAACTATAGTCCCAATATGTAATAGGTAAAGAAGCATGAGCTAGTAATATAAGTCCCATTTCAACTATTTGTCTGTGTTTTCTCTCTACTATTCCATTTTGATGGCAAGTGTGTGGGTAAGTTAGCCTATGTGTGATCCCTAACTCTGTCAAATATTTAGTGAAGGTTCTAAACTCTCCTCCAAAATCATATTGAACAAACTTGATGGTAACACTGAATTGTGTTTGGACAAACACTGAAAAATTTTTAAAGGCATGTAAGGCCTTAGATTTTTGCTTAAGCATGTACATCCAGGTATATCTGGTGTGACAATCTACAAAGGCTATGTAGTTTATATATCCAAAGCTAGAAGGATTTGGGGAAAGGCCTCATAGAATAATATATATCATATCAAAAGGTTTGTGATAGACTGTTGTAGTTAGAGGGGCATACAGTTTATGTGTCTTGCCAAGATTACAAGAGGTACAAAATGAATTCCTATTTTTATTAGCATAAGAGATGTTACACAATTTAAGTATAGAAGAAACATAATTAAAATTGGCATGACCAAGCCTATGATGCCATAATGTGTTAGTATTACAAGTATCTATGCTATGAGAATTAGAATGAGAAACAAAATAGCTTTGAATACCATTAAAAGAACTAAAGTCGTTAGTGTGGCTGTGAGACCTTTTGAGATTGATAGGCAGCCGAGGAAAGCAATATAAGCCCCTAGCATCTAGGACTCCTTCAATAATGACTTGTTTGGAAGCCTGTGATTTATATAGCATTTATCAGGTAGGAACTCAAATATAACATTATTATCAATAGAAAACATTGAAACAAACAACAAGTTTCTAGTTATGGAAGGAACATGCAGGACATTAGCAAGGGTTAACACATAGGAGGGATTGGTTTTAGAGTGAAAGTGTGAGGACCTTATAGCTTGAATGGTAAGTGTTTGGCCATTTCCTACATAGATTTTATTGGTTCCTACATAAGGCTTTGTGTTTTGCAAAAGAAAGGTATAAGGTGTTAAATGATGAGATGCACTTGAGTCTGCAAACCAAGCCTAGGATTCTAGCTCGGATGGTAAGTGATATTTTTGAGTTTATGCTAATGGTCTACTTGTGGTAGCCATCATTGCAACAGTTTGAGAGTTCTGTGAGGCTTCAAAACTTGCTTCTTGCTTGTGAGAGTTGTTGTTGTTGTTGGTTGATCCATTTGAGGCATTGCTTGAGGTGGAAGGCATGAAATTTTCATCAAACCTATGCCACCAAGTTGTAACTTCATGTCCATTTTTGCCACAAAATTGACAGGTTAGGCAATTGCCAGATGTATACATATCTCTTCCTCTGCTTCGACCAAGGTAGAATCTTCCTTTGCCACAACTTGCAGAGTAAGATCCTCTAGAGTTGTTGACTTCTTGATTTGTATGTGCCACATTTGCTGCAATAGTGGTAGATGTTAATTCTTCACGAAACTTATCTAATTGTGCTTCTTGCACATAGAGTAGGGCTCCAACATCGCAAAGAGTAAGAGGTGAAGGACACCCATATATCTTCATAACAAAGGAATTGTATTCCTCAGAAAGTCCTTGCAATATTGAATCAACCTGGTCCTGTTCAGAAATGGAGTCACCAACAACCAAGAGAGAGTTAGCTATAGCTTTGATTCTCAAGACATACTCTGTGATAGATTTGGTTTCCTTCTGGGTGGATTTGAGTTCAACTCTCAACTGTCTAACCCTAGCTTTCATTTGGGCATTGAAAAATTGGTGAATCTTGTCCTAAAATTCATAAGATTGTTTACATTCAAGAACTCTTGGTAACACTGATTCATAAATTGTTTATAACAACCAGATAAACAGTGCTTGATCTTGCACAATCCAAGATTCATAATCCTCAAAAATCACACCTGTGACACGATCTTGATCAGACTTGAACTTCTGTGATATCTGCGAATTCATCACAAACTTGTACATTTTCTGAGATAGTGTTGGAATTAAATCAAGAAAGAAGTAGAAGTAGTGAGAAGATTTAGGATATAAATGGTATTAACTAGAAGCATTTAGAAACTACATATATTATCCATTAGCACTACACTTATAAATTAAGAAAAGAAAAGTAGTGGTCAGCCTGTATCACCGCCTAAATTAAATGCTTACATTTTAAGTAGCTTAGCCATTAAGTTTTGTGAATTCAAAGCCTATATAAAGGCGTGCAAGCTATGGATTAAAAATTATCAGATCAGAAAAATTAAAATACAATTGAGAAATTACTTCCTCTTGCTCTATCTCTATTTTGTGTGTTTATTTTTTTATTCAATATATGTCCCATTGATATCAAATTGGTATCAGAGCAGGTTAAGTCCTGCTAGTGTGAGTGTCAAAAAAAATATTTTTTTTGTGTGTGAGGAACAAAAGAGTTCTCGTTCTCTCAAAAACTAGTGTGAGTAATTTTTGAGAAAGATATGGCAAACAATTACAATTTTGTTTGGTCCGGTTCAAAATTAACCGTAGAGTTAGATTTCAGTTATTGGGAACTGTTGATGACAACACATTTAAAAGCTCACAATGTTTGGAGCTTTGTGGATCCTGGTTTACAACAAGGAGCTGATGAAGTTGCTCGTAGAAGGGACCAGTTGACACTTTCACAAATTCATCAAGGAATTGATTACTCAATATTTGGCAAAATAGCAAATGCCAAAACTGCTAAAGAAGCGTGGGACATATTGAAGCTGTCATATAAAGGAGTAGAGAAAGCTCAGAAGTCCAAATTACAATCACTACATAGAGAATATGAAAGGTACGAAATGTCAAATTCAGAAACAGTAGAACAATATTTTTCTCGTGTTATAAATCTCGTCAACAAGATGCGAGTATATGGAGAAGATATTCCAGATAGCAAAGTGGTAGAAAAAATTCTACGTACGATGCCGATGAAGTTTGACCATGTGGTGACTACAATAATTGAGTCCCACGATACAGATACTCTGTCTGTAGCAGAATTACAGGGAAGCATTGAAAGTCATGTTAAACGAATATTAGAAAAGACCGAAAAAGTGGTAAAAGAAGAAGCTCTAAAGAGTCAGGTAAATTTCAACAACACTTCTGAGTCAAGGTATATTGTAGAAGAAAGAGGTCAAAATACTTTCAACAGAGGAAAAGGAAATTATAAAGGCAGAGGCCGAGGAAATTATGGAGGAAGAGGACATGGCAACTTTAACCAATGGAGAGACAATAATTTCAGTTCATCCAATCAAGGAAGAGGTGGAAATAATTTTGGATACAACAATCGTGGTCGAGGAAACAATTTTGGATTTAACAATCGTGGTTGAGGAAGAGGTAACTACAACCAAGAAAGGACGAATTATAGTTGTTATCGCTGTGGAAAGTTTGGACACAAAGCAGCTGATTGCAGATACAAACATCAGGCAAATGTGGCAGAAAGTTCGTATCAAAATACAGGTGAGTACTTTGAAAATCCACAAAATTTATTTTTGGCCAGTAATACATTTTCTGAGGAAGAGGATATTTGGTATCTGGATACTGGCTGTAGTAATCATATGTGTGGGAAAAAGGAATTATTTTCTTCTCTAAACAAAACGGTAAAATCTACCGTGAAGTTTGGAAATAATTCAAATATTCCAATTTTGGGGAAAGGCCGAATTTCTATCAGGTTGAAAGATGGAACTCAAAACTTTATTGGTGATGTTTTCTATGCTCCTGGTCTTCATCATAATCTCTTGAGTATGGGAAAACTGTCGGAGAAAGGTTACAACATGCAGATTCACAATGGTTTTTGCAAGTTGATGGACAGAAATGGAAGATTTATCACAAAAGTAAGAATGACATCGAACCGCTTATTTCCTTTGAAAATTCAACATGAAAAACTTCCTTGCTTGAGTTCTATTATTCCAAATGATGATTGGTTGTGGCACATGAGATTTGGTCACTTTCATTTTTCTGGCCTGAATTACTTGTCAAGAAAAGAATATGTTTCTGGATTGCCTGTTGTGAATATTCCAAATGGAGTATGTGAGACTTGTCAAATTGGAAAGAAGCATAGAGATTCATTTCCAACTGGAATGTCTTGGCGAGCAAAGAAGCTGCTAGAGATAATTCATTCAGACTTATGTTCAGTGGAAATACCAACACCAGGTGGCCGTAAGTACTTTATTACTTTTATTGATGATTTTAGTAGAAAGATTTGGGTGCATTTCTTGAAACAAAAATCAGAAGCATGTGATGCCTTCAAGACATTCAAGGCGTTTGTAGAAAAACAAAGTGGTTGTAGAATCAAAGCTTTGAGAACAGACAGAGGCCAAGAATACCTCGCTGGTACAAGTTTCTTTGAACAACATGGAATTGAGCATCAATTAACAACAAGGTACACACCTCAACAGAATGGAGTTGCTGAAAGAAAGAATAGAACAATCATGGATATGGTGAGATGCATGCTGAAGGCCAAACAGATGCCTAAGGAATTTTGGGCAGAAGGTGTTGCTACTGCAGTTTATATTTTAAACAGGTGTCTTACAAAGAGTGTTCGAGAAAAGACTCCCGAAGAAGCTTGGAGTGGAAGAAAACCATCAATCCGACACCTTAGAATTTTTGGATGTATTTCATATGCTCATGTACCAGATCAATTGAGAAAGAAGTTAGATGACAAAGGAGAAAGATGTATCTTTGTTGGTTATAGTTCAAACTCAAAAGCCTATAAGCTTTACAATCCAAAGACAAAGAAGGTGATTATTAGTCGAGATGTGACTTTTGATGAAGGGGGAATGTGAGATTGGTCCTCAAAGTCACAAAAAGATCCAATAGTAACTTCAAATGATTACGAAGAGGTGAATGAATATAATCTAACACCTGATGAGCCAGAGACATCCAACAGACAACAAACAACGCCTGATGAGCCAGAAACATCCAACAGGCAACAAAGGCCACGTAGATTACCGGCCAGATTGCAAGATTGTGTTTTGGGTAATGATAATGACCCATCTGATGAGGAGATTATCAACTTTGCTTTATTTGCAGATTGTGAGCCATTTATTTTTGAAGAAGCAGCTAATGATGAAAATTGGAGAAAATCTATGAATGAAGAAATCAATGCAATTGAGAAGAATCAAACATGGGAGTTGACAGAGTTACCTGCAGACAAGAAAGCTATAGGAGTGAAGTGGGTATACAAGACAAAGTACAAACCCAATGGTGAGATTGATCGGTATAAAGCAATGTTGGTGGCAAAAGGATACAAGCAAAAACCAAGTATTGATTATTTTGAAGTATTTGCACCTGTTGCAAGGTTAGATACAATTAGAATGCTTATTTCGATATCAGCTCAAAATAGTTGGAAACTACATCAAATGGATGTTAAGTCTGTATTTCTTAATGGTAATCTGGAAGAAGAAGTCTATGTTGAGCAACCTGCAGGATATGTTGTAAAAGGAAAGGAGGATAAAGTCTATAGGTTGAAAAAAGCATTGTATGGCTTGAAGCAGGCACCAAGAGCTTGGTATAACAAAATTGATTCTTATTTTGTGAAGAATGGTTTTTAGAGATGTCCTCACGAGCACACGTTATATATCAAATACATGGATCCTGGAGATGTCCTTATTGTGTGCCTATATGTTGATGACTTGATTTTCACTGGAAATAATTCAGAAATGATTACAAAATTCAGGGAGGCTATGATTCGGCATTTTGAAATGACAGATTTGGGCCTAATGTCTTATTTCCTTGGCATTGAGGTCTTCCAACAAGATGATGGAATTTTCATTTCTCAAAAAAAGTATGCAAGTGATATTTTGAAGAAGTTCAAGATGGAACACTCAAAGCCTGTTTACACACCTGTTGAAGAAAAGTTAAAGTTGACAAGAGAAAATGATGGAAAAAAGGTAGACTCAACCCAATAAAAAAGTTTGATCGGAAGCCTGAGATATTTGATTGCGACAAGACCAGATATAGTTTATGGAGTTGGATTGCTCAGCAGATTCATGGAAGAACCATATGTTAGTCATTGGCAAGGAGCTAAAAGGATTCTTCGTTATATCAAAGGTACACTGACTGATGGAATTTTTTATGCTAGTAATAATGAAGTTGAACTTGTTGGATACACAGATAGTGATTGGGCTGGAGATATAGAAACAAGAAAAAGAACGTCAGGATACGCATTTCATTTAGGAACAAGTGCAATTTCATGGTCTTCGAAGAAACAACCAATTGTTGCACTTTCTACTGCTGAAGCAGAATATATTGCAGCAACCAGTTGTGCTACTCAAACCGTATGGATGAGAAGAATTTTAGAAGTGATACATCAGAAGCAGAATAGTCCTACAAAGATATATTGCAACAACAATCGGCAATTGCACTAAGTAAGAATCTGGTTTTTCATGGACGTCCCAAGCACATTGATATTCGGTTTCATAAGATAAGAGAGTTGATAGCAGAGAAAGATGTGGTGATCGAGTACTGTCCCACTGAAGAACAAACGACATATATATTTACAAAGCCTCTAAAGATTGAGTTATTTTACAAGTTGAAGAAGATGCTTGGAATGATAAATATGAAAGCTTGACTTAAGGGAGGCAATGTTGGAATTAAATCAAGAAAGAAGTAGAAGTAGTGAGAAGATTTAGGATATAAATGGTATTAACTAGAAGCATTTAGAAACTACATATATTATCCATTAGCACTAAACTTATAAATTAAGAAAGGAAAAGTAGTGGCCAGCCTGTATCACCGCCTAAATTAAATGCTTACATTTTAAGTAGCTTAGCCATTAAGTTTTGTGAATTCAAAGCCTATATAAAGGCATGCAAGCTATGGATTGAAAATTATCAGATCAGAAAATTTAAAATACAATTGAGAAATTACTTCCTCTTGCTCTATCTCTATTTTGTGTGTTTATTTTTTTGTTCAATATATGTCCCATTGATATCAGATAGAATCACTCCTTCAACTTGTTGATTCCAAAGAAGATAGTTGTTTTCTTGCAGCTTAATAGAGAGTTTTAGTCTGAAAGAGTTCGTGGATTTGGAGGCAGGAAAGCCATTGAATGTTTTTGGTATGGCCAGAAAATTTAACGCAACAGAATAATAGAGATGCAGAATATGGTTTCACTAAATTGTATTAAAGAGGTTACAACTTAAAAAAATTTTCTCTGCTATATTCAGCAAATATGGCTAACATGCCATTTGAAGGAATTAAAGGAAAGGACAGAAGAAAAAGATAATGGTGAGTACTACTCCACCAACAGAATTACAAGGGAGAGAGAGATTTGATTACCAAATTTTCCACACCCACTAATCTCTTTGTTGTTCCCTTTTATGCTCACTCAAATAGAATATTTTCTGTTTTCCTTTCTCTCTCGTACGCTTCTCCTTATTTGCACCAATGGTGGATCAATTGCCACCTGTCCATTAGTGTGATTTGCCTCTAATTCTATTATTTTGTCCTTTGTGCCCTCATGATTAATCTCAATCATAACATTACTCCCTCCATTAAAACTAACCTTGTCCTCATGGTTAAGATTTGGATATTTGTCCTGAAATTCAGACCAATTTTCCCATATTGCAGCTGACCTAGGCAGACCCTCCCACTGTACCAGCACCTGTGGGATTTGTTGTTGTTGCTGCAGAATCACACGGGACTGAGTGATAGTCTGAGGCATCAAAATAGGACCCAACTCATTCGTCGTCAAGGGTAGAGGTAGATAATGGACATTGTGCTCACCCTTGCAAGGTTTCAAAGCCGACACGTGGAAAACTGGGTGAATCTTTGCCGTAGGGGGCAGTAATAACTTATAGGCAACAGGACCAATCTTGGCAATAATTTGGAAAGGACCAAAATAGTGTAACCCCAGTTTTTGATTCCGTTGTAAGGCAATGGAATGTTGACGGTAAGGTTGGAGCTTAACCAATACGTGGTCACCCACTTGGAATTCCAAGACCCTTCTCTTGGAGTCTGCAAACTTCTTCATTGTTTGCTGAGCTTTGGACAGATTTTCTTTGAGTAAAGCCAAGACCTTATCATGTTCTTGTAGTAACGTTTGGAGTGAAGGGGGATCTAACGGGCTGCTGTCATACTTAATTAGCATAGGAGGATCTCTGTCGTATACTGCTTTGAACGGACACATACCGATGCTGGTGTGAAAAGCTGTATTGTACCATAATTCGGCCCATGGAAGCAATTTGGACCATGCCTTAGGGTTTTGACTCGTAAAGCAACGTAAGTACATTTCCAGGCATTTGTTGACAACTTCATATTGTCCGTCTGTTTGGGGATGATATGTTGTACTCATGGCAAGAGTAGTACCACTTAACTTGAAGAGTTGTTGCCAAAATTGACTAGTAAAAACTTTGTCCCTATCCGATACAATTGATTTAGGGAACCCATGGAGTTTAACCATTGTATTGATAAAAATCTCAGTAACTTTGGCAGCTGTGTAATCACTTTTCAGAGCAGTAAAATGACTATACTTAGACAGACGATCAACAACAACAAGAATAGCCGAGTATGCATTTGAATTAGGCAAACCTGTTATGAAATCCATAGAAATATCCTCCCAAATTTGAGCTGGAATAGGAAGAGGGTGTAGCAGGCCTGCTGGACGTGCAGTGGATGCTTTAGCTTGCTGACAAACCAAGCACTGAGATACAAAATCCTTGATGTAACAGTTCATGGTTGGCCAATAAAATTGAGAGGCTAATCTGGCCTTGGTACGGCTGATACCAGCATGCCCACCAAGAGGGGAAGCATGAAACTCTTGGAGTAACAATTCAATAATTTGTCTATCCGCAGGAATGACCAACCTAGAATTCCAAAACAGGATGTTGTGACATACTTGGTAATTAGCATCCAGACAATGCCCTGAGAGACAATGATTTCGTATGTTAGCCAAATGAGGATCGTGATTGATAGCATCATGAATTATAGTTAGCACAGCAGCGTGTGGGGTAGAGAAATCCATGAAGAATGAGCGAGACAGGGCATTGACAGCAAGGTTTTCACAGCCCGGTTTATATTCAATAGTAAAATCATACCCGAGAAATTTGTGCAACCAATGTTGTTGTTCCGGTGTTTGGATGGTTTGATCCGTCAAAGCCTTCAAACTTTTTTGATCTGTCTTGATTGTGAACTTGTGACTGATAAGATAATGACGAAACTTCACCATAGCTTCGGTGATAGCATAGAGTTCGCGCACATAAGCAGACTGTTCATGCATCCTTGTGGACAACTTTTTAGAGAAGTACGCAATTGGGTGTTTATCTTGGCTTAACACTGCACCAATACCAGAACCCAAAGCATCAGTTTCAAGAATAAATTGTTGATGAAAATTTGGAAGAGCAAGTACTGGAGCTACTGTCATTGTTGTCTTGAGCTGCTTGAAAGCAATGGTTGCTTGGTTATTCCATTGAAAAGCATCCTTTTTCAATAATGATGTCAATGGTGCTGCAATAGAGGCATATCCTTTAATAAAGCGATGATAGTAACCGGATAACCCTAGAAAACCACGTAAGTGTTTAATACTTGTGGGAACAGGCCAATATAAAACCGCTTTGATCTTGGAAATATCCATTTCTACGCCTTGACTAGATATTGTGTGACCCAAGTAATTTACCTTTGTCAACCCAAAGCAACATTTAGACAGTTTAGCGAATAAGGTATGATGTCTCAGCAAGGTGAGGACCACTTCAAAGTGTTCAAGGTGGGTTGCCCAAGAGGGACTGTAAATGAGTATGTCATCGAAGAACACCAATACGGATTTTCTGAGTTGCTCTTTGGAAACTTGATTCATTAAGCTCTGAAATGATGCCGGCGCATTAGACAAACCGAACGGCATAACTAACCATTCATACAATCCTTGATGAGTACGGAAAGCTGTTTTAAATCGATCCTCGGATTTGACTAAAATTTGATGGTATCCAGAACGTAGATCCAGCTTAGAGAAGTAAGTGGCACCAAACAATTCATCTAGCAATTCATCCACAGTAGGGATGGGAAAGCTGTCTTTAACCGTGATAACATTCAAAGCACGGCAATCGGTGCAAAAACTCCATGTACCGTCTTTTTTTTTTACGAGTAAAACAGGTGAAGAAAAGGGGCTCGAGCTGGGTTGAATAATACCCTGGTCCAACATGTCCTTAACCATTTTCTCTATTTGTTCCTTTTGACAGTGCAGGTATCGATACAGACGTACCTTAACTGGGTTACTGCCCTCCAAAAGAGGTATAGTGTGGTCTTGTTCGCGGGGTGGTGGCAAGCCCTTAGGTTCTCCAAACACATCCATAAAAGATGCAAGTAAACTCTGCAAGTCTGATGACATATCAGAGGGCAAGGATATGGTAGTTGCTTCGTGATGAGCAACAGTATTAAACTGCAACATGAATGAAGTATCGATGGAGTGAGTGTTATGAAGACGACGAATGTGATGAAACTGAGCTTGACTTACAAAGGGTGACTTATCACCATGGAGTGTGATAAAGGCATTTTGCAAATAAAATCTAATAGATAATGCATCATAATCGGCGATGTGTGGACCTAGTGTTTTCAACCACGGTGCGCCCAAAACCAAATCGACACCGGTAAAAGATAGTAAGTATACCGGAACATGTAACACATGGCCTTGGATAGAAATTGGTAAGTCTGGAATATATCCCTCTGAATTCAATTTACTACCATTACCCACAAGGACTAGAAATTTACCTGCAGAATGAATGAGAAGTTTTAGAAAGTGAGCAATCCTTGGTTGCAGGAAATTGTCAGAACTTCCACTATCCAATAAAATTTGAATCTCAACACCCTGAATATTCCCTTTGAATCGCATGGTACCTGCCCCAATAGATCCATGTAGAGCATTGAGTGAGAGAAGATGTTCCACGGATGAACTTAGTTCGTCAATGGTAAGAGTTTGGTAGATATGGTCAGAAATATGGTCATTACGATCATCATCGTCTACTTGTAGTAAGTAAAGGTGTTTATTGGGACATTTGTGGGACATGGTGAATTTGGCATCACAATAGTAACATAAACCTTTCTCCCGGCGGTGGAGGATTTCTATAGGCACAAATTGTTTGACATTGGGGTTTTTTGGTGGGTTAAATGGTGGTTTGGCCGGTGGTGTTGGAAGCAAAGGGGGTAGGGTCGAGTTTTTGGAGTTGGATGAGGGGTAAGGTTTGGTGTGTTGGTTAGGGTAAGTGTTTTTTGTCTGTGTAGTGTATTTTTCCTCAAATAATTTGGCTAGGGCAAGGGCTTTGGAAATGGAATGAGGTGTTTGAGCTATAACATCTCTTTTGATGTCTGGTTTGAGTCCACTGAGGAAACAATCCAAAATGGAAGCTGAACTGAGGCCATGTACACGGTTAGCTAAAGCAGTAAATGAGGTGTAATAAGCAGCAACAGAGGTGGATTGGATTAATTTGAACAGGGCTTGGCTAGGAGATTCATATGGGAATGGTCCGAATTCCAGTTCTAAAGCCCTAGTGAAAGCAGCCCAAGATTGGAAAGGATTGTTTCGTGCCATCATCTGGAACCAAGGCACAACATCCTTCTCCATGTGAATCGCAGCAATAGTGAGACGTTGAGGATCTGGTGTTTCATAATACTCAAAAAATTATTCCGATCTAAAGATCCAGTTCAAAATATCGGAGCCATCAAAACGGGGAAAATCTAATTTGACATTTCTGACCTGAAACGGTGGGTTCGACGACGACGTCAACGTGGAAAATCCCGACGAGTTCCTTCCACCTGGCGAGGCATTACCCTGTTGCAGCGAACTCAATCGTGCTTTGATGCATTCCATTCGTGCTCGATCGTCACTGCGATTACGAGCTGCTTCTTCACAAATGGCTTGGAGCATGGCAGTGAGTGTTGCGATCGCTGTTTCCATGGTCTTCATACGAGTGTTTTCTGCCATCAGAGAGGTGGTCGATGAAAGCACCAAATGGCATGGTCAGAAAATTTAACGCAACAGAATAATAGAGATGCAGAATATGGTTTCACTAAATTGTATTAAAGAGGTTACAACTTAGAAAAATTTTCTTTGCTATATTCAACAAATATGGCTAACATGCCATTTGGAGGAATTAAAGGAAAGGACAGAAGAAAAAGATAATGGTGAGCACTACTCCACCAACATAATTACAAGGGAGAGAGAGATTTGATTACCAAAATTTCCACACCCACTACTCTCTTTGTTGTTCCCTTTTATGCTCACTCAAACAGAATATTTTCTGTTTTCCTTTCTCTCTCGTACGCTTCTCCTTATTTGCACCAAAGGTGGATCAATTGTCACCTGTCCATTAGTGTGATTTGCCTCTAATTCTATTATTTTGTCCTTTGTGCCCTCATGATTAATCTCAATCATAACAGTTTCTTGAGATTGTACAGGATTTTTGACAATTGATTCTTGATTTTCTTCAGACGCTACTTTTGAGCTTGAAACAAGATCTTGACTTATACGAATCTTGAATAGCAAATAAAATGAAAACAGAGTAAAATTAATTGAGCAGGAAAGCGCAAAAGGTCGATCATGCGAATGATAACATGTTAGAGTTTCATGAACTTCATCCTTCACTCAGTGAAGATGATTACAACAGAGAAAAGAAAGAGATTCACTCAGTGAAATTGAAAAGCAAGGAAGATGCAAAGAATAAAGTAAAGAAAAATACTATTATTGATATCATCCAATTGTACAAGACTAAACTTATATAAGCATGGAGACTAAACCCATACAAACTGAGCTGTCAGTTACAAACCTAACAAAATTAGTTATACATAAACTATAACCTTCGTATTGATGCATACTGATATTTCAGCAATATTCATCTCTAACATTTAGAAACTTCCAACTAAAATATCAAACACAATACAGTAGTAGTAACTGTACTGAAAACCAGGTTTAATAATCAAATTCAAACATTATCTCATATTGATGCAAATAAAAAAAATAGTCCACTTTAAATATTTATTTACTTTTTATTCTAAAAGTGCAACAACATAATTTAGGCAGAAATCCATATCTTTGAATATTTTCTATAAAAATGATTCTTAAAGTTCACGTGGACCTATCAAAACCAAATGATAACAAAGTTCAAACGAAGAAATCACTGGTTTCATTTTTAGAACTATTCTAGTATAAGCTAGAACTACTACTGATTGAGTAATATATGAATTATTCCATAAAAAAAAGTGATTATTCATGCAGTGAAATGAAAAAGGAAGAAAACATAAAGAACAAGTAATTGATAAGAAAATTAGTGGCTATATGAATCTGACAATAATTCTTTTTTCGTGGTCCACTAACTTACTAGTTAAAGATAAATTGTGGACTAGTTTATAGAAATGTGGAAAATCAATCAATTTAATTCTTGAAATTGTTCCATAGAATTAATGTGTTCGAAAAGTTGTAATGTGAAATTCAATAATCTTGAAAATAAATTGATTGGACCTGTAATCTTTCATTTAGATAAAGAAAAAAACTATAACTACGACAGGTTCACCAATTATATATCAACAACAACAAAAGGTACTCTCTTGGATATTGACTACTAATATATTTAACTATTTCAAATAAATTTAAATTTTGATTTTACTTAATTATTCATATTTGTTATTGATATATTTTTATTAAATGTATAATAAAAATAATGATATTTATAATATTATTTTGATTATATAATAGGGGAAATTAATGATAAATTAAAAACTAAAAATAAATTTTTAATATAGCAGTGGGTGCAGGGATGAGATTAACATGAGTAAAATAGAGGTAAAAATATATTTTCATTAAATGTATATAGAATGAAGTAGTTGGTGTGTGAATAATTGTGGTTTGTTGTAATTTATTTTCAACCATTAAATTTGTGAGAATGTTCATGATAGATTCATGTATATAGAATTTTTTCTTCCCTGGGGGCAAAAGTTCAAATAACTAATGTTTAATCAAATCTATTTTGTATTACACTCATCTTAAATTTTGAACTGATCTAGATGTTGAAGTACTAACCATGCAGGTCCAACCTACTCCGCAGTTAAGGAGATAAGCACAATCGTTCAAGATACTTGGAGCCATCAATAAAAATCGACTTCTGATTTCCGTGAATTTTCATCTTCAAATCAATCTCGATTTGTAACAAGCAACGGAAGAAACATAGACAGTAACTCGAGTAGTCATGTTTAAGATCTTTAGCACATATCTTGAATTAAACGATCATTAAATATCATTTGTTAGTTCCATGTTTCTATGATTGTCCATGGTTCTATGATTGGCTAAACAAAGGGGGAGTGAAGTGTTGTTATCTGCTGCAATGGTGTTACTTGCTGAATGCAACTGTTAAGGGGGAGCTTGAGGAGCAATGTTGTTACTTGATGAATGCAACTATTAAGGGGGAGCATGATAGTTTGTGAAGCTGGATGTTTTTGAGAAAAACTATTGTTTTTGCCCTGATAAGTTTGGTTGGTTGTTTTAGCCAAAATTTGCCAAAGGGGGAGATTGTTAGTTCCATGTTTCTATGATTGTCCATGGTTCTATGATTGACTAGATTTTGGTAAAACATGATTCTGCACTGATGTCAAGCTGAATGTTATGACATCCATATGCTGTCATGACAGAACTGCTGTCATGTGTTTTTAATCAGGATGTCATTACCAATGTCATGACATCGTTGTCTGATACAGCAGGAGCTGTGGTAACAGAACTGCTGTCATGTATTTTAATCAGGATGTCATTACCAATGTCCTGATATTACTGTCTGGTACAGAAGGAGCTGATGACAGAACTGCTATCATGTAGTTTAAACAGGATGTCATGACATCGCTGTCTGGTACAACAGGAGCTGCTGTTTTATATCACTTGACAGAAGTGCTTTGGATATACCTCATCAGTATGTGCGGGCCAAAGAGATTTATTACGAACAAAGTGCAGATTTAATTGGTGTTCATAAAAAGGATCTTTGAGACTTTTTAGGAAACTATAATATGCTTGTTTCTACTGTTGTGAAGAAGATTCTGCACGAGTGTTCAGTAGGGTGAGTTTAGTCAGCTAAGAACAAAGTGCGTTGGATGTCATGATGGATGTTATGACTTCAAGCGTATGACATCAGGGCGTGTGCTTAAGTTTACTGTTATATTGCAAAAGGAAACTCAGACTATACTTCAGGAAACTTGTTATGGCTCCTTAGTTATCTCATGTGAGATTCTAGTCAGGGCTGGGCATAACATGAAGCAGCTGTGACCTAATTTGACAGCACCTTGAATTATGGAAAGTGGTTTAACTTGGTTAAACCTAATGTTTTTTACTTTTGACCAGGCCAAGCCTAGTCTGCAGTGATATTTAAGGAGGAGCAGAAGCAAAGGAAAGAAAGCACTCACATCAAGAATAACTAGAGTGTAAAATAAAGGTTTAGGGTTTGAGAGTCCCGTGTGTGTGTCTTTGTAAGTCACCCTTTGTATCTTTGGATACATTATGGTAGACATATTTGTGAGTGAAGAGTTATGTTCTTCGCGTGTATTTTGGTGTCTTAGGAATACTTGTGAACCAAACAATTATCTGCTGCATGATTGCATTGGTCTAGTGTTTTTAAGCCGATTGTTCACTCAAAGCTTTTAAGAAAGAGTGTATTGTCCTTGATTGAAGCTGTTAAGCAAAATCAAGTATTGTGACTTTGAAGAGTGTCTTCTAAAGTTTGTTTTTTGTATTGAATTGTTTACCACTGCGGTGATTGAGGGGGAGCGAGCGGAGTCTCTTGTCTAATGGATTCTAGGTAGAAATTGCATTAGGTAGAGATTAAGTGAAGAGTTGTAAACGGGGGAGTTTAGCTCCGAATTGATTATGTTAATAGTGGATTTACTTCCTGGCTTGGTAGCCCCCAGATGTAGGTGAGGTTGCACCGAACTGGGTAAACAATTCATTGTGTTATTTATCTTTCAGCATTTACAATTCTGCACAATTTAAATGGTTAGATAAATAGTCTGTCTGTCTACTGATGTTACAACAGATGTCATGACATTGATCATGACATTGGTACAATTTAAAGCAATTTAAATTGGTCATGGTCTATCCTCGTCCTTGTTTCAGCAGAAATCAATGTTCTTTGCATCTCTTAGAACATATGAGATCTGCATACCAGAATTTCATCATTGATCGAAAATTTTCGTGATATCGCGTTACCTAGCACATGTCCTTCGTCAGACTACTTTATACTCGTAGCTGACATTAGCATTTACCAAAGTAAAGATCAATTAGAATCAAGATATCTGGATCTTGAGAAGATCAATGGAATTCCAAAATTCAATTTACCTCTAATCCTTATAGTTACCATCGTTGATCATAACCTAACTGGATTCCTTATAGATGATGGAAGCTCTCACAATATCCTATACACATGTACAATAAATCTATTATGCATCAAGCAAACAGACATGAATCTCTAGAGCGAAGGAACTCCATTAGCATTCAATGACTTGATAAAGATAATTTTCAACTTTTTGGTAATACCGTATCAGAGCGCCTTCAGAGGTATCCTAGGAAGATTTTCCTAGCAAAACTAGATGCATTGGCATCCCCGATCCAACTGAAGTTAGCTTATCATGACGAAGAAGGAAAGCTAGGTACATTGAACTCCGATGTGAATGAGGTGAAGTAGATCAAGGAAATCATCCAAAAGAACCTTCTAGTGTTGGTTGCAACCTCAGAAGCAGAAGCAGAAGTATATCTGAGGGTTCCTGATGCGTTAGACCTAGACACATGTGGTGATGTGGTTCGACCGATTCCAGATGTTGATTTCGATTCTGTCCAGCTCGAGGAGAATCCTTCGCAGTGAATAAAAATAGGCTCCGGACTTCCTTTGGAAGTAAGAACCGCTCTAATTAAAGGCCTAAAAGATAACTTCGATCTTTTCTCTATAACACCACATGAGATTCCTGATAATGATCCTAGTGCAGCGCGTAACACCCAATCCCCGAATATTAATTAAAATAAAAACATGCAATAAACATATTTAAGCAACAAAGGTGTCACACATCTCACTCAAATAATCATGCTTTCAAAAAAACTTTTTATAACAACGCAGCGGAAATCAACTCAAACATGTTTATAATATCTCAACAAAATAAAACACTCGATTAATGAAATTAATCCAACAACTCAAAAACGTCAAATAAAACATTCTAACCCGGTGCTACAGATCAGAGCACTGATACAACTAATTAACACAAAAAACAGAAAATAAGTGAAAAGAGCTCAATGCCCTCTTCCAGCTCAACATCAACTATTCCTATACTTGATTATTTGTACTTCCGAAGAGCACAGGACACCACAAAACAACAAAAGAGGGTGAGAATAACTTTACAGGTGCATTACACAACAAAGATAGTCATACATAACATCAATTATCATTCTCACATAATAATTCATAAAACAACAATGACAATAACAATGTAAATGTAATCATACAATGTACTCCTTCTCCAAGAATGCATGTGGTACCAAGGTTTTGATTTCAGAGATGTGTTACTGATTTATCCATGTTTTCGGTTCCTCTGTAGAAGACATTATTCTCTCTGAACAATGAGACCGTCGTCGGCTCTCTCTGAGCACTTGACCTCGTCAGACCAAAGTCCTACCTATCTCCAATATACATGAATGCATGGGACTCAACAAAAATTCTCATAACACATATGCAATAATTAAACTCAAAAATCAAAGAAACAACATCCATCACTCATACTCAAAAAAATGTTCTATCTGAAAACAAGGTTTTTTTTTACCATAATTTGTCAATGCAAGGCCAATATGGTAGTTGTCTCTGAACTATTTTTAAGTTCAAATTTTAACTTAAATTGAACTATCTTTCTTGGAATTTTTTAACTCAATTCTCATGTTTTAATAGATTCATTTCTTGTTCTTGTGCGTTTCTTCAATTATATTGAAAATACCTTTGGATTCTTTGATGTATATGTTATTGCGCAGAATATAGGCATAAAACATCAATGATTAAGACACAAGTGAAGTGGACAAGAAAGCCAAAGAAAAGAAGAGGAATCAGCATGTTCGTTGTGCGAACACCGGCGAGCAGCCAACGAATATTCACTGTGCAAAGTTGCAGCGTGGTCCCAGCGAAGAGGAGACCTTGGATGGTAGTAGGAAAATGACCATAAATTTGTTGTGCAAACTTGTAGTGAAGAAGTTCGTCGGGCGAAGAAGTGTTTGCACTGCGAACTTAGATATTTTCCAAGGGCAGTTTAACTATTCCCGAGGCACTTGAAGTGCTTAAAGGAGGTCTTCATTGTGCGAAGTAGGTGTTCGCTAGGCGAATAAGATAAATTTTTGTTTTACTATATATGTACTTTTCTCACCTTTTAGAATATAACTTTTGTACAACTTTTATAACATATATCAGAATTTTATCTCTCTTTATTCCAAGCATATTCTAGAGAGAGAAACAAAAACCCTAAGAGGGAGAAGGTAAGAGCTTCAATTTCTTGTTGGGTTTGGATGTAATCTTTTGATACCTTATATATTTCATCTAATATATGTTTTTGAACTAGTTTTGATTCAATATTGATATTGTCTTTAATTTCTTATTTGTTAGTCTTGACAAAACCTTTTCAAATCATAGATCTTAGATATTCATCTATCAATGAGAAACCTTTTGACATAGTCGTGTAAGCTTATTTGAAAAAAGTGTGAGTATGAATGTGAAAAACAAAATAAAAAGAATGCTTGTTTGAAAAAGAAAAATAGAGAATGAAATAATTTTGCAAAAGGAAGTTTGAGAAGGTTTACAATTGAGAAAAGGAAATGGTGAAAAGAAGTTGGAATGTGTAAATACCATGTATAGTGAATGTTTCTTTTACATTGGCAATTTTGATTCAATGGCCTTTAGAAATAACCCTTTGTTGTGAACCTAACCAAGCTATAACCTTAAAAGCCCTTAGTGATCTCTTGCTTCTATGATTTCATTTTTGATTGATTAGATGAATGTATGAATTGGATTGTTATTTTCATTGTTTGTCAGGTGAGTGAAATTGCCCAGCGGTTGTAGACGCGTTAATTTTTTCATTCTTATGTTGAAGAGGAGTGTTAGAGTTATTTAAGTATGAGAATTTAGTGGTTATTTGAAACATTGCATGATATTTGTTTAATAACTAAATTCTTTGTTATTGTTCAATTCTATTGAGTGGTAAACATTGCTTGTGCGTATTCTCATGCTTAACTAAATCCTCTTATTTGAGCAAATCTCTCTTGTTTGAACTTGAACTGTTATCCCTTTTGAAATTCTAGCATAGCAAATTGAAGATGTCCTAACAACATGCCACAACATTATTTTCTGCATAACTTTAAAACAAGGGCAGAGTAATCAAGCTGACACTCTAAATATCAACAACAAAATCACGACAGATGTTTCAACATGTTAATTAATAAGAAAATATTGAACTGTAAATTTGCAGAATGATAAATAACAAAGATATGTTAATCCAGTTCGGTGCAATTCATCTACATCTGGGGGCTACCAAGCCAGGAAGAAGAATCCACTATCAGTAGTATATTTTTATGTAAACAACCTCTGGTTTACAATAAACAACCTCTGATTTACATATCACTACCCAATGAAAAATTTATCATTAGAAACCCCATCTAATTGATAAGAGAAACTCATCTCACTCCCTTTAATCACGTCGTGTGATATCTAACAGTTATAGTCACAATAACTGTATTATTTTACTTGAAAGCCCTCTCTTTCAATACAAAGTTCAGCCAAACAACCTTGACTAACAAACCTACTTGGATTTGCTTCAAAGCTTCATCCAATAACAATATACAATTCATTACCTAAAGGTTTCTGAATATGTATAAACATTTATGTCTACCACAACGTATCCAACCGATACAAAGGGAGACTTACAACACAAGAAAGCCTACGACTCTCAAAACCCTAAACCCTTATTTTCTACTTTACAAAAGTGTTACAAAGGATTTTTTTTTAGACCTAGGTCTAAGTCTTCTTTTATAACCTTCTGCAGTCTTGGGATTCAAATCTTTTGTCCTTGATTCACTGCTAAACACGCCTTGAATATTGGAACAGAATTAAAACAACCTGCTATGACAGTTATGATGTCGAATCTTCATGCTGGGACATTTCATTCGACATCTTTGGTCTGGAGAAGATTTCTTCAAAATAGAACCTCTTGTTCAACATTATGTTTTACCAAAATTTAGTCAAATCCTTAGAGCTTTCAATCTCCCCTTTTTGAAATTTTTTGGCCAAAACGTTCTTCAAATCGATGGTGCATGCAGTGGGAAAACATGAAGTTAGTTTTGAGGGAGAAGATAATTTCTAGACACTCTCCTTATTCATGTTGAGGAACATCAGAAAGAATATGCATGCTACTCTTCTCACCCCGTGATATAGAGTACACATAACATGTAACTCAGATCATAAAACACAACTTGCTTCATATCTCTGATAACAAAACACAATCCCAGGATGTTAGAACCCAGAATGTTAGAACATCCTTTGAGACATTTTTGCAAACCAACAACAAACAAAATGCACACACATAACTCACAGCAAAAAGCAGCAACATGCAACCATTCTCCCCCTTTTTAGCCAAAAATTGGCAAAAATGACCAATATAGACCCAAACCCAAACTAAACATACCCAAAGGCGGATAAATCCCATTAGTGCTCAACTCAACAAGGAAGATGTCCTGAAAATCAAGTAGCAAGAACCTCCTTAAATACTGATGAAGCCGCATAGGAAGTAACGATCCGTCAGAAGAGACAAATTACTAGTCAATGAATGCAACATTGACCACTGACCAAGTTAGTCTTGAAAGTTTCCAACTTAATGAGAATCATTTAACACATGTTGGATTGTTGCTACTGAGAGTGATAGTTCCAATAAGTGATCACGTGTAATCAAAAGCACACCTTTCTGACATGTACTTGAAACCACCATCTCTTTGATTATCTTTAGCTGAAACAAATTCTGAACGATGTCTTGACTCCCTATCAGACTTTGTTAGTTATCTACATAGACCAAGACCCCACAACATTGTTATATTTAGCATAGACATAGCAGGTTTAAAGAGATAATCACAATCTTCTTCATTTAGCTCTAAATAAACTCTTTTTGTCCAGAACTAATAGATTTGATCATGATATTTTCAACATAAAACTTCCATTTATCTTGACTTCAATCTACAATAAATTCTCCCAGACACAAGCAACGATTCTCAGGACACTCCCAAGAAGCTTGTACAACTCTGATTCAATTCATTGACATCCCAATGACAAAACCATAATTAACCTGTCATGTTCACCCAAAACTAAAACAGTAACACAATGTCACGACATCTTGTTTGACATTAGACCCTCACCATAGGTATTCTATCACAAACTGCTTGAAACCACAAACAATCTTGATAAACCCCTGCACAACTGCAGCAATAGATCCTAGACAGAAGTCCAACTCCCCCTGTCGGAGATAACTAGTGCTCCTTTGCAAGAATAACACCTTAAAGTGAATGGAAAACATAAGACTCATCTTCATGGCCTCAAGAGCTCACTCCTTGTTTAACATATCTACTGAACGCATTCATTCACTGCTTGATCCACAAGAAATCTATGTACCACAATAGTACACCCAACAGACATAAGTTTCCCATATCTTTTATAAACGATGCTCATTCCAACAAGAAACACCCAAAATCACCACATGATATCACATGACCAACTTCATGCTCGTATAGTGAGAAGGTACCAGGATTACCATCCTCGTACCATAACCCACAAACTCTTGGATTGAGACCAAAATCACCATTGATCCCTCTCATCATGAACCCATCCATTCCCAGTACAAATCCTTGTTCCTTGAGAATAAGTCCAATTAAACCTGGAATGCTCACATTCCTCAAAGAGATATACAAAATCTCTTAGTTTGTTAGCTAGTCCAGATGTCACTCACACCCGAAAGACATCAAATACATACTCCAGAAATCATCAACTTACTTTCTTCTCAAGATCCAAACTGATCCACTTCTTTTTAGATTTACTTGTAGTAGAAGAAATCACCTCTCACAAGTATTCTGACCTCAACAAGAGTCAAACTACTAGATAGACACCCCATAATCTAAGACAGTTTTCCTCTCATCATTCTCCTGTACGATAAGTTAGAACACTTCTGATTCAACTGGTGAATATCACCTTCCACAATCTGAATTCCAAGTTCAGAAAACAAGATGATGTTCTAACATCAGTTAGGACATCTGGATCATATCACAGACACCATACACTATGGTTCTTGATATAATAATAATTGGACTTATTATCTGCATAGTAATCCAAATCAAACTCATACTTGTACCAAAGCATGCTCCTTAAGCGAAGATCCCTTCAACAACCAGCAAGCCAAGAGCAAAACCAGCTCCTCCTTTGGTCTTCAACAACCTCCCTTTCCCACAAGGGTAATTTGTTCCACATCCAAGTGTCACAGCTTCCTCCAGATTTCCAAGAGACAAAAAGAGACTCTTGGTCCAACCAAGTATCTGGGTCTTCAGCAAACATCTTAGATACACTAAGACTATGAAATGTAGCCTCAACTAGCTTCTGGAATTCCCATACATTGCATATGCTTTTTTGAAGCACTCATTCCAATCACATCTGAGAAACTCAACTTTTCTCAAGACGATGTACCTCCACTGTAACTAGATCCCTCAGAGGGAACAGACTGATGATAACCCTGATGTTCAGAACATCTGATTTTGACATTGATGTCATGACTTCCAGTTGATGAGCTCAAGTCTGTCTAATACAGTCTTGATCAATTCCCTCTCAAACATAACATCTTGTGAAACTTTTCCATTTCTTCAGAACAAGAGTTCCATGCTCTCACAAACTTGATTAACATATCAAGTTTGAGTAGACAACCTCCATCCTGTGTTAATGGTCCACAACCAATCTTAAGACCAGATACCTTGAAGAGCATTAGCTACAAGAACTCATCCTCAAAAGAACCAAACATGCCAAAGCCTGATTATTTAGGAAAGAGTAGTCACAAGAATAGACCTAACAACATCTAAAAGAAATCCAGCTTTCTTTAAGAAGAGAAATCTTCAAGATGAATACATACTCCTGTTGATGCAGTAAAGCAGCAAGCAAAAAATATCAAGTACCCAGTTTTGTCGTCTCCACAGGGATTAATGTGATATGAACGCCGTTCAACAATTTCTACATTTCTAAGCTTAATTTCAAAAGGTTTGGTTTAAAAGGTTCAAAGAACCATAGATAAAAATAGAAAATATAAAATAAAGACTGAAATATAAACTGAGCCTTGTTGGGATTGGATTCCATCAATTGATAACACATGCATTCTTCTGATCAAATTAAACACAACACAATCATTCATCTAATATCATCACGTATCACTCACGACAAAGCTTATCTCTAACGCGGCATTGAGAGAACGACCGTGTTGTCTCATTGGTGATCTCTCACCCAACAAAAACACAACACAGAGCATTATGATATGATACTCAGCAAATGCTAAGCCTAAAACTATCTCTAGCATTTAGGACCTAACAGGCAATCATCCTAGATCCAAATCCGAAAAGTATATCTCTATCACGATTCAAATCAAAGATTAACAGGTAAACAAGAATGAAACCCATATCAGATAAACAATTGTTTCATATAAAATACAATGATCAGAATACGTACACACGCTTAACCCTTTTTACATGTATTCATCTAATCCTCCAAATGTCGGTGAACATCGTTCTTCATCACTATTATCACATACCCACACAATATTATATTGATCCTACCCATGCTACCCATGCTACTTAATCAACACAACACCATAGAAGATACAATGAATATCAACTTCAAAACCATGTCAAAAGTTTTTTCATTGATAGAAGAAGATCTGAGATCAAAGATGTGAAAAGGTTTTGTCAAGACCCACAAATACATAATCAAATATAATCAATCAATAGAGAATCCAAACTAGTTCACAAACATAAATTAGATGAAATACATAAGGTATCAAAAAATTACAATCTAAACCCCAACAAGAGATCGAAGATCTTGCCTCCTCCCCCTTAGGGTTTTGTGTTTCTCACTCTAGAAAATGAAGAGAGATAAGTTCTGATCTTTCTAAATATTACAAAATGAAGTTATGAAAAGTTGTTTTGTTCTAATCCCTAAAAAACACTAAATAAAGTACAAAAGATATTCTGTTTTCCCCTATTCGCCAGGCGAACAGGGGCCTTCGCCAGCCAAACAAAATGAGCAAACCGCCCTTCTGAGTTACCGCGCCTTCGCTAGGCGAAGAAATCATTCTCCAGGCGAACCTTCACTGGCTTCACTCACCAGGCGAACTTCATGCCCTTTTGGTCTGGGAGTTTAATTTGAATTACTCGCTCTGGCTCGCCAGCACTCGCCAGACGAACATTCACTGGCACTCGCTGAGCTTCGCCAGGCGAATGTTCTGATATCCAGCTTCTTCCAGCAGCTCTATCTCATCTTTTCCTAGGTGCTCCAACATTCCAACTAGTGTCAATCCTGCACACTAACAACATTTTATTGGTTGAATGTTGTCTTGGTTTCCTTGCCCATTTCTTGTGTCTTACTTTTCACTTGTTTTGTGCCTAATTGCTGCACAATAACACACAAATCAAAGGTACCAAGAGATTTTCACAATATATTGCAAACCAAACAAAACGAGAGTGGTTTTCTACACTTTCTTGACAAAAATAAGTGAAAGATGTCAATATTTGATAAATCAAATAAGTGAAATTTGACATCTAACAACTCACCCCAACTAGCTTTTTGCTTGTCCTCAAGCAAAGTATGCCTCTCATTTCGCAACAACAGGATTTGCTCAAGACTAAGATTCACCCAAGAATGGATAAAATTGGCTCAAACACAAATGATGCAAACAAGCCATGCTTTCAAATGTTTAGAATCAAACAATGTAAAAGAACTAAATTCTTAAAGCAAATATAAAGCCATGTATCAATCAACAACTATGTTTTTCATGAATGAATCACTCTATCTCTCCTCTTCGAATAAGGATTGAAGAAATTACGAGTTTGCAACCGCGGGGATAATTTCACTCCACTAACAAACAATGCCAATATCAATTCAATTCATACAAAATCTAACAATCAAAAGCGAAAATATGGAAGCAAGAAGATCACTAAGGTCTTTAAGGTTGTAGCTTGGTCGGGTTTACAAACAAGGGACATTTCTAAGGCCATTGAAACGAAATTGCCGATGCAAAAGAGGCATTCACCGAACACGTTATTTACACACCTCAACTTCATTCCATTTGTTTCTTAGTTGCAAACCTTCACAAACCTTATTTCACAACTTATTCTTTCACTATTTTTCTTTTCCAAGCAAGCATTCTTTTTCTTTTCTTCTTTTTTTTTTCTTTTTTTTTTCTTTTCTTTTCTTTTTTAATATTCACATAATTTTTGGTGCTTGCTTGAATTTTTCAAAAGTTGTAGCAACCTACTATCTTCCTTTTTCATTCGCCCCAACTTAACTTTTACTCAACCCTCAAGTGAATGCTCTTAGCTTTTTATGGCAAAGAATACAATTAAAACAAATTCAAGGGTTCAAGAAAAATGTTAGAATCTCACAAAATTAAGAATGAGATTCACATTGTTTAGGCTCAAAGGGGTTAACGAATTCTCTCTACTCACGAGTAAGTTGCATTTGGACATGGTTGTGCTTAATACAAACAAGTGCCTTAATCATTTCTAATGCTTCCACAAATTCACAATGATAACAAGATAAAGCATGAATCATACGAATCAACAAAGTATATCAGAAATCCAGCATTTAGTAAACAATGGAAGCTTTCTCACAAATTATGGGTTTTTGGTCCTAAGTGAAACAATCATTCAAACAAGTTGCCAAAAGAACAAATTTCATTTGCAAAAAGACTTAAGTTCTTAAGCATTCTAAAATTCTGAACAACGAAAACCATGTACCTTGACAACATTCACTTGTTTCATACTATCATCACCATCCAGACTCGGTCGAAGCTTCATTGAATGCTTTTATACCGATAGCAACCACTCTAGAAGGAGTTTTCGTCATTCCTGAACACACTAGAGAAAACATAAAAAGAAACAAATATATACAAAATATACAAAGCTTAAAAACATAGAACCGTTGCAATGCACTTCAAAATTTCAACACCAATCCCCGGCAACGGCGCCATTTTGTTGATGCGTTAAAGCAGCAAGCAAAAAATATTAAGTACCCAGTTTTGTCGTCTCCATAGGGATTAGTGCGATATGAACGCCGTTCAATGATTTCTACATTTCTAAGATTAATTTCAAAAGGTTTAGTTTAAAAGGTTCAAAGAACCATAGATAAAAATAGAAAATATAAAATAAAGACTGAAATATAAACTGAGCCTTGTTGGGATTGGATTCCATCAATTGATAACACATACATTCTCCTGATCAAATTAAACACAACACAATCATTCATCTAATATCATCACATATCACTCACGACAAAGCTTATCTCTAACGCGGCGTCGAGAGAACAACCGTGTTGTCTCATTGGTGATCTCTCACCCAACAAAAACACAACACAGAGCATTAAGATCTAATACTCACGCAAATGCTAAGCCTAAAACTATCTCTAGCATTTAGGACCTAACAGGCAATCATCCTAGATCCAGATCTGAAAAGTATATCTCTATCACGATTCAAATCAAAGATTAACAGGTAAACAAGAATGAAATCCATATCAGATATACAATTGTTTCATATAAAATACAATGATCAGAATACGTACACACGCTTAACCCTTTTTAGATGTATTCATCTAATCCGCCAAATGTCAGTGATCATCATTCTTCATCACTATTATCACATACCCACACAATATTATATTGATACTACCCATGCTACCCATGCTACTTAATCAACACAACACCATAGAAGATACAATGAATATCAACTTCAAAACCATGTCAAAAGTTTGTTCATTGATAGAAGAAGATCTGAGATCAAAGATATGAAAAGGTTTTGTCAAGACCCACAAATACATAATCAAAGATAATCAATAAATAGAGAATCCAAACTAGTTCACAAACATAAATTAGATGAAATACATAAGGTATCAAAAGATTACAATCCAAACCCCAACAAGAGATCGAAGATCTTACCTCCTCCCCCTTAGGGTTTTGTGTTTCTCACTCTAGAAAATGAAGAGAGATAAGTTCTGATCTTTCTAAATATTACAAAATGAAGTTATGAAAAGTTGTTTTGTTCTAATCCCTAAAAAACACTAAATAAAGTACAAAAGATGTTATGTTTTCCCCCATTCGCCAGGCGAACAGGGGCCTTCGCCAGGCGAACAAAATGAGCAAACCGCCCTTCTGAGTTACAGCATTTTGTTGGTTGAATGTTGTCTTGGTTTCCTTGCCCATTTCTTGTGTCTTAATTTTCACTTGTTTTGTGCCTAATTCCTGCACAATAACACACAAATCAAAGGTACCAAGAGATTTTCACAATATATTGCAAACCAAACAAAGCGAGAGTGGTTTTCTACACTTTCTTGACAAAAATAAGTGAAAGATGTCAATATTTGATAAATCAAATAAGTGAAATTTGGCATCTAACAACTCCCATGGAATATATTTGAACACAACTTATGCACTCCTATGTACCTAGATCAGAAATAAATTGACCTAAGTAATATTCATCAAGATAAAGATGTCTTCATCTTCACTTGTATCTTAAGATCCTTGGAGAAACTTGAATTTCTAGAGACTCATTTGCAAGTGTCTAGAACTATACCACATGATGCTGATATGATGTTCCATCATCTGGTTAGACATTGGATCCTTGTAGTAGTCCAAACAGATCCAAGGACTAGATACTTGAGCATTGATGATGCAACAACTAATGAGACACCTTGGATTCATCTTCCTTGATTATAAGCTAAGGATAATCCATTAAATACTTGTGAATATCACAAATAGAAATGGATCTTAAATCCTTATAAGAAAACCTTCTTGGATCATCCGCCTGATGTTAGTCCTTGAGTTGTTGCAACAAGAAATGTTGTACCTCCTGAACTCCAGCAATCTTGAGCTTCAAGAACATGGATAAATAATTAAATACTTGTGCATTCCCCAAATAGCAATTGATCTTGAATCCTTGTTCACTAAACCACACAATTTGTAGGGAAGACCATTCAACGAATATGTACACTTCAGTAATACCAATAAGTATTCTTTAGTGCAAGATTTATATGTGCTAAGTTGAATGTTGAGACATCAAGACTGACACTCTTGACTCATCCTGCCTTTGACTTTCTATTGTTGATGAAACCCTTGCAAATCATGGATGGTGAAAATAAATCACCTCCAATTATCTTCAAGATGATGAACATTCATCATCACTAGAGAACTCCAGATGATAATCTTTAGAAAGAGAACCAAATTATATTCCCTGTTCATCTAATCATAAATAGAGATGTATTATGAGTGGACTTGAGAGACATCTCAAGTGTCTTTAGTCAATCTTCAAAAACGTGATAAGGAAAGTTTATCAATTTCATAGGCCATGAATTTGATAACTTAGAACTCTCCTCTTCTGACTTCAAAATAACTAAAGAAACCAACCATCCAAGTACCAAGACATCAAAGGAAAACAACAACAAACAATTATCTCCATTCCATTACTCCCTGCTGGAACGACTAGAACTTCAATAAATGCTGACACTTTCATGCACAAAGTCTTTAATCTAGCTTTACCAAAGTCCTTTCATCAGAAACACAAAGAACATATTAGAGGACATCTTGTAGAGAAGAACCTCTTCAACATGCTCCAATCAAGATGTCAAGACATCTTAGAGAACACCTTGTAGAGAAGAACCTCTTCATAGAAGAAAAAGACAACCAACCATTAGATGTCATCCTTGATCTATTACCAATCATTCTGAATATCTAATACCTTTGAAAACATCAGAATGAAAGGTTTGATCGCACAAACACGAACCTTGTTTAAATAACCATAAAGTATCTCCCAAGATCTCATCCAGAAACAGACAGGATGCCTGATCTGATACCAATTGAAATCTGGCATAGCATATTGCAGATATTCTAGCAACATGTCACGACATTATTCTCTGCCTAACTTTAAAACAAGGGCAGAGAAATCAAGCTGACACTCTGAATATCAACAACAGAATCACGACAAATATTTTAACATCTATTACAACATGTTAATCAATAAGCAAATACTGAATTTTAAATTTCCAGAATGATAAATAACACAAGATATGTTAACTCAGTTCGGTGCAATTCACCTACATCTGGGGGCTACCAAGCCAGGAAGAAGAATCCACTATCAGCAGTATAATTTTATGTAAACAACCTCTGGTTTACCTATCACTATCCAATCTAATTGATAAGAGAAAACTATCTCACTCCCTTTAATCACATCATGTGATATCTAACAGTTATAGTCACAATAATTGTATCATTCTACTTGAAAGACCTCTCTTTCAATATAATGTTCAGCCAAGAAACCTCGATAAGCAAACCTACTTGGATTTGCTTCAAAGCTTCATCCAAGAACAATATACAATTCATTACCTAAAGGTTTCTGAATATGTATAAACATCCATGTCTACCAATGTATCCAACCGATACAAAGGGAGACTTACAACACAAGAAAGCCTACGACTCTCAAAACCCTAAACCCTTATTTTCTACTTTACAAAAGTGTTACAAAGGATTCGTTTTTCAGCCTTAGGTCTAAGTCTTCTTTTATAACCTTCTGCAGTCTTGGGCTTCAAATCTTCTGTCCTTGATTCACTGCAAAATGCGCCTTTAATCTTGAAACAAAATTAAAACAACCTGCTCTAACAGTCATGATGTCGAGTCTTCATACTGGGACATTTCATTCGACATCTTTGGTCTAGAGCATATTTCTTCAAAATAGAACCTCTTGTTCAACATTATGTTTTACTAAAATTTAGTCAAATCCTTAGAGCTTTCACCTTTCTTGGTTGAATTTTATGCTTGCGCAAATCCTCTTGTTTGAGCAAATTTCACTTGTTTTCATGAGGGGCATACTTTGCTTGAGGACAAGCAAAAATCTAGTTGGGGAGAGTTTGTTAATTACAAATTTTAAATTAAATTGAACTATTTTTCTTAGCATTTCTCAACTCAATTCTCATGTTTTAATAGATTTATTTCTTGTTCTTGTATGATTCTTCAATTATATTACAAATACCTTTGGATACTTTGTTTTGTGTGTATTATTGTGAAGAATATAAGCATAAAACATCAATGATTAAGACACAAGTGAAATGGACAAGAAAGCCAAAGAAAAGAAGAGGAATCAGCATGTTAGCTGTGCGAACACTAGTGAGCAGCCAATGAATGTTTGTTGTGTCAAGTTGCAGCGAGGTCCCAGCGAAGAGGAAATTATGTATGGCAGTAGAAAAAAGGGCCCTAAGTTTGTTGTGCAAACTTGTAACAAAAGAAGTTTGTCGGACGAAGAAGTGTTCGCACTACGAACTAAGATATTTTCCAAGGGTAGTTTAATTGTTCCTTAGGCACTTGAAGTGCCTAAAAGTGGCCTTCGCTGTGTTGCAACAGCGAAAAATAAACAGCAGAAACAACGGAAGAGTCGCCACCAAATTTTATTTATCCCAAAGAGAGGGAAAGGAAACGATCGAAGAAAACCTAAGAGAAAGGAGAAAACAAGGTCATCGCAACCAAATCTTGGGTTCGAGAGTTGGTTATGCAAGGGAAAGGTATGAGCACCCCTCACGTTCGTTGTACTCAATGAGATCTACGCTTGTTGTCTAATCAAAGTGTGAGTTATCTTAAAGCTACTGCTAAACGGGGACGGGAAAAGAAAAAGGAGACTCGATAAGACATCTCCGCCCTATACCTACGTGTTCCCTCGTGCAATGGGAAAGTCAGAGTCAGCGTAGTTCGAGAAACTACGGGTGAATAAGGGAAGGTTGCTCGTCAAGGCATCGCCGTCTTGTGCCTACGTATCCTCATCTGGTATGAGAAATCAGAGCAAACGTAGTTTGACTAAGTTCCCATTCCATCAGTTAGGGTCGATGCCTATTTGCGGTAGAACGGAAAAATAGCGTACTCTTTTCTGAAAATGATTTTGAAACAAATCCTGAAGGATAAAAGGTTTAAACTTGGTTTAAGAGTTTTTAGATAAGTGAATTGAATTTGTTTGGGATTCACGTTGCACTAAAGACTATGATATAGGAACCAATGAGTCGCATATCGCCCAAGGGGCATACATTAAACACTCTAGACCAGTGAGGAGAAACCCTCCCCCCCCCCCCCCCCCCACTCATCATTTTCCACATACTTAAGGCTCGTGGCATACAATGTTCATCATTCTTTATTAAGTGTCTTAGAGTTGTTTGAGATGAGAAGAGAAGACACAAAAGAAAAACACTAAAGGGAAACTGAAAACCCTAATGTTATCATATAAAATGGTCCTAAGGTTAGGATGAAAAGAAAGTCTACCTAATGTTATCATACCAATGATGGACCTAAAGTTGAGGTCAAGAAGGGACTCTTAATTGTTATCATGCAAAGGATTGAAAGCCTAATGTCTCTCCTACTCCCACCTTAATCAGAAATTAAGTGGGGCAAGGAATCCTAAGGGATCATGTGAGCAAGCATAAGTAAACACTACCAAATTCAATCACAAAATGAAAACAAGATCAAGACAAGTCTCAAGAAAAGAAAAAGAAGAAAGAGAAATGAAAGATAAAGAAGAAGATGCAACAAAGTGAGCATACATGAAAGTTCAAACCCAAGAAAACATCTCAATCACATAAGGTAAACATCGATTTCATGTTAAGGCAACAAGAATGTATTCAAATTTCAAACCATACCCAATGCATGGAAGTCAAAACAAATTGGCAAAACAAAGTGCCAATACACATACAAATGACTTAAAATCTTACAACAAGCGTTATCAATCACAAAGAAAAGTGAAATGAAGTCAAATGATATAATAAGAAAGGTAGGGCAGTGGCAACATCATATCATGTTCAACTCTTGTCAATGGTCAAAGAAGAAACACAAAGAACTAAATTAGGCATTCCAATCACAAATAATGCAAGTGCTACACAAAACAAGCAAACAAAACATAACCCTAAAAGGAAAGACATGAGATTAAGGCATGCGATTATATGTGGGCAGAAACAACAACATGGTCACCAAGTCAAAGATTCATCCATGAACACACAAGGGAAACCTCAAAGCTTGAACTCAAATCATGCCTCAAGAACAAACACATACACCAAAGTCAATCCAAGATAGGAGACACTCAAACAAAAGCATACATAATCAAACATCAATCCATCATGAATAGAAACAAACTCAAATTATATGCATCATATTCACATTCAAATCAACAATCAAAGTCAAGAAGAAGCAAATACAAGTTGAAGCACCAAAGTCAAGCAAACACAACTCAAGTTGCTCATAGGAGAAACACATGATCATGTAAGGCAAATGAAACAAAATGGGAATAAAATGGACCTCTAATCATGAAAGCCAGAACTTAAGACATGTTGAGGAAAGAAAATAAGAATCACCAAACATTCATTGAATCATCCAAGAATCAAGCTCAGAAGATTAGGTCAAGACATGCACACAAACATGACCAAAGTAACATCAACTTGATGCAGCATACCAAAATAGAAAAGTGATCAAATAAAATCCAAATAAGTGTTCAAACTAATGTTATATCCATCAAGACAAAGTGTGCAATATATCTCAACAAGGTTTGTTCAAATGCATCATTAAACCAAGTCATCAAGGCAAGTGTATCACAATGATCTAGCATGTATCGAGGCCTCAAATAATCACATAAAAAAATGATCAAGAATATATCATCAAGGCATCACAACATCATTTAATCCATAAGGAATCAAGTGGCTAATCATGGTAGAAAGTTTAGATCAAGAGTGCACACACAAAGCATCAACACAAACTCTAATCATAAAAGTAAGCATCAATAACACATCTACAAGATAATTTAAAATAAAATAAAAAATAAATGGAAAATAAAAATAAAAATAAAAAAATAAGATGACATGTCATAGTGTCTAAAAAATATTTTTGTTGAATTTTATCAAATTTAGAACCATTGAAATAAAATCAAAATGGAAAATAAATAAATAAGAAAATAAAGCCAAACAGAGGGTACCAACATCAAAAATGACCCAGCCCAAACCAAACAACACCAGACACAAACAAAAAATAGGCCACATGTGTGTTTCCATTAAAACAGTCAGCTCCACATGGCGCCATGTCATGTACACGCCATCAAGGTCAAAGAATCAGCCATGAAGCATAGTCAGACGCTAAAGCTATAGCTCCGGTCGCCTTCTTCGGTCACCCCTGCCGAAGATGACTGTAAAATCCACCAAAACAAGCAAACCAATACATGAACTTGAAGAGAAAATCAAGAGGAACTCAAATCTAGTCTCAAAAACAACTTTAAAGCACAATATCAGCAAGAAACCAAGGCATGAAAATATAACACCTTGACTGCAACTTTCATAAACAATCACAAATCATACTCAAACATGACCTCCATCACTGGAGGACTTCAATGGCATCAATAAACACCCTAAATAGTAACTAAAATGAAAGAAATAAAGACATGATGAATACATAAAGGAGGAGTTTCGTTGACCCTTCAAACACGACTTTAACTTCAAGGAAAAGCCATATAATACACCCTTATGCTTCCAGAAATGTGAAACACACCTCAAGTTGTAGGAAAGTTGAGGAATATTTGAGTTTAGAAGGAGAGAAAGTTTGAGAGGAAAAGGAGATTTAGGGTTCTGAACTCGTCCAAAATGAAGTAGTCTTTCACCCTCTAGGGTTTTTTTTTCTTTATATATGGGGGCTATGGTGTGGTTAAAAGCAACATTTACTGAGGTTTACTTGTGGTTAAAGATTTTTGTGAAAATTTTGAAATGGAGAGTGAGTGTGGGTGTTGGTATGCATGGCATATGGTTTTGTTGTTATTTAGTGGTTTTGGTGAGCGGTGAGAAGGATCAGAATGGAGAGGGTGGGGGAACAATCTTGCTATGCAAGTTTTTGGGTGTTTTGTCATTTTGATTCTTTTGGAAAATTGTTTTAAAAACGAATGCATGAAGTACAAATGAGGTTTGGTTAATTTTGGCAATGTTTAGTGACACAAACGAGTGAATCATGCGCATAAAGATGAGGCAAGGATGTTATGAAAAACCTGTCGCATCGCTGCAAAAAAAGGAGGCCGGCAAAGATAGAAGAGCACCGTTTTTTATTTATCTCAAAGAGAGGGAAAGGAAACGATCAGAGAAAACCTACAAAAAAGGGAAAAGACAGGTCATCGCAACCAAATTGGGTACGGGAGTCGGTTATGCAAGGGGAAAGTATGAGCACCCCTCACGTCCGTTATACTCAACGAGATCCATGATTATTGTCTATCTAAAAGGGTGTTAATCTATCAAAAGGCTGGCTCACAAGGACAAAAGAAAATAAAGGAGACTCGATAGAGCATCGCCACTCTATGCCTACGTACTCCCTCGTGCAATTAGAAAGTCAGAGTCAACGTAGTTCAGAAAACCACGGGTGAAGGTGGGGGAAGGTAGCTCGCCAAGACATCGTAGTCTTGTGCCTACGTATCCTCGTCTAGTATGAGAAATCAGAGCAAACATAGTTCGGGATGACGCGACCACAGATTGGTTAAGTGTTTTAACTGAGTAGAGTTAAACCTCCGTTCTAGCAGTTAGGGACGATGCTTGTTTGCAGTAGAACCAAAACTTAACACACTCTTTCTGAAAATGATTTTCAAACAATCCCGAAGGATAAAAAAGGTTTTGATGTATTATTTTGTTTTTTTTAAATAAGAAGTGAATTGAGTTAAGTTTGTAACTCATGTTGCACTAAAGACTATGACTTGAGAGCGAATGCGTCGTGTATCGCCCAAAGGGCATACGCTAAACACTCTAGATAGTATGAGAGGAGGCCCCCCAACTATCATTCCTCAAGTACTTAAGGCTCGTAGTGAACAACATTTATTATCCTTTATTAGGTGTCTTAAGAGATTATGAGATGAGAAGAGAAGACACAAACTCTAAAGGGAAACTAATCAACCCTAATGTTGTCATGCAAAATGCTCCTAAAGTTGGGATTAAGAGGGGAAGAATCTATCCTAATGTTATCATGAAAAGGATTGAAAGCCTAATTTCTCTCCTACTCCGATCTTAAACAGAGGGACTAGGAATCCTAAGGGATCATGGCAAAAGACCAAGTAAACAATAGATAATTCAATCTCAGATGAAATGAAGAATGAGAAGAAGTTGACTTAAACAAGTCAAGATAATGAAAAGATGCAAAGAGGACTTAATAATATGAAACTAAAACACAAACAAGTTTGCTTAAATAAGTCAAGAAAAGTGAGATGAAATGGGAGAAGTAACAACTCCTACAACCATTCAAACATCCATCACTTAAACAAATGATAATCACAAAGCAAAGGCACAGAGCCATGATCAAAGGAATGATGGGAGAAAGAAGATTGGGAAGCAACCATATGTATATTATCTCAACCTAACATTTCAAATTGATCATGCAAAAGGGACAAGCAAAATAAGTGCAAGAAGTGATACATTATTCAAGACAAACTCAAAGCATAAACATGAATACCAAATCATCTTGAATAGTGATCAAAGCACATGGGGCAGAGGTATAACAATAAGAAGAAAGCTCAAATTAAAATAAAAAACAAAGCACAACCATCAACCAAGTCATGGCAAATGAAAGAAACAAGGTTCACCATACAACACTTATAACCAAGTGGAAAGGCAATGACTTCCAAGTAACTTGTAAAACAAGTTACACAAATGTATGACCTAAAATCAAAGAACCAACACCTTAACCATGTTATAAACAAGCATCAAAACTCATAAGGTGCATATGGGATCCATAAAAATCATCTCCCAAAGGAACTAGGTCAAACTAGTTTGTATGAACACTTCCTAAGATGACTTGTTTTGCAAGCTTCACCAAAAATAGGAAAAATGTTCAATAAATCTCAAATGAAAGGCGCAACATAGCTAAGTCAAGTGAGAAGTAGAATCCAAAGTCTCATGGACAAATTCATCTCAAGGCATCACCAAATAATTCAAGAATTGATGGTGCTCCACCTTATCAAGCATAAATCGAGGGACAAGAAAAGTCAACCAAAAAATGATCAATCATGAACCATATCCACCATCAAAGACACTTCAATTCATCCTATAAATGGAGAAGAAGCATTGATCATAAGGGACTGCATTAGAGGTTCAAATGAAATGGATTAAACAAGGTATGAACCATAAAAGGCATTTAATTGCAAAATTGAAATAAAATAGAAAATAAAAATAAAATCAGAAACAAAAATCATAGAAAATTAAATAAAACTTTGAAATGCAAGAAAACGGATTTTGGGAATTTTTTTGATAATTGAAATTATTTTTAAAAATATAAAATGAAAACAGATAAAAAAATGAAATAAAAGAAATAGGAGAGGGAGGTGTCATCAACAATATGAAATTACACTGAATCATTCACAAGGCGCGCTGGGCTTGGAAAGCAGGGGGTGTGAATAACAACTTCAGCCCAATTGACCCAGACTCAGTGTTTTAATGAAACACAATGTTTCATTAAAACGCATCATAGTCAAACTTCCACACAAGTAAAGTCAGGCCAAAGAAGTCATGCCAAGCAATCAGATCAAAAAGTCGACATGAGACAAGTCAACTCAGATCAGCCTGGCGACTGGACGCCAGAGCTAGGGCTCCTGTCGTCTTCTTAGGCCAGCTCGCCGGAGACCAGTCATCAGACCTCCATAAACATTCTCAAATATGGTACCGTTCGAAAGCTCTACTCACACGGATTCCAAATCTAACCGTGGATTTTGAAAAAGGTTCTTGTATCAAGAGAATCAAAGGCATGAATTTCAAACATGTCAACTGAAAATGCTATCAAACAGTCATGATAATGCAACAAACATTGCCTATGATACATAGGACTTTAGATGCAATCCACCATGAACCTATTACATGCCTAGAATGAGAGAAACAAAGTGAAGAAACTTACTGAACGGAGCAGCTCCATTGGCTCTTCTAAAGCTTGCAAGCTTCAATCTCTTGCTTATAATTCACTCCTCAAGGTATGATAAAGAAGATTCAAGCAGCAATTGGAGTTTATTTGCAATGTTATGGCAGATTCGAAGAGAGAAAGTTTGGATGCAATTTCTGAATTTTCTTCTTTCTTTCACGCAGCAACTTCCATTATGAGTAATTAGGGCAACTGAAAACCTTTTATATGGTGGGTTTTACATGGTCATGCAGGCCCATGTTGATAGAATAATGTGATTTCTCAAATTTCTTTTCAAACTTCTATTTCATGCAACCTCACAAATTAGCCACATACATACCATTTAGGGTCAGCAATCAATCAAGTGTGGAGTGTAGGAGTGAATTGGATGGTTTTGGCTCATGTGGACAAGGTTTTCACAAGGTTTGAATTCATTACTTCCTTAAGTGAATTTGTGAAAAAGTAGCACATGGTGACTTCCCATGTTGGCCAAATGTGGTCAACTTCTTTTGTGTCAGGTAATGGTCTGAAACAATTCAAAAATGAAGCAAAATATGACTTGTAATGTAAGTCATTAAAGTCATGACCAAAAATCCAATTTTCCACCTTAAAATGGTTCACATAGCCATATAATCCACCAATTTTCATGAATTTTGAGTTCCATGTGGAGTTAAGACCATTAGGAATAAGTTTCGTGTTGGTTGGAATTGCATTTTGAGGTCCATAAATTCATGAAATTGACCATTGAAGTAAATGACCTATAATAAACTTTCCAAAAATACCCTTGCATTGGGAGGTCCATAACTTGAGATGTACAAATGATAAAAAGGACTTCTAGGACTTTTTGGAAAGCTAAGGCCATGAGGAACAACTTTCATGTTCACTTGAAGTTGAGGAGAAACTTGATTCTAGGCCAAAAATGCCTTGGAAGTGAGTTGACTTTTAGATGACCAAAATTCTGTTCATTTGAGGACCCAAACTTGTTGGCATTATAACTTGAGAAATAAAAACTCAGTGGATGAGTTCTTGTACTCAAACAAAAGCTTGGAAGATGCCCAATAAATCTCATGTTTGAATGAAAATGAGATTGAGCTTGCATCATAGGGTAAATTGTCCTTGAAGTTAGGTACTAAAGAAGGGGATTTTACACTGAAATCATCTGAAACCCTAATTTAGTAACTTCTTGAGCTCTTAACTCTTTTTGATTTGATCTTATCATGACATCATAGATGATTTATGATGACTTCCCATGGCCTCAATGACTTAGAACTAAGTTGTAAACCCCCTCAAGACCACAGTTGACCTTGGGTTGTCCAGATGAAATCCTAGTTCCATGTCCTTTGACTGTGGCTTTTGCACATGAATTGAATGACTTCACAAAATTCACAATGACCCCTAAGGTACTAAATGAGATTTTAAACCATGTTTCAACCAAGAATAAAGGCCTCATGATCCCTTGAAAACCCTCTGATGATCCTCAGGATAGGAGGTGATACATACACAAACCTCTCTCTCTCTCTCTCTCTCTCTCTCTCTCTCTCTCTCTCTCTCTCTCTCTCTCTCTCTCTCTCTCTCTCTCCTCTCAAGGAGCTTTCACAAATTCATGGTGATGACAAACACTTGATAACTTACACAAATGCCTTTTCTTAAGCTTGAAACAAATGAGACTTTCCTCTTGAATGGAACAACACACCTATTGATCCCCTGTTAAGAACAATTCTATGCAAATGCAAATGCTAAAATGAAATGAAACATAAGCCAAGTACAAGAAAATGGTTGGTCAAATTTTGGGTTACAACAGCTGCCCCTATTCAAACGACTTGGATCTGAAGGGATGAAAAGAGAACAACCTTCAAACATTCAAGGTAACAGGCGGTTGAATACAAAAGAGCCCAGGAATTTTCCAACCGCATAAAATAGAGTTGTAAAATGGTTCACCGGAGTGAAAATAGAATCATTGTAGAAACTGTATATGATAATTGCAAGGACAATGAGCTAACTTATTACCAATTAGAAAACGTCTACACGCAGTCGAACTGAATATCTGCTAACATGCAGGCAATGACACAAAGTCGGTAAGAGCATCTAACTTCACCATCAAGCATCTGTTAAACAAACCAGGCATCGAACCCGAAGACCGGCTCAACACGAAGTTGAGAACAGAATCCATCAATCAAAATCCGAAAGAAGAAATCCACTGGGGAAGAACAAACTTGAATAATTAAACTCAGGCAAGATAAATCATTGGTTAGTCGGGGTCTAGATATCGCTCAGGCAAGAAATAGACATGTGTTAGCTGGGGTCTGGATATCGCACGGGCTAAAGAAATAAATCGGTGTTAGCCAGGGTCTGGATACCGCACAGGCTAAAGAAACGAACCGGTGTAAGTCGGGGTCTAGATACTACACGGGCTAAATAAACAAACCAGTGTAAGTCGGGGTCTGGATACCGCACAAGCTTAAAAAAATAAACCGGTGGAAGCCAAGATCTGGATACCGCACAGGCTAAAGAAACGAACCAGTGTAAGCCGGGGTCTGGATATCGCACGAGCTAAAGAAATAAACTGGTGTTAGCCAGGGTCTGGATACTGCACGGGCTAAAGAAATAAACCGGTGTTAGTCGGGGTCTGGATACCGCACAGGCTAAAGAAACAAACTAGTGTAAGCCGGGGTCTGGATACCGCACGGGCTAAAGAAACGAACCGGTGTAAGTTGGAGTCTGGATATCGCACGGGCTAAAGAAACGAACCGGTGTAAGCCGGGGTCTGGATACCGCACGGGCTAAGAAACAAACCAGTGTAAGCCGGGGTCTGGATACCTCACAGGCTAAAGAAATAAACCAGTGTAAGCCAGGGTCTGGATACCGCACGGGCTAAAGAAATAAACCGGTGTTAGCCGGGGTCTGGATACTGCACGGGCTAAAGAAATAAATCGGTGTTAGCCAGGGTCTGGATACCGCACAGGCTAAAGAAACGAACTAGTGTAAGCCGAGGTCTGGGTACTGGACGGGCTAAAGAAACGAACCGGTGTAAGCCGAGGTCTGGATACTGCATGGGCTTAAGAAAATAAACCGGTGGAAGCCAGGGTCTGGATACTGCACAGGATAAAGAAACGAACCAGTGTAAGCCGGGGTCTGGATACGACACGGGCTAAAGAAATAAATCGGTGTTAGCCGAGGTCTGGATACCGCACGGGCTAAAGAAATAAACCGATGTTAGCCGGGGTCTAGATACTGCACGGGTTAAAGAAATAAATCGGTGTTAGCCGGGGTCTGAATACCACACGGGCTAAAGAAATAAACCGGTGTTAGCCGGGGTCTGAATACCACACGGGCTAAAGAAATAAACCGGTGTTAGCCGGGGTCTGAATACCACACGGGCTTAAGAGATATCAGTAAGATGAACATATTTGTCAATACCTCCTGCCGCAGGCTCAAGAGAATATACCATCGTCTGCTAGAGATACAACTGGAAACAAGAGGTAACAACCTGGCTTATGTTTCGAATGCATATGTTTAAAAATGGCGTAATGCTCCATACGAAATGGAAATGCTACGCGTTTGGGAGGATGCTATGCACAATGAAAATGCAAAGGAACCACTCCAGTAAAATAAATGTTGAAGAGACGAACCCTAGATGGCTTCTTGGAAAAGAACCCTCCTGGGTAAAACTGCTCTACTGAGAAATACATCCACTCCTCTGGGGATCAAATCAACTCTGCTGAGGAACGCGACCCTGGATGGCCTACCAGAATACGACTCTTATGGGGGAAATGCCCTGAACGACCTTTCAGAACACCATATTCTGGGGAATAAACCCGCTCTACTGGGGAAAACAACCCTGGATGGCCTCTAGAACACAAGACTCTTCTAGTATACAAAGCAACCTGCTGAGGAATAGCTCTACTCTGCCAGAGATTTCGCTCTACTGAATACTGAATCCGCTATCTGCTAGGGATAATGAATAAGATTTATTGGGGAGTTATCCCAAACTTTTTCTGCTGAGGATGGAGAATAATATTCTCTGGGTCAATCCCATTTCGTGGGGAAGAAAACATACTCCGCTGACTTCGTTGGGGATTAGGCAATGAGAGAATCAGCATCGACCTTTGCTTGTGGAAAAATGAGAATAAAACTCAACAACATCAACCTCTGCTTGGGGAACGAGTCAATGACCTAGACTCTAAGGGGACAGGAGTTAAGGATTTAGACTCTGTAGGGAAACAAAATTCTAAACTTGTTCCACTGTTGGGGATAATTCCAAATCTATCTGTTAAGGGATAAGTGCACACCTCTACTGGGGAACCTCAGTTTTGACCCTCTAGGGATAAGACACATGCATTTGAACTGCTGACAAAAGGTGTACACACTCCACCTGCTGAGGATGGCTCTACTTTGCCAAGAATGTCAATCTTGAACTGCTTTGGATGACCTTGATCACATGTAACTTTATCCTGCTGGGGAGGAACTAGTCTCAAACTGCGCATCTCCCTCTTGTGGGGACAAAGACATAGTGACCTTACCGGGGATGCACCTCTAGAATAGTCTCAAGAACAAGAGCCATACAACACATACAAACAAAGTATTCTGTATACAACAAAAGATATCTCGGTTATTGTCCGTGACATCGTTCAAGCAAATCAAAGTTTCAATTATGATCAGCAAAGCCCACAATTTTATGTATGCAAAGTTTTATCAAAAGCATTAGGCGTCTTTTGCAAATAAAACAGTAAAAGCTAAAATGACACAAGCTTTCTGAATAATAATACTTCATTGATAAATGGCCTGTAAATAGGCAGATTTACATCAGATGCAACTCCTAAAAAGAGAAAGTTGTGCAAAAGGTACAAAAATGCAACAGATATACAAAATGTCGGCAATGTGGTACAGATAACCACCATGTGTCGATTCGACTATGACTCGCATGACTTCGATGCTCCTCCCAGAATCCATTGCTCTTAAAAGATCAATATGCAGACCGCAGTCATTTGCCTTTCAAATCCCTAACTTTTTCCTAAATTGCCCTCGCGGGTTTTCGATTCACCGGGATACCCATTTTTGCCAAAGTCGCCTTTTTAGGTTTTCAACTTCGCGGGTTTACATCTTTTCTTTTTATCCCTAATTTTTGCCCGAACCCAATCTTTTTATGGTTCGCCAGGATGCCCCATTTTCGCCTAGATTTCTTTTTCTTTCCAGCGGGTCTATTTTAAGCAAAGTATTTTTTAACTGCGTCTACATTCACAGGGGATGTGAAATCTTCGCCATCCATAGTTGAGAGTAGTAAGGCTCCTCCGGAGAAGACTTTCCTTACGATAATGGACCTTCGTAATTTAGGGTCCACTTGCCCCTGTGATCTTTCTGTGGAGGGAGAATCCGCTTCAACACTAAGTCACCTGCCTGAAAGCTTTGAGGTCGCACCTTTTGATCAAAAGATTTCTTCATCCTTCTTTGATACAAATGACCATATGCGATGGATGCCAATCTATTCTCATCCATCAAGCTGAGTTGATTCAATCTGGCCCTCACCCATTCCGCCTCATCAAGTTTAACGTCAACCAAAACTCTCAAAGAAGAAATCTCGACTTCCAATGGTAGGACAACTTCCATACCATACACTAGCGAGAAAGGAGTTGCCCCAATTGAAGTGCGTATCGAAGTACGATATCCGTGTAATGCAAAGGGCAACATCTCGTGCCAATCTTTATAGGTCACAACCATCTTCTGCACAATCTTCTTGATATTCTTGTTGGCCGCCTCAACAGCGCCATTCATCTTCGGGCGATAAGGAGAAGAGTTGTGATGTTCAATCTTGAAACTCTGGCACAGTTTCTTCAACATCTTGTTGTTCATATTCGAACCATTACCAGTAATGATTCGTTCGGGCACTCCATAACAACAAATGATGTTCTTCTTGATGAATCGGGCCACGACTTGTCTGGTGACGTTGGCGAAAGAAGCTGCTTCAACCCACTTAGTGAAATAATCAATTGCCACTAAGATGAAGCGGTTCCGTTGGATGCGGTCGGCTCGATCTTACCGATCATATTAATTCCCCACATGGAAAAGGGCCAGGGAGACGCCATGACATTCAAAGGACTTGGCGGCACATGCATTTTATCGGCATAAATATGGAATTTATGGCATTTCTTGGCGTATTTGAAACAATCAGACTCCATGGTCATCCAATAGTAGCCTGCCCTCAAAAGTTTCCGAGACATTGCATGTTCGCCCGCATGCGTTCCAAAGGCACCCTCGTGGACTTCTTCCATAAGCAAATTTGCTTCTTTCTCGTCCACGCATCTCAACAATACTAAGTCAAAATTTCTTTGATAGAGTACATCATCCTTGTTCAGATAGAAGTTTCCAGACAACCTTCTCAAGGTCTTCTTATCCCGGCTCGATGCCCCAGGCGGATACTCTTGATTCTTGAGAAAGTTTTGGATATCATAATACCATGGCTTCCCATCTGAAGCTTCCTATATTGCAAATACGAACGCTGGCCTATCGAGGCAGGAGATGACAGTTCTCGGAGCATCGTTCCAATAATTCACCGTATACATCAAGGATAATGTAGCCAAGGCATCTGCCATTTGATTCTCAGCTCTTGGCACATGATGAAACTCTACCCTGTCGAAGAAAGGTAACAACCTCCTTGCATAGTTCATGTAGGGAATCAGATTAGGTTGACGAGTCTCCCATTCTCCTTTGATCTAATTGACTACCAAAGTTGAATCACCATAAATATCAAGGTTCTTGATTCTCAAGTCAATCGCTTCTTCAATGCCCATGATACATGCTTCATACTCAGCTTCGTTGTTGGTGCAAGGAAAAGTTAACCTGGCAGTAAATGGTATGTGTGAACCATGGGGAGTGGTAATGATTGCCCCATTCCACTGCCATAGGAATTAACAGCACCATCAAAAATCATCTGCCATTGGGAGCGTATCTCAGGACCTTCATTAGGTAATGGCTCATCACAGTCTTTCATCTTTAAGAACATAATATCCTCATCAGAAAATTAAAACTTCATCGGATGATAGTCATCAATTGGTTACTCTGCGAGATACTCTGACAGAATACTCCCCTTAATGGCCTTTTGGGAGACGTATTGAATATCGTATTCTGTCAAAACCATATGCCACCTAGCAATCCTTCCTGAAAGTGCTTGTTTCTCAAACACGTACTTAATCAGACCCATCTTCGAAATCAGCATGGTTGTGTGATTCAACATATATTGCCTTAGGCATTTGGTGGCCCAAGCAAGTGCACAACACGTCTTTTCTAACATTGAGTATTTGGATTCACAATCCGTGAACTTCTTAGTCAAGTAATAGATGACATGTTTTTTTCTTCATGTCTCGTCGTGCTGACCGAGAACAGAACCCATGGAGTTCTCATGAACCGCTAAGTACATTATCAATGGTCTTCCTGCCACTGGGGGCATCAATATCGGAGGCTCTTGAAAGTATTCTTTTATCTTTTTAAATTCCCTTTGGCAATTTTCATTCCAGACCACCGCTTGATCTTTCTTTAATAGTTTGAACAATTGTTCACAAGTGGCTGTGAGATGAGATATGAACCTTGCGATGTAGTTCAATCTACCCAGAAAACCACGAACCTCTTTCTGTTTTCGGTGCTGGCATTTCCTGTATAGCTTTTATTTTTGCAGGATCGACCTCGATTCCTTTTTCGCTGACTATAAACCCCAATAGCTTTACCGACCGTACACCAAAAGTACACTTGTTCGAATTCAACCTTAGTCTGAATTTCCTTAACCTCTCAAACAGCTTCAATAGATTCACCAAATGTCCTTCCTCCGTTTGTGACTTCACGATCATGTCATCAAGATAAACCTCGATTTCATGATGAATCATATCATGAAAGAAAGTCACCATTGCCCGCTGATAGGTTTCCCCTGCATTCTTCAATCCAAAAGGTATTACCTTGTAGCAAAAGGTTAATCTGGTTATATCCGGAGAAATCGTCCATGAAGGAAAACACTGAATATTGAGTTGTATTATCAACTAGCACGTCAATGTGGGGGAGCGGGAAATCGTCTTCTGGGCTCGCCCTGTTTAGATCACGGTAATCTACACACATTCTGACCTTACCATCTTTCTTTGGTACAAGCACAATGTTGGCGACCCACGGAGGGTAATTCGTCACAGAAATAAATCCGGCATCCAACTGCTTCTGGACCTCTTCCTTGATCTTAACTACCATGTCCGATCTGGTTCTTCTTAGCTTCTGTTTCACAGGTGGACACTCTTCTCGAAGAGGTAAGCAATGAACCACAATATCCGTATCAAGTCTGGCCATATCTTCATATGACCAAGCAAAGACATCCTTATACTCTCGGAGCATTTCTATCAGTCTTTGTTTGATATCATTTTCTAAAGCAGCCCCTATTCCGATCTCCTTTCTATCTTCCTCTATATCCAGGTTGACAACTTCAATCTCTTCTTGATGAGGCAGAATAACCTTCTCTTCTTGCCTCAGCAGTCTGGCGAGCTCTTTAGGCAGATCTTTGTCTTCTTCAATCTCTCCTTCAGCTTGAAAGATTGAATTATCAAAGTCATACCGAGTCATAGACGAGTCTGAATCGGTGGCATCTGCGATGTGAAACCTGCATGATGATGATTATATGCCTAAAATGATATGCAAACAAGCACAAATCACATTGCCATTTTATTGTTAAAAATAAAACAAGAAAAACAAGGATCACAATATTTGAATGCAAAAACGCCTTTAGATTAATGATAAAGCAATTGTTCAAAACGTAAACAAGATAAGGCCCTACAGACAAAGACCACTATGCTCTGGGTAGAACATAGGGCTACACATAATCAAAAAACAAGATAATTACTCTTCATGGGTCACTTGAAAAACTTCTTCAATAGTCCATTTGCTCAGACTTTGGCCGGGAACACATGGCTGGATCCATGCGTCCATATCACAATCACTATCACCCTCATCCTCGGACACAACGTTGATTCGGTCGAAGATCACTCCACCACTTGTAAACTGAATTCGTACTCTGCAACATGGAGCATTCTGTGAAGAAGAGGACGACGGGCTGTACCTTAATCCAAACTTATCCTGTTTATTGGAGATACTCAACACCTGCCCCCATCCTTGAGATGAACCTGACTCCACCACCACACATGCTTCCTTGAAAGAAGACATAGAAACCTCAGGAGTTCTGTCTACGACTGGCGCCTTTTCTCTGACTTAGACAGTTTCAAATGCTTGACATAGCGTCTCATGTATTTCCCCATCAACTTCAACATACTTGAACGAGGATAAATGGCTGATCATTATGTCCTCCTTACCACATACGGTGACAATGTTACCCCCAACCATGTACTTTAACTTCTGATGTAAGGTCGATGTCACTGCCCCTGCAGAGTGGATCCAAGGTCGACCTAACAAGAAACGTTATGCAGGTTGGATATCCATTATAAAAAAGACAACATCGAAAATCTTCGAACCAACTTGTATAGGAAGAGTAACTTCACCAAAAACAGACCCTCTCGTTCCATCGAACACTCGCACAATCAGATCACTAGGAGTGCACATGACGCCTTGGGTGTCAAGCTTTATCAAAGCCTTTTTGGGCAACACGTTGAGTGAAGACCCATTGTCCACCAGAACATGTGATAATACAGCTCCTCTGCACTCAATGGAAATGTGCAAGGCGTGATTGTGATTTCTTCCTTTAGGCGTCAGATCCAAATCTGTAAATTCTAATCCATTTCCATCATTTACATGAGCCACAACTCCCTCTAGCTGGTTTATTGAAATCTCTTGTGGCACATATGTTGTGTTTAGAATCCTCAAAAGGGCATTCCGGTATGCCTCAGAGCACAGTAGTAGAGATAGAATGGATATTTTGGATGGGGTTTGTTGTAGGTGATCAACAATTTTGTAATCTCTCTTTCTAATCAGATGCATGAACTCCTCAGCGTCTTTCAACAGAGCATCCTTTTCACCTTGTTGAGAACTTTCCTCTACAACAGCCTTCCCTTTCCCTTTGTCTGACCTTTCAACATTAACTTCCGAAGGTGAAAACACCCTCCCACTTCTTGTCATCCCGCTGGTTCCAATCAAATTATCAACGGATGAACTATCTGACAACATTCCCCTCAATTCTTGTTTTTGGCCATTACAAAAGACCTCAGCCCCATAGTTCCACGGGATTGCTTTAGTGCTTTCATAAGGCACCGACCCTGCCTTGGTGATTATAACAGTTGCTGGCCTCGGTGGCGCAAATATGTTAATTATTCTAAAAGGAATTGAGATTGTGGCAATCTCATCCCGCCTCTGACCAATCACCTCCTCATTTTTTCTTTTCAACAGTTCTATCAAATTGTAGCACACCTTCATTCATTAAACTCTGCACATGAGTCTTCAAGTTTTCACGTCCCTCGGGATGAGCCAAACAACCTTCACAGTCCTCTCCACAGCCCGGAAAAACTCCACCCTTCAATAGCCTACTCTTGACAAAACTCAAAGGAGTTTTCAAATCTTCAACGTCAGTTACCAAATTCAGATTCTCTTCTTCCACAATAGCATTGACACCAGCCGCTCCATGGTTGGGCATAGGGTTTTGAACAACATTAGGCGCGTCATTTGTAAAATTGGTGGATTTGCTATCAATAAGGTCCAGCACCTTAAGTTTGAAAGTCTTACAGTTGTCTATATGATGACCAGGGGCGCCTGAGTGAAAGTCACATCTAGCATTTACGTCCTACCCTGGGGGTGGCGCGCCAGTCAGAGGTGTCAACGTCCTTTTCTGAATCAACTGAAGCTGCTACAAATTTTGTAAGAGTTGTGAATATGGCATTGGTGGTGCGTCAAACTGTCTATTCATTGTCCTTCTACGATCTTGCAACTGTCGTGGTGCGTAATTCTGCTGTTGTTGTGGACGTTGTTGTTGTTGTTGAGGTTGTACAACTGGAATAGCAATACTCGCAACCTATGGCTGTTGCTGATGGTATTGTTGTTGTAGAGCCCTGTTCCTGTTTTTATTCTTGTACCCTGAAACCACGTTCTTTTCTCCTTCCCTTTTCTTGTTACTAAAATTCTTCCTTCCTCCTGATGAGGGCCCCTCTCCTGCCTGAATCTTTCCCAATTTAATACCATTCTCAACTCATTCACCAGTGATGATTAAATTTGAGAAGCTACCAGACATATTCCCTATCATCTTTTCATAGTACACACTAGGAAACGTAGATACGAACATATCAATGAGTTCTCTCTCCACCATTGGAGATTGAACCCTTGCAACAAGTTCGCGCCACCTCTGGGCGTACTCTTTAAATCCCTCATTACTCTATTGCAACAGATTCTGCAACTGCACGCGGTTGGGCGCCAAATCACTATTGTATTGATAGTGTCGGACAAAAGCCTCCACAAGGTCTCTCCAGCTTATAATATTTGTTGGCTCCAAACCCATGTACCACTCCAAAGATGGGCCAAACAGTCTGTCTTGAAAGAAGTGCATTAGCAGCTTCTCGTCATCAGAGTACGCAGACATTTTTCTGTAGTATGACCTGAGGTGTACCCTGGGACAGTTCGTCCCCTTGTACTTGTCAAAGTCAAGTACCTTGAACTTTAGTGGAATCCTTAGACCTGGGATCATCCCCAAGTTAGACATATCCAGACCGAGAGAATTCTGATTTTCCAAGTTCCTTATCTTCTCTTCTATTAATTTGAACCTTTTGTCTGCATCGGATTGCAAACCAGCTCCTAGATCTCCCCTGGAGAAAACATCATCTTGTCCGTCCTCCTCCCACTGAGGAGCAACATTTCCATGTACAACGCCCGCTACACCTGTCATATGAATTCTAGCTTGATTACCTCCGCCTGGAGGAATAATAACTGTTGGGATAACATCGACATGGGGAGTGCCATTGTCAGCTGGAGGAGGAATTCCAGTGGTCTCGCCATGCAAAACTCCACTTCCATCAACCCTAGCAATCAGAGGTTGAACAAGTGTTCTCAACTGTTCTTGGCCGTTAGCGACCCCCTGCATAAGGTCCATGAACTGCGTCATGCAATCTCTGAACTCCTGCAGTTCCAGCTGAATTTGATCCATTGCCTTTTGTTGATTTCCCCTAGTTGAATAACGATGAACTGTGCGGTCTTCAATCTTGAAATAATGCAGAATAAACCATAGAAAGAAGTAAGGTAAACAGAACCAGAACACCTATAATGCAATATGAAAGATGATGCAGAATGCAAGCATGTAAATATGGTTCAGGAAAATCTTCCCCTTGATTCTAGTTCCACAGAAACAAAAAAAAAGAACAAAGAGCCAACAGATGAAGCCACAAGACCTCTCTCACAAATAAAAATGAGGAACAGAGTATTAACACACAACACATCAAAGTTAAAGTGACCTCATCCAACAGTCCTGGTGATAGTCGGAATACAAAAGAATAACAAATACGGAAGAACAAAGGAAAACTGTATCAAGTACGGTAGCGAGTCTGGAACTCTTCTAACAACATTTTCGTATCCGAATGATCAGGTCGTGCAACCAACGCCTGTATTAACCGCTCTCTCTTGCTGGTGACATCCTTCAAATCTTGAATGTAGTCTTCCCAAGCATCCTCCCCAAACACATCCTCAAGTCTAGGCTTCTTCAGGTCTGCTTTCAACTTGTACTCTTCCAATATTGCAATAGCTTCTTGTAGTTTACGGTCGCTTTCTTAATGACGAGCAGATTCTCCAAGAGCCTTTTCATCTTTGGTTCGGAGTTGAGTCTTCAACCTGTCAATCTGTTGACGAAGCCCATCTTCTCTTTCTTTTTTGTTAGTCAAGATGGCATTCCACTGAGCTTTGAACTTTGATATTTCCAGGTGTGCTTTCTCTAACTCTTTTTTCTTCCCTTTGAGAGCGTTACCCAAGCTCATCATATCCTAACCAAGACATTCTCTGACGCGAATTTCTTCAGTAAATTCCCTGCCCATCTTGTTCAGAGTATCTGTCTGTTTCTTGAAGAGGTGAGTGGCTTGATTTTTCTCACTTCTAATCTGAATGACCTCCTTCTCTAACTCTTCGTTCACTCTGCGCAGTTCTTCCTTTTTAGCCCACAGCTGGCTGTACTTTTGGATGTCAACTGTCGTTGGTTCTTCAACCACTAGAGGATACAAAGGCTCCCTGATTGGGAATGGTAGCAACAGTCTCTCAACTCTATCCTGGATCCATTTTGTAACACCCATTTTAATTATTTTTAGTTTCAGAGTTATTTTATTCGCGGATTTGTTTTGAGAAATTATTTGAAGGATCAAGAACTCATGATATTGGTATACAGTGATAAAAATGTGATAGTTGATAGTAATGTAATATTATCATTAATTATTATCATTATTATTACTAATATTAATATATGAGAAAAATATAATTAAATGGAATTTTGGAATTAAGTGGATTTTATGAATTAAAAGAAATAAGAGGATTATTATTATTATTTGGATTTTTGGAGTAAAAAGAATTATGAGAATATGAGTTCTTTGGATTAAAAGAGAATTATTTGGGATGAGGGGTGACATGGGCATTTTGGAAAATTAGAGAAACGCATGCACGGGAAAACAAGCGAAGAACACGATGGAGGAAGGCTGAAGCAAGAGTTGAAGCTTGGCCAGGAGATCATCAAGATTATCAATTCGTGTGGATGGAGAAGCTTCATCAATATTAGCATCGAATTTGAGGTAAGGGGGGGGGGGGAGAATTTAACGGTTAAATGGTTTTGCATGAAAATTGGTACAAAGGGGAAAATCCCCAAATCCCCATAGGATATGATAATCTAATGTTGAATGCATGTCATTGTTGCTGTAATTATGTTATTGGAATGTGTTGATTCAGTTGCATGTGGTTGTGCGGAGTGTCTGAGTGTATTGAGGTTTTCCGGGTAAATTCGAAGTTGAGCCGGAAGCTGGTTATTAGAGTTGAGTTGATTAATTGTTGGATAGAATCAGGAACAGACCCCGCAACTGGTTGCAGTATGTTGTTGGTCGTGGGTTTCGATTAATCGGGCGAAATCGGTGTGGGAGGCGTTTCTGGTGCGTAGAATTTTTCTAAGTACGCAGGTATTCGCTGGGCGAATAGGGAGCGAGCCTTCGCCAAGCTTCGCCGGGCGAACCAGCCAGCGAGTGCTGGCAGAAGCTTCTGTCTGGCTTCGCCAGAGGTTTCGCCAGGCGAATGGCAGCGAGCCCGACAGCAGCTTGTGTTTTTGTTGCTGTTTTGGGTTGTTTCCTTGTGGTTTTGGATCCTTGTTGGTCATGTATGATGAGGAGCTTGCTGGAGAGCTGAGGTGAGTGTATGTGTGGCGTCGGGACGTGACGACTGTGGTGCTCGTGGGATCATGATATGTGGATTGGGGTATGTTATAATACCTGTATGTTGTGTAGTGAAGGAGGTGAGCCCCTTGATATTCACTTAATTCGAGAGATTGCGTCAGTGTATGTTAAGATACATGTATGTGGTGATATAAGGGTGTTGAGTGCGATCGAATTGATGTGTTGTGATGATAGCTGGGTGCTATGAGTGTGTTGAGGGATGTAGGGCTGTGCGGCCGGCGTTTATCGCATTTGACATAATCGGTGGATTATGTGTTAAGTCTAGATAAGTATGGGTGTGTATGGATGTGTAAGGATGGGTATGTGATATGTATGCACTATGTGCTATGTATGGTGATGTGTGGTGATGAGTGGATCTGTAGGATTGATACGGTCGTTATGCATTGTGTTTGTATGTTGTGAGATGGATGTGGATCCGTAGGATAGATACGCTTTATGTGCGTTGCATTTACATACTGTAGTATGAGGGCTGGATCAGTAGGATCGTTACGCCTAGTGCGCATGGTATTGATGTGTTGTGTGCGAGATATGAGGATCAGTATGATTGTTACGCCTTGAGTGCATTGTGTTGGTGTGTTGTGGTGAGTGGATCTGTGAGGATCGGTACACTTATTATGCGTTGCCTTGGTATGTTGCTATGTGATGTATTGTGTTAGTAGGAACGACGTGCCTTGTGTGCATTGTATGTGATAAGTTGTGTGGTGAATGGATCTGTGAGATCGACGCACTGTGTGTGCTTATTATGTATGTATTTTATGATGTGAGTGGATCAGTGGGATCGGTACGCCTTGTGCGTCGTGTATATGTATATGTTGTGTGAGGGGTGGATATATAGGATCGGTGTGCACTTGGTGTGCTAGATGTTTGATGCGTGTGAATATTGTGTTGTGCTCCTGATGGGGAGGGTGATGGCCATGTGTCCATCGATGTTATTGTGTTGTGCTCCCGTAGTGGAGGGTGATGGCCTGTTATCCATCGATATTATTTATCGTGCTCCCTGTGAGGAGGGTGATGGCCCAGTGACCATCGGTATTGTTGGTGTGCTCCCGTAGTGGAGGGTGATGGCCATGTATCCATCAATGTTATTGTGTGGTGCTCCTATAGTGGAGGGTGATGGCCAGGTGTCCATCAGAGATGTACTCCCATCGTGGAGGGTGATGGCCAGGTGTCCATCGGTATTGTTGTGGTGCTCCCGTTCTGGAGGGTTGATGGCCAGTTGCCCATCGGTGTGGTGTGCTCCCTGAGTGGAGGGTTGATGGCCAAGTGCCCATTGTTGATATGTGCTCCTGTGTGGAGGGTTAATGGCCAGTTGCCCATCGTGATTGTTAGTCGGTACCGTATGTTAAGAGTTGTGTGGGTGTATTTGTTGCGTGATTGTATATTGTGGTTGATGGTGGGACCGTGAGTCCGAATGAAATGTATATGAAATAGTATTATTATTGATTTTTGCCTTTCATTGCATGTACTATTATACCATTATTATTTGATCGTGATTCTCACCCCTTTGCTGTTGTTGTGGTCTGTGCTTCTTCGGAAGTACAGACAATCCAGGTGTTTAGCTAGCTTGGATTGTGGTGTCTTTGCAAGACTGCTCTGATACGTAACACCGGGGCCTTTTTGGGAGTTTTATCGCTTTACGTTGATTTTGTGTGCCCCTGTGGCGTATCCTGTTTGATGGTGATGGTAGATGATGCTATATGTATTTTGGGCAGATGGCCATTGTTGTATATATATATATATATATATATATATATATATATATATATATATATATATATATATATATATATATATATATATATATATATATATATATATATATATATATATATATATATATATATATATATATATATATATATATATATATATATATATATATATATATATATATATATATATATATATATATATATATATATATATATATATATATATATATATATATATATATATATATATATGACGAGGATGATGGATATGGATAACATATATATATATATATATATATATATATATATATATATATATATATATATATATATATATATATATATATATATATATATATATATATATATATATATATATATATATATATATATATATATATATATATATATATATATATATATATATATATATATATATATATATATATATATATATATATATATATATATATATATATATATATATATATATATATATATATATATATATATATATATATATATATATATATATATATATATATATATATATATATATATATATATATATATATATATATATATATATATATATATATATATATATATATATATATATATATATATATATATATATATATATATATATATATATATATATATATATATATATATATATATATATATATATATATATATATATATATATATATATATGATGTTTTGTGATTTATGACAGACTATGTATATATTTTCCGCTGCAGTTTTATTGAGAAATTAATTTGGAAAATGTTTTGTGGAATTTTAGTGTGAATTGTGACATCTCGTTGTGGGAGATACTCTGATGTGTGCTTATTTAATTGTTTAATTTTATTTTGGGAAACGGGGTGTTACAAGTTGGTATCAGAGCAGGTCGGTCCATCCGGCCAAGTTGTCTTGTATTGTGGTCTAATCCCCTGTACACGACATGTGTGAAAAACACTGTCAATACATGTTGTTGTCTAGCTTTCTTGGCAGAAGTGGAATGATTCTAGTGGGGGAGAAGCTTGTGTTTCTCCAGAATGCTGCAAGTGTAGTGTTGTGGCTCAGTGTGTCGGGGAACGCCCCTATAGTTTGGTAAAGATGGTTTGTACCCCATCATGATTTTCGGCTGTCTATTGACAAATTGAGGAACTGATCACCCTTAATCTCTTGTTAATAGCAGACAGGATTGTGTTGGGTGGGATAAACGTGTCTTGCAAGCTTAGGTGGCGTGAGCGGGGAATTGCCTTGACTTGAGCTAAAGTGCTTAAGAGTTTGCTCTGAGGAGCCGTTGTGGGACGTGTTGAGGTGTTTAAATTTTGATGGGAATTTTGAGTTATAATGAAAGTGGGAAGTTGGCAATTTGAAGATTATTTTTCGGTTTTCTGGGAGTTATCCTAACAAGGGAGTGATATTCAACCAGGAGGTGAAGTGGAGTTGATCGATTCAGTTGCGGGAGCTAGTCCGAGAGTGGAAGCTCCATATTATGTGTTTGTTTGGACAGTCAAGGAAATACATTGATTATGTGGTGTCGAGGCCTGTGCCCTGTATGTGTGCTAAGGCAACAAAGTGTGAGGCCAATTATATTCCGAATGGATAGCGACTTCTGAATGATTAAAGAAAGTAAGATGTGGAATGCAAGAATGGTGTAATTAGGCCTTTAAATATTCCAAGAATTGTAGATGTGTTGAATGACCTCCTAGATATGAAATTGTTGTTGTACGTTGATTTGCAAAATCGAAGCTTTTTACGGAATCGAAATCAGACACTTGAAAGTCAGGTAACGGTCGAAAATGGGATTTCGGACTGTCATGTTCGCCAGGTCCTTCGCCTAGCGAAGGGGGTCCTGGGCAGAAAATGTCGTCCTGGTATTTTTGTCGTAACAGGAGAACCGTAACTCGGAATGACGCACGGTTCGAAGCGTTGGAAAGCTATTACAATGCTCTATGTGATGGTGAAGTAATGTCATGGGGTTGAATTTTATTGATGAGACATGGTTGGATGTGGTAGTGAGTGCGGAAAGTACGGTTCGTGTTTTTCGCCAAAACTCATGACTTGTATGTTCGTTTGGCTTGGGATTTTACTTACTTATTTGAGTGAAGCAATGAATGTGTTAACCGGTGATGTTTTAGTACATTCGAAGAGTATAGAGGATCATGTTAAAGATCGAGAATTTAATTTATCATTGTTGGAGAATAAGCAGTTATATGCCCCTTGAGGAGAGTTCAAAGAGTTTTGGGAGAGCTGTCAGCAGCTCGTGTGATGATTTTTGTCGAGCCCGACGGGACTACTTGTTGTGTTTTGTGATGCTTTGTTGATATGATTGGGAGAAATTTTAAAGGTATCTTGGAGTATATGAGAGGAGTCATCCGACCAGTGATTTGGAATCGGTTGCGGCTGTGAATTGTGCCAGAGTTGGGGGCTTCAATCGTTTGGGTTGAGATTTGAAATATTTGGTGATCCTAAGAGCTTATGGTGTTTGTTTGAGTTGGAAAGGTTGAATATGAGGAAGGGGAAATAATTAAGACCTCCGAAGAATTACGGCTTTGAGTTGAATTACCATTCGGGTAAAGTGAACGTGGTAGCTAATGCGGTAAATTGGAAATATTTGCGTATACCAATATTGATGGTGAAAGGAGATAGAGCTGATTGAGCAATTTTGTAGAATGAGTTTGGTGGGTGAAGAGACTTCTTATGGAGTCAAGCTTTTATTGTTAGAACAGACTAGTTGTATCCTTGAAGAGAATCGAGAAAGTCAGAAATCTGGACTGAGTAGGTGGATTAGTTGAATTTGATGAACGAGAGTCGAAGAGTTGATTTTCGGATTTGTAGAAATAGAACCACGATGTGTTATAGTAGAGTTTGTGTTTCAGATGTTGAGTGGAGTAGGAGTACTCTCGAAGAAATACATTGAGGTAGATGGAGTACCCATCCCAGTGCTATGAAGAAGTAACCGAATTTGAGTAAATTGTTTTGGTGACCATAGGTGAAGAGAGGTGTGGTGGAGGTTAGATATACTGGATGGGATTTTCGAGAGTCAAAGAGTGAACGTCAGAGACCGTTGAGTTAGACGCGGCTGTTGAATATTCCGGAGAGGAAATTGGGTGGTATTTTCGTGAATTTGGGTGTTGAGATTTACAAAGAATTGGAAAGACATAATTTTAAATTTGGATTATTGTGAGTGGATTGACTATTCTATGTTGAGGATTTACGAGATGCATATCGAGGAAGTGGTGAAGTTATATGAGGTATTGTCGAATATTGTGTCGGATGGAAATTGGAGGTTTATATTAAGAATTTGGATAGGGCTTGTCTGTTGGATCAAGGTGGATCGTGGGATGGTTAATTACCGCCGGTTGAGTCGCCTACACTATCCGTTACCATTATAATATCAGAACGGTGCTGTATGGAGCCTTGTGAGATAGGAAGTGTAGGACTCACTTGAGTTGAAATGAATCGAGCGGAAGAGTTATGCTCAGATCTGAGAATTGTGAATGAGACGGCTGAGGAAATCAAGAGGATCCAAGAAAAGATGTGTTTTGAGAGTTATGATGGTAGCTGGTGTTGGCCGAGCTTTGGAGTCTCGGAAGCACGCTCTGTGTTTGGTTTGTCGGTATCAGAGTAGTGCAGCGGAGCATGGGAAAAGCAGCAGGTTAAACTGTTTTGCCGCTGTCGCTTATGATTTGACATGATGTATTTCATGTGTTTTCATTAAGGGAGTATCTTGAACCAGATGAATGATGCGCAAGTGAGAAATAATTTAACGGTTGAGGCATTGCTAGTTCGGATTGATGAACGAGAAGCAACTCCGGGGGAAAGAGAAACCTTTGGTGGAAGTGGCTTGGAGAGGTGCTGCAAGAGGCAGTGTGACCTGGGAATTGGAAAGCAGGATGCGTGAAACATATCTAGAGTTATTTCCATCAGGTATTTTCGAGGACGAAAATAATTAAAGTGGGGGAGAGTTGTACCACCCATTTTAATTATTTTTGGTTTTAGAGTTATTTTATTCGCGGATGTGTTTTGAGAAATTATTTGAAGGATCAAGAACTCATGATATTGGTATACAGTGATAAAAACGTGATAGTTGATAGTAATGTAATATTATTATTAATTATTATCATTATTATTACTAATATTAATATATGAGAAAAATATAATTAAATGGAATTTTGGAATTAAGTGGATTTTGTGAATTAAAAGAAATAAGAGGATTATTATTATTATTTGGATTTTTGGATTAAAAAGAATTATGAGAATATGAGTTCTTTGGATTAAAAGGGATTTATTTGGGATGAGGGGTGACATGGGCATTTTGGAAAATTAGAGAAACGCATGCACGGTGTCGCTACTGCGAAAATCGGCGCCGGCTGAACAGAATAGTCGCCACCGTGCGTTATTTATCCCAAAGGAGGGAAAGGGAACGCTCGAAGTAAACCTCACGCAAAGATGGGAAAAGGAATGGTCATCGCAACCAAATCCTGGATTCGGGAGTCGGTTACGCAAGGGGAAGGTATTAACACCCCTCATGTCTGTCGTACTCGACGGGATCCACGCTTGTTTTCTAGTACGGATTGTGATTCTATCTACTCTAAAGGTCAAGGGTTAAAAGAAAAGAAAATGACTCGGCAAAGTATCGCACTTTATGCCTACGTATTCCCGTCTAGAACGAGAAATCAAAGTCAACGTAGTTCGCCTACCTACGGGAAAGGAGGGGAAGGTTGCTCGCTAGGATATCGCATCCTATGCCTACGTACTTTCATACGGCATGAAAGATCAGAGAAAACGTAGTTCGGGCCATGGAAGACACAAGCTTGTCTGAATGTTTTTTATCTCCTTACGAAAGGGTTTTTCCTGATTAAGGGTCCAAGCGGACAAAAATGACATCTTGATGTTTGTTTTCAGTCTTTTTACGCAAGAACTGTCTTTCATAATGTTTGCAATCTCTGACGCACTAGAGAATATGATTTGAGGGTGACTACGTCGTATGTCACCCTAAGGGTAACACACTAGGCAGTCAGATTACTGAAGAGTGACCCCTCAGCAACCTTTCTCAAATAGCTTAAGGCTCGTAGCGTACGGCATCGATGATCCTTATTACTGTGTTTTGAATTGTGCTGAGATAGAGAGAAAGAAGTCTAAAAAATCCTAGGGTTTGAAAGGGGAATCAAAACTACCCTAATGTCATCATGCATGGGTTACAACCTAATGTCTGTCATAATTCCCTCCTATACAGAGGAAATCAGAGATCCTAGGGGATGAAGAAAAAAGAAACAGCAGATATACAGTAAACAGTAAAATATGCATGAATGCAGTAAAACAATAGGCAAGGTGAAACAGCTTCACCTCAAACCTAAGGGAAAATCAACAGACAATACAGCAAAGAAAAACATATCCAACACCAACTCAGACAGCACACCAACTCCTACAGCAAGCAGTTCACACAGCACCAGCTCTGGCAGCTACAGTTGATGAACAGCAAAAGGTTGACATCAACAATCTTCCAGTAAGACCCCATCTTTACTTTCCAATAATATTCAAACTTCAGGTAAGCTCTTGCCTCCAATAATCTTTAGCTTTAGCAAGCAATGACTCCAGTAAACAGACAGCTTCAAACAGCAGCAAAATCCTAATCTCAACAGATGCATAACCTTGACAGGTACAAGCTTCATCTTATCCAGTCATCAATGCATTTCTTATCTTCAATAGGTTTCCATCTTCAATACAGACACTCACAGGAGAGAATCAAATGATAGATGAAGTTGGAATGTTAAGATGCTTAATGATAACCCTGGGAAATCACTAAGCTCTTGACACAACAAGGGACAGATATCCTCAAGGTTCTACCCAGTCAAAGAATGCTATACATCCCTCCTAAGGAGAGATGGAACTCTTTTAGGGGACCTTGTTTCATAGGATGGAATAGAGGCACAAGAAGCTCTCTATGTTTGACAGAAGAAATCAGGCTACTCTGGAGCTCTCCTTATATTTCCTATCTCCTAAGCCTTCATCCAGCAATCTTGAAGCACAAGCAACTCAATATCCAAGCATCATCATTTATCCACAATCATTCTAAAAGTCTTTATACAATCCTCAAGCCAAGCACAAGCCTCAACACCCAAAGAAAAGGCCCAAAACCCAACAAACAATCCAATATCCCAAGAGGGAACACACCAATAACAACCAACTTGCAAAAATCAGATAAAATGGAAATATTCATCATCAAATCCTAGATTAATATCTAAGGGATCCTAACTAGGTACCCTATACCTCACATAAACCCCAAGGCCTAAATCAAACTAAAAACCCAAGAACTATGTGTTGAAATGCACCTATGTCAAGTTGAACCCTAATTCTAGCACCCTAATGTTCCTTATTCAAAACTAATTAAAATTAAATCACAAAAATGTGAAATAATTCCATGGGGAACCTAATGCTTTAATCTAACTAAAACAAAAGGAATTACATCAAAATGTAAAATAAAATGGCTAAACAAAATTCAACAAAATGGATATACAAAATAAAATGCAATAAAAGAAATTAAATGTAAAAATTCACCAAAAATAGAAAAATGACTAAAATGCTAATTTTATTTTTCTACAATTTTCGTGAGACAATTATGAGAATGGAGAAAAAATTCCCATGCAAAAATGTTATGTTTTCAATTTATTATGAATTTTCAAAGATCCTAAAAATAATGTGTAAAATAAAAGAAATATGATGAAAAAAAGAAAAAAAAATGCGTGTCAAATAGCAATGCAGATTAGTTCAAATTACCAGTTGGGCCCAGAGGGGGGTGTTAATAGGAAAGCGCCTAAGCCCAATTATCCATCAGAAAATAAAACGAAAATAGAAAGAAAGAAAAAAGAAATTCGTGGTGCAGGAAGTAATGACATTTAGTGTATTTTCTATTGGGCTCTGAACAAGGGGTGTGGATATCATTTGGTCACTTAAGCCCATTGCTCCCTTTTAATGAAACGCATCGTTTCATACTCAGACCCTTCCTTCACAAAATGAAAACGAATCCTGGCCATCAGATCCTCATTTGGTCAAAAGTCTTACTCTAATCCAATGGTGGGAGAGTCATCTTCAACCTTCCAAACTCTCATGGAGGGAAAAGCCATGGATGAACAGAGTTTGAACTTCATCTTCCTCCCAATCGTACTCCCTCAAATCTCCATCAAATGCAAAAATTCAAAACCCTAACATGCTCCAAATTTCACCAGGAATTCATCTATGGTAACCAAATTCAATGAAACACAATCTAACTCAAAACACGAATCAAACTTCAGAATTTGGTCCATGATCAAAACTCACCAAACTTGAAATTGGATAGCCTAAACTCTTCACCATGCTTCACTGATCACTTCTAGCCATCCAATCATGATTATAACACCAAGAACAATAAGATACAAGCACGAACAGAAATTGCATCACTACACTAATTGTCTCTAAATCAACCTTAAAGCTACCAGAAAGCTCCACATGATCATCTACATTGAATCTAACTATTCAAAACTGATTGAAACCACCTAAGTCAAGCTATGGATTGAAGTTTACCTACCTGTAAATTTAAGATGAACAGAGGTATGAAACCTTCAAATCAAGCTCGGAGAACTTCAATACACCTTCAATGAATCACAATCTTGCTTCTGTATGCAAAAGAATTGGTTGAGGAGGCTTGGATTATGGAAACCGATCTTGAGTTGCAGGCTGAAAATCTCAAATGCTATCACACGATTCTCCACCAATCTTGTTCAATTATCCATCTGGAATCACTCACATATGCTTGATAACGGTTCTGAGATCAAAAGAATGGCTTGAATATGGTTAGAACTTGTAACTGAATTCTGTTTTGCACATGGAAGTTTCAAATTGCAATCTCACCAATCTCTCCCAATTCTCTCTAACTTTTGCTCTGCACCTCTTCTGAATCTTATATAGAATGTGTTTGAGGACTCTAGAAAGTTCTAGATTGATCCAATGAGAAATTCACCATCTCATGTCATGAAATTCTCTTCTTATGCTATGCACACACCATCTCATGATTTGGATTGCAATTGCATTTGTTCTGAGTTTCAATTCTCTCCAAATGAGATATTGGAGGTGTATGGATGGAAAGAAGCCTTGCATTTGCTTGGAAATGAGGTTTTGCAATTGTGCCTTATGGTTCAAGTAACCACTTTTCAAAGCAAGTCCTAAAAATAATTCTCAATTCAAAATTGTGGCAATGTCAATGTTCTCAAAATGAATTTTAAAATCAAATTGTTATGTCATATGGCTTGGTTTGGCTTTGTAGGTCAAAAATCCCAATTTCCAACTTTGGTTCATTTAAATTTCACCTTCATTTTAGGCCATTTTCATGATTTTGTGAATCAAGCCATTCCAAACTCTCATGACCTCATATCTAGCCTAAAAACATCATTTTGAACACATCTCATGTTGAACATTTTTTCATTTGAGGAGTGGAAGATGGAGATTTGGACCTATGTTGAAAAATGACCTGTAATTCAACTTTCCCAAAATACCCCTGGATTGCCAAGACCATAACTTGAGTTCCATAAATCCCCTTGAGGACTTCTAGTACTCAAATTAAAGCTAAGATCAAGATCTACAACTATTATGTTGGCCAAGAATCCATTTGAAAACCCCTTGATGGGCAAAAGTTGCTTGGAAGTCAAGTGACTTTCACAGATAAATTTCAGTGTCCTCTGATGACCCATAACTTGCAAGAACCATAACTTGAGTTCTACAAATCTTCTTGAAGACTTCTAGTACTCAAATTAAATATATTGAGAATATATACAAGTTTCATGTTGACCAAGAATTCATTTGAAACTTGCATTTTGAATTATCTTGCTTGGAAGTTAGGCCTAAATTAGGGTTTTTCACACTGAAACCCTAATTTAGTAACTCCTCTTCTTCTTGATTTCTCTTGATTTCTCCTTGGCACAACACCATACATATATCCACACATCAAATCATGAATTCCACATCATCCAAGTAGGCCTTGATGCCCTCCAATCATTCAGTTGACCTAGGGTTGACCTAGGGTTGACCCAGATGACCCTAGTTGACTGCATTCAACTGTAGCTCTTGTAATCACACCAATGACTTGATTCATCTTCAAAATGACCCTCTAGGTATTCCATGATCTTTATGCACATTCCATACCCTCAGCCATGGCTCACACACTCATTGATGATATTCAAACCCCTCAAGTTAGGAGAGAAAGCCACTGGTTGACCCTCAACCTTCTCAAAGCCTCAAACCTTTCTTGATTGCTTGGATGGTCTTGAACTTGAATAAAACCCCTTGATGGGCCTCTTTCTGATAAGAATGGCACTTGATTCCCTGTTAGATGACTTGTTATACTATGCTATGCAAATGATTGGACTATGTACATGACTTATTATACAAATGACAATGCAATTGAAACATAAACCAGGTGGAATAGGTTGAGCAAATTTTAGGGTGCAACACACGGGAAAACAAGTGAAGAACACGATGGAGGAAGGCTGAAGCAAGAGTTGAAGCTTGGCCGGGAGATCATCAAGATTATCAATTCGTGTGGATGGAGAAGCTTCATCAACATCAGCATCGATTTTGAGGTTAGGGGGGGGGAGGAATTTAACGGTTAAATGGTTTTGCATGAAAATTGGTAGAAAGGGGAAAATCCCCAAATCCCCATAGGATATGATAATCTGATGTTGAATGCATGTTATTGTTGCTGTAATTATGTTATTGGAATGTGTTGATTCGGTTGCATGTGGCTGTGCGGAGTGTCTGAGTGTATTGAGGTTTTTCGGGTAAATTCGAAGTTGAGTCTGAAGCTGGTTATTAGAGTTGAGTTGATTAATTGTTGGATAGAATCGGGAATGGACCCTGTAACTGGTTGCAGTATGTTGTTGGTTGTGGGTTTCGATTTAATCGGGCGAAATCGGTGTGAGAGGCGATTCTGGTGCGCAGAATTTTTCTGAGTACGCAGGTATTTGTTGGGCGAATAGGGAGCGAGCCTTCGCCAGGCTTCGTCGGGAAAACTAGCCAGCGAGTGCTGGCAGAAGCTTCTATCTGGCTTCGCCAGAGGTTTCTCCAGGCGAATGGAAGCGAGCCTTCGCTGTGGGGCTTCGCCGGGTGAACGCGCCAGCGAGCCCGACAGTAGCTTGTGTTTTTGCTGCTGTTTTGGGTTGTTTCCTTGTGGTTTTGGACCCTTGTTGGTCATGTATGATGAGGAGCTTGCTGGAGAGCTGAGGTGAGTGTATGTATGGCGTCGGGACGTGACGACTGTGGTGCTCGTGGGATCATGATATGTGGATTGGGGTATGTTATAATACTTGTATGTTATGTAGTGCAGGAGGTGAGCCCCTTGATATTCACTTAATTCGAGAGATTGCGTCAGTGTATGTTAAGATACATGTATGTGGTGATATAAGGGTGCTGAGTGCGATCGGATTGATGTGTTGTGATGATAGCTGGGTGTTGTGAGTGTGTTGAGGGTTGTAGGGCTGTGCGGCCGGCGTTTATCGCATTTGACATTATTAGTGGATTATGTGTTAAGTCTAGATAAGTATGGGTGTGTATGGATGTGTAAGGATGGGTATGTGATATGTATGCACTATGTGCTATGTGTGATGATGAGTGGATCCGTAGGATCGATATGCTCGTTATGCATTGTGTTTGTATGTTGTGAGATGGATGTGGATCCGTAGGATCGATACGCTTTATGTGCGTTGCGTTTACATACTGTAGTATGAGGGCTGGATCAGTAGGATCGTTACGCCTAGTGCGCGTGGTATTGATGTGTTGTGTGTGATATATGAGGATCAGTATGATTGTTACGCCTTAAGTGCATTGTGTTGGTGTGTTGTGGTGAGTGGATCCGTGAGGATCGGTACGCTTATTATGCGTTGCCTTGGTATGATGTTATGTGATGAATTGGGTCAGTAGGACCGACGTGCCTTGTGTGCATTGTATGTGATAAGTTGTGTGGTGAATGGATCCGTGGGATCGACGGACTGTGTGTGCTTATTATGTTTGTATTTTATGATGTGAGTGGATCTGTGGGATCGGTACGCCTTGTGCGTCGTGTATATGTATATGTTGTGTGAGGGGTGGGTCAATAGGATCGGTGTGCACTTGGTGTGCTATATGTTTGATGCGTGTGAATATTGTGTTGTGCTCCCGGTGGGGAGGGTGATGGCCATGTGTCCATCGATGTTATTGTGTTGTGCTCCCGTAGTGGAGGGTGATGGCCTATTGTCCATCGATATTATTTGTCGTGCTCCCTGTGAGGAGGGTGATGGCCCAGTGACCATCGGTATTGTTGGTGTGCTCCCGTAGTGGAGGGTGATGGCCATGTGTCCATCGATGTTATTGTGTGGTGCTCCCGTAGTGGAGGGTGATGGCCAGGTGTCCATCGAAGATGTGCTCCCATCGTAGAGGGTGATGGCCAGGTGTCCATCGGTATTGTTGTGGTGCTCCCATTATGGAGGGTTGATGGCTAGTTGCCCATCGGTGTGGTGTGCTCCCTGAGTGGAGGGTTGATGGCCAAGTGCCCATCGTTGATATGTGCTCCTGTGTGGAGGGTTGATGGCCAGTTTCCCATCGTGATTGTGAGTCGGTACCGTATGTTAAGAGTTGTATGAGTGCATTTGTTGCGTGATTGTATATTGTGATTGATGGTGGGACCGTGAGTCCGGATGATATGTATATGAAATAGTATTATTATTGATTTCTGCCTTTCATTGCATGTACTATTATACCATTATTATTTGATCGTGATTCTCACCCCTTTATTGTTGTTGTGGTTTGTGCTTCTTCGGAAGTACAGACAATCCAGGTGTTTAGCTAGCTTGGATTGTGGTGTCTTTGTAAGATTGCTCTGATACGTAACACCGGGGCCTTTTTGGGAGTTTTATCGCTTTATGTTGATTTTGTGTGCCCCTGTGGTATATCCTGTTTGATGGTGATGGTAGATGATGCTATATGTATTTTGGGCAGATGGCCATTGTTGTATATATATATGACGAGGATGATGGATATGGATAACATATATATATATATATATGATGTTTTTGTGATTTATGACAGACTATGTATATATTTTCCGCTGCAGTTTTATTGAGAAATTAATTTGGAAAATGTTTTGTGGAATTTTAGTGTGAATTGTGACTTCCCGTTGTGGGAGATACTCTGATGTGTGCTTATTTAATTGTTTTATTTTATTTTGGGAAACGGGGTGTTACACATTTCACATATGGTCCATAGGCTCTGCAATCGCTCTTGCCCAAAGAAGATTTTCCTTTACGATGAATCTTACCCCAAGCCTCTTCCCATCTGATTAAGGTCTCATTGTCGACTAAACCGATGAAGTACAGAGATTCCTGTATTTCTTCTTCCCTTGGAGGTTCATCTAGAGCATAGCCAAATTGTCTGACGATGAGAGCAGGATTATAATTGATGCCACCCTTGCGCCCAATCAAAGGAACATTGGAAATCTCTGCAGCTGTGAACAATCTCCATACCCGAAAGGTCTCTGCTAAACCATACAATATTCTCCGACCTTAAACCCATAAGTCTTTCCAGCCAATCAACAGTGTTTGCAATATCAGCAAAAGGTCAAAACGTAGGAAGATGTGAAATAAACCATCTGTATAGCAGCGGAGCGCAACAGGAGACGTTCTTTCCTCGTCTGTTCTCATTATTATAGTGGATTGAATAATAAACATCACCTAAAAGGGTTGGCATAGGATTCTTAAAAGTGAAGATATAGAAGGCATCCAAGTCAACAAAGTCAGGTAAGTTGGGAAACAAGACTATCCCATAGACGCACAAAGCCAGGATAGCGTTGAAGACCACCCAACATCCCTCCTTAGCGAAATGTTGAGCTTTACCCATCCAGAATGGAAGTGGAAAGCCATGAGTTCCATATCTCCATACCAAATTACCCTCCAACTCAAAAACAACGAGATGAAGAGCACCAACCAACTTGCATAACTCTGACTCCTTCTCAGAGTGCACAAAAGGCACCTCTTCCAACATAGGAATTCCTATTAGTTGAGCAAACTCTTCTAAAGTTGGCAATAAAACATATCCTGGGAACATGAAGCAACGCAACTGAGGATCATAAAATTGCAGCATAAATGTCATCTAACTCAAACTTGGAGGCCTTACAGACAAAACTCAGAACCCTCCCATACTCCTTTCTGAAATCTTCCATCACACTATGATCAGCCATAGAAATTAGCTTAAGCAGAGGTCCTATCTTTGGTGTCGCGAACTTGTACAACAAACTTTTCTTCAAATCAGGCTCCATAACAACAGTGGATTAGATTACTAGAATCAAGGAGAAAATATACACCTGAAACACAAATACATGTAAATCTTAAAATGCAAATGAATATGCAAATGCAACAGGGGATCAAGATTGTTGTGCTGCTGACTGAGTTGAATCAGAGCTTCGCTTTGGCAAGAAAATAACACAACAGTGATATAAGGAACCCACTGTATCAAGGATCAAAAGTTCACACTGACGAGAAAAGCGGGTAGGTTGAAGGTCAAGGTTTCCTGCATAACCCTCCGCCTTACAGGTATGAACCTAATCTCTGATAAGGTTCAGCATCCTATGCGGTTGTTAGTGTCACAGACTTTCGAGAAACGATGATACGTTCGCCATTTTTAGTTTGACATCATAGTCTGACGAAGTGGCCTCACTTAGCTGACTCCCAAATGATCGGTCTCCAGAGTCGACAGCTTTCAGATCCAACATCCCCTCCCGACTAATGTACAGGATAGGATATCTTCAAAGAAAACCTCGTCTCGACGCAAATTTTGTAAGGACTAATGCATGCTGAAATATACAGGTCCATCACTACTTTCCGCTCTAATGCTATGTATGTCCTCAAGCCTGGGTTTTGGCTTATCACTCAATGGAACAGTCTCAACCAATAGTACAACAATAACATGATACAATGCAGAAAATTAAAATGTAAATGCAATAAAAGTACAGATACAACACATATACACATATGTACACACCCAAAGATAAAAACACATAAGTGCTAGGATTGACTCACATAGGGGATGGGAAGCGTTCCCCAGCAGAGTCGCCAACTGTCGCATCACTGCGAAAAAGGGAGGCCGGCAAAGACAAAAGGGTCGCCACCGTTCGTTATTTATCCCAAAGAGAGGGAAAGGAAATGATCAGAGAAAACCTACGAAAAAGGGAAAAGACAGGTCATCGCAACCAAATCTTGGGTTCGGGAGTCGGTTACGTAAGGGGAAGGTATAAGCACCCCTCACGTCCGTTGTACTCAACGGGATCAACGCTTGTTATCTATCTAAAAGGGTGTTAATCTATCAAAAGGTTGGCTCACAAGGACAAAAGAAAAGAAAAAAGACTCGATAGAGCATCGCCGCTCTATGCCTACGTACTCCCTTGTGCAATGGGAAAGTCAGAGTCAACGTAGTTCAGAAAACTACGGGTGAAGGTGGGTAAGGTTGCTCGCCAAGACATCACCGTCTTGTGCCTACGTATCCTCATCTGGTATGAGAAATCAGAGCAAACGTAGTTCGGGATGACGCGACCACAGATTAGTTAAGTGTTATAACTGAGTAGGGTTAAACCTTCATTCTAGCAGTTAGGGACGATGCCTATTTGCAGTAGAACCAAGACTTAACACACTCTTTCTGAAAATGATTTTCAAACAATCCCGAAGGATAAAAAAGGTTTTAATGTATTGTTTTGTGTTTTATAAACAAGAAGTGAATTGAGTTAAGTTTGTAACTCATGTTGCAATAAAGACTATGACTTGAGAGTGAATGCGTTGCATATCGCCCAAAGAGCATACGCTAAACACTCTAGAAAATATGAGAGGATGCCCCCCAACCATCATTCCTCAAGTACTTAAGGCTCGTAGCGTACAACATTTATCATCCTTTATCAAGTGTCTTAAGATATTATGAGATGAGAAGAGAAGACATAAACTCTAAGGGGAAACTAATAAACCCTAATGTTGTCATGCAAAATGCTCCTAAAGTTGGGTTTAAGAGGGGAAGAATCTATCCTAATGTTATCATGCAAAGGATTGAAAGCCTAATGTCTCTCCTACTCCCATGTTAAACAGAGGGACTAGGAATCCTAAGGGATTATGGCAAAAGACCAAGTAAACAACAGATAATTCAATCTTAGATGAAATGAAGAATGAGAAGAAGTTGACTTAAACAAGTCAAGACAATGCAAATATGAAATGCAAAGATGCAAAGATGCAAAGAGGACTTAATAATATGAAAATCAAACACAAACAAGTTGGCTTAACTAGTCAAGAAAAGTGAGATGAAATGGGAGAAGTAACAACTCCTATAACCATTCAAACATCCATCACTTGAACAAATGATAATCACAAAGCAAAGTCAAAGAGCCATGTTCAAAGGAATGATGACAGAAAGAAGATTGGGCAGCAACCATATGTATATTATCTCAACCAAACATTTCAAATTGATCATGCAAAAGGGACAAGCAAAACAAGTGCAAGAAGTAATACATTATTCAAGACAAACTCAAAGCAAAACATGAATACCAAATCATATTGAATAATGATCAAAGCACATGGAGGCAGAAGTATAACAATAAAAAGAAAGCTCAAATCAAAATAAAAAACAAAGCACAACCATCAGCCAAGTCATGGCAAATGAACGAAACAAGGTTCAATCACCATACAACACTTATAACCAAGTGGAAAGCAATGACTTCCATGTAACTTGTAAAACAAGTTATACAAATATATGACCTAAAATCAAAGAACCAGCACCTTAACCATGTTATAAACAAGCATCAAAACTCATAAGGTGCATATGGGATCCATAAAAGTCATCTCCCAAAGGAACTAGGTCAAACTAGTTTGTATGAACACTTCCTAAGATGACTTGTTTTGCAAGCTTCACCAAAAATAGGAAAAATGTTCAATAAATATCAAATGAAAGACACAACATAGCTAATTCAAGTGATAAATAGAATCCAAAGTCTCATGGACAAATTCATCTCAAGGCATCACCTAATAATTCAAGAATTGATGGTGCTCCACCTTATCGAGCATAAATCGAGGGACAAGAAAAGTCAACTCAAAGTCAACCAAAAAATGATCAATCATGAACCATATCCACCCTCAAAAACACTTCAATTCATCCTCTAAATGGAGAAGAAGCATTGATCATAGCGGACTTGCATTAGAGGTTCAAATGAAATGGATCAAATAAGGTATGAACCACAAAAGGCATTTAATTGCAAAATTGAAATAAAATAGCAAATAAAAATAAAATCAGAAAAAAAAATCATAGAAAATTAAATAAAACTTTGAAATGCAAGAAAACAATTTTTGGGATTTTTTTTGATAAATGAAACTATTTTTAAAAATATAAAATGAAAACAGATAAAAAAATAAAATGAAATAAAAGAAATAGAAGAGGGAGGTGTCATCAGCAATATGAAATTACACTGAAATTCACAAGGCGCATTGGGCTTGGAAAGCAGGGGGTGTGAATAACAACTTCATGCCAATTGACCCAGACTCAGTGTTTTAATGAAACACAGTGTTTCATTAAAACGCGTCATAGTCAAACTTCCACACAAGCAAAGTCAGGCCAACGAAGTCATGCCAAGCAATCAGGTCAAAAAGTCCACATGAGACAAGTCAGCTCAGATCAGACTGGCGACTGGACGCTGGAGCTAGGGCTCCGGTCGTCTTCTCCGGCCAGCTCGCCGGAGACCAGTCATCAGACCTCCATAAACATTCTCAAATGTGGTACCGTTCGAAAGCTCTACTCACAAGGATTCCAAATCTAACCGTGGATTTTGAAAAAGGTTCTTGAATCAAGAGAATCGAAGGCATGAATTTCAAACATGTCAACTGAAAATGCTATCAAACAGTCATGATAATGCAACAAACATTGCCTATGATACATAGGGCTTTAGATGAAATCCACCATATACCTATTACATGCCTAGAATGAGAGAAACAAAGTGAAGAAACTTACTAAACGAAGCAGCTCCATTGGCTCTTCTAAATCTTGCAAGCTTCAATTTCTTGCTTCTAATTCACTCCTCAAGGTCTGATGAAGAAGATTCAAGCAGAAATTGGAGTTGATTTGCAATGCTATCGCAGATTCGAAGAGAGAAAGTTTGGATGCAATTTCGGAATTTTCTTCTTTCTTTCACGCAGCAGCTTTCATTATGAGCAATTAGGGCAACTAAAAACCTTTTATATGGTGGGTTTTGCATGACCATGCAGGCCCATGTTGATAGAATCATGTGATTTCTCAATTTTCTTTTCAAACTTCTATTTCATGCACCCTCACGAATTAGCCACATACATACCATTTAGGGTCAGGAATCAATCAAGTGTGGAGTGTAGGAGTGAATTGGATGGTTTTGGCTCATGTGGACAAGGTTTTCAAAAGGTTTGAATTCATTACTTCATTAAGTGGATTTGTGAAAAAGTGGCACATGGTGAATTCCCATGTTGGTCCAAATGTGGTAAAATCCTTTTGTGTCATGTAATGGTATGAAACAATTCAAAAATGAAGCAAAATATGACATGTAATGTAAGGCATTAAAGTCATGACCAAAAATCTAATTTCCACCTTAAAATTGTTCAGATAGCCATATAATCCACCAATCTTCACGAATTTTGAGTTCAATGTAGAGTTAAGACCATTAGGCATAAATTTCATGTTGGTTGGAGTTGCATTTGAGGTCCATAAATTCATGAAATTGACCATTGAAGCAAATGACCTATAATGAACTTTCCAAATATACCCTTGCCTTAGGAGGTCCATAACTTGAGATGTACAAATGATAAAAAGGGTTTCTAGGACTTTTTGGAAAGCTAAGACCATGAGGAACAACTTTCATCTTCACTTGAAGTTGAGCAGAAACTTGATTCTAGGCCAAAAATGCCTTGGAAGTGAGTTGACTTTTAGTTGACCAAAATTCTCTTCATATGAGGACCCCAACTTATTAGCATCATAACTTGAGATGTACAAACTCAGTGGATGAGTTCTTGTACTCAAATGAAATCTTGGAACATGCCCAACAAATCTCATGTTTGCATGAAAATGAGATTAAGCTTGCATCATAGGGTAAATTGTCCTTGAAGTTAGGCACTAAAGAAAAGGATTTTACACTAAAATCATCTGAAACCCTAATTTAGTAACTTCTTGAGCTCTTGAATCTTCTTGACTTGATCTTATCATGACATCCTAGATGCTTTAATATGACTTCCCATGTCCTAAATGACTTAGAACCAAGTTGTAAACCCCCTCAAGACCACAGTTGACCTTGGGTTGACCAAATGAAATCCTAGTTCCATGTCCTTTGACTGTGGCTTTTGCACATGAATTGAATGACTTCACAAACTTCACAATGACCCCTAAGGTACTCAATGAGATTTAAAACCATGTTTAAACCAAGAATAAAGGCCTCATGACCCCTTAAAAACCCTCTGATGATCCTCAGGATAGGAGGTGATGACAAACACTTGATAACTTGCACAAATGCCTTTTCTTGAGCTTGAAACCAATGAGAATCTCCTCTTGAATGACACAACACACCTCTTGATCCCCTGTAAAGAATAATGCTATGGAAATGCAAATGCTAAAATGAAATGAAACATAACCCAAGTACAAGAAAATGGTTAGTCAAGTACAACAAAACCTTGATCCAAAACCTTGGCCAAAATCCAAACTATGTCATGCTTGATAAAAAACTCCACCTAACCAACTTTAAACCATTGTAACTTAATAGATAAAGGTCTATTTGATGAGACCTCGAGCTCAATGGAAAATAGGAAGGTAAGTGAGAAAACTTCATGTTCAAAGCAAGTGGATATAAGGCTTGGAAGATTGTGAAATTTTGATTAAGGTCATGTACACCAATATGTCACCAAAAATAACTTAGAAAAATTCTAAGTCATGGAAGTTTACAACTTTGTGAAACCATCTTTCAAACACCATAACTTGATATTTCTTAGTCCAATGAAAAAGTTCTTGTAATGGATGGAAATCTTGAGGAAAGATATATAACTTTCATGTTCGAAGGAAATTGAATTGGAGTAGAGAACCTGGTGAAAAATGCCTTGGAAAGTTGCCTAAAAAATCTACCTAGAACTTGTCCAACTTGACATCTTTGAAACTCTAACTTGACAGCATCATAACTTGAGCTATACATATCAAATGGAGGAGTTCTAATACTCAGATGAAAGCTTGGAGAATTATCTACAACTTTCATGTTTGAGGAAAACTCATTTGAAGCTTGTATCACCAGGTAAGATAGGCTTGAAAGTAGGTATTTCAAGCTGAATCTCCATACTTAGAAAAAGTTCTAAGTGTTGGAATGTCAAAATCTCCATTTTCTCAACTTTAACTCTCCATATCTCTCAAACTATGGATCTTTTGGACTTGCTTCCTTCCATAAATTTGTAGTTCATGATGTCCTCTTTAATTTTATAACAATTTTGCTTCCATTGGATCAAGGATGAGAAAGTTATGGAAGTTACAAAATGGCTAGAATTTAGGGTTTTCCACACTTAGAAAAATTTCACTAAAACCCTAATTCAACCAATCTCCTTCTTTTATGTTTCTTCTTAATTTTTCTTGTTCCAAACACATGAAATCACTTTAAAACACATAATATACCCTTGGGTGACCTTAAGATCCAAGATTTTGACCTTATTGATCCACAGTTGACTTTTGTTGACCAGATGAAATCCTAGGATCATTTCCACTGATTGAAGCTCTTGTGGTGACTTGTGAAGACACATAATTCATGTATAGGACCCTTAAGATGTGTATTGATCTTTAGAATCATGTCTTGCCCAAATATATAGCCACATATACCTTTTGAACTAAAACCCTAGTCCAACTGTCCACAAGATAGGAAGAGGTGATCAATGCTTGAATCCTTGACTTAAATGGTTGTAAGACTTGTCTTGATGATGAGGGAACCTTATGACTTAAGATTGCCACAAATTTTAGCATGAACCCTTGATTGAGCTTTTGAAGATGAAGCTCTTCCTTTGAGTGTTGAACTAAATACTTTAATCCCCTGTCTAGAACCAATACTATGCACTAATGCCAATGCAAAATAATATGAAACATAAGCCAAGATATAAGAAAAGGGATGGGCAAATTTTGGGGTGTTACACACTGTTCGAAGAAGGTGTTCGCTAGGCACATAAAAAAAATTGTTTTACTATATATGTACTTTTCTCACATTTTAGAATATAACTTTTGTACATCTTTTATAACATATATCATAACTTTATCTCTCTTCATTCCAAGCATATTCTAGAGAGAGAAACAGAAACCCTAAGAGGGAGAAGGTAAGAGCTTCAATTTCTTGTTGGGTTTGGATGTAGTCTTTTGATATTTATGTATTTCATCTAATATATATTTGTGAACCAGTTTTGATTCAATATTGCTATTGTCTTTGATTTCTTATTTGTTGGTCTTGACAAAACCTTTTCAAATATTAGATCTTAAATATTCATCTATGAACGAGTAAACTTTTGACATAGTCTTGTAAGTTGATATTCATTGTGTTGATTAGTAGCACGAGTAGCATCAGTAGGATGAATACGGTATTGTGAGGATGTGTAATAATAGAGATGAAGAACTATGTTCACTTAGATTTGGAAAATTAGTTGAATGCATGTAAAAAGGGTTAAACGTATGTACGCATTCTGATCATGGCGTTTTATATGAATCAATCGTGAAGCTGATATGGATGTCATCTTTATTTACTTGTTTATCTTTGATTTGAACCGTTATAGAAATATACTCTTCAAATGTGGATCTAGGATGATTATCTTTTAGGTTCTAGACTCTAAACATAGATGTAGGCTTAACATTATCTTGAGTATCAGTTCTTAATGCTCTGCATTGTTGAGTTACGTGAGACATTATCAATGAGATAATACGATTGTTCTCTCGACGTTGCGTTAGACATAGCCTCTGTTGTGGGTGATACGTAAGGATATCAGATGAATGATTGGTTTTTGTTTAATTGGTTAGAAGAATGCATGTGTTATCAATTGATGAGATCCAATCCCAACAAGGCTCCGTTTACATTTTAGTATTTACTTTATATTTTTCGTATTTTTAATTTCTGCCTTTATTTATGGTACTGTGAATCTTTCTACCAAAATTTCACAACAAGCTTAGAAATGTAGAGACCGTTGAACGGTGTTCTTTCCCTTGCACCGATCCCTATGGAGGCAATATAAATCCCGGAGGAAATCCTTCATCTCGATAATATGTTATACAATTATAGCTCAATCATATCAACTTATAATATTCACACATATTCATCAACAGTGCAAAATATTAACATATTATCACAATACTAATCACCAACAGAGTAATTCACATTAGTACTTATGTATGGCCACCAATAGTGTAAGGCAACAAATATTCAAGGCAACCCTAGCCTTATCAAAACAACTCTAGATATGTCAGATTACTCAAATCCCAACTGAACTCAATAATTTTATTATAAATTACTCAACAACTCAATAGTGACTCTAAAAAAAGTCTAATGTAACAAAAATTAACCTTAAACTCATTAAAAAGGTAACGAAAAGTCACTGAAATAGAAATTTTTCAAAAACTCATCGTCTGGATAATGAATTGAAACTCTGAAGCTCCGACCACCCGAATAGTCGCAGCATCCGCCTTATTATAGCTCTCTGCTATGCACCCTAACTCTGATGGCCTCTGCCGCCCGCCGAGCAGCACTCGATTTCCATCACCGTGACATGACATTGTGCGTCTTCCGGACTCATATGGCTCCGCCTCTACGACATGTCATTGTGCGACTTCCAAACTCTATTGGCTTCGCCGCCCACCGTTGCAGCATCTGTCGCGGGACTCCCATATTTCAAAGGCTCTGTTGGCACGACTCTGTCTTGTGGCACTGTTCTGGCCGTCGTCGATCACCGGATATCCCTTCCCTTCGATAAAATATGATTTTTTGGGAAAGAGGTCATTTGAGATATTATTGTGACGTTTACAATTATCACTCAAAAACTAACACAAATCTAACTCCAAACAAGTATATACTATGATCTAATTATTATTAAGAAAATTCGTCTGAAAGGTCACAAACACGAATTATCATACAACAACAAGGCAAGACAAAAATCACAAAAATAAATAGTTATTCCTAATCTCATATAGGTATTCAAGAATATGGCAGAAGTGTTCAAGGCAAACCCTTTTACCAACAAACACACAACTATATTCACAGATAGAAAATATAGGAGAAAAAGATAAGAGGGCTTGGATCCCTCAGTATTCTATTGTCTAAACACCCATATGTAAAGATGCCTCCTATATTGACGTTGCTTGATCGTTGAACTATCTTGTCTTTAGGATCTACCACTCTCTTGCTTCCTAGGGTTGCTCTAGCTTTCTGCCTTTTTTTCCAATTTTCTCAATTTCATGATCTAATAGAACTTCCCCTCATAGGATCTATTTTTTTAACCCTAATATCACAATTACTTCTCTCACCCATCAACTCTCTTCACACCCTCCTTAAATCTATAATTTTCTAAAATTCCAATTTATTTAATCTTTAAATAAGTAATACTTTAATTAAATAATCACCTAGTTATTTTAATAAACTCAATTAGCTCAAATAAATTAATAATTCTATTATTTTAAAATCTCACCACACCCTTAACTTTTTACTCCAAATACCCATTTCTCTATAATTTCTTATTATTAACTAATTATAAATAAATATAAAACTTATAGTAAAGCATATATAACACTTGAATAAATAAAATAAGTCAATATAAATTAATATAAATTCAACTAAAAAATAAATAACTAAAGTTAGGGCATTACATAACGTACCACCAGTTAAATATGGACATCGGTGCTCGTTACGTCTCTCAGTTTCAGAGGAGGCAATCCCCGGAAAAAAAAGTTGAAGCCACCGCTAGCACACTTAAGGGCTTATTAAATGGCAAGTTCATTTCCAAATCCACATGTTTTCCAACATTGTTTTAATAAAGAAGGCATTAGGAAAGTGGAAGATGTGTGTTAACTACGCTGATTTTAAGAGAGCGTGTTCGAACAATTCTTATCCACTTTCAAACATTGACAAGCTCGTAGACAATTCAGCCAAATATCATTTGCTTTCATTCATGGACACCTATATGGGGTATAATCAAATACCTATGTTCGGACCCAACAAGGTAAAGACAACCTTCATGACCGAGTTGGAAAATTATCAGTAATACTTCATAACCTTCGGGATAAAGAACGTCGGCGCGAGCTTCATGAGAATGATGAACTAAGTCATCCAAGAAGAAATAGGGGAGGTGTTGGAAGTGTATATGGATAATATGATCATAAAATCTGAATGAGAAGAGCTTCACACTCAACATCTTCAGCAAGTATTTAAGAAGGTTCTACAATACGATAATGACTTAACCCAGAGAAGCTCACTTTCGGGATAAAGGCCGAAAAGTTCCTAGGTGAATGGTATGTTGTCTGCCTTGAAAATATTCATTTCAAAATCTACACAACATGCTTGCCATTTTACAGATTGTTAAGGAAATATATTGATTTAATATGGATAAGTGATTGCACAGAAGAGTTTGACTCTTTAAAGAAAACCTTAGTCGCGCCCCCAGTACTTACCCGACCCCGTCCACGGGAAATCTTCTATATTTACCTAAATGTTGTTAAATAGGTTGTAAGCAATGTTTTGATAAGAGAATCCAGGGCCAACTAGAGCCTCTTGTACTTCATCTCTAAATCCCTGAGAGTACGTCTAATCACCTTACACACTATAAGAGATTTCAATATTGTTAGAACTTTGTACAAGCCTAAACCTAGCTTTTATACATAAGCTTCTAACTTAATCACTAAGGAAAACCACCTTGTAATTTTACAACAAGAAGATAAACACACTTTCATTTTCCAAACTTCTTGTTTCCAACAATCATGGACAACAAGTTATAGACACGATTATTTGAGTTTTTGATCAAGATAAGTTTTAGTGCATTAGGATAGAATAAATTCTAACAGTAGAATTTATTCCTTTTCAAAATATGGTAGATCACATTATGTAACTTTGAATGCTTAAGAACTATCACTTCATTTTAATGTGAAAAATAATGCGCAGTTCCTTAAGAATGAAAATTGACAGATGCAATGAAATATTCAGGAAATAATTTTTGAAAGAGGTGATTTTAATTAGAGAAAATACTTGTTATTTATATGGAAACTTACACATTTTGAATAAAGTCAGGATTCTTGAAAAAGTATGATGATGTGTAATTTTAATTTTAAAAGATGCATATGAAGGTGCCATGAAAAGATGCAATGCGTAAAAGTATTTTTCTTGAATTTTAATAGTGTTAATCGATTGAAAGGAATCACCGATCGATTGAACCTTTGAAAAGTTTGAAAATTTTGAATTTTAAACTAGTAACAACAAATTGTGCATCCCATGAAATCGATCATTAGCCTTAAAAATTTGAAAATGCGTCTGATGACAATCGACTGATGCTCCCATGCAATCAATTATCTTTCTTAAAATTGGTTTTTCATTTTAAAGATTTTGCAGAATTTTCTATGTACAAAATGCAAAGTCATATATTTTAATGAGATATCATGGATTGATTTTAGATGGTTTGAGCACTCTAGGTTAAATATAAATATAAAATATCATATTTACCATCTTATTCAATCATCCATGATAGATCCATTTAAGTATCTTCTTCCATTCTTTAACATTTAATCATTGTCTTCACATTATGGATTGTCTTTATCAAAATCATCCTCATTGAACGCTTAACTTAACACCTTGAATGCGAGGAGGCTTTCACCAAGGTCAATAATTTGCTTATATCACCCCTGTCCTGACTCGTCCGAGAGATGAGTCACTGTTACTTCTCTACCTCTCGGTCGTAGATCACGCGATGAGCTCAATCCTTTTCCAGAAGATAGAAAAAGCACAGAGACATGTGTATTTCGTAAGCAAGGTGTTAAAGGGCGCCAAAGCACGCTACCAGAAGATTGAGAAACTAATGTTAGTTGTCATTGCGGCAAGGAAATTAAAATCCTACTTTCAAGGTCACAAGATCCTGTTAAAGGCCAATTATCATGTTCCTCAAGTCTTGATGAAACCTAATTTAGCAGGAAGAATGGTATCCTAGGCAATAGAAATCTCAGAATACAACATCTAGTACATCCTAAGGGGAAACATGAAATCATATACTCTAGAGAATTTCATAGTAGAATTCAGCTCGCCCATAGATTAGGAGACCCTTTTAGAATGAGAAATATATATAGATTGTGCCTCCAACATGGAAGGAAGCAGTGCCAAAATATTTTTGTAAGGTCCTGGCAACATGGCGCTAAAGTCCAAGTTCACCACTAGCAACAATAAGGAAGAGTATGAGACCCTTATTACCGACATGGTTCTTGCCTTAGAAATGGGATCCTCTAGGGTGAAGGCCAAAAGCGACTCCCAACAGGTGTTCAGCCAATTCTCTGAGAAATACCAGGCGAAGAAACCCCAACTTATAAAATATCTGCAAAAGGTACATACTATTACTCTCGCTTCTCCTCCTTTGAAATAGAGTATTACCCTCGCGAGAAAAACTCCATAGCAGACCCTCCTGTCCAAGATACCCACATCAAAGACATCGAGGTTCAACAAAATATTTAACTATGAGACTCTCTTCTCCGCCAACATTAAGGTGGATGAGGTGTACTCCCTAGAAGTTACCCCAAAATCTAGCTGGATGTCGCTCATATTGTGTTATCTATAGTTTGATGAATTTCCACTAGAAGAGGGGTATGCAAGAAGGATTTGGAAATAAGATGCCAAGTACACCATGCTCTATGGGAAACCGTATAAAATGGGGATGGCTTCTCCCATGCTGTGGTTCATGGGCGAGCATGAAAATGCCCTGGTACTTGCAGAGGTACATAAGGGCACGTGCAACACCCACATTTTCCTACCTTAATGCTCTCAATATTAGAAATTATTGCAGTTAAATTTATTTTTAATTCTAGAATAAGTTTCTTTATTATGTACTCACACAAAATTCTAGAGTGATCTATTCCCTAAAAATATGTTTCTCTAAATGCCTTTATGCTATAATTCATAACAAAGGTCCTTGAATCCCTTGGGGGAAATGCATTTACGCTTAACTTTATAACGAAGGTCTATTCAACCCTTTGGGGATATGGATTTATGGTAATCTTCATAATGAATGTCCTTTTCGCCCTTTGGGGAAATGCCTTTATGATGAACTTCATAACGAAGGTAATTGTTGCACTTTGGGGCAATGCCTTTACACTGGACTTCATAACAAAGGCCATTTCCTTCTTTTGGGGAAATGCCTTTATGCTGGGCTTCATAACAATGGTTCTTTCTACCCTTTAGGGTAATGCCTTTACGTTGGACATTAGAACGAAGGTCCTTACCACCCTTTAGGGAAATGCCTTTATGCTGAACGTTATAACGAAGGTCCTTGCCTTTCTTTGGGGTAATGCGATTATGTTAAAATTTCATTACGAAGGTTCTTATCACCCTTTAGGGGCAATCCTTTTAAGAATGACTTCATAATGATGGTTGTTGCATCCATTTGGGGCAATGCCTTTACACTGGACTTCATAGCAAAGGTCATTGGCACCATTTGGGAAATGCATATATACCCGAATTCATAATGAAGGTTCTTGCCCCCCTTTAGGGAAATTCATTTATGTTGAGATTCATAACAAAGGTTCTTGTCTCCCTTTAGGGAAATACCTTTATGTTGGACTTTATAACGAAGGTCCTCGTTGCTCTTTGGGGAAATAACTTTATGTCGGACTCCATAAAAAAGGTCTCTGCCACCCTCTAAGGCAACGTTCTACGCTGGACTTCATGACAAACGTACTTGACATCCCTTAGGGTAACACAAGTAATCTATTAAATGCCTCGGCTAAAGGACTTATAGTCTCATCATTCGAGCTACATATAATTTCACCTGAGGGATTTAGATTTCTTAGGTTATTTAAACTCTCGCTTGGGGGACTTAGTGTCTCCTCTTGCGGAACTAGACTCAAGTATCAAGCCTGAGAGGCGTAACAGATATCCACCATAGAGACTTGATAATAATTGTTTCCTGAGTACTCGATCGATGTCTTGCTCGAGAGGTCAAATTCCTCGCTTCAGAGACTTAAAGTATCATCAGTCGGGCTACATATGATTCAGCCTAAAGGATTTATATTTCCCATGTTATCTAAACTGTCACCTGAGGGACTTAGTGTCTCTTGGGGTGGGACCAGACTCAAGTATCACATTGTCATACCCTCACTTTCACCTTAGCTTTTTTTATCATATATTCATCATATCATCTCATTACCATATCATTTGATCCTTGGTTTCCAAGCATGGTTGGTCACAAGGTTGAGTGTGAAGGATAAGGATTAGGGTTTCCCCTCGATTGCTTTTCCAAGGTTTTCCCATTATTGTTGTATCATGCTTATTGCCTTTGTGAATTAGGTTTTGATACTTGTTACATATCATTTAACCAAAATACCAAAGAGATGTGTTACTTAATTTTTTCTTCTTTGTGTTCATCTAAGTGTGCAAGATTGGGTTGAAAAGCTCATGGTTTCAAGTCAAGGTAAGTGGAAATTTAAGAGTTGTGGTACTTAAATAAAGGATCATGAGGGTTCTCATTTTGGTCAAGCAAGATTCAAAGTTGATTCGTGGATTCAAGAATGGTTCATGTGTTTATTTCCATGCCATTTTATCCAATATTCAAGCCATCCTCATGATTACTCAAGTTTCAATCATTATTTCTTCATTTGGTACTCAAATGTTTATCATTGTGCGATTGGATTTAAGAGAACATCACAAATCACAAGTTGGTACATGATTGGTTGACTTAATTTTCAAGTATGGCATGCTATTTGCTCCAATCATTATAACTTTCTCATTCTCAATATTTTTAAAATATTTTTTTGAGCCAAATGTCCTAAATGAGACTAGCTACAACTTTGTTTCAAGTTTCAAACCTAAATTCAACCTCTTAGGACCTCAATTTTGGAAGTGAACAAGTTGCCAAAAATGCCCAAAACCTTGTCATGACCCTCACTTTGCACCTATGCCATTTCCAACTCAAGCATCCATTTGACGTACTTCTTTGTTCCTTTTGTTAAGCCCATGGCATGGATCATTTGTCCCAAAGTTGGCTCACAAAGCAGGAGGGAATCAAAAGTTAAGATGTCATGAACATGAGGTCTCAAAATTCCAAACATGCTAAAAGTTGGTTCGACCTAATGTCTGACCAAGAAACCAGATCACAACCTGAACTTTGAGACCATGCAATTTCAATTAAAAAGTCTGCTCTTGATGTGATTCTCTTTGCATTAAATTCTTTGCAATGAAATTAACTAAATGCACGAAGTGAAATAAAAAACGAACGAGTGGATTTCATTTGACCTAAATGCAAACATGGTGTCATGGTCTCTGTTTCTCATGCAAGTTTTAGGTCACAAAATCACTCAATTTTAAATATGGGACCACCTACACATGTGCAAACATATTTTGAAACCAAAATGCATGCAAACAAGTGCAAAATGACCAAGTTTCATTACCAATTCACGCTTTTCATCCCTCTCTTCACATGGAATGCAAAAGTGAAAATTACAACCCTAATTCACACGATTTAAGATCTATTTCGCATACGTGAGCTTCTCAACACTTTTCCTATAAATAGAGAATCATTTTTCTTCATTCCTCCAACTTTAGAAAGCCAAAAAACCCATGTTACACTTGAGCCCGATACCTTCAAAAACCAGTTAACCAATTCCTCAATTCAAGCTTGTTTTGCTTCATTTCTTTGCCGATAATCACTCATCACCATCATCTGAAGCTAACTGAACTATTGCTTTACTCTGAAACTCCCTGAATCAAGTTCACCATTTCCACCATTGTTGAGCTCTTAAGCTTGAACTAAACAGGTAGAAATTTGTAAAATCCTTGAGCAAACAAGTTACCTATGTGTTCACCTTGATTCACTAATTGTTTCCACTCTATTACCTTGCATTTATCTTTCAAAATCAACATTTAATTTTACTTTGAAGAACTAGGGTTCTTCGTATTCTTAAGCAAAATCTCTTTGCTCAGAGCCAATCAATGACTCTGAAGCAAAGAGACATGAACGATGATGTGTTACGAAACTGAATTCATGCTTGGTTCTTGCTAAAAACACGAGTTCCTGAAGTTTTCAAAATCAACAAAAGGTTGAAGATGAAGTTGTACGCGCCTTTTTTCAAATTCTACTCGTTAGCGCCATTTTCAAATTTTTTTAATTTTCATTTTCATTTTATTTTTCCATTTACTTTTTGAGTTAATTTTGAATGATTCTTAACTCTTTTTTCCCCCAATTTTTTTTTTACAGAAAATCCATAAAAATATTTTGCATCTCATATATATATATATATATATATATATATATATATATATATATATATATATATATATATATATATATATATATATATATATATATATATATATATATATATATATATATATATATATATATATATATATATATATATATATATATATATATATATATATATATATATATATATATATATATATATATATATATAATTTTTAAAACCCTTTTAGCATTTAATTCCTATTTTTTCTCATTTTCTTTTTAATTTTAAATTTTCAATTTAATTTCCAACCATTTTTAAATATTTGTGCATCAAACTTTTGAGATCTACTCACTTATAATATTTCTGGCCTTCTCTAATTTTCTCAACCATTTCTTTTACATTTTGATGCTCCTTTTGAATTTTCTCTTTAATTTTCATTTAAAATCATTTTTATTCAAATTTTTTATTGCTTTGGTTTTGACTTGAGTGATTGCTTGGTTGATCAGATCTTCAACATTTCCAATCATGGATAGATGGTCCATTGGTTGATTGAACCTTCAATATTTCAAACATGTTGATAAATGATCATTTGATCATTTTGACACTTCGGATTAGTGATAGGTTATCCCTTGCTATAGCATATGTTTGAGTCATTTGACTTGTTGATAGATGATCCCCATGTTGTTTTTAAAGTTTTCTTTCTAATCTCCCATTCGCCATCTATCTTCTTGTTTTGTTTTAAACCATTGTGCTACATGTTTTAGGAGAATAACTTTGTGTTATTTCTCTAACAAGTTTGAGCACATAAATTGTTATTGACCATCCTCAGATAAGTGTGACTTCTATATAAGCCCACTTGCAATTGCTTAACATAGTGCAATATTGTCCCGATGCGATAACTCGACCATTTACCCTAATCACTAACCATTGACTTATTGACTTTATTTTCTTGTCATTTAATTCTTGAAATTTAAGTTATTAGCAATTTATTCTTTATGCTCATCCTCATCCATCTAACTCATGCATTCTTTACTTTACGCAATTTTATTTTCCTTTGTTTTATTGTTTCATATGATTAAAAAGAACAAAAACATGATAAAATGAAAAGACTAAAAAGACATGATTCTATACTTGTAACTTAAAGGATGGATCCTCATGGACTTTGTAAATGACCTTAGCATCATGGAGTATTTTGGACCTTGTATTTGACCTTAGCAAAAGGGACACTTGAGCTTGGAATCCTATTCATTGCGTAACTTAGGATACTTTGCACACACATGGCTTTCTCTTGGGCTACCTTAAAACGAGATCCCTTTATTTCTTGCACACATCCCTTGTATTTTTCATGTACCCCTCTCCCCTTTTGATGTACTTTATTTATCTCTTGCTTTCCTTTGATTTGGTTTTTCTTGCTAGTTATCCCTAGGGACTAGGATCGACCTCACCATTTTCTAAATCAATAATAAAACCCTTGATCAAACGTCAAACGACATTTTCTCAATAAAACCCTTGATCAAAAGTCAAGCAACACTTTTTCAAGTAAACTAAAAAACATGTTAAAATACGATTAGAATTGTGCGACACGAGCTTTAAGCGGTGGAGAAGGAGTGAGAATGGAGATTTCCTATCCTCTCTTTGAATATTTTGGATACAAGATGCTTAGCATGGTTGTTTGAAATATTTGCCTCTATCCATAATCTTTAGTGCAATTCAAATAAAAAAAACAACCTTCTTTCCAAAACCTTAAAATCAACATCAAGTCATCAAACTCTTTTTGCACCTTAGGGCATCATGCAGAAAACCCTTTCTCAAGGTAAATTAACCAACACACACTTATTTTCTTCTCCCGAACTACGAAGCTCTGATTTTCTTATTGCACTATGAGGATACATAGGCACGAGATTGCGAGATCTTGCAAGCACACTAATAAAAACCCCTCCTTTTTTTTCCAATACCAAGTAACCCTAATATAAAGACACACATTCGCGCTTAGACAAGCTAAACGGTCCCGATTGAGTAAAATAAATGTGAGGGGTACTAATACCTTCCACTTGCATAACCGACTTCCAAAACGGAATTTGGTTGCAAGACCATTTTCTTCACCTTTAGGGGGTTTTATCGATATGTTCCCTTTTCTAGAAATAAATAAAGTTCGGTGGCGAATCTATGCACTTTTTTGCGTAGCGACACAAACCTTATAGGCGTGACAGATATCCAGCCAGAGAGACATGATCACAATTATTGCATAAGGACTCGATGGAAGTCCTGCCGGAGAGATCAAACGCCTCGTCTGAGGGGCTTATAGTCTCATCAGTTGGGCTACATATAATTATGCCTGAGGGACTTAGATTCCCCATGTTATCCAAACTTTCATCTAAGGGACTTAATGTCTCTTCGGGCAGGATCATACTTAAGTATAACGACTAAAAGGTGCGAGAGATATCCAACCTGAGAGGCTTGCTCACATGTTTTGCCTGAGGGAACATCCTGAGAGACTTGCTCACATGTTTTCCAATAAAAATACCATAATTCCCACTTCTATGAATTTCATGACAATTAAATACAACTTCTTGAAAATTCAACCTGTGACACATGACTGCTTTTTCTCCAATATTTATGACCGATTCTATTTTGTATTGTTGGCGTTTACTTACAAAGGAGCTTGAGAGTGGTTGGATGTTGTTTCCAAGTTTTGAAATTGTAAATCCAATTAATGTTTTTAAGGATTTTGTACAAAACTTTTGTTCGCCTTTGATTGGTTCACTCTTTACACATACATCATTAAAAGTATATCTCTCCTTTTTAATGTCGCACATGTAAAACAAAATACCATAAGGTTGTGTAAAGGGATTTTTGCTGAATTCCAGGTTCATAGTAACATTTTATTTTATCTTACTAGAATATCAAATTTCAATAATTGAAGAACCATGTTTAGGTAATTGAAGAACCATTTTACCATACTCTTAGCATTTTATCATTTTATCATACTCTTAGCATTTATCATAATAAAATGTGACAACATATTAATGATTGATTATGGTATTTTTTGATACATGAAATGATTAACTTTCTTGTTGATATTTGGACTGATGTTTATAACAATAATAGTTTTGTTATGATCCACATGAAATAGAAGTGATTGTTGAAAAAAGTGATTAGTTTTCATTAAAGAAAATTGAGTGATTAGATGAAAAGTAGGATGAATAATTTTGTATAAAAAGTATCAACAAGTATTTTCAAACTGATTTTAATATCTTTAGTAATAAACATGATTATCTTTTATCCTTATTTGTTAGATTATGTATATTAGTTTATGCATTTATTGATTTATAACATTATAATAATGCTTTTGACAATATTTAGATTATTTAATGTTTGTATGATGTTATAAAATGTTTTAAAATATAACACTCACGTCCCATATGTTTTTAAAATGTAACAATAAGGTCCTTTAAGTTAAAAAATAAAAATAAAAATAAAAATAAAAAATAAAAAAATAAAAAGAAGTAAATAATAAAATAAGTAAATAATAAAATAAAATGACACAGTATCACTGTTAAATGTCACATGTGTTCTGATTGTATCACATAAGCTTTTTTAGAATAGAAATTTGTAAAAGGATTAACGGCGAAAATGCTACTTAACACAAATGACCAAAGAATTACAAAAAAAAATTTTAAAAATTAATTTGATTCTAAAATAATTTAAAGGACGTAGACATTATTTTTTCCCCATAATTAATATTATTAATTTATTCTAAAAGGTAAAATTAAAGTTACACACATTAATATAAAAATAATATATTTAAAAAAGATTTACACACGTTTATTGTTCTAAGTTTCAACCTTGGTGACTCATCTCTCCATAACGTGTTCTTTAGAACTTTCCAACTAAAATATCACTATGTTATGGCCACTTCATAGATTAATGCATCTACCAAATAATTTAATTTTGTTTATTCTTGGTTACCGACTAGTCATATATTTCATAATTTCCCACCACATTTCAATACTAAATTTTCTCTCATAAAATCCTCAGCTGGAAGACTAGATAGAAAAAGAGACACTCCATACACATATTTTGAAAATTATTTTAAAAATCATGTTAGATAATCAAATTAAAATATAATCTCATCATTTTAATTATTCTTATTTCTATATTGATTTCATATTCTTTTTCTTTATATCCTTGTTTTGTATTTTAAGTGTAAAATCAAAGATTAAAATTAGATATAAAAAAGAAAGAAAAAAAAAAGTGTACATCAAGCCATATTAGAGGAAGTGTTTTGAATATTTGTGAATTTAATATTTTTTTATTAAACAAAAAGGAATAATGCTTATTGTTAAGAAAACATAAAAAAATGAAAGACAAAATTTAACAATCATTCATTATCCCATCCCTATTGAAAATAAATTAAATTTAAAATTCCATTTTAAAATATTAATATACGTGTATTCTTATCTTTCTTTTTCAATTTATTTTGTAATATATTGTAGTACTACTCAACAAGAGTCCCACATCAGATAATATATGACTTGAACATCTGTTTATAAGTGAAAACAATTCTCATCTTACTAATCGAGTTAAGCCCACCGTTTATTTTTACATTCTCATTGAATTGAGTTAAGCCCAATCACATTTTTTAACACAATAAAAAATTATCTTTTTATCAATGTTATTTTACATACTACAACATTTTTAAAATGATGTTGTTTTGCAAAACTTTTAGAAATGTTAACTTTAAAAGCATTTTAAAACTAAATTTGACATAGCAACATATATTTTAAAATTGTTGTGAATCGGATACCCTTAAACAAAGTATAAACGGTTTCTTAATGATCAAGAAACACACAAGGGTCAGAGTTAACAAAGAAAACAAGGTAAAACAACAAGGAACAACAAGGATTGGTTATTAAACTGCTATTCTTTCCTTTCTCTTTGAACAAGATTACAAGTATACAAGAATAACAAAATAACCTCTCTCCCTTGAAATTAGGATTTTATCTTCCTATTTTTCCTTATCTCAAAATTGAGAAACTAGCATCCTATTTATAATAAAATAGCACACTAACCTAATGGGCTTTTTAACAATTACCCATTACAAGCTAACTTAGGGTACAAGCTAACTTAAACAATTGGGCTTACAAGCAAGACCCAATTCAACATGCTAACAACCCTAGCAATATTTACTCATGCTAACAACCTTAGCAATATTTACTCATGCATGTTAGAACAAACTTCGACTACAACACGCATTACTTGCGAACAGACTTCGACCACACTAGAGTTCGATCCAATGTCTCACAAATCTCCACCTTGGATCTAACTCTATAACATCAAGAAACTAGCTTTCTTCATGCAAATTTATTAACTGCATACAGTGGAAAAACTTGCAACTAGGCAATGTCTTTTCTTTTTCCGTTAACGCAGCATCCATGGCTGCCTCACCCTTCAACGCTTCCAAACAACCCTGCTGAACCAATAGGGCTTTCATCTTCAAGCGCCACAGACTGAAGTCGTTCACTCCGGTGAACTTTTCAATCTCATACTTTGTTGAATGCATCTTTTCCACGCTCACCGCACCAATTTGTTGTGAATCGGATACCTTTAAACAAAGTATAAACGGTTTCTTAATGATCAAGAAACACACAAGGGTCAGGGTTAACAAAGAAAACAAGGTAAAACAACAAGGAACAACAATGATTGGTTATTAAACTGCTATTCTTTCCTTTCTCTTTGAACAAGATTACAAGTATACAAGAATAACAAAATAACCTCTCTCCCTTGAAATTAGGATTTTATCTTCCTATTTTTCCTTATCTCAAAATTGAGAAACTAGCATCCTATTTATAATAAAATAGCACACTAATCTAATGGGCTTTTTAACAATTACCCATTACAAGCTAACTTAGGGTACAAGCTAACTTAAACAATTGGGCTTACAAGCAAGACCCAATTCAACATGCTAACAACCCTAGCAATATTTACTCATGCTAACAACCTTAGCAATATTTACTCATGCTAACAACCTTAGCAATATTTACTCATGCTAACAACCTTAGCAATATTTACTCATGCATGTTAGAACAAACTTCGACTACAACACGCATTACTTGCGAACAGACTTCGACCACACTAGAGTTCGATCCAATGTCTCACAAAAATTATAACGGAAAGAAAGTCAATTCTATCACAAGGGTTTGAGTATCTTGGTTTTTTTTTTTAATTCTATTTATTTATAACTATATTATAAAAAGTATTTTTCGTAAACATTATTTTACCTCGACTAAAGTATTCATCGTAGTAGAATCTACTCACTTATGTATTTTTTTAAGTCACTTTTTATTACGGTTGAAATTTTCAACTGTGGTAAAAAGTGGTGTCTGATCATGAGTTCGAATTCTAGCACCTATAATTGTTTTTAATTTGTTTTTAAGCCACATTTTATTACGGTTGAAACTTCCAATCGTAGTGAAAAGTGACTTACAAAAGTACATAAGTGAATAGATTTTACTACGGTGAATACTTTAGTCGAGGTAAAATGACGTGTTTATTGAACTTCTTCACCGTTCTTAAACAAATCTTTGTTGTCCATTTAGTGAGTATCAATGCTCAAGACACTACCATTAGTGATCCGCGTGAAACCTAAATCTTAAATGAACTTCCAACTTAGACGAACTTTGTTTTCTACCTCAAAACATCATATTCCATTTACGATACTCTATTTATCTACTAAACCAAGCTCGAAAACATCATTTCTTCCATAAATAAAATTCAAAATATCATTTCTTTCATTAACAAATTTCAGAACTCTATCACCTCTTCTCCAACTTGAATGAGACAAGAAAAATATGGATTCAAGTTAGCAATATTGTTAGTTGTTATTGTTAATGTTGTTGTTGTTTTTGTTGTTATTTTTGTTCTTGTTGTAGTTCTTGTTGTTCTTGTTTGTGTTCTTCTTCTTCTTGTTTTTGTTGTTGTTCTATTGTTGTATTTTATTTTATTTTATTAAAAGACATACAACAACGGTTGTTTAAAGTAACCATTGTCTTAAGTTGAGACATACAACAACAATTGTTTAAATTAACCATTGTGATAGGTTGCATGCTACTTGACTTATAATCACGGTCGCGCGACCGTGGTAAAAATAATCATATATACAATCACACCTTATCTCAAAGGTTGATCGGACTAGGGATGACAATGGATATCCATGGGAATGGGTACAAGTCCCACCCTACTCGTCCTGTTTAGTAAATATGATACTCGTACCTGTCTCATATTCATGAAGATACCCGTGGATTTTGAGATACCAACGGATATTAACGAATATTTATGAATACCTTTTTAATTGTAATTTACTCATTTTTGTTTTATTAAATAAAATTTTTACCTTTTTTTAAAATAAAATATTATATGTAAATTAAAAATCTACCTATAACTTTTCAAGAAGAGCCATAATTCAACAATCTTGAAAAAATATATATTAAAATTATACTTTGAGATCGTAAGAAATATATATTGAAAAAGAATTTTAAAGGATATACATAAATAAATTTTTAGTGAAAAGAATTTTAAAGGGTAAGTAAATAAATAAATTTTTAGTGAAAAGGAATTTTAATTAATACATGATTAATTTTGTGAAAGGATAAGTAGTTAGTATATATTAATTTTAAAAAATATTTAATTAATTTTGTTAATTATTAACGGATACGGATATCCGCGGTTATAAGTATCCTTTAATCCATATCCGTGTATGTAACGAAACAAATAATTAAATATCTGTTTATATTATCTATGAATATTCATTAAGCTATAAAATTCGAGTTCGTGACAAATTTTATTCGTAGGTATGAATTTTTTTACTATCGTTAAATTAGACGTAATTATATTCTTTTTCAATTGATATAAGAGGTGTTTTCCACTTTAGTATAAAAACCCTAATTTGAATATTTGTTGAAAATAATTTAGAAAATATTGATGACCAAAATCAACTGCTAATGACATATTAAATGACACCTCATCAAAAATTGTCACCTATTTTATTATGGACTAAAATACATGCACTAAAAGATTAATTACTACTACTATGAGACCATCACATTTGCATGTTTTAGATAGCTAACACAACAAATCAATTAACATAAAGTATCAACATATTCATCTCTATCTCTATTAAGTCACTAAGACAAATATATAAATCAAATTGAACAATATTGTGTAACTCCTATACTACTTTGAAATATTGATAATATTAATTGTATTGATGCAAATAAAATTATTCAGCTTAAAATATATACTTAATAATATGCATTATATTATTATTATTATTATTATTATTATTATTATTATTATTATTATTATTATTATTATTATTATTATTATTATTATTATTATTATTATTATTATTATTATTATTATTATTATTTTGATATCTTTGAATATTTTCTATAAAAATGATTCTTAAAGTTCACGTGGACTTATCAAAACCAAATGAAAAAAGTTCACATGAAGCTATCACTGCTTACATTTTTGGAAGTGTTCTAGTATAGCTAGAACTACTACTGGTTGAGTAATACTGGAATTATTCCTTAAAAAAAAGTGATTATTCATGCAGTGAAATGAAAAAGGAAGAAAACAAAAAGGACAAGTAATTGATAAGAAAATTAGTGGCTATATGAATCTGATAATAATTCCTTTTTTTTTTGTGGCCCATTAACTAACAAGGAAAAGATAAAATGTGGAACAATTTATAGAAAGGTGGAAAATCAATCAATTTAATTCTTGAAATTGTTCCATAGAATTAATGTGATTTGAAAATTTGAATAATTTTGAAAATAAATTCATTGGACCTACAATTTCATAAAAAAAATTGATGTCATTTTGATTAAAAAAACATGAACAATGATAGCCTGACCAATTATATATTAATTGTTCATATTCATTATTGATATATTTTCGTTGTTATAAAATGTATAATAAAAATAATGAAATTTATATTATTATATGATATCTTTAAAATGTATATTATTATAAAATAAAGTGATCAGTAATAATTTTCTCAAAAGAATAATACAAAATCATATTTTTCAAATTATAATTCACATAAATTTTTCTATGAATATTTAAAAATATAACATTAATTATAGCTGAAGTAGTCGATATTATTTTTTTGACTTGTCGACGTTTGTTTTATTTATTAAGACCGACAAATATATAATAATTATTATTTTTGGTATATATTTAATAAATAGACTTGAAAAAGTATTTTGTCAAGTTCCCCACATGTCTCTCATCTCATTCTATCTTTTGTTAATTGGGCAATTGTAGCCCTTACTAATTATCTTTATGTTCTCATTTATAATCCTTTTATACTCTTAAAAATTTGATTAAATCATTAAATTATTAATATTAAATTAAAGTTAAATTCTCAATTGTAATTGTGTATAATTCTACACAGAGATTAAATATAAATTCGTTTTACTTACACTTCTAGAAACTCAATTCATTTGCACTTTTTAAATTAGTTTATTTAAGTTTTAAAACTCCCTTAAACTTCTCCAAATCGAATTCATCTGCACCTTTACAAACTCAATTATTATACACTTAAAAAAAATTTTAAATATTGTCCCCTCATCTTTTTTCTTTTTTCTTTTTATTTGATAAATTATCTTTATAAAAAAAATTTTAAACATCAAAATTAATGTCTGAAAATACAGAAATTTATTTATGTATAAATAAAAGATATACTGATACTTATCTATGGATGTTTGTGAGAATGATGAAGTGAAAATTTATAATAAAAAATAAAATAAATAATTTTAATAAATTCATATAGTATTATTATTACATTTAATTGAATTTTAATGTAATTATATATTTTTATAATTTGACTAGAAACAATATTACAACTTTTTCCAAAGAAACTTGTCAATAAATATAAACACATGTGATATTAGGTGGATTTTTTAAAACATGTCTATCAATAATACTATTAGTTTATTTTAAAAGATAAAAATAAAAATTACACACTTTTTGTTTTGTTTGGAGATAAAGTAGTAATATAATCAAAAATTCACACAAATTTTACATATATATATATATATATATATATATATATATATATATATATATATATATATATATATATATATATATATATATATATATATATATATATGGATGGAGATAGTATCACATTTGTCTTTCTAAGTTTCAACTTTGGTGACTCATCTTCTTAATGTGTCCTTTTGGAATCTTCCAAATAAAATATCCAAAAGAACATAATGTGTCTATACCACTATTTTATTTTATGGCCATGGCCACTTCTTACATTAATGCATCAATCAAATAATTCTATTTTCTTTTCACGTCTTTCGGTTACCGACTAATAAGCACACATTTCATAATTTCCCACCACATTTCAATCATAAATTTTCCCTTATAAAAACACCATTTTCTATTCTCACTTTCACTCACCATTCATCTTTCTTTCATAAATTCTCACTTGGCAAAAAAACAAAGAAGAAGACACTACCTCACACTGAAAAATCAGGTTAGAAAAATCAAATTTTATTTCTATCTCATATCTTCATTCTTTTCATTCCACTCTTTGATTAACATTCTTTTTCTATATATAATTTTTTTAATTTCTCTTTGAAAACAAAATCAAAGAGCCAAAGAGTGTTCATCTTTCTAAATTTGAATCTTTAACAATTTCTAACTATCATTATTATATCATTATTAAAAAGAAGCATCCAAAAAAGTTATAAGTAACTCATGATTACAAAGAAAAAGTGTATACAATTATTACATGTGCCTTGCATTTAGAGCAAATTAGATTAGAAACTATAGTGCTTTGCAAAAAGATATGTGAAATGAGTGACTTCAAAGCATTATTATTATCATCTCTTTCTTCAATTCTTTGATTAGAATCATAATAATGAAACTTCAATCATTCTTTACACATGCTAACAAAATTGACATTTCAACTTCAACTTTAAATTTTTTTTGTCTCACCTAATCACTATTTGTTTTTTCTTTGCATTGCACTATTTACTAATGTCACAAGTCTGATTTTTGTATTTTAATATCTGTTCATGTTTTTTTAGGATTGTGACACTCCTTCAATAATGCTTCATTGATCATCATACTTCAAATCAAATATCGTCTACGTTCGCACCACTACAACAATCAGACTCACGACGTCAAAGTTTTTTTATCTCAATATTCGACTATCGAAGCTTTATTACCTAGTTCTCTGTAATATCAAACATTGTGACACAACCGTGTCTAAAACCCTATCATCAGTTGCATTTGACCACGATTCTGTTGAAATTCAAAAAACGCATCACGCGTCAACTTTTTGAATCTTGTTAACAACTTTGTTCTTGAAGTCATATGAACTAGCCACATTCGACCATAGATCATGACGCGACCATAGTTTTCAAACCCCGTCAACAACTTAGTCCTTCCAACTTTGTTTCAATGGCTATGATTTCCAGTTTCTCTCACCTTTTCAACTTCATATCAATTTTGTTTTTCATTTTCCCTCCATGTGAATCTCAAACAACTGAAACACAAGCACTTCTTGAATTCAAAGATCATTTAACCGATTCATCGAACACTTTAGCTTCATGGAACGAATCAAACACTCCATGCAACTTTCATGGAATCACATGTGATCCACAGTCTTTCAAAGTCATAGAAATCTCATTAGACGACAACTTGCTCTCGGGCGAAATCTTTCCATCAATCTCAATACTTCATAGCCTGCAAGTCCTTTCACTACCATCCAACTCTATTTCTGGAAAACTTCCGCCAGAAGTAACCAAATTCACACACCTCAGAGTCTTGAATCTATCCGGAAACGAACTCGTTGGTTCGATTCCGGATTTTTCTGGACTAAGAAACCTCAGTGTTCTTGATCTTTCGGCGAACTTTTTCACCGGTACAATCCCTAGTTGGATAGGGAATCTAACCGGACTTAATTCACTCGGCCTCGGAGAAAATCTTTACACTGGCAGTGTGATTCCAAAGAGTCTTGGAAATTTGAAGAACTTGACATGGCTTTACCTTGGTGGTGCTCATTTGATAGGTGAGATTCCAGAATCATTGTATGAAATGGAAGCATTGGAGACTTTGGATTTATCAAGAAACAAGCTATCTGGCGAAATCTCTAGATCGATTTCGAAGCTGAAGAATGTTTACAAGATCGAGTTGTTTTCGAACAATTTGACTGGCCGAATACCGGAAGAGCTCGCGAATTTAACCAACTTGCAAGAGATTGATATTTCTGCAAACAACATGTTTGGTAAATTGCCTAAGAGAATTGGTGATATGGTGAACTTGGCTGTTTTTCAGCTCTATGATAACAACTTTTCTGGTGAGATTCCTGTTGGATTTGGTGATATGGAGAATCTCAGAGGCTTTTCAGTTTACAGAAACAGTTTCACCGGTTCGATTCCGGAGAATTTCGGCCGATTTTCTCCGCTCGAGAGCATCGATGTGTCTGAGAATCAGTTTTCAGGTTTTTTCCCAAGGTACTTGTGTGAGAAGCAAAAGTTGACGATTCTGCTAGCATTGCAAAACAATTTCTCTGGTAATATTTCTGAATCTTATGCTTCATGCAAATCATTAGAGAGATTGAGGATCAGTAGAAATTTTTTATCCGGAAAAATTCCGAACGGTGTTTGGTCACTTCCGAATGCGAAGATAATTGATCTCGGGTTTAACAATTTCAGTGGTGAAGTTTCTTCACAGATTGGTAACTCAACAAACTTAACTGAGGTTGTTTTGATGAACAACAAGTTTTCTGGTAAGGTTCCGTCCGAAATCGGGAAATTGGCGAATTTGGAGAAACTTTATTTGAGCAACAATAATTTCTCTGGTGAAATTCCACATGAAGTTGGATTTTTGAAACAGTTATCTACTTTGCATTTGGAAGAAAATTCATTAACTGGTTTAATACCTAAAGAGTTAGGCCATTGTTCAAGGCTTGTGGATTTGAATCTTGCATTGAATTCTCTATCTGGAAATATTCCGAATTCAGTTTCGCTTATGAGTTCGTTGAATTCGTTGAATTTGTCTGGAAACAATTTGACAGGTTCGATTCCGGATAATTTGGAGAAAATGAAACTAAGTTCAGTTGATTTTACTGATAATCTGCTTTCTGGCAGAATTCCGTTCGGGATGCTTGTCATCGGCGGAGAGAAAGCTTTTGCAGGAAACAAAGGTTTATGTGTTGAGAAAATTCCGAGCAGTACGATAAATTCTGATTTGAAGATTTGTGGTAATGATCATGGTCATAAAAGAGCTTTCTTTGGCTATAAATATATATTGCTCTTGGTCATTGCTGTTATTTTCATCGCCGCGGTTTTGATCTGTAGAAGCATCAAGATTCGACGAGCGAAAAGGATGCAAAAATGTCAGAAGGAAGCAAGTCAAAAGAAATGGAAACAAGCATCTTTTCACAAAGTGGATATTGATGCTGATGAAATAGGTCATCTGAATGAAGATAATTTGATCGGCCACGGTGGTACGGGAAAGGTTTATCGAGTCGCGTTGAGGAAAAACGGGATGGTAGTGGCTGTGAAGCAACTAGAGAAAGGCGACGGCATGAGGATTTTAGTCGCGGAAATGGAAATTCTAGGGAAAATTCGGCATCGAAATATACTTAAACTTTATGCTTGTTTTCTCAGAGGAGGAACCAATCTTTTGGTTTTTGAGTATATGCCAAATGGAAATCTTTTTGAAGCTCTTCATAGAAATGTAAAGGATGAGAAGGTTGCATGGGATTGGAATCAGAGGTATAAAATTGCATTGGGAGGTGCAAAAGGGATTTGCTATTTGCACCATGATTGTTGTCCACCTGTTATTCATAGGGATATAAAATCTAGCAACATCTTGCTTGATGAGTATTATGAGGCGAAAATTGCCGATTTCGGTGTTGCAAGGTTTGCTGAAAAAACTCAGATGGGTAATAGCTTTTTTGCTGGCACACATGGTTATATTGCTCCAGGTATGTTTTGATCATTGCTTTCAACCAGAAATTTCAATACATTGTTTTTAGTTTCAAAATTTCTCATGTTATATACATTCATTATCTGTGACATTTTATTTTTGTCAAGTAATCTAATGGTTAATGTATGAATCCAATTTATGCATTTCTGAGTAGAGATAATTTATTTAAATATATTTCATTGTGTTATATGCAGAACTCGCATATTCAACTCAAGTAACCGAAAAAAGCGATGTGTACAGCTTCGGAGTAGTACTGTTAGAGTTAGTATCCGGAAGAAAATCTGTGGAAGAAGAATATGGAGAAGCAAAAGACATAGTTTATTGGGTTCTGAGTAATCTGAATGACCGAGAAAGTGTACTCAACATTCTTGATGATAGAGTTGCATCAGCACATTGTGTTGAAGATATGATAAAAGTGTTGAAAATTGCTATTAAGTGCACAAATAAGCTTCCAACGTTGCGTCCTACAATGAGAGATGTTGTTAAGATGCTTATTGCTTCTGAACCTTGCAAGAAGAAAACTAAAAGATGTGGTTTTGAGAAAGATTTAATGTCTAAAGCTACAATGTGATTTTTTGCAAGTTATTTTTGAGTTGAAGTGAACTTTTGTTGAGATGTAATGTATGATGATAATTATGTTTTTGAGAGGTGTTACAAATGTATATGATGTTTTATTATAAATTGGAAAACAGTTTTCCTGAATTTTCAAGGGAATCTTGTGTCCATGCTGTCAAATAAACTCATATAGTCAAATAATTTTAGTACTTTTGTGTTTAATTCTTGTTGTGCCAAATGACATTTTGGTGTCAAATATACTCAAAACCATGCTACATGACAAGGAAGAAATATACTCGTTAGGCAAGACAAGAAGGTTTAGAGACTTCTTAGCTAAGTTACTTCAGAATGAAGGAAGGATTTTCTCGCTAAGCGGGAAAGGGCGGCTCACTAAGTGAAGTATGGCGGCCAAAGTAATTTAGAGATGAATCGAACATGACTTAGAGGAGAAGAAAGACACATTTGTTATGAGAGATAAAGATCTCACAAAGTAAGAATGTCTCAAAGAAACTGTATAAATAGTAGTCACGACCATTCATTTGAAGACATAACATGTTATCACTATAGCACAATTTACACCTAAAACTCAGTAGTACCGCAAGAGAGAAAGTAAAAGGGGAAATTAAAGGCAGAATCGCTGGTCGGGAAATCGATGCCGATGTTATTCCGATTCTTTTATTTTAGATCGTCACTGTACAACTATTATAAGTATGAGTAGCTAATTTCTCTTTTGTTGGGGGATTATATGTAGTGATTTGAATACTCATGTATCAATCTTGATCATGTTTTTTTTTATCTAATTCCAATTATGCTTTAATATTGATGATTATATTCATACTTAAGACTTGTTTCAAAGTAGCTAACGAGAACATGTTTTCATGGTTTTGATTCAATATTGAAAAATACTTTTCTTTATTAGATCAAAGTTTTTCATCTACTAGATACTAAACTCTAAACTCTAGAGATATATTTAGATTTAGAATCCACAATTACTGTAGAACTTTAATGTGTCTATATTGTTTATTAGGCTTGGAGATAGTCTATCATTCAATACGATTGTTTTCACGATTTAGACATAAAGGACACTAATACGATAGGTGATAATATTACATGCTTATTAGAAAGGCATATTACTCATCATGATAATACATGATAATATTACATACTTATTATATATTATCTTTATTTTATCAGTCAATCTTACAATAAACACACTTCTACACAATTTTTATTAAAACTAGAATAGGACCGTGGTAAAGAAGATTGTGCGGATAGTAAATAGAAGTTGTTGAAATAAAATAAAACTTTATTTATTGTAGATATTATTTATTATGAAAACTCTATAACATAGGCAATACGATTAGCATAATAAAAGAAAATAGTCTAATTTTAATTGAAAAGTAATATATTTATAAATAATGGAAATGCAAGGTGAGAAGTGACTCGTCGTCAGAGGATAATATTTGAAGTTCATTGTTGCTACTATTATTTTTTGAATTCTCTTTGATATGTGTTTCATCATCTAATGATGTTATGATTAGCCTTCTTTTACCACTGCGAGTTTTTGTCTTTGTTTTCTTGTATGGTTTACCGTCGATGTTGTCTGTCATCAATTCGTCTTCCATGTTTTTTCTTCTTTTTTCTCTTCTTCTTCTTTTTCTTCTTCTTGGTGACCTTCTTTATTTTGAATCATTGGAAGTGTTATGAACTCTTATATGTAATAAGTATATTGTTAGTATTCATAAAGTTAGTAATATATCTGTATAATTGTAATACATTACCTATTTAATAGGTGTTTTTGGAATTGGTTCTTGTAGAATAGTGGTTGGTAGAAAAGTTCTTGATCTTAACAATTTTATTCATATGAATAAATTAAGTTTAGAATGTTTAGATTAATTTTATTTTAATATACTTATTTTATATATGAATAAGACAATATGCATAGTTAAAATCTTACTCTTGTAGCCTCAACTCAAGTTTGAGAATTTTTGTAGGTTTTTCTTGTACATAAACGTGTTCTTCATGTCCAATAGCATGAAGCACTCAAACTATGTCCGAAAAGAAACATGAATATAGTTATATAATATAATTTTTATTATTGTAGGGTAACTTGTGTATAACACTACTAGAGAAAACATTGTTGTCATCAACTCTTTCTGAAATTGTTTATATGGTAACAAATTCAAAATAATGGTTTGAAATTGTGGATTCTGAGTCTTGAATATTTGTTACTTTAGTACTTCGCAAAAACCATGTATATTTTAAGCCTTTGATTGGTTTGTATGTTTCATTTGTCAAAATTATTTTATATTTTTTTATGGTATATAAATTTCTCTCTTGTATCAATTCTCTAAAATATGGTATAAGATATTTGTTTATCCTTACATGCAAAGGAGTTCCCATAAGGAAAAAATGTAGGCAATAAAATATTGAAACCAATAACTTTATAAAGAAAAAATAATAATGTTAAATATTTAGAATACATAAAAGTATATTTTGTTAACAACTAAGACAATATTTTGGATAGAGAGTTAATAACTTCTCATCTAACAAAATTATTTATGGAAATATTTGTTCTTCATCGTTTCAGAGATTATAAACATACACAATTGAACTACTCTGACTCAAAGTAACCAACCATCACGATCGGTGTTAAGATCTAAGATAAAATTTTTCATTGATGATTGTCTGGTAATATGAATATGTAATGAATATGATCATTGTTATTGTTGTGAATAGGATACCGTTAAACAAAGTATAAACGGTTTCTTAATAATCAAGAAACACACAAGGGTTAGGGTTAACAAAGAAAAAAAAGGTAAAACAACAAGTAACAACAAGGATTGGTTATTAAACTGCTATTCTTTCCTTTCTCTTAGAACAAGATTACAAGTATACAAGAATAACAAAATAACCTCTCTCCCTTGAAATTAGGATTTTATCTTCCTATTTTTCCTTGTTCTCAAGATTGAGAAACTAGCATCCTATTTATAATAAAATAGCACACTAACCTAATGGGCTTTTTAACAATTACCCATTACAAGCTAACTTAGGGTACAAGCTAACTTAAACAATTGGGCTTACAAGCAAGACCCAATTCAACATGCTAACAACCCTAGCAATATTTACTCATGCTAACAATCTTAGCAATATTTACTCATGCTAACAACCTTAGCAATATTTACTCATGCTAACAACCTTAGCAATATTTACTCATGCATGTTAGAACAAACTTCGACTACAACACGCATTACTTGCGAACGGACTTCGACCACACTAGAGTTCGATCCAATGTCTCACAATTATGGTGTGGTATTAATAAAGTTAACAAATTGTTGTTTATATAGGATTTAAATGTTATTTTATGTTACAATGATTTATAAAGTTTTTTCTTAAAAATAGTTGACCTCTTCTATTATTAGTGACAAATAAAATTTATTTTTTATAGAGAATAAAATTATATTTTGTAACATTTTATTATGTGTTATTAATGTTCATGATTAAATATTATATGACTTATATTTGTTAATGTTCAAGTAAAATAAAATAGCATATTTATTATTTATATTTATTTTTTAATTTTAGTAATAATATAAAATTTAAATATTTATTATTTTTATTATTGAATTTAATAATGAAAAATTTTAAATATATTTTATAGTAAATATTTTATGAAGAATCGATTTCTTTTATTAGTATCACAAATAAATACTTTTTTAGAGAGACTAAATTAATTTTTCATGATTCAAAGGAATCTTATAATTTTTAATTAATGCTAGAAATAACATTTGATTGTATATAAATTAATTAGTTATTTAATATCTATATTTATTATTTATAATTTAATAATAAAATGAAGAATATTACTTTGATTATTAAAAATTAATAAATATAATTAATTGTAAAGATGACAAAATGATGTACAAAATGATCTCTTTTATGTTGATTATTTGCAATGTTATATTTCAAAATATTTATATAAATACTTATAATAATAATAATAATAATAATAATAATAATAATAATAATAATAATAATAATAATAATAATAAAATCATACATATTGATTATAGTTTATTATAAATTATAATGCAATTAGAATCCAGTTAATTGTTAATTATCATAAAATTATTTATTAAACATGTAAAATATTAATTATTAAATATGTAAAATATAATTATTATAATAAGATTAATGTTATCTTGTGCCCTTGGGGCACATGTTAAAAAATTCATAAATAGAAAATGGGTAATGTTAACTTGTGCCCTTTGGGCACATGTTAAGGAAATCACTTTTAGTAAATTTATATTGAAAAAAACAATTTAAAAATTAATTTTATACTTTAATTTAAGTTTGTACACAATTTTCAATATTAAATTTGTACACAATTTCCAATAAAGTCATTAATTATAAGATTGTGTTAAATTTATTACACAATCTCCAAGAATTATTTCTTATATTTATCTCTTAACTTGTGTCCCAATAGCACAAGTTAACATTATCCTTATAATAATAAATAAATATTATTTTTAAATTATAATGCATTTAGAATTCAATTAATTATTAATTATGATAAAATTAAATTTGTCAGTTAATTTTAAACGGAATGAGTTAAGAGTTATAATAAATCTTAAATTATTTTAATTTTTATCATTATATTCACAAAAATATTTTACTGATGTCCATCCATTCATGAGATTTCTTTCATGATCTAAAAAATGATTTATTATATTTATTGTCATTATATCATGTATTTTTTTAAATGATATAAATGGTTATAATAATAATAATAACACACGTATTTATTATTTTATTTATAAAATTAAAATATTTGATTTGTGTAACATTTTATTATGTGCAATAAATATTGGGAATAAAATAGTGTATGTATTATTTTTTTTAATGTTTAGAAATATAATAATATATTTATTAGTCATATGTATTTTTTATTTTCAAATAATAATGTAAATATTACAAAATTTGATTATTTTTTATATTTATTATTTAATGATGGAATTAATTTTTATAACATTAATTTTTTCAATAATTTTTTAACAATCATTTATGACCATTTCGTGCTCATAAATAATATTTTATTTATAACTTTTTTGAAAAATAATATAGTATATTAAAATGATAATATTAATGGTTAAAATGAAATGTAGTGTAATTGTTTCATTATAATTTTAATTAAATTTTTTAAAAATATTTTGATTATTAAAAGTAATAAAAATAATTAATTATTAACATGAATAAAATATTGTACAAAATGATCTCTTTTATTTATTTTTAAATTGATTTTTTTCTTTGTTATATCTAAAAAATTTAAATGAATATTTATAATAATATTAATATATAAGTAATTGCTTTATTTTGGTAATTTTTTGTTATTGTCCTTTGTGATGCTATTAATATTTGGGATAAAAATATTATATGTTTTATATTTTTAAAAATTGAGTGGAATAAAATAATATTTACCAAAAAATGTATAAAATTATATTTTTCTATAATATTGATAACACAAATTAAAAAATTGGAGATTTACTGAACTGAAAAATCAAAATCATTATATTTATCGAAAATTGTAATCAACTATTAGAGATTTACAGAAAGGAAAAATCTAACAGGAATCAGAGATATCCAAAATTGAATTCTGCCAAAACAACACACACATAATGAATGCTGCAATTTTAGTCTCAAAACGATTTGTCTGAAACTGCACAAAGGGGAAACTCGAACAGTCGATTTGTTAGAAATTTTAGGAAGGGGAAACTCGAATTGCCGTAATCGTAGAACAGACATGCTTCATGAGATATTGGAAATATGAGAAGCTATTATTTTTGTCACTTGTATCATGGTATTGTCACTTGTAACGTGTAACGTGGTATTGGAGAATTATGGAAAGTGAAAAGAGGGTTTTGGTAGGGAAATAATCAAATAATTTCAAATCAATTTGTTTGAAATTGTAGGAAGGTGAACCTCGAACTGTCAATTTGTTGGAAATTGTAGGCAAGGGAAACTCTCGTTTCTTGAGATATTGAAAACATGTGAAACAATTATTTTTGTCACTTGTAACATGATATTATCACTTGTAACATGGTACTAAAGAATTAGGGAAGGCAAAAAGAGGGTTTTGGTAGGGAAATAGTCAAATAATGTGTGTTGGCAAATAGTGATATTTTAATTGGTAGTTTATTAGAAGTCGTACACATAAGTTAATAGGATGATGTGGATTATTTTTGAAGAAGTTTGTATTAGGTGTCGCAAAATAGTTTGATGCATTAGATTATATATATATATATATATATATATATATATATATATATATATATATATATATATATATATATATATATATATATATATATATATATATATATATATATATATATATATATATATATATATATATATATATATATATATATATATATTATAAAAACCGGTGAACGAATTTTGAAATCGCATCAGTTCCTCTATGAAAACAATAATCTTTAATACATACTTTTGTTTCTATGACAATATCCTATTATTGATACCGCTGGTGTATTAGCTTCCATAAAGGTTGTCCATTCTCATAACTCTTTAACGCTTGTGAGACTTGTTACATCTTCCCATAATAAAATAAGATAGTTTTGGACAATGTTTTTCACTATAACATCAAATGACATTTAATGTGAAGGTAAATCTTCCTGACCTCAAAAATTAGGTGAATTCCATTACTAAGTTCTCTTATTTTGTTACTTCAACTTCAAAGTCATTCTGGAATGTCACCAAAGGATATTTCGAGACGATAAATTACCTTGCAAAAAGTATGGGTTATTGACTTGGGCCCACAAGGTCATAAATCTTTTCTAGATGAGTGTATTCCTTACATGGCATAATAGCTGACCTTGACTTTCCATTTCCTTGCTCTTGATGGTACCCAAACATCAAGGAAGGTGCATCCAATTGCTGAATTAGAACTAGTGAAATATGAATCTCACAAAGATATTGAGACACTCCTCTAAATCCATTTTAAACTTGATGAAGAAAATAAAAGCGTGCAAAGGAAATTTGTCGCTCTCGTAAAAATTTGAAAAAGGTGGTTTAGAATCATTGATCGATTAAAAGATATCTTCGACATAAAATTCAAATCTTGGATGAAGAAAAGAACCAATATGAGGTTTTGTTGGCCATTTGTACTGAAGTGAAGAAGATAATAGAAGCTTAACTTTTGGCCTAAAAAATGAGTGTTTCTTCTCTCCGGCATGAAAATGAGATTTTGAAGAGGCATTTTGACCAACATACGAAGAGTGGTTCTATGTTGAACAAGTATGTCGAATGTTTTGATGGTGACAAAGAGATCAAAGCACACATCTATTTTTAAAATTTTATTTTCAAACATCATATGTTTTCAAAAACATCTGTTAAACTATGTTTTTAAACACCTATTCTAAAAATGTCTTGGTTTGGAAAAAGCTTTTGAAAATCAAATGTTTAGTTAATTGATTATATAATAAAGTTTTCATCTCAAAATGATTATGACATTTCTGTAATTGATTATGGGGAGAACTTGTTGGAGAAATTTCCAAAATATTAAATTGATAAATGGTAATAGTTAAATTAACAAAATAAATGGTTAAAAGTTGCAAATGTCTAGAATAGAATCAGAGATCCTATAACAATTGGATGCATGTCAAAAAGTGCAATCACCCGATTAACACAACTTTTTATGAAAAAATTTGTTGTGATTGATATACAATGGTTCGCGGATGATCATGTTAGAACCAAATGAAACATTGTTTCTCCACACCAATCGGTACAAGTTTTCTTATAAATAGAGATACTTGTCAGCCATAAAAGATATATGAAAATAATATATTTTAGAGGCAAAATTTATTTCTAAGTCAATTCTTTATTTTTCTTGTGCACGAGAATAAGTGAAGGAACTTTATTTTGTAAAATATCATTGATCGATATGCTTAATATGAATGTGCAATTCATGTTAATGTTTTCAAAGTATCATGAAGGGGATTCGCCGGATCACCCATTTGCATCCAGTTTGACTAAATTGTTGGAGGCGAATCGAACCTAAAGTTTAGTGTAAACACACATTTTAAAATTTATTTTGTGTAACTTTTATCATAACATTTTCATCTTCTTATTCAAGTTTTACAGCAGACCCCGAACAGAAGATCTAACAAAACTCGCTTAATAATCAATTAAGGAAGCCTTCTAATATATAATGGTTAAGATGTAGGAAAAATCTTTCTTAGTTTTCTAGATCATAATTGATAAATGGTATTTATACCGCTTATTGTGTGTCTTTAGAATTGTTTATTATGCTTTTTTTTTTCCTTGTTTTATTCCGCATTTATGCGCTTTGGTGTGCTTTTAAAGTTTTTAGGTAACAAGGACGTGTCGAGCCAAGCTGAAGGGAAAGAGATCAAGAATAGGTGTTTCCTGACATTGCTTGTGTTCAGCCCAACGATAATTACGAATTCTTAGAGTTTTAGAAGTTTTGTGACCTTTTCGTGCCTCCAAGTTGTTCTAATTCAGGTGCTTAATGACCATTAGTATCATTTACACGAATTTATGGCCTTGAATGTGATTATTGGCTATAAATAAACCTTAAATCACTGTTAACATGATGAAGCTCTTGTTGTAAGTTTCTTTGTTTTAGTTTGTTATAAATTCTAATTTATTGTAAGAGCATCAAGTGTCAGTGGAACTTTTTCTTATTATAATTCAAAGCATTGTCTTCATTCAGATTTACTTTTCTATTACTATTGCTTTGATTCTATATGCATGATATGTATTTACTTTACTTGATTGCGATTAATGTCACTATGAGTGAGTAAGTCCATAAGGGACAAGGGGTCGGGAGACCTATCTCATGGAAAACCCCAAGTGAATCCTCCATATTTGAGTAACTAGAAAACATGATCAATGTGTTATTTTAGAATCTGAGCACTTAAACAAATTTGTGTCGATTACGAAAGTAAAGGAAACTCTGATATTGATAATGAACTGAAGGGTAATAACTCGGCATCTAAGATCGGATTGCTAGACAACCAATTTGCGATGCCACTGACAAGGTATCTTGCTATTGGTTGAGAAATTAGTGTTCGAGGCATCCACGTGACAAGATGTCTCACTCTCGCTTGAGAAAGTCTAATAGTCACGCCAAAATACAAGTTCTCAGATGAATAATTTTGGCTAGCGAAAGCATACGAATTATTCATCTAAGAGAGTACACATGCTACGAAAGTAGGTAGTGTTCAATTTTATTTATTTTTCTATAACTCACTCCATTTTCTCATATTTGATTTTGGAAATTAAATTGGTTATGTTGATGTAAATTGACGCGTACCACATGTTCTGCTTTGTTATTCTGTTAATTTTATTCTATTGCATTTGAATCCCCAATATTTAGATCGCTTAAGTTGCACATTATTAGAATAAATAATAGTACTCAAATATATCTCCCTATTGTTCAATAACTTTTACTACTTCCCATTGTCATGCACTTGTGGCTTCAATCAAATTTTTGACACTGTGTCCGGGGAGGTAGTTTTATATTGAGTTTTATTCTAGCACCGTATAGGCTAAATCACCTTTTATTTTTTATTTTTATTGCTATAATTTCTTCGCTACATGCGTATGCGAAGAACCTGGTCTGCGGGGAATCTTTTTGAACCTATAAACAAAATCAAGCATTTTCTTCATGATAGACGCCGAGTTCTCAAACAAATGGTTGAACCAGACGTTGACACCAAACTGCTGAAAGACTATGTGGTTCCCACCGATGAGGAGCTCCCTAATAGTATTGTTAATCTGCCTATCGTGGCTAATAGCTTTGAAATTAAGCTCTTGGTGGTGGACATGGTTCAACAAAACCAATTCTCATGGTTACCCACTGAAAACCTAAACCTTCACTTATCCATTTTTTGTTGAGTCTTGTGGCACTCTAAAAGCCAATCGTGTTGACCAAAATGCCATTCGACTCAGATTGCCTGCCTTCTCACTAAGAGACTGAGCCTGGGTGTGGGTCCAATCTTTACCCGCTAATTCCATCACTACATGGCCATAATTGAAGGATTCTTTCCTTGAGAGATACTTTCTGCCAAGCAAAACAATACAAGTGAGAAGTGAAATTAACAACTTTAGACAAGAGGAAGGAGAGTCTCTCTTTGACGCCTGGGAGCATTTTAATGATCTATTGAGACTATGCGCATTCCATAGGTTAGACAAATGGTTGGTAATACACATCTTTTACGATGGTCTCCTGTATTCTATGAGGATGACTTTAGATGCGGCCATCGGTGGTGCGCTCATGAATAGGCCATAAGATATAGTGTATAACTTGATCGCGGATATGGAGAAAAACCATAACTAGTTGGGAAGTGTAAGAGAAAAAATGGTTAAGGTCCCTCAAAAGGGTGGGTTGTATGAAGTAAATTTGCTAGATCACATGAACACAAAGGTGGATAGACTCTACCAAAATATTCAAAGCATGAGTGTAACACCATCTGTGCTCGAACATGTAGCTTATGTAGCTCCTACCATCTCAACGGTCCTTTATTGTGAGGTCCACGGGTTAAATGGAGATTCCCATGGTGAGTTTCATATTATCCTTGTTGAAGAATCCACTCAAGATAGTGTTAAATATGTTATTAATCAACAAGGGAATCCATATTCTGACACATATAACTCGGGTGGATAGATCACCCCAACTTGTCTTGTAAGAACAATCCGTCCTAGAATTCCATGGGATATATGGGTTTCCAACATGGAGCAACCCCTGGGAAGTCTAACTTGGAAATCATGAAGGATGGTTTTATGGCAAATCAAACTCGCTAGAATGAAGAGTTCAGAAACCAAAACATCCAAACTAGTGAGGTCCTTAAGCAGTTGATTGCTATGTTTGAATCCATTTCCACACATAATAAAATGTTGGACACACAGGTTTCCCAAGTTGAGCTTCAAAAATTTTCATCGTACCTACATGATCTTTTCCGGGTCAACTCGAGCTGAATCTTAGGGGACGTGTGAATGCTTTGGTGACTAGAAATTTTGAAAACAGGTAAAAAGTTGAGAATTTTGAAAAGCAAGGAAAAAATTGAGAGTCTTGAGGTAATAGGTAAAAAGTTTGAGTTTGGGAGAAAAAGAATTAAAGGATAAGGAAAGTCTGTCGATGCCACCAGAAATGGTGGTTGTCAAAGACGATGATAAGGAAACACCTTATGTTGCTCCTCCTCCCTACAAGCCAAAAATTCCATTCCCACAGAGATTGGTGAAAGCTAAGGTAGAGGCTCATTTTTCAAAATTTGTAGATATGCTGAAAAGGCTCTACGCTAAGGTGCCTTTCATCAAGTTTCTAACCTAAATGCCCATTTATGTGAAGTTTCTAAAGGAAAACCTATCTAAGAAGATAAAAACTATAGGAACATTAGGTTATGGGAATAAGTGTTACAATTAGTGCTTTTATCCATAGAGTTTTTCAATTCTCTGTAAGCTTGGCATTATGGAATTTGATAAAGCACTATGTGGTTTAGGGGGCAGTATTAGCCTGATGCCCCTATCCATGTTCAACCAATTAGGGTTAGGTGAGTTGAAACCTACAAATGTTTCTCTACAAGTTGTAGGAAGATTAGTCAAGTACCCAGACAGTGTGCTAGAGGATGTGCCCATGAAAGTAGGACATCTCTATATACCAGCTGATTTTATTATCATGCATATTTATGGAAGATTCCCAAGTACCTATCATAGTTGGTAGGCCCTTTTTATGCATAGTTTATGCAATTATTAATGTTAAGAAGGGATAGTCAGCCCTATAGTTAATAAATCAGATAATTGAACTCATAATGATAAGCATCCTGAAAGATCCTTATACAAAGTTTTCTTGTTATTTAGTTGATGAGGTTAAAACTTATGAGAAACACAAGAATGAAAACCTGACTCTTGAGGAAAAACAAAAATCACTGTCGGTTATAAAGTATGAACTGTCCCATAGAAGAAAGAAAAATTGTGATGAAGAACGCCAATGGTTGAACAAAAACGACCTCCGTGTTCAAACTGCAATAAAGCGGCAAGAAGCAAAAATTTAGGTTTGGAAGGATTCCCTCCGGGATTTATATCGTCTCCATAGGGATCGGTTCAAGGGAAAGAATTTCCTTCAACAGTCTCTTCATTTCTAAGCTTGTTGTGAAAATTTTTTGAAAGATCAAAGGTACAATAGATAAAAGCTAAAAATATAAAGACGAAAAATATAAAGTAAAGACTTAAAATATAAACGAAGCCTTGTTGGGATTAGATCTCATCAATTGATAACACATGCATTCTTCTAACCAGTGAAACACAAATCAATCATTCATCTGATATCCTCACATATCATCCACAACTGAGGTTAGGTCTAACGCAAAGTCAAAGAACAACTGTATTGTCTCACTGGTGATGTCTCACGCAACTCAACAACACAGAGTATTAAGAACTGATACTCATGCAAATGCTAAGCTTAAATATATGTATAGAGTTTAGAACCTAACAGGTATCCAAAGATGAGACTCATATCAGATTCATGATTGATTCACATAAAACTCCATGATCAGAATACATACATACGCTTAACCCTTTTTACATGTATTCAACTAATTTGCCAAATTTATGTGAACATATTTCTTCATCACTATCATCATGCATCCTCACAATACCTTTCGCGTCAAAAACGTTATCGTGGTATTTACCATATTGATCCTGAAGGTTGAGAAACACAAGAAACGTGGGTTTGAATTGATTTTCAAATTTTGTCCCCTTTTGCGGAACTATGATAAAAAAATTAAATGACACAACTATTTTTAGCCTGGTTCACTATTAACGAAGTTACTCCAGTCTACCCCTCAAGGTGATTTTTCCTTATCACAAGGATTTAATCCACTAATCATCAACATGATTACAACCACAATGAATACCTTCCATTGCCTTCTTGAGAATCTTGCCATTCATTCACCTCTTAAGGAACCAACTTCCAAGTCGTTCAACAACAAACTGGCCCTCTCAAGCATCCTGGTCATGACTCAACGACATAAGGAACAACATCCACTAAGTTGTTAGAAACACACTTAGTCATCTCAAGCTTTCTGGTCTTCACTTGACCGCTCAAGGAAAGATACCTTTTTCAAGGATTTTCTTGTGCACTAATATGCTTCTTACAAGCTGATTACACAAATGAAGTACATGAACACCTAAGTGCTTCTAAGCAAGATATGAGCAACAACTCCTTTCTTTCTAATACAGAAAACTATCTAAAGAATGAATCTCTGAGAGATTATAAAACACTATTTCTGTATTGCTTAGAAGCTTTCTTGATAAGCACTAAGGCTTCTTATCATGAGCTTTAGCTTCTTTTAATTTCTCCTACTTGAATGAATAACACTTCTTCCAATTTAACCATAAAAATCAAATAAGTTACTATGCTTCACTTATTGATGTTTCACTTGACTAGTTTCACATGGGTTCAGCATATTGCATCATTGTACGCACTCCAATTTTGCTTCAGCTTCATCTTCATTGAGCATTCTTCATTTAGGCTTCATCTTGTAGCATGTTCTTCAATACTTTGGCTTTGCATGATAGTGTGTTATCATCAGCAACTCGCTATCTATTTTGTGTAAATCAACAACTCTTCAAGCTTCTTGATATTCAATTTATAGATCTTGAAAGAAAAAATCTATTGAAGGGTATTCTTGTAAACATATTCCAACAACAATATCCTAATGTTCAAGGGAAGGAATGGTCAACATCACTATACAAAAAGATGCTCTGCGCCACCTTTTTAAGGTAGAGATAACATAGTTTTAGTATTATTATATTCAGGTTAAAAACCATTATTATCTTTAGTCTTCTAGCATCTTCAGAGGCTTCAGATATTAACTTGATGAAGCATGTTGTACAAGAGTCTTTCTTTATGTAATCTTCAGAACCTCAGCCTTCTGAATTCCAAGATCTTTGTTCAGAAGAATTTATCTTAAGAATCTTCAGCACTCGCTCTTTTAGAAGCATTATCTTCAGAGTCTTCAGAACCTCTTCCTTCATAACCTTGTCTTCGGAGTCTTTAGATTTCATTTAGCGCACTTTTGTCTTCAGAATCTTCATCATTTCGTTCATTCAGAACCTTGTCTTTAGAAACTCTTCAGAGCTTGATCTTTAGAAATGATGTCCTCAAAATCTTCTGAGCTTTGTTCACCAGAACCATATCTTCAGAATCTTCAGAACTGTATCAATGTAAAGCATATTTCTTGTAGAGCCTTCTAGGCTTACTTATTAAGTATCAATAAGAAACCTCGTTACAAACGTTCCTTAGAACCGTTGCATTAGAAGTATTTCTGAATCATAACTTTATCTTATTCATACATATGTTTTTCTTCCAGAGTGTTGATAATAGAGTCTGATGACGTCACACGTCTTCTTACCAAAGTCAGAATCATATTGACAACAGCTACATACTAGGCAGAAACCATATCATACTGAATTGTTCTTTTAGATAACTTGTGCAATTATCATTAAAACTTAAAGCCCAGATGTAGAACCAAATCTTGTTCTTACAATCTCCCCCTTTTTTATGATGACAAACAATGCATTTTGATAAACAATTATTGTAGGGTAATCACCATAGATCCACAGAGTTAGAGATAAGCTTAACAGGCTCCTCCTGATTCTGTTACTCTCAAAATTCATTTGTGCTTGTTCAGAGTCTCCCCTTGATCCCAAGACTCACAAAATGATTTTGAATTAGAATCATATCCACTGAGAAGGATTACTCTCAATGATGTCTCATCAGAATCTGACTAGAATTGGTTGGTCTTCATCTCAGAACCAAGCTTGCTATCGGAATATTGTAAACGTATCAAAACTTGATTTGTCTTGTCATACTTGACTTCTTACATTATATATTAGAAACTGGCAGATACTTTTAATATCTTAGCACATATCACCAACATGTTCATATATCCTCATGTCATTTGATGGTTCAGAAACCAAATATTTTCTTTAATGATCATGACTTGATATGAACTTCGAAGGATTTACACTTTTTTAATGCTGGAGTCTAGATATCGTTTGAAGTTTGGATACCAATTGGATTTTAGATACCATTTGAGTCAATTTGAGCATTCTTTCAGAAAGTTAACAACTTTTAACAAGTTCTGGGTATCAGCGTGAAACTTATGGATATCCTTTCTGATTGTCCTTTGCTTCTAATACTTTAATGGTCAACACCATATATTTATATATTATCATTTAGCATTCTTCTTTCTTGTACATGTTTTCTAATGATTATGTCTTCTGATATCTTGTATAAATACTTCTTGTATTATCTTCTTGATTATTGACTTCTGATATACATCACTTGCTTCTTGATCATATCTCAAATACACATTATGTATTATAATATATCATAGATTTTTATATGTCTTGTCTCTTTTGGTAAAGTCTTCTGATAACCTGTTTTACTTATGGTAAAGTCTTTTGATAGAGTTTTCTGATAACATGTTCTAACGTACAGTGAACTTTTGCAAAGTTCCTGATCAATTCTCAAACATATGGTTAGAGATAAACATATTTACATTATATTTGGGATGCATTTCTTTAGATTATTTATCAAAATTATATATTCCTTTCCCCCCTTTGTCAGAAATCAAAAAGGTAAGGAAGGAATATAAATATATAGAAATATGAAGATGATTAGAAAGATGAAAAAGGAAATTTTCATTAATATAGATAAGGAAGTTATAAAGGAACACGACATACATAAGCACACTTAGAATTTATGACAAAAACTAAAAACTTAGAAGTTCTAGGATTCAACAACTCTTTAGGGCCTGAGGTTTGTAAGCTCTCCCTGTGTCAGATGATCTTCGAGAGGAGGTTTGTATGCTCTTCTGGAATCCTATCTGAAAAGTCTAAGAAGTGGGGTTTATAAGCTCCCTTCCATTCAGAACATAGAAACTAATCTTCTAGCAGATCATTAGTCCAAAAGGCTTCTGACAATGTTACAACTCTCTTCAACAAGTGCATCTTTTGATCCAAGCTTTCTAGCAGCATTGGTTATTTCATCTCTATAAATCAGTTTAGATAAGATCCTTCCATATGGTATATAGGACTTATGTTTACTTCTTGAGATAACTATAGATTCTTTTAGGTGGTTGAATATGGTAAAGGGTAAATTGACACAAACGTTGTTCATTAAAAAGAATATAAAAAGTCGGTCAACATGAGATATAACATTTTTGTCGACTTCACGAGGGAGAAAGTTGGTAAGAAGAAGATTGAACCAAGCTCTAGCTATGGGAAAAAGATTTTCGGGATTAGTGAGTTCATATTTGAGGGAAGTGTCATAGATGTTAGCAATATTTTCAATACAGAAATAGGTAAATTGAAACTCATCCACGATGATACCGGATTGAACACAATTAATAGCATCAACAATGGATTTAGAAGAGATAACAAACCCAACACCATGAATACGAGAGCAAATGAATGTTCCATCTGCACTAATTAAGGCGTACTTCCAAAATTATTTTACAAGATTTGAGTAAACAGGTTCATTCAAAAGATCAAAGTATTTACCCCTTTTTTTAACACCAAGAATAATGTCACGATCAGTTCCTTTAAGATTCATAAAATGAGGTCGTTTTTAAATAATGACTTCAAGAATCTCTTCATTGCCACAAAAGGTTTTGACAGACATAGTTGAGAGAGAGAGAGAGAGAGAGAGAGAGAGAGAGAGAGTTATAACAAAGAAAGGGTATGATGTTCACATGGAACTAACGACTAAAGATAAAAAGAAGATAAAGGTTACCAACAGAAGGAGTGACTAAGGAAGAGGTATAAGGGAACAATAAATAAAATAGGAAACTATGAATATGATCGAGAATTTAATGATGACTCAACACTTGAGACACGCGTGATAGGGGTAAGAGTAATACGACAAATGAAAGATGGAATAAGAGGTGTTGATCAGACACAATATTAAAAAGATACAGGGAAAACATTCTAAAGAGGGAATGAGTTCAGAGAATCTGACAAGGGGTGATATAAAATGATTTTAATTTCTAAAACTAAGATTTTCTCATTAATTGAGTTGTTCCATCAAATACTAGGTATGGTTCATGTAAGACATAATTTATTGTATCAATCATAATAACTAATAAATGTGTTATGCTCTTCAGTTTCTAAAGGTTAAAGGAATTTACCAACATATATGCATTCTAACTAGTTGCTTTATGAAACATGAGAACTTCATAGATCAAAAGATTCATGTTTCAAAAAGTAGAGAAAATGTTACTAAATAATATAAATTTATTTTTATATTCCAGGAAATTTCATTTAGAGATAGCTCATTTTATTCTTGATGTTGAACTAAGTTCACATGGAAGAGATGAAAACAAGTCTACATTTAGTGAGGAAGTTTTGAAAGAAAGACATTATCCCTAGCAAGGATTTCATCTTAAAGATTTTATAAATTGAATTCCTTCTGACATAGTCTCTTAAAATGTATTTCACTAGAATATAAGAATATATTTCTAAACTATTTAAAATAAATAGTAAAGGTTAGAAATACATTACTCAATCCTTCTATAGATTTTTATCTTCTGATGTAGAGGCTTCTTCAGAATCACCACACATTCAACATCTGCAGTTGATGAGTTTGTTCTTCTTGCTGGACCACTAGAATCATTTTTTCTTTCTTCTTCTATCTTCTTTTCTGTTGCGATCTTCATAAGAATCTTGAACTTGTGCAGAGGTACGATCATTTTCATGACTTCTTGATCTTCCATTCTGAAGGGTGAGAACATCTCTTCTGATATTGATTTCATCTTTGATCGTTAGAGAAGGACCAAGTTCTATCTCTAGTTTTCATCTTAGAATCGTCCATCTTCTATCTTCAATAAAGATCAGAAAAGCGACTTCTTCAAGAAGGCCTATTTTCTGAAGGCCAAAAGTTTCTTAGCTTAAATATAAACTTTTGAGCAGTTATATGCTAAAGAGACTTGTTGAAATATTCTTGTATCATCAGAATTCAATCATTGAATAAATGGTAATCTTCATCAAATGCAGATATATCATAGTCATCAAACCAAGACATATTTTCTTTGAGGGTTTTAATGAATATATTATTTTTGTTGGTTGGGTCTTATGAGCCAGAAACAGTTCATCAAAAAGTAACACCTTCTGTTCTTTCCTTTTTTAAGAGTGTGAATTGTGATGGTTTCTAATAGAGCATCTTTTAATTTCTTCATTCTGATATTTCATAAGTAGCTCCATTTACTTCATCATAGAGAAGATAGTTTACCACTTTGTATTTTTCCACTAAGCTTTAGCTTCTGACTTCCAAGCTTACTATCAAATCTAACATTGATTTGATTTCTGATAAAGGTACTTCAATAGCCTTTGGATATTCAGAGAAATCTAACAAAAATGCAACATAATATATTTGAATCATATTTTGTTCTGAATAACCATGCTAGCTGCTTCCTAGATGCTTTGTCATGACGATTTCATGATTCTATCCATTTCTTCTCCAAGCTTGTTCGATCTTCAATCATCTATATCAGATAGTGAAGAACTAGAACACCAGAATTTTCTTTTCATCAGATAGCTTCTCAAGTTCATACTTTCACTCAGTCACATGAGTCTAGAAGGTAGTGAACGCAGAAGAATACATTTATGTATCAGGTGCTTCTGAAAAGAAACTATGGAAGGAATTCTGACCTACTTAAGCTTATTCAACTGAGATACCTTTCTCAAGCTAACATGACTTAGTTTGTCTTGTGCTTTAGCCAAATCTTTTTATAGACACGCATTGTTAAGAATTCAAAAAATATGATCTTGCATGTGTTGTTCTTCTAAACTTCTGACAACTTGACAATCTTACTTTCTGATCTCTTTAGAAATCTTTGAAGCTTTCCAGAATTGAAGTAGATGTCTTCATTCATACAATCAAAATCCTGATAACCAACTCCAATGCTTATCTGCAGTAGAATTAGTTTTTGTGGAATAAGAAACTGATTTATCCTTTGGAGAGATCTTCTGGATGCTTGACTAGTTGCTATAGATTTCTATTCAAATAGCAAGCTTCTGATCATCTTCTTCAAAAATCCTAACGAAGAATCATCATTCAGAATCTTAAGTTCTGCATTCATGATTTAAAATCTTGATGACAAGATTTCTAACATCTTCAACATACTTCATCTTGAAGTTTCCATGCTCAAGAATCCTGACATGAGCATTTTCTCTTCTTTACATGAAAGAGTTCCTAATGAGCAATACTAAGAAAGTCAACGGTATACCGAGTCTAATTGTTGAAAGCATCCCGTACTCAGAATGAACTATCCTTCAGCAAACAAGATTTATTGCTTTTTGATGATTCTTGTTGAGCTCTTCTAGATCATTCTTCTTAAGCCTTGTCTAGGCATCACCTTGAGGAAATATGTAGCTCTCAACTAACATATTCTAATAATAGCATTCATCATATTCTTTTACTAATCTGATAACTCTAGTTTCCTTTTACCAGATGATTCTTCAACTTGCTTTAAATTTTCTTGCAAGTGCTATAAGAGACAATTATGTAGTCAATAACGACTAGCTTTAAGAATCAGTGACATAATCCAGAGTGAACCTTTCTGGTTTGTCATTTCAGTACTCAATCTTTTTATAACTGTATGAGACTGAAATTGTAGATGGTGGAGAAGGTAAACCAGAGCGTTTCTCAAAGCTTGTCTAGATCTTTATCTAACACGGTTAAGTTTTTGATAAACATCAATAGCAAAATTGGGGCACTGATACCAATTGAATATTGAGAAACACAAGAAAGGAAGGTTTGAATTTAGTTTCACATTTTATCCACTTTTGAGAAATTATGATAATAAATATAACAATGATAATAAAAATAAATGACATAATTATTTTTATCCTAGTACACTATTAACGAAGTTACTCCACTAGTCCACCCCTCAAGGTGATTTTGCCTTATCACAAGGACTTAATCCACTAATCATCAACATGATTACAACCATAATGGATACCTTTCATTGCCTTCTTGAGAGTCCTGGAATTCATTCGCCTATCAAAGAATCAACCTTCAAGCGGTTCAACAATGACCTAGCCCTCTCAAGCATCTTGGTCATCACTCGTCCGCTCAAGGAACAACATCCACTAATTTGCCAGAAACACACTTAGTCATCTCAAGCTTTCTAGTCTTCACTCTATTGCTCAAGGAACAATACCTTCTTCAAGGATTTTCTTGTGCACTAATATGCTTCTTACAAGCTGATTACACAGATGAAGTACATGAACACCTAAGTGTTTCTAAGCAAGATATGAGCAAAAACTCCTTGCTTTATAATATAATATAGAAAACTACCTAAAGAATGAATCTCTAAGAGATTATAAAACACTAGTTCTATATTGCTTAGAAGATTTCTTGATAAGCACTAAGGCTTCTTGTCATGAGCTTTAGCTTCTTTTGATTTCTCCTTCTTGAGTGAATAATACTTCCTCCAGTTTTACCATCATGATCAACTAAGTTACTATGCTTCATGTAACGCCCCGATTCTGATTTCCCATTTTTGTTGAGTCTTTTGAATTATTTGATTGATTATTCTTTTATTTGTGAAATTTGATTATTAATATGATATGTGTGCATATTATGATGTTTTATTATTTGGAGAGTTTTGGGAATTAATTAGAGGGTGTTTTAGATAATCCTTAATTAGTAGATATTTGAGAGAAAAAGAATAGAAAGTGTTATAAGTGGAAATAGAGAGAAAAGAAAGGATATAAAAAGATATAGAAAGGAAAGAAGAGAGAAGAGGAGAAAAACCTAGAACCATCAAGAATCAACTTCTAAGCTTCGATTAATCGGGTAAGGGTGTGAAACTTTATTATTCTTTCGATGTGTATGATTATGTATGTTCTGTTGGTTTGATTTTGGATTGGGGAGAGTTTTGCGCATTTTCCATTTTTAGGTCGAATTTGATTTAATCGATAGAAACCGCGTTTTAACGGTTAAAAATGAGAATAAGTGGTAAAGTTTAGTCGAGGAATGTTAGACTAAGGCGGTTGAAACTGGTTTGGTGAGAATCAGTTGATTTTGGAAGGATTGGGCGATTCTGACAGTTAGGGATTTTTGAGTTCGCAGATTCGCTAGCATTCGCTAGGCGAATGGGAGCGAAGGTTTGCCAGGCGAATCCCAGCGAGTGGGTAGCGAACCAAGTCAGTAGCCCAACTCTGTCTTAGCCAGTGAGTTCGCCAGGAAAATGAGGCAGCGAGAGGCTTCGCAGGCGAGTAGTAGCGAACACTTCCAGTAGCTACTGTCTGTATTCGCCAACGAGTTCGCCAGGAGAGTGTGGTGGCGAGCATTCGCCAAATGCTTCGACAGGCGAAGGTCGGCGAACGTGACAGCATTTTCTTTTATTTCCTGTGCTTTCCATCCAATTGTCGATTGTTTGGTTTAATTATGTTTAATCCTTATCTGAATGGATAGTTTGTGTGCTGTTGTGATGTGATGTGTTGTGGGTAGCCGTAAGGCGTGAATCCTAGATTGTGAATCGTGGAGTGTAGAATGTGGCCGTTTGGCATGATTAACGTGAATGTGCGTAAATTGTATGTGCTGGTATGTGGTGAAAATGCATAAGTATATATTTGTGAATATGTATGCATTTCAAGAGTATGTTGAGTCTTTTTGCATGTGGAGCATCATGATTGCATTCTTGTGTGTCTGATCCCGCGTAGGATCTGCAGAAACCTCGTGTGCCCTTGTGGGGTGTGAGTGATGGTTTACTTTTGATCCCTAGAAGGATTTGCAAAAACGATCGTGTACCCTTGTGGGGTGTGAGCGATGGTTTATATTTGATTCTGTGGAGAATCTGTAGAACGATTGTGTGCCCTTGTGGGGTGTGAGCAATTGGATTGTGTGCCCGTATGGTGTGTGAGCAATCCTGAAACATCGTGTGCCCATGTGGGGTGTGAGCGATGGGTGAATATCGTAGGCCCGACGGGGAGTTACTTCGGTAACAAGCGATGGTTCCATTTGGTTCTTCAATTGAACCTGCTGAATGAGTCGGTACCGCATTTGCATCTGCATAGAGTCATGAGTAGGTCTCTATGAGTTACATTATCATCTTCATATGATGTATTTGTGTAATGAACATAATCGTGTATGTTTATGTGAATTGTTGAAGTAAACATAAGTGTAAATGTTTATGTGGAAATGTTGTGAGTTGTGAAGCATGATTGGTGAATATGCTTAGTTGTGTAGATATACATTGTGAGGTATGTGATGAATTATGATGAGAAACAAGGTGAGAAATAAGTTATATGTATTCTATGTTGGTGTATATAGATATATAATTATATGCATTGTTTGTTATGATAATGTTTCTCACCCTTCTGCTGTTTTATGATGCTCTATGAGGCATTGCAGAGTAGGTTTGCTGGAGGTATTTTGTGAAGTGTGTCTTCATTCTTTTTGGTCAGTTGGCTCTGATATGTAGCACCGGGTAGTTAGGAATTGTTTTGATTCTTTTGTGATACATCTGTGTATGTATCTGCTGGTGAATATTTTGTAAACATGACTTATGACTTGAAGTAAACTGTTGATGTATATAATGTCTATATGAATGAAATGATTCAATGTTTATATGTTTCCGCTTTTATTCTAAATATTGATATGCGGGTTTTAAGGACTAAGTTCCTTTGTGGTGATTTACCCTTTGTTGCATATCCTTATGAGCAGGTGTTGTATGTGTTTTGAATTTCCTGGATAATGTGACGTGCCTCTTTTATACCATGTGTTAATTTATACTCTGATGAAAATTTTTATTAAGTGCCTAAATGATTTAATTGTTTTATTTAGGGGTATAGAAAGGGGGTGTTACATTAAGTGGTATCAGAGCCAGTGTTTAGTCAGTTGTGTCTGTCTTGTTGTTGTGTTGGTTGAACGGTTGTTTAACCTTGTTGTTATTTTTGGGAATCATCAGAATATGGCTGGTCGTTATGACAATGCTATGGTTGTGGCATTGGAGGCTATGGCTAGGGCGGTGCAAGGTGCACTGAATACGAATGCGAATGATGAGTTTAGAAAGAACCAACCACCGGTATTCAAGGGGAGGTTTGATCTGGACGGTGCTCAGATCTGGTTGAAGGAGATTGAGAGAATCTTTAGAGTTATGGGATGTGCTGAAGGAAACAAGGTGAGAGTTGGAACTCACATGTTGAGAGAAGAGGCCGACGACTGGTGGGTCGGTATGAGAAAAGTTCTTGAGGTGGATGACGAGGAAATAACGTGGGATTTATTTTGCACCGAATTCTTGAGGAAGTACTATCCTGAGAGTATGAAGGGGAAAAAGGAAATGAAATTTATTGAGTTGAAGCAAGGCAACATGTTCGTGGTAGATTACACGGCTAAGTTTGTGGAATTAGTTCAGTTTCATCCTCATTACGCGACGGTTATGGCAGAGTTCTCTAAGTGCATTAAGTATGAGAATGGTTTGCGTCCTGAGATAAAACAAGCGGTGGGATACCAAAGAATACGAAGATTTTCGGATTTGACCGAATGTTGTAGGATTTTTGAAGAGGCAAGCAACAAGTAAGGGGTGGACCTTATGTGACGCCTGTTGATAAGGGCAAGTATAAGGGAAACTTTGATAGGAGACCCGGAGGAGGAGGTTCTGGTGCAGTCAAATGTTACAAGTGTGGCGTGATGGGCCACAAGTCTTTTGAGTGTGGAAAGACTGCGGAGAAGTGTGCTAATTGTGGAAGTTTTGGACATATCACTTCTGATTGTAGAAGGAATGTGGTAAAGTGTTTTAATTATGGAGAAGTTGGTCATATTAGCACCAAGTGTACTAAACCAGAGCAAGCTCAGTTGGGTGGAAAAGTATTTGCATTAGCAGGTTCAGACACTACTAATGCAGATCATCTGATTAAAGGTACATGCTTTATTAATAATATGTCTTTAGTTGCTATTATTGATACTAGAGCGACTCATTCATTCATTTCTCTTGAGTGTGCTAAGTGTTTGGGTTTGTGCATGGTTTCTTTGAGTGGAGACATGGTTATTGAGACTCCTGCTTTGGGGTCGGTAACTACTTCTTTGATGTGTGTAAGTTGTTCTTTGACCATATATGGTAAAGACTTCATTATGGATTTAGTGTGTTTGCCGTTGGAAGGTTTGGACGTGATCTTGGGTATGAACTGGTTGCAATTTAATAGAGTTCATTTAGATTGCTATCACAAGTTAGTAAGGTTTCATTCTTTGGAAGATGATGAAGGTGAGAGTTTTCTATCCATTAAAAAGTTGAAGAAACTTTTAGCGGACGAAGCTCAGTTGTTCGGCTTGTTTGCATCGTTGTCTATGGAGAGCAAAGTTGAGTTTGATGTGTTTCCAGTGGTGTGTGATTTTCCAGAAGTGTTTCCGGAGGAGATTACGGATGTACCGCCGGAAAGGGGAGTTGAGTTTTCTATTGATCTAGTTCCCGGTACTAGACCAATTTTGATGGCACCATATCATATGTCAGCATCGGAGTTGGTAGAGTTGAAGAAGCAGTTGAATGACTTGTTGGATAAGAGATTTGTAAGACCAAGTGTTTCTCCTTGGGGTGCACCGGTATTGTTGGTAAAGAAGAAGGATGGGAGTATGCGATTATGTATTGATTATCGGCAGTTGAATAAGGTGACAATTAAGAATAAGTATCCTCTTCCAAGAATCGATGATTTGATGGACCAATTAGTTGGAGCGCGTGTTTTTAGCAAGATTGATCTGAGATCGGGTTATCACCAGATTCGGGTTAAGGAGGAGGATATTCCAAAGACGGCTTTTAGGACACGGTATGGTCATTACGAATATTTTGTGATGCCATTCGGAGTTTCAAATGCGCCGGGTGTGTTTATGGAATACATGAATCGTATTTTTCATGAGCAGTTGGATCGTTTTGTGGTTGTGTTCATCGATGACATTTTGATTTACTCTAAGTCTCAAGAGGAGCATGAAGAGCATTTGAGGATTGTGTTACAGATTTTGAAAGAGAAGCAATTGTATGCTAAGTTGTCAAAGTGTGAATTTTGGTTGTCAGAAGTGAGTTTTCTTGGGCATGTTATTTCCGGTAATGGTATTAGTGTTAATCCCTCCAAGATTGATGCGGTAATGCAATGGGAAACTCCTTGATCGGTTACAGAGATTCGAAGCTTTTTGGGCTTGGCGGGTTATTATCGGAGGTTTATTGAGGGATTTTCGAAGTTAGCACTTTCATTAATGCAATTGACTTGTAAGGGAAAGGCTTTTATTTGGGATGTTAATTGTGAAAGGAGTTTCATTGAGTTAAAAAGAAGATTGACAATAGCGCCAGTCTTGATTTTTCCGAATCCTACGGAACCTTTTGTGGCTTATTGTGATGCTTCCTTGATAGGTTTGAGTGGTGTGTTGATGCAAGAGTGAAAAGTTGTGGCTTATGCCTCGAGGCAATTGAGAGTGCATGAAAAGAATTACCCTACGAATGATTTGGAATTAGCGGCTGTGGTGTTTGTTTTGAAAATTTGGAGGCATTATCTTTTTGGTGCAAGATTTAAAGTTTTTAATGATCACAAGAGTTTGAAGTATTTATTTGATCAAAAGGAATTGAATATGAGACAAAGGAGGTGGTTAGAGCTTTTGAAAGACTATGATTTTGGTTTGAATTACCATCTGGGTAAGGCAAATGTGGTGGCCGATGCCTTGAGTCGGAAGTCGTTACATGTGTCCGCATTGATGATGAAAGAATGGGAACTTTTGGAGAACTTTAGAGACTTTAGTTTGGTTTGTGAAATGACGCCGAGAAGTGTGAGACTTGGTATGCTTCATATTACGAATGATTTTCTTGCTACCGTATGTGAAAAGTAAAAGTTGGATTTGAAGTTCGTTGACTTGATGACGAGTGAGAATGAGGATTTCAAGGTTGATGGTTTTGGAGTTTTAAGATTCCGTGGTCGTATTTGTATTCCTGATGATGCGGAGTTGAAAAGGATGATATTGGAGGAAGGCCACCGAAGTAACTTAAGTATTCATCCGGGAGCGAATAAGATGTATCAAGATTTAAAGAAAATCTTTTGGTGGTCCGGATTGAAGAGAGATGTAGCTCAGTTTATGTATGCATGTTTGACTTGTCAGAAGTCTAAGGTAGAACATCAGAAGCCTAGTGGATTGATGCAACCATTGGATATTCCAGAGTGGAAATGGGATAGTATATCGATGGATTTTATTACAGGATTGCCGAATACGCAAAGAGGTCATAATGCTATTTGGGTGATTGTTGATAGACTTAGTAAATCTGCTCATTTCGTTTCGATTGATATTAGTTATCCTTTGGAGAAGTTAGCCGAGATTTATGTTCGTGTGGTGGTGAAGTTACATGGAGTTCCTAAGAGTATTGTATCGGATAGAGATCCTAGATTTACTTCAAGGTTTTGGGAGAGTTTGCAAAAGGCTTTGGGTTCTAAGCTAAGATTGAGTTCGACTTATCATCCGCAAACAAATGGTCAAACCGAGAGGACAATTCAGTCATTGGAGGATTTGTTGCGAGCTTGTGTACTAGAGCAAGGTGTACTTGGGATAGTTATTTAGCATTGATTGAGTTCACCTATAATAATAGTTTTCACTCAAGTATTGGTATGGCACCATATGAGGCTTTGTATGGTTGGAGATGTCGAACACCTTTATGTTGGTATGAAACTGGTGAGAAGTCGGTAGTTGGGTAGGAGATGGTACAACAAACGACGAACAAGGTGAAGTTTATTCGGGAAAAGATGAGAGCTTCTCAGAGTAGGCAGAAGAGTTATCATGACAAGAGAAGGAAAGATCTTGAGTTTCAAGAAGGCGACCATGTGTTCTTGAGGGTTATACCGGTTACGGGTGTGGGTCGTGCTTTGAAGTCGAAGAAGTTGACTTCTCGTTTTATTGGTCCGTATCAGATTATTGCACGAGTTGGTGATGTGGCGTATCATGTGGCGTTGCCTCTGAACCTTTCGAATTTGCATGATGTATTCCATGTTTCGCAACTTCGGGAGTATGTTTCGGATCTGTCACATGTGATTCCTATGGACGAGGTTGAAGTAAGAGATAACCTTACAGTTGAAGTTTTACCGATTAGGATTTTGGATCGTGAAATTAAGGAGCTAAGAGGCAAGGATATTGCGCTTGTGAAAGTAGCATGGGGAGGTGCTGCGGAAGGCAACATGACTTGGGAATTGGAGAGTAAGATGCGAGGGTCGCATCCGGAATTGTTTGGATTAGGTAATATTTTCGAGGACGAAAATCTCTAAAGTGGGGGAGAGTTGTAACGCCCCGATTCTGATTTCCCATTTTTGTTGAGTATTTTGAATTATTTGATTGATTATTCTTTTATTTGTGAAATTTGATTATTAATATGATATGTGTGCATATTATGATGTTTTATTATTTGGAGAGTTTTGGGAAATAATTAGAGGGTGTTTTAGATAATCCTTAATCACTAGATATTTGAGAGAAATAGAATAGAAAGTGTTATAAGTGGAAATAGAGAGAAAAGAAAGGAGATATAAAGAAATATAAAGGAAAGAAGAGAGAAGAGGAGGAAGAGGAGAAAAACCTAGAACCATCAAGAATCAACTTCTAAGCTTCGATTAATCGGGTAAGGGTGTGAAACTTTATTATTCTTTCGATGTGTATGATTATGTATGTTATGTTGGTTTGATTTTGGATTGGGGAGAATTTTGCTCATTTTCCATTTTTAGGTCGAATTTGATTTAATCGGTAGAAACCGAGTTTTAACGGTTAAAAATGAGAATAAGTGGTAAAGTTTAGTCGAGGAATGTTAGACTAAGGCGGTTGAAACTGGTTTGTGATAACACGAAATCATATAGATATTTTCATGCATAATTCAACTAAAGTCTAACCGTTTTTGATCCGATTTCGGGTTATTTCCATGTATTTGTCTGATGTTTTTGCAGGTATTCAATGATCACGTCTAAACAAGGCAACATGATGAAAAGAAGCAATCCCAGATGAAATATGGACGAAAAAGGAGTGAAAACACAATGAAAAGCGCAGCAAACAGTTTTTGCTGATGTGACGACCGTCACAGATGCATGACGACCGTCACACGGGTGACGACCGTCACACCTTGTGACGACCGTCATGCAGGCAAAAACGCCCCACTCAGATTACACGTCAAAAGAGCAGTTCCAATTCCCATTAAATGGTCCACTACTCCCTAAATTATCTGCCTCAAGGTCCATCATCCTCAGAGGTAACCGTTGGAATTCCACTTCTATAAAAAGGGAAGCAGGGGACTTCAAAAAGGGAGCTGCATTCATACCACGAAGTGCTGCCAAATTTAATTTCCAGCCTTTTTATTATCTGTATCCATTTCTCCAGTTTTATTTGTATCCCTTTCCTTTATTTCCCTGCCATTTTCCTCATTCCCATTTCCGCTCTTCTGTAATTGTTACTGCACTGTACGATCGAATTGGAACTGAAGACAGAATCCTGCCAGCATTTGTGGAGGATCTGCCCAAAGGCCAATTGGCATTATTTACAGGTTTTCATTTTGATCGACCCTTATTTTATCATAATGCAATTTATTATTTATTATTATTATTTATGTTTTGCTTTTCCAAATTCCATGTCTAGCTAAACTTAGGTAATCGATATGTAGTAATAATTCGGATGGGATTTGATAACTCTTGTTTGAAAACTTTCTTTTCACAAAAATAATTTATGGTCTAAGTGTTTAAAATTGATTTACGAAATAAACTTCGTCGCGAAAGCGAGAACTTGTTTTAAAGTAGTTTTGCCACGAAAGTGGGAAATTAATTAAGATACGAACCAACAAGCGAAAGCTGCGGTAAGGTCAGATAGTAAACACTAGGCATTTGTTTTAATAACAGCGAAAGCACTTTAAAACGAATTAGAACTTAGAGATTTCCAAAAAGTAATTTTAACCCCGAACGAAACACGAAAGTGTACGTTAGGCCCTTAGGATTATGATTAGCGTCAATAACCATCGTGAGACGAGAGTCTTCAAATCTCCACTTTCTGCTTAAATAAACTGCGAAAACTCTTTCATACACCAGTAACTTATCAAATCCCTGAAGAACATCATTACTACGTATCGATTCAATTAATTAAAATCTAAATAGTAATCTTAGTTTCCCCTTTTAGTAACAATCTTATTCCCTTAGAACTTATTCTACCTAGCTAAACATAGTAACTCCCGAGAACACTAGTTTGATTACGAGTCCCTGTGGGATCGATATCTTTTATTACTACGCGATAGACTGTGCACTTGCAGTTAGAATTGTTAGACATAGAAAGTCGCGATCAAGTTTTTGGCGCCGTTGCCGGGGACCCGTTTAGTCAATAGTGTAACCTTCTGTTACGCCGTATAGACTAGGTAAACAATTTTCATTTTTCCTTTACTAGTGTTGTCGATTGTATGCCAAGTGATCGCCCACAAAGCGACATCTTGAAACCTTCAGTCGCAGAACTAGAGCGCTTCTTACATCTAAGAAGCCGAATCATTGAGTACCAACTCAAACATAACATTCCCGATCCTCTCACTCCCATTCCCAAATCCGAAGAAGAACCAACGATGGCTGAAGGACCTCCGAACAAACCGCTGAAGGCATACGCTACACCATCTCAGATGGAGCCTAGGAGTAGCATTGCTGCCCCAGCTATTACCCGAAATGATTTTGAGCTGAAACCATCATTGCTGTCGGCTGTACAACAAAACCAATTCTCAGGAAACGCAACCGAGGATCCGAACGAACATCTAACGAAGTTTGTACAATACGCAGACACAGTGAAAGCAAATGGAGTAACTCCAGACGCGATAAGACTTCGTCTTTTCCCATTCTCTCTTAGAGACAGAGCGTGGACATGGTTACAATCGTTACCATCCAACTCCGTTACAACGTGGGAGCAATTGAAGAACGTCTTCTTAGCGAGATATTTTCCACCGAGCAAAACTGCTATGCTTAGAGCTCAAATCAATGGATTTCGACAGAAAGATACTGAATCTCTCTACGAAGCATGGGAACGATTCAAAGATATGATGAGAACATGTCCTCACCACGGTCTAGAAGACTGGGTGACAATCCATACTTTATATAATGGGCTTCTATACAATACTAGATTGACAATAGACGCTGTCGCGGGCGGTGCACTTATGGATAAGCCATACGATGAAGCCTATCAATTAATAGAAAACATGTCACAAAACCATTGCCAATGGGGAGGTGAACGCACTCCAAATGAGAAAACCTCAGCGAAAGGTGGGATGTACGAAATCAGCAGCCTTGAAAAGTTCAATGCTAAAGTAGATGCTCTAGCACAGAAGATCGATAGTCTGACCGTTAACCCCACTGCAACTGTCGCTGCAGTAACTCCAAATTGCGAGTTATGCGGAAGCACCACTCATAATGCACCCGAATGCCCATTGCTAGCCGGAATCCCGCCAGACCAGGTAAATTATGCTCAAGGAAATCCCTACGCAAATACATACAACCCAGGTTGGCGAAATCATCCAAACTTTTCTTACAAAAGCGAAAATGCATTGCAAATGCCTACTGCTCCGCAAGGATATCAAAAACCAGCTGCTCAGAATGCACCTAGGAAATCAAACCTCGAATTGATGATGGAAAAGTTCATAGCTACTCAAGCTCAAACGAACAAAGAGTTCCTGAATCAAAACATACACACTAGCGAGCAAATTAAACAGTTGACAGGAAAAGTAGACGCTTTAGCCACCCACAACGAAATGTTAGAAACTCAGATATCACAAGTGGCTCAACAGCAAACATCTGCTACCGCACCTGCTGGCACATTTCCTGGACAACCCGAACAGAATCCCAAAGGCCAAGAAAATGCTGTGATACTAAGAAGTGGAAAAGAATTGGACGAACCGATCGATCCGAGGACCGAAAACTCAGCCATGCAACAGAAACCAACTGAACAAGCAGAAAAGGAATCTGAGTTAGAGAAGAAGGAAGACAACGAGAAGGAGGATACCGCAAGTGAAAAAACTCAAGCACCTCCAGCGCCATATAAACCACCTATCCCTTATCCGCAAAGACTAATAAACTCTAAAACTTCAGGACAGTTTAAGAAATTTGTAGAGCTCCTTAAACAGTTGAATATTACTATTCCTTTTACAGAAGCGATAACTCAAATGCCGTCATACGCCAAATTTCTCAAAGAGATCCTGTCAAATAAGAGAAAGATCGAGGATAACGAAACAGTTACACTCACTGCAGAGTGTAGCGCTATTATTCAGAACCGCATGCCTCCTAAATTAAAAGACCCAGGTAGTTTCTCCATACCCTGCGTCATAGGAAAGTTCGTAATAGACAAAGCTCTATGCGATTTAGGAGCCAGTATTAGTGTTATGCCCTTATCTATATGCAAAAAGCTGAATATGGGAGATCTCAGGCCAACCAAAATGTCCGTACAATTAGCTGACAGATCAGTAAAATACCCAGTCGGAATACTGGAGAACGTTCTAGTACGCATAGGACAATTCTACATTCCAACCGACTTCATAATCATGGACATCAAGGAGGACACTGTAACCCCAATTATCTTAGGAAGACCATTCCTAGCTACAGCCGGAGCGATTATAGACGTGAAGAAAGGAAGGCTAACATTCGAAGTAGGAGAAGAAAAGATAGAGTTCATTCTCACCAAGTTCTTAAAAGCACCAGCAATAGACGATACCTGTTATTTAGTAGACGAAATTGACGAATGCATAAGAGAACTTGAAAATGAGGAGACCACGTATTCAGAAATAATAAAAATTCAAATACCCGACATTTCTGAAGACGATAATTGGCGTAAACCATATAAAGACGACAGCCTAAGCGAAAGCTTAGCACTGACACCAAACCATATGCCAGGTCCGAAGAACCCATCTTTAGAGCTTAAAACTCTACCCAAAAACCTCAGATATGAATTTCTAGACGATGAACTAAAAAGACCAGTGATAGTCAACGCCGACTTAGGACAACCAAAAACCGAAAAGTTATTAGAAGTCCTAAAGAAGTACCCCACCGCGTTAGGCTATAACATAAGCGATCTAAAAGGTATAAGCCCTTCGATCTGTATGCATCGAATTACAATAGAGGAAGACTCTAAAACTTCTCGAGAGCATCAGAGAAGACTAAACCCCATCCTGAGCACTGTAGTCAGAGATGAAGTAAAGAAATTACTAGATGCAGGAATCATCTATCCGATCTCCGATAGTGAATGGGTTAGCCCAGTTCATGTCGTACCAAAGAAAGGAGGAGTGACAGTAGTTAAAAACGAAAAAGGCGAATCGATAACAAAAAGAGTCGTGACTGGAAGTAGGATGTGTATTGATTATAGGAAGCTCAACAAGGCTACGTGCAAAGATCAATTCTCGCTACCCTTCATAGACCAAATGTTGGAAAAATTAGCCAAACATTCATATTTCTGCTATCTAGATGGTTACTCAGGATTCTTCCAAATTCCCATCCATCCTGATGACCAAGAAAAGACTACATTCACCTGTCCCTACGGTACTTTTGCTTACCGCCGAATGCCGTTCGGACTCTGTAACGCTCCAGCAACCTTCCAAAGATGCATGATGGCAATCTTCGCAGATTTCATAGACGACATTATGGAAGTGTTTATGGACGATTTCTCGGTATGTGCACAGAGTTTCGAAGGATGCTTACAAAACTTAGAAATGGTACTAGAACGTTGCGTAAAAGTAAACCTCGTCCTAAATTGGGAGAAATGCCATTTTATGGTCCGACAAGGAATAGTTCTAGGACACGTCATATCAGATAGAGGGATTGAGGTAGACAAAGCCAAAATAGAGATTATAAAAGATCTCCAACCTCCAAAATCCGTACGAGAGATACGGAGTTTTCTAGGACATGCCGGTTTCTACAGAAGATTTATAAAAGATTTCTCGAAAATCACAAAACCTTTGACCGGCCTGTTAATGAAAGATGCTGAGTTCGTCTTTGACGACGACTGTTTAAAAGCATTCGAGACATTGAAATCAGCCCTTATCACCACACCAATCATGCAACCACCAGATTGGAGACTACCGTTTGAAATCATGTGCGACGCGAGTGATTACGCTGTAGGCGCAGTTCTAGGACAAAGGAAGGATAAGAAGCTCCATGCCATCTACTATGCCAGTAGAACCTTAGATCCTGCCCAAATGAACTACGCTACCACAGAAAAGGAACTTCTAGCAGTTATATTTGCGCTTGACAAATTCCGTTCTTACTTAGTAGGAGCAAAAATTATCATATATACAGACCACACTGCCATAAGGTACCTAATAAGCAAAAAGGATGCCAAACCAAGATTATTGCGATGGATCCTGTTACTACAAGAGTTTGATTTAGAAATCAAAGATAAGAAAGGAACCGAGAACGTTGTTGCGGATCACTTATCCCGAATAGAAGGCATCAGACACGAACCGGTACCGATAAATGACGATTTCCCGTACGAACGTCTGATAGCCAAATTAGAAAGTGACACACCCAACTCAATCTCGGAAGATCCAGAATTCGAAAAAGCCGTAGAAGTCGTCTATGCCCAAGTCACGTTACCTTGGTATGCTGACATCGTTAATTACCTCGCTGCGGGCGTGCTTCCACCAGATCTTACTTATCAGCAAAAGAAGAAATTCTTCCACGATCTGAAACACTATTATTGGGACGAACCTCTACTCTTCAAGAGAGGGGCCGACAACATATATCGTCGCTGTGTCCCAGAGGAAGAAATAGAAAATATTATTTCCCAATGCCACTCAGCATCGTACGGTGGTCATGCTAGTACATCCAAGACGTGCGCTAAGATTCTCCAAGCCGGCTTATTCTGGCCTAATCTCTAGAAAGACGTTCACATCGCTGTGCAAAAGTGCGATAGATGCCAATGAACTGGCAACATCTCACGACGCGATGAAATTCCTCAGAAAGGAATCTTAGAGGTAGAAATCTTCGACGTCTGGGGAATAGATTTCATGGGACCTTTCCCTCCTTCTTTTGGTAATAACTACATACTCGTCGCTGTCGATTACGTGTCTAAATGGATAGAAGCCATAGCTACTCCAACAAATGACGCACGAGTAGTAATCAAACTCTTCAAGAACACAATCTTTCCTAGATTCGGTGTACCCAGACTCGTCATTAGTGACGGAGGATCTCACTTCATATCACGAATATTCGATAATCTTCTTTCTAGATATGGAGTCAGGAACCGAGTAGCTACACCTTATCATCCACAAACTAGCGGACAAGTAGAGGTCTCAAACAGAGAAATAAAACAGATCTTGGAAAAGACTGTCGCTACCTCGAGAAAAGATTGGTCATCAAAGCTACAAGAAGCTTTATGGGCTTATAGGACCGCATTTAAGACACCGATAGGTACTACCCCCTATAAATTAGTTTACGGTAAATCCTGCCATCTCCCTGTAGAATTAGAGCACAAGGCCTTCTGGGCCATTAAGACGCTCAACTTCAACTACACCGAGGCAGGAGAAAAGCGAATCCTGAACTTACACGAGTTGGAAGAACTTCGATTAGACGCTTACGAAAATGCCCGTATCTACAAAGAACGAACTAAAAAGTGGCATGATAAACGTTCAATCAGGAAACAATTCAGTATGGGAGACATCGTATTGCTCTTCAACTCACGATTAAAACTCTTCCCAGGAAAACTAAAATCTAGGTGGTCTGGACCCTATGAAGTGACTAAAGTACTTCAGAGTGGAGCTGTCGAAATTACCGATAAGACGAATGCACCGTTTATCGTAAACGGGCAACGTCTAAAACATTACAATAAGAACGACAACAGTCCTCAAGTCAGCAATATAACATTGCTTGAGCTTCCGGCTCAAACACCCGAATAGCTTCTCACCAAGCTATCGTCAGGCTTTAGACGTTAAAAACAGCGCTTATTGGGAGGCAACCCAAATTTCCCTCGTCATTGCATTTCATTTTTCTTTAAAATTCTACTTTGAAAAATCCAACAAAAATCCTAAAATTACTACTACTTTCTACTTTCGTTCATTTTCGCACTTTTATTCTTATTTTATTTTTTCCCTTTTGTTTTTTGTTTCTGCCACTTTTCGTTTCTAAAAATCCTGACTTCAATTTCTTGTTTCAAACTTTTCAGGATTTTTAAAGCCTTCAAAACATTTCTTCTGTTTTCTCCGAATTACCTGCGAATATGGCCGAGTACGATTTCACAAAGGTTCACTTCAGAGGACTCGCTCAGAAAGCAAGATTTGCAGCACTGACCGAAAGAGAATTCGCCTTAACGCTATATTATGATAAGGCTACTATGGATAAACTAGGGATCACGGATAGCATTCAATACCTGTTCAATCAACTGGGTTGGGAGAACACTGCTCTGAAAACACGCTTTGCTACCTACAAGGATCTTACCTACGAATTCCTCAGTTCCTTCAGATATACACCCAACTATGGTTTTGGATCCAGCACAGAATTGATTACCTTCAGATTGTTTGGAATGGACCAAACCCACAGCAGGATGTCACTAGCTAACCTCCTAGGATTCCCTAGCGGACCGCATGTGTTCATCAGTGCAGAAGATGACGATATTGATTTGCAACTCGAGCACTTCTGGGGTAGAATCACAGGCGACTACCACCCTGAACCAGACAGAATGTACAATGATGACATTCATAACCCAGCCTTTAGATACTTCCATAAGATACTAGCTCACACCTTGTTTGGAAAGGAAGAAAATATTACCACAGTGTCTAAGGAAGAGTTATTCATCATGTTCTATGCTTCTCAGGGACAGACAGTAAATGCAGTGCCTTTCATGATGAGATCCTTCAAACGCCTCACGCTGGAACCTCAGACACCTATCCTTATAGGAGGACTAGTAACAATGATTGCCCACGAGCTTGGCCTTAGATTCCATCTAAATGCCAGCACTCGTTTTGGTAACATCAGACCCATGAACATACAATTCTGCTTTAACAGGTGCATCTTAGGGACTATGGGACCTGGATCGTATGAATACCTTATTAACGAAAAACCAGTACAACTATTCACATTGCCTGATCATCTGATGACAAGCATCCACAATAAGGATAACTGGCTCTACGAATTGGATGAGCCTATGGGACCTCCTTCACCACAGTCAACACCCCAGGACTATATGTATGACAGTGACCACATCTCTGAGGCACACGACTACATGTACTATGAGGACGCCGCCTCTGAAACTGAAGTAGATCCTATGACTCCTCCACACTACAATACTTATCCTGAGCCTATCCCTGAGGAAACAACCGACAAAATGGATACCGTGTTACTCAGATTAGACGACGTTGATAAAGCTCTGACGAATGTAAAAGCTGATATCGCAGGCATGCACAGTGACCTGGTAGGCTTCATGGATCTAGTCTGCGACCAACTCGACTACTATTCACAGAAATTCGAGGAATTGAAGGCACGAAAAGATTAGTTATTAGCTCGTAGCAGTAGTTTTAGTCTAGTCTAGTTTAGTTTAATTCACTCATTTGGAATTTTCACATTGTTCGTTTCATTATGTACTACATACAATTGTTTCCATTTTATGTTATTTCAATTCTAGTTTTGTTCAATTATTCTGTTTTCGCATTATTTATTGATTGTTGGTTATTATATTACATCACCGTAGCAATACTAGGCTTTAAAATCACCCCGAAAACGCCCTCAGAGCAAAATTCTGCGTTCTGCAGATTTTGCTGCTGTGACGACCGTCACAGCCACATGACGAGCGTCACACGGGTGACGACCGTCACACTCTTGTGACGACCGTCACGCATCCCAGAACTGCAATCTGATATAACAGAGGTCGTGTACCCTTCCACTCCCCCCATTATCACTTTCAAACTTCCAACATTCATACCCCACTACGATTTTCGTCCTTTCCATTTAAACTATAAACCTCAACTCCAAATTCAACCTCCAAACCACCGTTCTGTCACATTTCCATCTCTGCCGAAAACCCCAAAACCTCCGAAACCTCTCCATCTTCAACAATGGCCGGAAACGCAGACATCAACAACATTTCCTTCCCTGAGGGCGAGTTAGGCGAGAGACAACGAGCACAGTACAATGCATTTCATCAGAGGTCTCTCCAGCCAACTCACTATCCGCACCTTCCATCACTTACGGAGCTCGGACTCCTCGAAGGTGTAACCTGGATGCTTCAACGAGCAGGCATCTGGAACCTCTGCTCCAACCCCCAGCCGACCTACGAACAGCTCACCCTTGAGTTCTTGAGTTCGTTCTCCTACATCACCAGCAGCGGCGAACTCAACCAGCACTCAGGTGCCGCTTGTTTCCGGATGTTTGGCGTTAATTATCAGATGCACCAGAACCAGATTGCCGGCATCCTACAGTTACCCCGCGGCGACAACGCTCATCGCCGCATCACTGACCAGTTCCAGCACGAAGCCTTCGCACTGTGGTATCAGTTGACCGGCCTAAATGCCGATGGTTGAGACTCCCTACACGCCACTCACATTCATAACCCCGCCATCAGATACTTTCACAGGGCGTTGAGCAACACCATCTTCGCCAGAGACAGCAACCACAAAGTGAACTCCAAGGAGCTCTTCTTTCTGCATTGCGTCTTCAACAATGAACCGGTCAACGCCGCCCAGTTCCTGCTGACCCACATTCAGGCCAACTGCAACCGTGGCTCGAAGCCATTCTACTTTGGCGGGATTGTCACGGCGATTGCACTTGGGCTGAACCTCGGCGACCGCCTTCAACACCTCCATTCCATCCCATCGGTGTTCCTTGACACCGACCACTGCAGGGCTTCCCATCTCATCCGCTCCCGAGCTGACGGGAAATATCATCCGGTTGTGCGTGGCAAGACCGTCAGAAGCATCATCCTTCCGTCCTGCACTCGCATCCATCCTGAGGACCGTACCAACTGGTTGTTCGACCTCACTGCCCCTCCTGCTGCCGCTGTTCCTACTCAGGAACCCACTCATGATTCCGAAGATGAAATCCAAGCTGAGTTGGACAGGTCCGAGCAGCCAGAGGCATCGCAGCCTCCTCCTCCAGTAGGTACATCATCCCGCCGCCGCCGTCACCATCCCGTGCCCGACTACACCGAAGAGGACCTCCGTCGCTCCCTAGACCAGCAGGCACAGATACTCACGATGCTGCAGCAGCAGAACCAGCGAGCTGACCAGTTCGAAGCTTGGCACCGGACTCAAATGCAACAACTTCACACCGGCCAAGCTACGATCACTGAGAGTCTAGCGAATCTGACCCTGCAGGTCGAAGGCCTCCGCGACACGGTCTACCACACCGGAGCCATGAGCTATGAGGACAGAGTCGCCCTTGCTAGAGCCAGAGGACCCCAGCGTGGACGTGACAGACCCCGGGACTAGATTTTTATTTTTTTTCCTTTATTGTTTACTATATTTCAGTTCTTTGTATTTTCATTTTCAGCTGTATCTCCCTCTCGCATGCTTCAAGAATCAGTGAGGACACTGATCGAGATAGTGTGGGAGCGGAGCCTTATTTCCACTGTATTTTGAACTTCCCTTATTTCCTGTATTTCCATTTCACTGCACTTTGAATTCTGGTAATATCTATTTTTACACTTTCTATTTCTAGCAAATAAAGCTCGTCTATATAATTTTCACGTTACGCAAACTATCCCCACATTATTCAACGTAAACAAAAACTTTCATTTGTTCCTCAAAAGCAAAAGCATCACGAGAATGCACCTGAGTTCAAACCGAGTTTTGAAACTCCGAGAAACGACAGTTCTAACAAAACCAGTATCGTCCAGACACCTTAGATCTCTAGTTTATGCGAGTCAGTTTCACCACCTACGTGTACCAAAGTCTCAAGCGTCTACGCGAACTCAACCCCAAGTAGTTTATACTAGCAGTCAGCACCATCCTAAAAACACCTCTAAGCGAGCGACCGATGCAAATAAGTGTATGATCTCCAAAAAGATGAAAAATCATGAAAAGAGAGCTAAAAAGCCCAAGAATATAAGATACGTTTCCTTCTAAGTTAGGTGCTCCTCACCCGAGCATTTAGCCCAACTGCACGAAAAACTCATTGAAAAATCAATGACACCAAATTATGATCAATGAAGAAGATCAAAAACAAAAACGAGATCATATTCACTAACAGGTCGACTTGCCATGAAAGTGTGCGGACAACGGGCTTAATGTGATTGCGCTAGAACAAACAGGGTGAACTTGCCACGAGAACCTTGACACCAAGATACGATAGCATGACTGAGACCGATTTGCATAAAAAGGAGACCTCCGGAGACTCGTAGTCCAGTGTCGTCATGATACTCGTCTTGTTCCTACCAAGAATCCCGGTTTTTCCAAACTCTGCGAACGAAAAAACAGCCCCGTGCTTGCCGACTTTTCCACGTTTTACTTGAGGACAAGCAAAGATTCAAGCTTAGGGGAGTTTGATAACACGAAATCATATAGATATTTTCATGCATAATTCAACTAAAGTCTAACCGTTTTCGATCCTATTTCGGGTTATTTCCATGTATTTGTCTGATGTTTTTGCAGGTATTCAACGATCACGTCTAAACAAGGCAACATGATGAAAATAAGCAATCCCAGATGAAATATGGACGAAAAAGGAGTGAAAACACAATGAAAAGCGCAGCAGACAGTTTTTGCTGATGTGACGACCGTCACAGATGCATGACGACCGTCACACCTTGTGACGACCGTCATGCAGGCAAAAACGCCCCACTCAGATTACACGTCAAAAGAGCAGTTCCAATTCCCATTAAATGGTCCACTACTCCCTAAATTATCCGCCTCAAGGTCCATCATCCTCAGAGGTAACCGTTGGAATTCCACTTCTATAAAAAGGGAAGCATGGGACTTCAAAAAGGGAGCTGCATTCATACCACGAAGTGCTGCCAAATTTAATTTCCAGCCTTTTTATTATCTGTATCCATTTCTCCAGTTTTATTTGTATCCCTTTCCTTTATTTCCCTGCCATTTTCCTCATTCCCATTTCCGCTATTCTGTAATTGTTACTGCATTGTACGATCGAATTGGAACTGAAGACAGAATCCTGCCAGCATTTGTGGAGGATCTGCCCAAAGGCCAATTGGCATTATTTACAGGTTTTCATTTTGATCGCCCTTATTTTATCATAATGCAATTTATTATTTATTATTATTATTTATGTTTTGCTTTTCCAAATTCCATGTCTAGCTAAACTTAGGTAATCGATATGTAGTAATAATTCGGATGGGATTTGATAACTCTTGTTTGAAAACTTTCTTTTCACAAAAATAATTTATGGTCTAAGTGTTTAAAATTGATTTATGAAATAAACTTCGTCGCGAAAGCGAGAACTTGTTTTAAAGTAGTTTTGCCACGAAAGTGGGAAATTAATTAAGATACGAACCAACAAGCGAAAGCTGCGGTAAGGTCAGATAGTAAACACTAGGCATTTGTTTTAATAACAGCGAAAGCACTTTAAAACGAATTAGAACTTAGAGATTTCCAAAAAGTAATTTTAACCCCGAACGGAACACGAAAGTGTACGTTAGGCCCTTAGGATTATGATTAGCGTCAATAACCATCGTGAGACGAGAGTCTTCAAATCTCCACTTTCTGCTTAAATAAACTGCGAAAACTCTTTCATACACCAGTAACTTATCAAATCCCTGAAGAACATCATTACTACGTATCGATTCAATTAATTAAAATCTAAATAGTAATATTAGTTTCCCCTTTTAGTAACAATCTTATTCCCTTAGAACTTATTCTACCTAGCTAAACATAGTAACTCCCGAGAACACTAGTTTGATTACGAGTCCTTGTGGGATCGATATCTTTTATTACTACGCGATAGACTGTGCACTTGCAGTTAGAATTGTTAGACATAGAAAGTCGCGATCAGTTTGGTGAGAATCGGTTGATTTTGGAAGGATTGGGCGATTCTGACAGTTAGGGATTTCTGAGTTCACAGATTCGCTAGCATTCGCTAGGCGAATGGGAGCAAAGGTTCGCCAGGCGAATCCCTGCAAGTGGGTAGCGAACCAAGTCAGTAGCCCAACTCTGTCTTTGCCAGGCGAGTGTGGTAGCGAGTAGTAGCGAACACTTCCAGTAGCTACTGTCTGTCTTCGCCAGCGAGTTCACCAGGCGAGTATGGTGGCGAGCATTCGCCAAATGCTTCGCCAGGCGAAGGTCGGCGAATGTGACAGCATTTTCTTTTATTTCCTGTGCTTTCCATCCAATTGTCGATTGTTTGGTTTAATTATGTTTAATCCTTATCTGAATGAATAGTTTGTGTGCTGTTGTGATGTGATGTGCTGTGGGTAGCCGTAAGGCGTGAATCCTAGATTGTGAATCGTGGAGTGTAGAATGTGGCCGTTTGACATGATTAACATGAATGTGCGTAAATTGTATGTGCTGGTATGTGGTGAAAATGCATAATTATATATTTGTGAATATGTATGTATTTCAAGAGTATGTTGGGTCTTTTTGCATGTGGAGCATCATGATTACATTCTTGTGTGTCTGATCCTGCGTAGGATCTGCAGAAACCTCGTGTTCCCTTATGGGGTGTGAGCGATGGTTTATTTTTGATCCCTAGGAGGATCTGCAGAAACGATCGTGTGCCCTTGTGGGGTATGAGCGATGGTTTATGTTTGATTCCGTGGAGAATCTACAGAACGATTATGTACCCTTGTGGGGTGTGAGCAATCAGATTGTGTGCCCGTGTGGGGTGTGAGCAGTTCTGAAACATCGTGTACCCATGTGGGGTGTGAGCGATGGGTGAACATCATAGGCCCGATGGGGAGTTACTTCGGTAACGAGCGATGGTTCCATTTGGTTCTTCAATTGAACCTGTTGAATGAGTCGGTACCGCATTTGCATCTGCATAGAGTCGTGAGTCGGTCTCTATGAGTTGCATTATCATTTTCATATGATGTATTGGTGTAATGAACATAATCGTGTATGTTTATGTGAATTGTTGAAGTAAACATAAGTGTAAATGTTTATGTGGAAATGTTGTGAGTTGTGAAGCATGATTGGTGAATATGCTTAGTTGTGTAGATATACATTGTGAGGTATATGATGAATTGTGATGAGAAATATGTTATATGTTTTTTATGTTAGTGTATATAGATATATAATTATATGTATTGTTTGTTATGATAATGTTTCTCACCCTTCTACTGTTTTATAATGCTCTATGAGGCATTGCAGAGTAGGTTTGCTGGAGGTCTTTTGTGAAGCATGGCTTCATTCTTTTTGGTCGGTTGGCTATGATATGTAGCACCGTGTAGTTAGGAATTGTTTTGATTCTTTTGTGATACATCTGTGTATGTATCTGATGGTGAATGTTTTGTAAACATGACTTATGACTTGAAGTAAACTGTTGATGTATCTAATATCTATATGAATGAAGTGATTCAATGTTTAGATGTTTCCGCTTTTATCCTAAATATTGATATGTGGGTTTTAAGGACTAAGTTCCTTTGTGGTGATTTACCTTTTGTTGCATATCCTTATGAGCAGATGCTGTATGTGTTTTGAATTTCCTGGATAATGTGACGTGCCTCTTTTATACCATGTGTTAATTTATACTTTGATGAAAATTTTTATTAAGTGCCTAAATGATTTAATTGTTTTATTTGGGGGTATAGAAAGGGGGTGTTACACTTCACTTATTGATGTTTCACTTGACTAGTTTCACATGGCTTCAGCATATTGCTTCGTTGTACGCACTCCAATTTTGCTTTTGCTTCATCTTCATTGAGCATTCTTCATTTAGGCTTCAGCTTGTAGCATTTTCTTCAGCACTTTGAGTTTGCATAGTAGCATGCTATCATTAGCAACTCACTATCTATTTTCGGCAAATCAGCAATTCTTCAAGCTTCTTGATCTTCAATTTATAGATCTTGAAAGAATAGATCTGTTGAAGGGTATACTTGGAAACATATTCCAACAGCAATATCCCAACGTTCTAGTGAAGGAATGGTCAACATCATTGTAGAAAAAGATGCTCCTGCTCCACCTTTTCGAGGTAGAGATAACAAAGTTTTAGTACAATTATATTCAACTTAAAAACTATTCTTATCTTTAGTCTTCTATCATCTTCAAAGGCTTCAGATAGTAACTTGATGAAGCATTTTGTAAAAAAGTCTTTCTTTGTGTAATCTTCAGAACCTCAGTCTTCAAAATTCCAAGATCTTTGTTCAATAGAATTTATCGTGAGAATCTTCAGCACTCGTTCTTTTAGAAGTATTATCTTCAGAGTCTTCAGAACCTGTTCCTTCAGAACCTTGTCTTCAGAGTCTTCAGATTTCATTTAGTGCACTTTTGTCTTCAGAGTCTTCAACATTTTGTTCTTCAAGAACCTTGTCTTTAGAAACTCTTCAGAGCTTGATCTTTAGAAATGATGTCTTCAGAATATTCAAAGCTTTGTTCACTAGAACCATGTCTTTAGAGTCTTTATAACTGTATCAATGAAAAGCAGATCTCTTGTAGAGCCTTCTAGGCTTACTTATAAAGTATCAATCAGAAACCTCGTTACAGACGTTCCTTAGAACCGTTGCATTAGAAGTATTTCTGAATCATAACTTTATCTTGTTCATACATATGTTTTTCTTCCAAAGTGTTGATATCAGAGTCTGATGACGTTACACGTCTTCTAATCAGAGTCAGAATCATGTTGACAACAGCCACACACTAGGCAAAAACCATATCATACATAATTGTTCTTTTAGATAACTTGTGCAGTTATCATCAAAACTTAAATGCCAGATGTAGAACCAAATCTTGTGCTTATAGATCCTACTCATGATACTCATTCTACTAATCAACACAATAAAATAAAAGTGATACTAGTGAATATCAACTTACAAGACTATGTCAAAAGTTTTCTCATTGATAGAGGAATATCTTAGATCAAAGATTTGAAAAAGGTTTTGTCAAGATCCACAAATAATAAATCAAAGACAACATCAATATTGAACCCAAACTAGTTCACAAACATATATTAGATGAAATACATAAGGTATAAAAATATTACATCCAAACCTAACAAGAGATCGAAGATCTTACCTTCTGCCCCTTAGAATTTGTGTTTCTCTCTCTAAAATATGCTTGAAATGAAGAGATATAAAGTTCCGATGTTGACAAATACAAGTTATGAAAAGTTATATCCTAAAAAGCAAGAAAAAGTACATATGTAGTAAACTAAAATTTGTCATGTTCGCCTAGCAAACACCTTATTCGCCCAACGAACACTACTTTTGGGCACTTTAAGTGCCTCAGGAAGAGTTAAGCCACCCTTAGAAAATATCTGAGTTTGCTGTGTAAGCACTTCTTCGCACAACCAACATCTTTGCTTCAACTTCGCCCAACGAACTTTGGGTCCTTTTCCTATTGCCTCTAATCTGAGTTGGTTTGTTGGGGCTTTGCCACAACTTCGCCCAGCAAATATTCGCTGGCTGCTCGCTGTTGTTCGCCCAACGAACATGCTAATTCTTCTTCATTTCCTTGGTTTCTTTATCCAATCCTTTGTGTCTTAATCATTGATATTGTATGCTTATATTCTTCACAATAACACACACATCAAAGAATCCAAAGGTATTTGCAATATAATGGAAGAATCACACAAGAACAAGAAATAATCTATTAAAACATGAGAATTGAGTTAAAAAGTGCCAAGAAAGATGGTTCAATTTAAGTCAAAATTTGCACTTAACACTCCACCGGCCAAGAAGTATGAACCACCCCATAGAAGTACGAAAAAGTGAAGTAGTAAATATGAAAGCAAGTTAGATAGGTGAGCATGGATCCCTAAGACCATTAAGCTCAAGGTTGAAAGACAAACATTTAAGGAACCACCATGAGTGCTTACACTCAAAGACCATCGAGCTAAACAGTGTTAAACAAAGTGCTTCATTGGAGGAAACTCACGCTTTTAGTTGCTAATGCCTTTAATGCTATTTCATTTTACAAGTTTGGTCTATTTTAATAAGGAAGGAAAAACTTAAAAAAATAAGGCAAAAGGAGTATAATCTTTTTAATTCTCTTATATGATGCATTTTCCACCTCCTCTGAGAGGTGCTTTGCAAGTTTTCCCTTCACCCTCTCATCTCTAATTCTCGAACATAGGGATAATGTCTAGTTTAAGTTTGGGGGAGGGTTTATCTATTTTTCTTTTATTTCATTTTGTGTGTTTTTATTTGTTTCTAGCTGTATATTGTTAAGTGCAAATTTTGACTTAAATTGAACCATCTTTCTTGGCACTTTTCAACATAATTCTCATGTTTTAATAGATTTAATTCTTGTTCTTGTGTGATTCTTCAACATATTTCAAATATCTTTGAATCCTTTGATGTGTGTGTTATTGTGCAGAATATAGGTATAAAACATCAATGATTAAGACAGATTTTTGTTTACTTATATATGTACTTTTTCACTTTTTAGATAAGAGAGATAAATATTTTTCAGAATAAAACATCATCTCTCTTTACTTCAAGCATATTTTAGAGAGAGAAACGCAAAACCTAAGAGGGAGAAGGTAAGAGCTTCAATTTCTTGTTGGGGTTTGGATGTAATCTTTTGATACCGTATGTATTTCATATAATATATGTTTGTGAACTAGTTTTGATTCAATATTGATGTTGTCTTTGATTTCTTATTTGTGGGTCTTGACAAAACCTTTTTTAAATCTTAGATCTTAGATATTCATCTATCAATGAGCAAACTTTTGACATAGTTTTGTAAGTTGATATTCACTTGTATCTTCTATTTTATTGTGTTAATTAGTAGCATGAGTAGAATCAATATGATATTGTGAGGATGCGTGATAATAGAGATGAAAAACTATGTTCACTTACATTTGAAAAATTAGTTGAATGCATGAAAAACTATGTACGTATTTTGATCATGGCGTTTTATATGAATCAATAATGAATATGATATGGATGTCATCTTTGCTTACCTGTTTATCTTTGATTTGAACTGTTATAGAAATCTACTCTTCAAATCTGGATCTAGGATGATTATTTGTTAGGTTCTAGAATCTAGACATAGATTTAGGCTTAACATTTGCTTGAGTATCATTTCTTAATGCTCAGTGTTGTTGAGTTGCATGAGTCATCACCAAATAAGATAACACAGTTACTCTCTCGAAGTTGCATTAGACATAACCTCTATTGTGGGTGATACATGAGGATATCAGACGAATGATTGATTTTTCTTTAATTGGTTAGAAGAATGCACGTGTTATCAATTGATGAGATCCAATTCCAACAAGGCTTTGTTTACATTTTAAGTCTTTACTTTATATTTTCCGTAATTATACTTTTTACCTTTATTTATGATACCTTTGATCTATCAATAAATTTTCACAACAAGATTATAAATGTAGAGATCGTTGAAAAAAATTCTTTCCCTCACACGGATCCCTGTGGAGACGATATAAATCCCAAAAGGAATCCTTCTATAACTAAAATTTTTCTTCGTGTCGATTTACTTCAGTTCGAACAAAATGGTGTTGTTGTCGGGGATTGGTGTTTAGATATTGAAGTGCATTGCAATAGTTTCTATATTTTTGAGCTTTGTACAATTGTTTATATTGTAAATATACTTGTTTCATTTTATGTTTGCTCAAGTGTTGGTTAGAAATGAAAGATGAGAACTTCTTCTAGATTGGTTGTTATTTCTATAAAAGTAGCCAATGAAGATTCTCCCAAGTTTGAATGGTGATGGTAGGATGTTGAGTGTGTTAATGCAAGCAAGATAAATTGTACCGCTTTATAGAATATTTGAATGATTTAAGAATTTGGTGCTTTGTGCAACTGTGTAGTCTTATTTCGTGTTGCAACTTATTTGAATGCTTGTTTCACTTAGGTCCAAAAGCTACAAATTATGAGAAACCTCCATTGTTTACTATATGCTTAGGATGACTGATAAACTTTCTTTACTACATTTGATTCATGCTTAATCATTTTATTATTGTGATTTTATGGAAGCATTAGAAATGATCAAGACATTTGTTTATATTGAGTATAACCATATCCAAAAGTAACTTTCCCGTGAGTAGTGAGAACTTGTTAATCCCTTTGAGCCTAAACAATTTAGATCTCATTTTAGTGATGAACTTGGTTTATGTACATAATTTGAAAGTTTAGTTCATCATTACATTTGGTAAGATTCTAAAAAATTCTCTTGAAATATTTGAATATTGTTTAAATTGATTTCCTTGCCATAAAAATCAAGGAGCATTCACTTGAGGTTTGGTTGAATTCAAGTTGGGGAGAATGAAAAGAAAAATACCAGGTTACTCAAAATTTTAAAAATTTTCAAACAAGCATTGAATAGAAAAAGTGTGAATATGAACGTGAAAAAAGAAAAGAAAAATAATGCTTGTTTGAATAATAAAAATATAGAATGAAATAGTTGCGCAAAAGGAAGTTTGAGATGGTTAGCAATAGAGGAAAGAAAATGGTGAATGAAGTTGTGATGTGTAAATACCATGTATAGTGAATGTTTCTTTTATAGTGGCAACTTTGATTCAATGACCTTAAGAAATAACCCTTTGTTGTGAACCTGAACAAGCTACAATGTTAAAAGCCCTTAGTGATCTCTTGCTTCCATGATTTCATTTTTTATTGATTAGATGAATGTATGAATTGGATTGTTATTTGTATTATTTGTCAGATGAGTGAAGTTGCCTCGCGGTTGCAAACAAGTTAATTTCTTCATTCTTATTTTGAAGAGGAGTGTTAGAGTGATTCAAGTATGATAATTTTAGTTGTTATTTGAAACATTGCATGATATTTGTTTAAGAACTAAATTCTTTCTCATTGTTTGATTCTATTGAGTGATGAACATTGCTTGTGCGTATTCACATGCTTGACCAAATTCTCTTGTTTGAGCAAATCTATCTTGTTTGAATTTGAACCATTATCTCTTTCTTGATTTAATCTTATGCTTGAGAAAATTCTCTTGTTTGAGCAAATATCTCTTGCTTTCATGAGGGGAATACTTTGCTTGAGGACAAGCAAAAACCTAGTTGGGAGAGTTTGTTAAGTGCAAATTTTAACTTAAATTAAACCATCTTTCTTGAAAATTTTAAAATCAATTATCATGTTTTAATAGATTTAATTCTTTTTCTTGTGTGATTCTTCAACATATTTCAAATACCTTTGGATTATTTGATGTTTGAGTTATTGTGCAGAATATAGGCATAACAAATTAATGATTAATATACAAAGGAGGGGACAAGGAAGCCAAAGAAAATAAGAGGAATCAATGTGTTCATTGTGCAAACACCAATGACAGGAAAGCAAATGCTCGTTATGCAAGGTCCTGGCGAAGCCCCAGCGAACCAGATCAGATTAAAAGCAGTATGAGAAGGATCTAAAGTTTGCTTGGCAAAGCTGTAGCAAACAGGTTTGATGTGGGAAGAAATGCTCGCACGGTGAAGTTATATATTTTCCATGGGAGGTTTAACCGTTGTTGAGGCACTTGAAGTTCCCAACAATAGTCTTCGTTGGGCGAAGAGGGTGTTTGCTAGGCGAACATGACAAATTTTTGTTTACTATATATGTACTTTTTCACTTTTTAGATAAGAGAGTTAGATATTTTTCATAATAGAACATCATCTCTCTTCATTTCAAGCATATTTTAGAGAGATAAACACATAGCCTAAGAGGGAGAAGGTAAGAGCTTTAATTTTTTTGTTGGGGTTTGGATGTAATCTTTTGATACCTTATACATTTCATCTAATATATATTTGTGAACTAGTTTTGATTCAATATTAATGTTGTCTTTGATTTCTTATTTATGGGTCTTGACAAAACCTTTTTCAAATCTTAGATCTTAGATATTCATCTATCAATTAGAAAACTTTTGACATAGTCTTGTAAGTTGATATTCACTTATATCTTCTATTTTATTATGTTGATTAGTAGCATGAGTAAGATTAATACGGTATTATGAAGATGTGTGATAATAGAGATGAAAAACTATGTTCACTTACATTTGGAAAATTAGTTGAATGCATGTAAAAAGGGTTAGCGTATGTAAGTATTCTGATCATGGAATTTTATATGAATTAATCATGAAGCTGATATGGATGTCATTTTTGTTTACCTGTTTATCTTTGATTTGAACCGTTATAGAAGTATACTCTTCAGACTGGATCTAGGATGATTATCTGTTAGGTTCTAGAATCTAGACATAGATTTAGGCTTAACATTTGCTTGAGTATCAGTTCTTAATGCTCAATGTTGTTAAGTTGCGTAAGACATCATCAACGAGACAATACGGTTGTTCTCTCAATATTGCGTTAGATATAACCTCTATTGTGGGCGATACGTAAGAATATCAGACGAATGATTGATTTGTGTTTAATTGGTTAGAAGAATGCATGTGTTATCAATTAACGAGATCCAATCCCAATAAGGCTCCGTTTATATTTTAAGTCTTTAATTTATATTTTCCGTATTTATATTTCCTGCCTTTATTTATGGTACCTTTGATCTATCAACAAATTTTTACAACAAGCTTAGAAATGTAGAGAGATTTGAATGACATTTTTTCCCTCGCACCGATCCATGTGGAGACAATATAAATCCCTGAGGAAATGCTTCCAAAACTAAATTTTTGCTTCTTGTCACTTTACTGCAGTGCGAACATATATACACTACTTTGAAAAACACCAAAAAGAGAAAAAAAATTGGTTCATACCATTGATTTATATATCATGGTTGATCAATTGCGAAAAGAACAACACCAAAAAGATAAAAAAATTGGCAGTAAAAGGCAACTGCACTTATTAAGTTGGGTAACCCTCACCTGGATATTCAACCCAACGGTGGTTGAACCCCAACATCAACCCAAAAAGAGCATATACTTTTCCTAAGTGTAATAACTAAGTAAATAATAAAATCCTCAATTGATCTTGCCTGTAAGTGATGAATATTATTATTCTAAATGCCTTAGTTTGATTGTCTTGAACAAAAGGGAAGGAAAACAAAAAGAGAGACTTAAGCCCAAAGCATAGTTAGAGAGGTATCTGAAACAGGAGACTATGGTAAGTATATTTTCTACAGTTTGTGTTCTTGTAATACTTCTAGTGTCAAGCGAGTACAGGGGAAACTAGACCTTAGCTGATTTAAATGTAAATTTATGTGGGAGTACTAGTGATTTTACATTCCTAAGTTTTTGCAAAATTGACCCGCTTAGCCTAAAATTTTCCTATGCAAGTTGTATTGCTTGAGGATAAGCAATGATTCTATTTTGGGGGAGTTTGATAAGTGGTAATTATAACGCTTATTGTGTGTCTTTAGTAGTGTTTATTATGCTTTCTTTCTTTGTTATATTCCACTTTTATGTGCTTTGGTGTGCTTTTGCTGTTTTCAGGCAAGAAGAAAGTCTACCAAGCTAAAGTGAAAAAGATCAAGAAACACATAAAAAAGAAAGTCCTTCCATACAAAATACTTAAGGCTAACACGAGCCGTGTTGGCCCAAAGAGTCGCGCCCATAGTAAAATCTCGTTAGTAACACAGTCTAACAGTGTTCCCTAACATGTGTCGTATTGTTCCCAACCTTTTTCCCCTATTTATCAAGAATAACACGGGAAGACAATGTTTCCTGACACTGTCCGTGTTTAGCCTAGCGACATTTAAGAATTCTTGGAGTTTTGGATGTTTTCTAACCTTTGGCGCCTCCAAGTTATTTCAATTTAAGTACTTAATGAACATTAGTATCATTTACACGAATTTAGGGCCATCAATGTGGTTAGTGGGTATAAATAAGACTTGTATAATTTTTAATCATGAGGAAGCTTTACTCTTTCTTTCTCTATGTTTAGTTTCCATCATTAGGCTCTTGTTTTAAGTTTATTTAAGTTACTTTGCTGCAAATTCTACTTTATTGTAACAACATCAAGTGGTAGTGCAGTTTTTTCTTATTATAATTTAAAACATTATCGTCATTCAAGTTTACTTTTCCATCACTATTTATTTAATTCTATATGCATGTCATGTCTCTACTTTACTTGATTGTGATTAATCTCACAATAAATGAGTAGGCCATTAGAGAAAAGGGGTCGTGAGAATTATCTAATGGAGAACCCCAATTGAATTATCCATATTTTAATAACAAGAAAACGAGGGCAATGTGTTATTTTAGAATCTAAGTGCTTAAACAAATTTGTGTCAATTGTAAAATCAAAGGCAACTCAGATATCGATCATGTATTAAAAGGTAATGACTCAATATCCGATAGCAGATTGCTAGACAATAAAGTTATGGTGCCATTGACAAGGCGTCTCCCTCTTGGTTAAGAAGTCCATGTTTGAGGCATCCACGTGACAAGACGTCTCACTCTTGGTTGAGAAAGTCTTATAGCCGAGCTAAAATACGAGTTCTCAAATGAATAATTCGGGCTAGTGAGAGCAGATGAATTATTCATCTGAGAAAGTACACACGCTACGAAAGTAGGTGATGTACAATTTTATCTATTTTTCTATAAATTGTTTCAATTTCTCGTATTTGCTTTTGGAAAGTAAATTGGTCATGTCAAGATTGATTAACATGTACCCCATGTCATGGTTCGTTATTTTGTTAATTTTATTCCTTTGTATTTGAATCCCAAATATTTCAATTTCTTTAGTTGTACATTGTTAGAATAAATATTGACACTCAAATATATCTCCCCGTGGTTCAATATTTTTTACTATTTCGCATTGTCATGCACTTGCGGCTTGCATCAATAATTGATTATGGTCCCCAACCTAGTTGATTATGATCCCCAACCTAGTTGATTATGATGTGAATCTGACACTAGAATACTTTATTTCTTGGTTAAATGTTTTGTAATAAAAGGATGAATTTTGATCATTTAAAAATACACAATAAATCCAAAAATAAACTTTCTTATATTCATTCTCTTACTCTTTTAAATTTTACATTCACTTAAATAATATGTTAGTATTTATAGAGAAAGCACATAATTAGAGTTATCTTGTATAAACAGTTGTTCATTTGTAATAGTTAAACAAGATATGGTTGTTCTCTTAACTATGATACATTGATATAAAGGTTGCAATCTAAATCTGATATAAAAGTTTGATGTACTGAGGTTGTGGGTTGATCTTGTTGTTAAAGCTCTGTGACATAGGCCTCATGGTCTTGGGTCGTACCAGGATAATTGTGTGTGTATGTTCTTCTCTAATATCTTATCTCTTTATTTTTATGTATTTATTTTATTAAAATCAACCTTGTCTTTCTCTTTTTATTTTTATGTATTTATTTTCTTGTCTTTCTCGAAAAATGTTTTATATCACTATTCACCCTCCCTCTCTTGTCTTTAAAGTCGTTTGACTAAAGGGAAGGGCCAAAAGATTAAGATGCTTCATTGGCATGAGAGAATGTGTAGTTAAGGAAAACCCACCAAGAGGCTTGTCTAGGCCTGAGAGGAGATTTTCCGACCTAGGTTCCAAAGTGCATAGGATTGGCAGGGTATGTTCTAAATTCGAGGAAGTTGCTGCCAATGCGAGCATATGAGGTTTTGATATCGCAATAGCTCAACTCCATGATTTTGACCATATTGTTTCCTTGGTGACCTCCAGTATGGATCCTAACATAGTGGTGAAGGAAGGTCGTATTAAACGGGGATGTTTTGAATTTTAATTTTTGTGTAGTACATACAAAACAAATTTGATTTGGTATACAATTTTTTGACTTTGTAACTAATGACACAATTTTTTGACTTTGTAACAAATGACAACATTTTATAGTTGTAAGAGTTCATTCATCCATAATTTGTTATCATTTTTGTGTCTTACTTCTTTAGATATTTTCTTTGTTAGGACCGATACTTCGTCTGTTACGAAATTTTAATATGCAATATGAATGTTCCCTACCAAGGTATATTGTTTGCTTGACCCTTCTCCAGGCTTCGTCCTTAAGAGAAGGGTGATTTTTTTTCAGGTTACATTTCTTCTCTTTGGTGGTTTGTTAGGGAGTGATGTCCATTTGCCATCGGTTATGGCTTCGATGACACATTCCCCCTTTTGAGGGTAGCATTAAATGAATTCCTTTTTCGAAGTGGTGGTTCTTCATTAGTCTTACCCTTTGGAGTGCAGTTGGATTTTAAGGTGAAATGTTATAGTGAAAGAAGGATAATGCTTGTTTAATCAAAAGTGTTGGTAATTGTACTCATATATTAAAATAAAACATATTTTAGAGTTGTTGGTTAACTTATTCAAGGTATTTCTACGTTGTCATTTCCTGACCTTTAGTTTCTATAATGTTGGCCTTGACTATTGTGCAGACATCGTTCAACTTTATCATGTTATGTTAGAGGTCATTTGCCTTTGATTTTCCTCTCTCTCTCTCTCTCTCTCTCTCTCTCTCTCTCTCTCTCTCTCTCTCTCTCTCTCTCTCTCTCTCTCTCTCTCTCTCTCTCTCTCTCTCTCTCTCTCTCTCTCTCTCTCTCTCTCTCTCTCTCTCTCTCTCTCTCTCTCTCTCTCTCCACTCTTTAGAACCCTTCATACCTTTAATTAGTAATGGTTTTTTTGTCTTTGGCATCAATATTTTCTTGATGGATTTAAGGGATGCAAAGAAGCATGGTTGATAAGCCTCCAAATATGCTTCCATAATGGATAGATGTTCTCATCAGTGTGATATTTCAAATTTAGGTGGATCTTTTCTCCTTTGATATTATCTAACATGTATTCACATTTTGAGAACGCCTCTTGTACCCTGTAGGAGTCTTCCTAGTTAGGACCTAGATTTTCTCATTTTACTAGGCTCATGGGGAACTTTAAGACAATATATGATTCCTTCATCTCTCTTTATATGGCCATGGAATCATACTTCTGTGCATATTGAATATTGGTGGAATACTCTAATGTACGCCATTTTCCTTGTATCAATAATATCCTTCAACCACTACGCCAAAACAGGCCTTTAGCAGCGCTTTTTTTGACCTTTAGCAGCGCTTTAAAGCGCTGCCTAAAGTGGCGCTGCTAAAGGTAAAGACAGCGTTTTTTTTGTGGAAAAAGCGCTGCTAAAGACATCACCTTTAGCAGCGCTTTTTTACCCCTTTAGCAGCGCTTTTAAAGCGCTGCCTAATCTCCCCCCCTCCCCCCTTTAGCAGCGCTTTATTAAAGCGCTGTCTTAGACCCCCCCTATAGCAGCGCTTTATGAAAGCGCTGTCTTAGACCCCTCTTTCCCCACCTATAGCAGCGCTTTTTTAGCAGTTTCTCTGTCCCCTTTAGCAGCGCTTATACATAAAAGCGCTGTCTAATGTGCACGTTTTGAAATTTTTTTTTCTGATTAATGACATTTTTTATATATTTTTCAATAAACCTGCTTATATTACAATACCTGCTTATATAATTTAGCCCTTTATTTCAGCACTTTGGCTTTATATACACAATTCAACACTTTGGCATTATGTGCACAATTCAACACTTTGGCATTATATGCACAATTCAACATCACAAATTATATACAATTCCACTTTAATATATATAATTCAAAAGCTTCACAATTCAACATCACAAATTATACAATTCTACTTTAATTTCTTCCAATCTTCATTGCTGGCCATAATATACCTGTAATTCAGGAAAACTAAAGTATCAAATGAATGACATTCAAATATGTAAATAAGAAATATATATATATATATATATATATATATATATATATATATATATATATATATATATATATATATATATATATATATATATATATATATATATATATATATATATATATATATATATATATATATATATATATATATATATATATATATATATATATATATATATATATATATATATATATATATATATATATATATATATATACACACACACATAAGAAACGTATAAATAAGAAATAATATGTTATTTTATTGAATGAGACAATATGTAATTTTACAATTACCTTTAACATCTTTTTCTTTTTTTAGTTCGAAGGTGCTTTACTTGTCTCTTAACAACACGGACGGATGGATTGATCCAAATTCCCTCGCTATGATCATTTCTAATATATGATTCGTCTGCTATAATATTCTCATCTGGATCATCCCTAACATAAGATTCATTCTCAACATCAACCTCCCCATTTTCTCCAATGTTATCGTTGATTACTTTGTTGGAAAAAAGAACTATAGACCATTTGTGAAACTTTTATCCGACCATCCATTACCCGCCTTTAAGTTGTACAACTTTAATACCGCAGACAATCTTGTGAAAGTAGTGCAACCTTTATACAACGGCTTCTCTGCATCGCTTACCAACCTCTCAAACATCTTTGGACAATCTTTAAGATCTTCTTCAAGTGCTTCTGCAATATCTTCGACTCGATCACAATCGTATGTATCCCTACCATTGTCCTTTGAAGTAGAGGTCGTATTGTTCTGGGGTTCAACATTCTCGTTACTTATCTCACCGTGTAATGTCCAATAGGTGTAACTTCGATCAATTCCATGTCTCATTAAATGAGATTCCAACTGAACCGCGTCAATTCGACTCCCATAACAACAACCTAAGCAAGGACATGTGATCCTACTGGGGTCTTTGGCGTGTTCAACAGCAAACTTAACGAAGTTCGATACCCCATTCTCGTACTCTTTTGACAATCGATTAACAGACATCCAATTTTTATCCATACTATGAAAGTTAGGCAAAAACAGAGAATACCTGTAAAGAAATCACTAACTTCTAAGAAAGTTGTACAGTAGGATGCTTGGAAACAATCACAACCTTGCTCTTCTCAGGTAACCCCTATAACAGACAATATATACATTTTATTAAAATCATATTAATAATTAACCAAAACAAAAAAACTAGATAATCCAACAAAACAAATCATATTAAAAAAAAGTAGATATACTATAATAAACTATTCTACTATTAAAGCATACTTTCATTAATATGATTTTAAACTATTCTAAACTATTTTATAATGCTCAAAATGACATGGACTAAATTAAAGCATACTCTCATAAATGGTGGAAATGGACTAAATTATTCTAAACTATTCTAAACTATTTCATTAATATGATTTTAAACTATTCTAAACTATTAAATCATACTCTCAAAAATGGTGGAAATGGACTAAATTATTCTAAACTATTCTAAACTATTGCATTAATATGATTTTAAACTATTCTAAATTATTAAAGCATACTCTCAAAAATTTTGGTAATGGACTAAATTATTCTAAACTAATTTATAATGCTCAAAATTCATTGTGGCATTTCAACAAACACCTTGCATACAAAACTCAAGCCAATATCAAATGAGTAATGCTCATCAATGGTATCAACAAAAACAAGTCAATAACTCAGGAAGAAGTAGCACTAACATCATCTAATCCAGAAAAATGCAATACTAAGACAATAATCCATAAAAATGCCGTAACAGTCGCGGATTTACCGTAACGGTGGAGGAGAACGAACGGTGAACGGCGGCGAAAGGGAACGGCGAACGGCGGCGAAAACAAATGGAAGACGGCGGCGCAAACGGACGACGACGAAAGCTTCAACGGAGGGCGAAAATGGAAGATAGGGCAATGGAGAAATGAAGAAACGAAGAAGAAAACGAAAAAACGCGTGTTCTGTTTCGTTTACAATTCTGGAGGGTATATAAAAATTATTATACTAATACCTTTAGCAGCGCTTTTTAAAGGCCTTTAGCAGCGCTTTAAAAAGCGCTTTCATAGGGTGCCATAACAATGACATATAGCAGCGCTTTATAGAAAAAGCGCTCTCGTAGGGTCCCCTTTTAGCAGCGCTTTTAAAAAGCGCTTTCTAAGGGTCCCCTTTTAGCAGCGCTTTTTAAAAGCGCTTTCTAAGGGTCCCCTTTTAGCAGCGCTTTTTAAAAAAGCGCTGTCTTTGGTAGATAATTTTTTTCTTTTTTTTTTACTGACTATTTAACAGCGCTTTTTTTAAAAGCGCTGTCTTTTGTGCGCTGCTAAAAATCAATTCTGGCGTAGTGAACGTATTTAGTTAAGCCTTTATATCTCGGCTTGTTAAAGTAGAATCTGGGAATTTTTCTACCTACACCCAAAAAGAACATTTTTATTGAGTTCAAGTGAATGTTGTACCTTCTCACTAAGATCAAGATATCCTTAGGTTATTGGTTCTAATTTCTTATTTAATCTACCTTGGTCACCATGTCATCGATGTATACTTATAAGTTTCTCCATTTCTGATTCGTGAAGGCCTTGTTAATCAACTGTTGATAGGTTGTACTTACGTTCTCGAGACCAAAGAGCATGACTTTAGAGTGATATTCGCATATGTTATTCATGAATTCCTTGAAGGGGCATCAAGGAGATCCATTTCAACCTAGTCATACTCATAGTAGGTCTCCATAAAACTCAAGGTTTTGTAACCTAATTCTCCATCAACTATTTTGTCAATTCTTAGAAGAAGGCATGGATGTTTTGGACATGAAATATTCATTTCAAAGAATTTCACATGAATTGCCCATTTCCCGCTTGCTTTCTATGACTAAAAAATTTATCCAAAACGGGTACTAGATTTCTCTAATGAAGTTGGCTACCTTAAACTTTCTGACCTCTTTTTCCATTTCTTTTATTCTTTCTTCTCACATTTGGAATTTTCTTTGGGATATCAGTTTGAAAATAAGCATTAATTATAACTTGTGGCTTATGATGCTTTCCTCAATGCTTAGCATATAAAATGGCTTATATATGAAGGGGTTGATGTTCGTCCTCGGTAATGCCATAACGAGTCTTTCTTATCCCTCATCCAAAAAAAAATTAAGGTCTATGACGTGAAGGAGGTGTTCTCCGATTTGGGTCTCTTTCAAGTCTTTTATAAGGGGCACCTTTCTCTCTATGAACTCTTCTAACGGTCCAGGTCATCCATATTTAAAGTGAAGTTAACAACCACTAGAAAAACTCTGTTTTTTTACGGATTTACCTGTGGATTTTGACAAAATTTTCGCAGGAAATGTGTTACCTGCGATTCTTCCTGCTACTTTCTATTCCCAGTTAAAACCTTTGTGGGTAATTAATTTAGCAGGTAAAGTCGCAGGAAAATGTCACAAGAAATATCGCAGGAAAATGTTGCAAGATATATTATTATAAATCCAAAATCACAGATAAAGTCTCAGGAATTTCTGCGAACTTTGCTGCTACCTCAGTTTTTGCAGGAAATAATGCTTCACAATTTAAATTCGCTGGTAAAACCGCAGGTACATCTGCGGATAAACTTCCACAGGAAAATCTGCAGATAATTTCTGTATTTCTAGTAATGAGCCTAAAGGTTAGTCAGCGTGGGGGATACAAGCCATTGTTTTTTCTAGTTTGAGTTTCAAATTATCTTGGTAACACCTTATAGAAACCTCTTGATTTCCTGTTACTATGATGATCTCCCTATTATCCATGGGATACTTTAGAATCAATTATACGTTGGACAATGTTGTTTCTAGTGTGTTAAAAGTTGTATGGGTGGTGATGATGTTGTAAGTAGAGAATAGGGAGTTCACTACTAGTAAGTGTACTATTTTTGTCGATGTAGTTAAAATAGGAGTAATTCTCCAATATTGATCTCAAGGACTACATATGAATAATTCATACTAATTAGAGTTCAATTAAACAAAAATAACTTGGGGGCTTGAGTTTTGATTGCAAAATTATGAATTAACAAGAAGAAAATAAAACAGAATAATAAAATAGGTTTTGAACAGAGATGAGAAGCATGGCAGGGTAAGGTGTATGATTTGTAGTGTAACGACAATAACTCCTTATTTCAGTGGAAAGTTTAAAATAATCAATTTCCTGGTCTAAAGTTGTTTACTCCTAAAGTTCTTAGTGAGAAAACCTATGATTTATAACCTAATTACTATGTCCATAAGTAATTACGTTTGAAATCATGCATTATAATGTCAATAGAGTTCCAAGTGCAATAGGGTATCCCTAGTCCTAGGTAATATCTACTGAAGCGTAATCGCACAAAAACCTTAACAATGGCAGTCCATCATGTGAGGGAAAATCCGCATATACTTTACATGCGTGTTTTGATGATGTCAAAATGCAACCACATGGAAGAATAGATACTTGGAATTATCACCACACGGCATAAGCATACCTTATCTCTTATGTCACATTTGCTTGCATGTTGTGTCGTCAAATTAGCGCTATTCGAGTCAAACATCATTGGTGTATTATATGTTGCATCTAGAAGAGTCAAAAACATAAAAATAGGCATTTTTGCAAAATACAGGTCTTTGAGTCGACCATTCATCTGCTCCGGTCGACTCATAGAAGGTGTCTCTAAATTGCATTTTCCACGGGTTGACGCACGTCGACCTACCGGTCGATGCATACTGTTGTTATTTCTATTTGTCAAAAAATGCAGGCCTTGCGTCGTTGCATGGTCCTGTTTCGGTCGACGCATACTGTTTGTTTTTTCATAATTTGCTTTCCCATGCTAGCTCTGGTCGACCGCTGCCTTCTGCATAGGTCGTTCGTTCGCTGTTTACTGCATAATTTTGGTCTGTCCATCACTTTTGAAAAATGGTTGTGTCAGTTATTTTTGGCAAGATATAAATAGAAAGTTGCTCATTTCATTTCATAAGAATTGAATCAATTGGAAAATAAGAAAAGTGAAAGAGGTTCCATTAGTTCTCATCATCTTCATCTTCTACATTTCATAGCACAACAATCACACACAATAGTCTTTGCTGTGCATTATGGTTTGTTTGAAGTGATAACATCCGAAGCCGTTGATTAGGAATCTGGTTCGGGTTGAGATTTTGGCAGGTTTTTCTTGAATAAAACCTTGAGGGTTTTGTCCTCCAAGATTCACTGAATTTGGGGGTTTTTGGTACGAATCTTCTCAACATATATTCAGCTAAGCTAAGGTGATCGAGGAGCGGTGGGTCCCGTCAATCTAGTAGCGGGAATCGGTGAATTGTGAAGGAGAGGTTCGGGTTCGATTGACAAGTGTTTGATATCAGTTGGGCTGGGGTTGAAGATGTAAGGTTGTTCAACCAAGGAGCTGTAATCGGAGGTTCATCCACAAGCAATCGAATCAAGGGACAAGAAGAGAAAGCATCTTCAACGGCAAGGGAGTTTGGTTGTGCATTTTCTATTCTATTCTTGTACAAACGATTCAACAACAGGTTACATTTATATTATACAAGCTCAATTCTATTGTTAGAATTAAGGGCAGACGTACCCCGAAGCGAGAACGGCGAGGGAACTGCCTCAACAAATCCTTGTTCCTTTTACTTTACGCATTTTCATTTTGCTAAATATTTGCGTGATTTTCGTTCTAACAATCATATCAAATTTAGGACTGGTTTGAGTAAGTGCTGAAGTAATTTTAACTCTAGTACAATAGTTTGTTGTACAAGGAAACTAGAGCTACTTACAAAAAGCCAAAATCACTTGGAGTGCTCCGCACGCCAAGTGTTTGATAAATTGTCTGAACCAAAATTCTCGTGTGCTGTCCATTTACTTTGTTGGCATTTTAAGGCATTGGAACTAGTCATACCAAGTGGTGATATAAATCAAATTGGTAGTGTAACTAGCGTGGTGATTCTCATTTCTCATTATCAATTTCCATAGGCTAGACACATATCTGGTCCTCTAGTAACGGTTCGTTATAGACAGTAATTTTTCCACGGCCGCTTCCGCAAGTTAAACAAATTTTTAAAACCAATTTTATTGGTAGCGGCGACTCATTTTTTAATAAGGGGTTTATTCAACCCCCCTTCTAGATCCGTGCCATCATCTAACAAGTGGTATCAGGAGCAATGGTTCACTCCGTGCTTCAAGTATAACTTTGTAGAAAATGGCTAACGAACCTAAAGGGGCCTATAATAGAGCTCCTGTTTTTAATGGAGAAAATTACAGTTACTAGAAAGATTGTATGCAGGTTAACATTAATTCTATAGATAGAAAAGTGTGGAATGTTATTCTGAATAGTCCAATTGAAATAACTATGACCGATGATAATAATATGATTGTGCCTAAGCCCAAAGCATAACGGACTGATGATGATGAGAAGAAATATAATTACGATTGGAAAGCCAAAAATATTTTGATCTCCTCATTAGGAGTTGATAAATATTATAGGGTTTCTCATTGTTTAACGGCAAAAGCTATGTGGGACTCATTGCAAGTTTCCCATGAGGGAACTAATGATGTTAAGCTAGCGAGAATCAATATGCTAACACAAAAGTTTGATCTCTTTTACATGGAGCAAGGGGAAACCATTGCGGACATGCAAAAGAGATTCACTCATCTTATCAATAGATTGCATTCACTAGGTAGGCCAGTTGCCAATGATGTTGCTACTAACAAAATTTTGAGATGTCTTAACAGGGAATGGCAACCGAAGGTAACCTCCATCCAAGAAGCTAACAACCTCACGATTTTGGATCTCACAACATTGTTCGAAAAGCTGCAAGAGCACGAACAAGTGCTTCTAAGCCTGGAGCAACATGAAAAGAAGGAAAGGAAGGATAAAAAAAATTACTGAAAAGAAGTCAATTGCTCTCAAGACTTCTTCCTCAAAGTCTCAATCTAAGGAGCATAGTGATTACACTTCGAGTGACGATGAAGAGGATGACAAGAGTGAGGACATGGGGATGTTTGTAAAGCGTTACAACCGCTATGTTAAACAAAACGACATCCAACACTCCGAGAAGAATCTTGTCAACTTCCGGAAACAATCTAGGTACTCTAGAAATGATGACACTAAGGGAAGCAAAACAAGAGGATCATGTTATACTTGTGGAAAGACCGGACACTACAAACCGGATTGTCCCTTGAACAAAAAGGGAAAAGAAAAGGAAACAAATAGATCACATAAGAAGCAATCAAAGCCAAGGAGAGCGTATATAGCTTGGGAAAGCGATAACGATTCCTCCAAGGATGAAAGCTCAAGCGATGAAGATGAATCCCTAAATATTTGTCTTTCCGCTCACCAAAAGAACAAGAAGAAACAGGTACGACATGCTAAAATATGAAAATTCCTCTAAAATGTCTCATTTTGAATTACAAACTGCTTTCAATATTTTGCATTGTGAAGCAAAAGAAGCCTTTGAAAGGCTTGCCTCAAATAATCAAATCTTCGCTCACTTAGAGAAAACGATTCGTGAGTCCGAAAAGAAACATGAGGCACTTAAAGCTTCCATAGTAGAAAGTACTAAAGCAGGTTGTGAGGATATAAGAAGTAGAGTAGTTAACTTTGGGTGTGACACTTGTTACATTTGGCAAAATGAAGTTAAAAACCTAAATGCCAAACTTAGCAAGGCTCTAGAGCCCAAAATTACTTTTGCCATCGACAAATCTGATTTTAGAAAGAGTATGGTTAATCCATATCAAAAATACAAATATGTTGTAAGAGATCACAATAGCAAAGGTAATTCAAAAGTTAACTTTTCTTGTTTATATTGTTGCAAGAAAGGTCATTCCATTGCTAAATGCCTTTTTAAAAGATTTTTGGTTCCTAAAGGCATTTATCAATGGTTGCCCAAATGCGACCATTTTGTCACTCACAACTTAGGACCCAATAAGCCATTGGGTACCTACTCTTGTTAATTGTTTTTTCATAGGTACAACGTCTTGAGACCATCGAGAGAAGATGGGTTCTCGATAGTGGCTGCTCAAGACACATGACAGGAGACATATCTCTCTTCATCGACTTCGTGCCAAAGAAGAAGGGGTATGTAACCTATGGAGATAACAATCGCGGTGCAATACTTGGAAAAGGTAGTGTAGGTAACCCTTCTTCCACTACTATATCTGATGTATTGCTTGTCGGGGGTCTTAAAAATAATCTCATTAGCATTAGCCAATTATGTGACAAAGGATACAATGTATCGTTTTTAAAAGAGTGTTGCAAAATTGTGCATAATGATGAAATGAAGAGTGTGTTTAATGGCCTAAGAGTAAACAATGTCTATATGCTAAACTTGAATGAAGTATCTTTGACAATTGACAAATGTCTCATGACAATGAGTGAGCACTCATGGTTATGGCATAGACGTTTAGCACATGTCAACTTTGACTTGCTTAACAAGGTAATTTCCAAAGATCTAGTCCTAGGTCTGCCCAAAATATAGTTCACCAAGGATCACCTTTGTGGTGCTTGCCAAATGGGAAAGCAAACGAGGATCTCTTTTAAATCCAAAAATATCGTTTCAACTACAAGACCTCTCAAGCTTCTCCATATGGATTTATTTGGGCCATCTAGAATTAAAAGCCTAGGTGGTAACCATTACGGTTTCGTAATAGTTAATGACTTTTCTAGATTCTGTTGGACTATATTCTTGGCTAGCAAGAGTGATACATTCGCAGCCTTTGAAATATTTGCTAAGCTTTCCCAAAATAAATTAAACATAAACATTGTCTCAATTAGAAGCGATCATGGAGGTAAGTTTGAAAACTATTTGTTTGAAGAATATTGCGGTAAACACGGAATTGATGATAACTTCTCCGCTCCACGTACTCCTCAACAAAATGGGGTTGTGGAGCGCAAAAATCATATTTTAGAAGAGTTAGGGAGAACAATGATCAATGAAAGTGCATTACCTAAATATTTTTGGGCCGACACCATAAGTACGACATGTTATGTTTTGAATAGGGTGCTCATCCGCCCGATTCTAAACAAAACACCGTATGAACTTTTAAAAGGGCGCAAGCCGAATGTATCTCACTTACATGTCTTTGGTTGTAAGTGTTTTGTGTTGAATAATGGAAAGGAAAAATTAGGCAAATTTGATTCCAAGGCTGAAGAAGGTATCTTCCTCGGATACTCTCAGTCAAGTAAAGCTTATAGAATTTATTAAGAGATTACTTACAGTTGAAGAGTCTGTACACATAACGTTTGATGAATCTTATCCGAGAGACGTCGAAAAAGGTAGTGTTGTTCATGGTGCAGGTGTATCTTCAAAAGACATACTCAATAGTGTCGAGCCAAGAATTGATCAACCCGATATAGTCAAAATTGAGGAGGAGAAAGATGACCGCCATGAGGAAACTGAGGAAGTTCATCCGTCTACAAAATATGATCTCCCTCCAGCTTGGAAGTCGTCCAAAGACCATCCAATCGACAATATCATCGATGCTATATCAAAGGGAGTTACGACTCGGTCTAAGATAAGTAATTTCTGTTATCACTTCGCTTTCGTTTCACAATTGGAACCTAAAAACCCTAAAGAAGCCTTACTCGATGAGCACTGGTTTTTATCTATGCAAGAGGAACTTAATCAGTTCAAAATAAATGAGGTTTGGGACTTTGCCCTCCTCCGCGAGGTCATCGTGTAATCGGCACCCGATGGGTGTTTAGGAACAAGTTGGACGAAAATGGGGGTAATAACCCGCAATAAGGCATGTTTAGTCGCGCAAGGTTATAACCAAGAGGAATGCATCGACTATGAGGAAACTTATGTGCCGGTTTCCTGACTCAAGGCTATACGCCTTTTACTTGCCTTCGCTTGTGCGAAAAATTTTAAGCTATTTCAAATGGATGTAAAAAGTGCATTCCTTAACAGTTATATTAATGAAGAATTTTATGTTGCCCAACCTCCGGGTTTTGAGTCTCATGAATATCCCGATCACGTATACAAGTTAAAACGTGCCTTGTATGGACTCAAATAAGCTCCTAGGGCTTGGTATGAGGGCCTAAGCAAGTTTCTACTTGATCAAGGGTATTCAAGAGGCAAGGTCGACACAACCCTCTTCATTAAGCATCAAGGAAAACACTTAACTTTGGTGCAAATTTATGTTGATGACATTATATTCGGATCAACTAACATGAATCTCGTAAGAGAGTTTTCTAACCTAATGCAGGGTGAATTCGAGATGAGTATGATGGGGGAGCTCACATATTTTCTCGGGTTACAAATCAAGCAGCTTGAGGAAGGGACCTTTGTAAGTAAAACAAAGTATTGTCTTGAGCTTCTCAAGAGGTTTGACATGACAAATTCCAAAGCCATTGACACACCAATGCCGACTTGTGCAAATCTCAGTAGAGATGAAAATGGTAAGGATGTAGAGGTAAAAAGATATTGAGGTATGATCGGCTCTCTTCTTTATCTTACCACTTCTAGACCCGATATTATGTTTAGTGTTTGCATGTGTGCTAGATATCAATCCTCTCCTAAGGAATCTCATCTTAAAGCAGTTAAGCGCATACTTCGATACCTTTCGGGTACTCCAAAGTATGAGCTATGGTATTCTAAAGGAAACGATTGCTCCTTGGTTGGATTCTCCTATTCCGATTTTTCTGGGTGAAAATCGGATAGGAAAAGTACCAGTGGTACTTGTCACTTATTTTCAAACTCTTTGGTTAGCTAGCATAGAAAGAAATAGGTTTTTGTTGCTTTGTCAACCGCCGAAGCGGAATACGTTTCCCCCGATAGTTGTTGCGCTCAAGTCTTATGGCTTAAGCAACAATTGTTAGATTTTAATCTCAAACTTGAGCGTATTCCGATCTTTTATGACAATACTAGTGCTATCAATCTTACCAAGAATTTCGTGTTGCATTCACGCACTAAGCATATCAAAATACGACACCACTTCCTTAGAGATCATGTGGAGAAAGGCGATGTGGTTTTTGAACACGTTGATACTAAAAATCAACTATTGGATATTTTCATAAAACCTCTTGCTACCGAGCCTTTCTTTCATATCCGACGAGAATTAGGTATTCTCGATATTTAGGATTGTGTTTAGTAACAATTCTTGCACATCTTTTATATATCTATGTTTTCATCTACTTTGATTATCGGATATCTAACCAGTTGAAGATGTTGAAAGTACATGTGTGTGTTTCTCTAGCTACCTTTGGAATGAAGGTGATATCTTTCCTCAACTCTCTCTCTTTCGATTCTCATGTTCACAAAATGCATCAAATTATGTGTTACATGTGTCATATATGTCATATTATATGTATTTTGTCTATTTGAATGCTTGAAATTTGTTGTGGCTGGTTATTTATGTATCTTTGTTGCTTACATGATCATAAATGTGAAAATATGCTTGTCTTGCCTGTATGAGTCGACCTAAACAGGGTCCAGTCGACTCACAAAAGTGTCACCAAAATTGAAATTTGTTCGGGTATGCTCGGGTCGACCTACCAGTCGACGCATATCTGTTGAGTTTTTGAACGTGTGATTTCCAACACAGTATGCGTCGACGCATCCCAACAGCAATCGACACATCGCGCGAAATCAGTCATATTTTTTTCAAAAACCGTTTAAAATTCCACTTTTCAATTTTCTTTATGACTCATTCAATGTGCATCATTGCTTTTGCATTGTAACTTGACACAACATCACACCTATACCCTATCACTCTCCTCTTCCCAAAAGCTAAATAGCTCCTACAAAAAGGGTAAAAGTCTTAAACCTCTCAACACATTCAAGAATCTTCTCCAACTTTGCAAATCATCATCAACCCATTTTTTGTTTCTTCATCTCTTTGAAATCAACAACCATGGCTGCAAGAAGAGTTAAAGGTAAAAGGTCTACAAAGGCCTCCTCATCTGCATCTCTTCCAGTTTCTGCTGTCTCTTTAGTTCCTCCAGAATTTACCGACAACTTCACCAAGAATTTTAGCAAAAGATCTATGGTCAAGCAACACGCTTATTATCGTCTCTCTGCGGAGCGCATGCACATTCCTCACATAGTAAGTCTTCTTGATTTTCAAGGGGTCAACAACTTTCTGGAGTGTAATGAAAAGTATAATGAAGACCTGGTCCAGATTTTCTACACATGTCTTCATGGCAAATTTCTGGGTTCTCAATTTCACACTAAGGTTGGCAAGACAAAGGTTAGTGTCACTACTGCTGTCTGGCAAAAATACTTTGATATGTCTCTTGATTCAGACAAGCCTCTCTTTAAGGTCATTGACACCCGCACGGTGGAAGGCTATGAGTTCAAGACAGATTTGAACTCTATGTTGAAAAAGCCGTATGCTTCTCATATTGTGGCAAGCGACTTATTTCCGAAGACCGTCACCACAGGAAAATTGAAACCACAGGATAGGATATTGCAATGGATAGTGGCGTGAATTCTGCGGCCTAAGAAAGGTGTTTTTTCTCACGTTGATCAGGATGAAGTTTCACTTGATGTACATTTTGAGAAACAAGATTCAAATAAATTGGCTTTACTACATTGCAATTAGGATTTACGCTCTAAGGGACTCAGGTCGCGATACAACTCTCTCTTATGGGTCAGTTATTCAAGAGATCCTAACTAGCGCTAAAGTTGATCTTCTTCCTTCCATGATTTCATTTTGATTGATTAGATGAATGTATGAATTAAATAGTCATTTGCATTTTTTTTCAAGTGAGTGAAATTTCCCCGCGGTTGCAAACGCGTTAATTTCTTCATTCTTATTTGAAGAGGAATGTTAGAGTGATTTAAGCATGATAATTTATTTGTTATTTGAAACATTGCATGATATTTGTTAAGAACTAAATTCTTTTTCATTGTTCAATTATAGGAAGTGGTGAACTATGCTTGTGTGCATTTGTTGTTTAATTTGAGCCATAAATCCGTTCTTGGTTGAATTAAATGCTTGAGCAAATCCTCTTGTTTTCAATGAGAGACATACTTTGCTTGAGGAAAAGTAAATATCTACTTGAGGAGAGTTTGTTGAATGTCAAACATGTCTTATTTTGATCCATAATTCTTGGCATTTTTCATCTCATTTGTTATGTTTCAATGGATTTATTTCATCTTTCCATGCTATTCTTCAATTATGTTCAAATACCTTTGGTTGCTTTGATTTGTGTGTTATTGTGTAGGAACTAGGCATAAAACATCAAAGATTAAGACACAAGTAAATTGAAAAGGAAGCCAAAGAAAATGTGAAGATTCAGAAAGTTCGTTGAGCGAACAACAGCGAGAAGCCAACGAATATTCATTGGGCGGAGTAGCAGCCAAGCCCTAGCGAACCATCTCAGATTAGAGGCAGTAAGAAAAGGACTCTAAGTTTGTTGGGCGAACTTGTAGGGAGTGTTCACTGTGCAAAGTTTCAGCGAGGTACCAGCAAGTAGGAAACCTTGGATGGCAGTAAGAAAATGGCCATAAGTTTGTTGTGCGAACTTGTTACGAAGAAACTCGCTGGGCGAAGAAGTGTTCGCTAGGCGAGTTCAAATATTTCCCAAGGGCGGTTTAACTGTTCAAAGGCACTTCAGGTGCTATAAATTAGTCCTCGGTGAGTGAAGAAAGCGTTCTTTGGGCAAACTTAACAGATTTTAGGTGTACTATATAAGTACTTTTCACACTTTTTGGGGATCATAACCCCATTTTCACATAAAAACCTATATTTTATGCATTTCTTCACCAAAGAGTGATATTTTGCAAATAGAAGCTGGATTCGCATATTAATTCGATTCTTCGACGTGGATGCTCATTCACCTTCTCTCATTACTTGTAAAGCATGCTGCCATGGTTATGGGTAGATAATTTCCTTTGTATTAAAGGTAGAGGTAGTCTACCTTAGCTTTACGTATTTCTTTTGATTGGCCTTCTATGTGAATAAGTGATGATTAATATATGATGAATATTTTTTTTCTTAATGATCCATTCTTGTTTTGTAAAAATCTAGACATATATTTTATGGAACTTGATCTAAAATATTTTTCTATCGATTTATAGATTTGAGAGATCGGTCTATGGTTGATATTTGCTTTGTATTGAGCTTAAAGCTTACTATATTGGTTGTTATAAAGAGAGATCGTGTGGCGATGAATACAATATTTCTCAGGATGATGCTCTAGAGATAGACGATATTGAGAGAATACGCAATGATATTAATCAAATCCAACTTCACATACAAGATTGAAAGAATACGTATTAGTTAAGGTAGATGAAAAATACTTTTGATATACTTTGTTAACCAACTTTATAATTTTATAAGCTTTGCTACTAAATCGTGACAATTTATGAAATAAACTTTCAAAACCCTTTTTCTTAGAATGGTAAACTATTGAACGACAAGCATCCCACGTCAGAACAATCCATGTGGAGACGATAACCCCCCCCCCCCCCCCCCTTTAACTATGAATCGAACCGTGTTTTAAAAATTGCTCGACATATAAGAATTTTTCGTATAATATATGCATTGGAACAATTTTTTTGTACGCATTTATATTAAAAAACAAAATGAATGAAATATGAAAAGGCTAAAGCAATCAACGCCTCAATTACTCAAAATTCATTTTACAAGATATGTGTAAATTGAAGTTGTTCAATTGATTAATAATATATTATTAGGGTTTCTAAGTTTAATCACAAGTAAGATCATTCAGAATCCTAATCTAACATAACCCTAGTTTTATACATGTAATCATATGAACGCAGTAAAACCTAACAACATGCAAGTTTTAAGAAAAAACGTTATAAACATGTGATTCTAAATGAAATCTAAAGAAGATAAAGAAATAAAGAGAGAGTACACCAAATTTATAGTGGTTTTGCACGTTCGTTCTCACTTTGTGCCTAATCCAATCTCCAATGGCTTCCTATTGAAAATTTGTAATCTTTCACTATGATTTGACAATTTTTACAGAGTCTTTTAATGTAATTACAAGATTCAAAATAATTATAAAAATTAAACAATATTAGATATGAATCTTCTCTTCCAATGTATACAATATTTGAAACTGATTTCTACAAGATGATTACTTGATATTGACTTCCACTTTCCAGATTCAAGAATTTTGCTACAAGGGTTCGTACTGCAACAACTTCTCCTAATTCTTACATATTCCTTGTCTGAGCCTTGATGTGTATGAACATAACATAAAATCCATCTCAATCCATATCAGCTTCTATACAGCTATACTGAAGCAAACATGGGGAAAATAAACTCCTTGTTTTTCACTGTTGGATTGTGAATCTCATCTATAACCGCAAAAAAAAGCTAACCTGAAATCTTCAAACATTCACAAAAAACGAACTGACCTCATTACACACATCTCACACCCAAGTTTGAAAAGCTAAACTAAAACGTCAATGGTAGAAGCTAGAGGTTAAAGTGTGTTGTGTATGATATGATTCTTAAAACAAAACTCAAGATTATTTTTTAAAGTTTGAGAGAAAAGTGTGTTGTGTGTGATAGGATTCTTAAAATCATATGCATGTAATGATAGGGATTTATTTGTATATGTATCAAAGATGATGCACAAAATCAAGAGAAATTCCCAGTTGGTTCGAGTCAAGTGAAAATTGTATGGGTAAAGTCAATAGAGTGAATGATTTGAACCAAGAAATAAAAACCCATAAAAATGCTTCTATGATTTGAATCAAAGGATTTCATTATTCGATTCATTGATTCAGTTAGATAAATCCATGGTTTAGATCAAAAATAAAGAATTAAAATCCAAAATTTGCATCCAATTTTTTATTCAATTCAAGTCATATTGTGATTTAAATCAAGACCTCCATGATTTGAGTTTGACTTTTTTATTTGAATTTGAAATATAGAGGAAAAATTTTGTTTTTCTAATTCAATTTTTTATTTGAGTCACCCTTTTCATGGTTTGAATAACAAATGCAAAATAAATTTTTTATTTTTAAATTCAATTTGTGATTCGAGTCACACAAATCCCTCATTTGAATCACACTTCAAAAAATTTAAATTTAAAAAAATAAATGTTTATTTGAATAGAGACTTGGCATGATTTGAATCATGATTTCATGTGTTTATTTATACAAAACTATGACTGAAGGTGAGAAAAGTACACAAGAAGGAGGTTGAATTGTGTTTTCTGTTTTCTTAATTTGGGCCTGATCAGAGTTTAGAATCTAACATGGTGTTCAGATTCTGATTATACTTAGCAGTGGATGTTAACAGAAGCAAATAAATAATAGAAGAAGACACAAAGATTTATACTGGTTCCTCCCAACTGAGAGTAGTCTAGTCCCCTTGCTTCACAAGATATTTTCACTATAAGAAAATCATGATTACAATCGCTTATGCATTATGTGTAAGTATTTTACATTGCTCAGACCCTAGGTCCAAGACTTCTTGCTCAAGTCTGATCACTACTTAGTATGTCTAAATGCTTCGTGACTGCAAGTGCACAGTCTGATCGTGTAGTTTTAAAAGATTATCGAACCCAAAGGACCAAGAGTCGATCTACCTCTATCTAATGTTACTATGTAAATCTAAGGCTAAGGAATTTCTAAATTTGGGATGCGAGTAAGAAAATAAGTGCAGAATCAAAATCAAATTAAATTAAGATAATGCAAAATATCGGTATATAGTCCTGTCAATCATCGGGGGTTCAGTAATTCGTGGGCGTTTAGTTTAAAAGATAAAATTGTCATTCTGTAGAAAATACTTATTTAAAATGCCTTATCTCACACTCTCGTGGTATTGACTTAGACTATGCTCTCAAATCAGAATGCGGCTCTCGCTCTCTCATTTTGTATTTAAAAACACTTTTTGAAAACAAATAAATCCTAATTAACCTTAAAGCGCTCTCGCTGTATTTAAGCCTAATGTTTAGTTTCAGCTATCCGATTAAGACCTCAAACTCTCGCTTTATGGATCTTAACCTTCGCTGCTTTCTTACTCTCGTAACAAAAGTTATTAATTTATAAAAAGAAACTGAGACCAAAAGAATTAGCTCCGTTAAATTTACATCACGATTTACTTACCCCTCTCCGATCGGTCGTAATTACATACTGATACTAAGAGGTTTAACCAGACATGGCTTTCATGCTAATACTAAATCCAATCTTAATGCTAACCAGAAAATAGAAGGGATGCATAAAAAATATGACGGTAATAATAAAAACAGATAAAAGGAACCTGGCTATATGAAGAACAGAACTTTGATTTGATTATGAAGGCCGACTTGCAGTTCAGTACAATATTACAACCTTTTTGAATCAATCCTAAAACTAAATGGCAATAGTTTATCAGTGTGAAAAACAATTGCCTTACAAAAATTCTCTAAAAACTGTAAAAAGAAACTAAAACAGAGTGCTCGAAAACAAAATGAAAACAGAAAAAATACTACGTGCCCCTTTTTCCAAAACTGCCTTCTCTTTTATATCTGCTAGTGGGAAACGGTTACCCCAATTCAAGCCTGAAATGAGGAGTGAAAATAGGAGGAAATGTAACCAGGAGGTTGAGAAAAAATAGGGGGAAGTGGAGAGAATCTGGGAAGGAAGTAGCAGAAGCCAATTCTCGTTCTTTTAGGAGTGGCAGTTGTCATTCTCCTATTCCTTAGGAGTGGCACTCGCCACTCCCTCTCCTTCCTTGTAGGTGGCAGGCGCTACACTCCCTTGTGTGGGCAAGGTGGCAGGCGCCACACCCAAGTGGCAAGTGCCACTTGGTGTGTGGTGGCCCCCACCCCTTTTTTCTTTCCTTCTCTTTCTTTCTTCTTCTTTTCTTTCTTTGGCATTTTCTTCCTCATTTCTTTCCATTTCCTTCATTTATTTCTACTTTTATTCTTATAGTCCATATTTATGGTAACCTACAAAACATAAGAAAACAAAGGCGTAATCGAAGATAAATCAAATAAAGCAGTAATAAAAGCAGATAAAATTCGTGTAAGTCAAGTCAAATATCCGATATAATTTCGCGTTATCAAAGTCCTACAAACTAAAGACTTCTGCTCCAAGTTCTATGAAACAAGCCTTCCTGCTCAAACACCTCAGTTTCAAGACTTCTGCTTCAAGTTCCACAAACCGAGCCAACCTGCTCAAGCCACATTGGCCCAAGACTTATGGTCCAAGTTCCATGAAACGAAGGAATAAAACTGAGTGACTCCTCATCTTCAACCAAATGAACGATGTCGTGATGTCAGCTAAGGAACAATACTGATTGACTCCTCGTTCATCACAAAGTATGACAAAATGGAAGCAAATGAAAGTAAAGCATCAATTGAATTGGCACACAAGCTAAACATATGACGTAGAAGTGAAGATTCCTCAATAAAAAATAAGTTGCAAGAAAAAATGCTAAACCCTAAAAACGCCTCATGTCATCAACGACATGTTCTCGAACTTGACACTAAAGAGATTCAAAGCATCAAACAAGTTTTCCAGCTTCAAGGTAACCATCTAAGTATTACGATGCGTAAAAAGAGCCTACATCAAGGTAGGACTTCAGATGTACTCAATATGCATCAATAAAGTCCTAGAATAAGGCATGAAAGAGAGATAACACTTATATTCAAGTGGTACCTAACGGAGAAGGTTCGTTGCCTTTTTAACACGCACAAAAAGCTCAAGAACCTTTGTGGAAGCTTCAAAAGATCAATCAAATCAACAATCAAGATCAAAAAACTCAAAAAGTGCCCCACAGACATTAAACCACCACTATGGCTAAGATCAATCACTAAGAAAATGTGAAATCAGGAATTAATCAAGAGGAAACATCCAAACATCAGTCAAATCGAACCAAAGTTCCCTCATAAATCCTAATTCTAATTTTTGACTAAAAATGAAAATAAAATGCAAAAAAGAATATCCAAATAAACATCAACTATGTTTAAAAACATCTAAACTGAAGGAAATTAAATTCTAAACAATTAAAAAAGGAAAATCTAATAATAAAAAAAAGAAAAAAAGATGATAAAATTATGAATAAAATAAAAAAGGAATGGCTTTAGAAAATGGGAGGTCAGATAGTAAAGTATTGAGCCCAAAGCAAAGAAAGGATATAAGGCCACTATGAAGGCCCGACCCACACTCTACAATCAAACAAAAAAACTATTATAGGCTTACAAACATCTAGATTCGTTGGATCTGGATCAAAGGACCAACTTCACCAAATTCCAAACTCATCACCACCCTCTGATTGGCATACTTAAACCAGGTGATGAGAATGTACGATGCTAATGTGCTATTCACAAGAACTAGTCTGCACCATACATCACATAATCACCATACTCATCATTAGTCAAACCCCACAATCCTTACACGTAGATTAAATCCTAACTAATTCAATATAAAAAAATGGAGGTATAAAGTTAACAAGCAGTGCTGATGAACACGGGTTAATGTTCTTCTTCTCTGATCTAAGCACAAAGAAATAATAACAAATTTGAATCGCATCGCACAAACTTAAGTGCGTTGGATTCCTCTCATTTCCCCAATCCTGAAAATAAGCTCAGCATGCCACACAACGTCAAGCATAAAGAGTATTTTACAACCCAAAGTTATGGATCTAGACAAATTGAATCACACGTGAAGAAGTTATGGCGAATGAAAAACAAAAACAAGCAAAATGATGAACATGAGAGCACAAAATCATGCAACCTAGTATCAAGAACGAAAGGAGGTGAGTGTTTCTTCTACGTGACCAGAAAAACACGATTCTGCAGATTCTGGCGAGAATAATAGCTCCGATAAATGACTATTCTCCTTCTTTCTCCACCGATTTGCTCAGGTTTATTCGTTTAATATGCAGATTTCAGTTCGTGTTGCACTTATTCTCTTCATTTCCTTCCTTTTGTTGTCTTGGTTTTGGTTGTTCCTGGGTTTCGAAGTTTGTTGAGTGAGTCGAGTTAAAAAAAATTGTGCAGGTTTATTCTAGAAACTTGCAGATGATGTTGGTTTTGGTTTAGAATTAGTATCTTAGTGTTGTTGAATGAAGATTCTGGATCTGAGGCTATGAGTTTGGTTGTGGTTTTATGGGGAAGATAATGGTATCTTTCAACATCATCACCCTTGGCTGCCGAGAGCCCCCTCTCTCTCTGAATTATCAATTATTGTTTTAGAGTGGAAAAAGGGTAAGTTAGGGAACCCTGGGGTGGATTTTTGTAACGTCTTTTTCATCCCCCCTCCATTGTGTTTTTTGGTGGCTTTTGAGGTACTCCTTTTTTAGGTGAGCTTTGCTACGTATATCGTATTGAACACGAATTCCCTGGTTGTTGCGTAAAAATTCCATTCTGTTATCGTTTGGTAGTGGTAATATGTTATAATTTCCTTCTTATGGTGTGGAAACGTGTAAAGCTTGAGAATTACTTCAATATGTTTTTTCTTTTGGTCATAGGGTCATATTAACAAATCAAAAATGCAGTCAAAATCCAGAACATGAAAGCTTTTCAATAAATTCCACAAATCATTTATTTCTTCTTCAATTGCCTTCACGCACCAATAGGAGGTTGTTGGAATATGAGAATCATCAAATAAGTGAACAAAATTTTAGAATGTGATCATGAAATTAATATAATGGATCAAGCAATGGATTTTTTTGGTTTTTTTCTCTTTTTGTGGCCTTGGGCATTGCTTTGGAATAAATGGATCTGAGTTAAAAATAGATGTGGATTTGATTAAAATGATTTGAAGTTTTAAATATGAAATTTTGGGTGTAAAATGGATATGGTTTTTTGGAAAGAGTTATGAAATGTAATTAGATTGAATAATTAAACTTGAATGGAAATTATGCATAGAGCTTGAAAATTTGGAAATTGAAACAGGCTATGAATTGAAAATTGAAACTGAATATGATATAATTGGAATTGAAACTTGAATATGAAATTTGAAAGTTGAATTGAATTTGAATTAAAACTTGAAAAGAATCTTAAATTTAGAATAAACTTGAAATGTGATTATGAACTTGAAACTTGGATGAAACCTTAAGCATGGATTGGGAAAAATTAATTCTAATCATGGCATCAGATCAGCTTGAAATATGAACTAGAATCATTTTTGAATATGGATTAAAATCAACTTGAAGTTAATTGATCATGTCTTGACCAATTGGCCATGCTAATGAGGACATATCTATTCTCTTATTTCCACTTGAACTCAACACACTTGCAAGAGCCTATAAACATAAACAAGACACTCTTGACCTGAACTTTAGAGGATTATGGACAAAAGCCATATGTTGATCTTTAGAAATGTCCATTAAGCAACAACATGCTTAGTATGAGAAAAATGAGATGGTAGGACAAATTTGAGGTATGACAGATGCCGCTATCTAATTGCCTTGAACCCAAGAGAATGAATTGTTGCATGGTGTTCATTTGTAGGGTAGAAGTCAATTAGATACAAAAAGACCCCAAAATTTGTCTGGATAATAGATAACAGAAATGGGATAACATGTTGCGATATCTGAACAAAACATCTTGAGGTTCTTTGGGTGGTTAAAGCAGTACCTCATCCATTAAGGTTCTTCGATGATACCAAAGCAGTATCTCTAAAAAAATATGAGATTCTTCAGGTGGTCAAAGCAGTCCCTTATTAACTAAGGTTCTTCGCAATACCAAAGCAGAATCTCGTGACAAAATAGGAGATTCTTCGGGTTATCAAAGCAGTACCTTATCCACTAAGGTTCCTCGATGATACCAAAGAAGTATCTCGATTAAAACAGGAGATTCTTCGGGTTGTCAAAGAAGTACCTTATCCAACAAGGTTCTTCGATGATACCAAAGCAGTATCTCAATCAAAATAGGAGATTCTTCGGGTGGTCGAAGTAGTACCTTATCCATTAAGGTTGTTTGATGATACCAAAGCAGTATCTCTAAACAAAATATGAGATTTTTCAGATGGTCGAAGCAGTTCCTTATCAACTAAGGTTCTTCGCGATACCAAAGTAGTATTTCGTAACAAAATAGGAGATTCTTCGGGTTGTTGAAGAAGTACCTTATCCACTAAGGTTCCTCAATGATACCAAAAAAGTATCTCGATCAAAATAGGAGATTCTTTGGGTTTTCAAAGCAGTACCTTATCCAATAAGGTTCTTCGATGATACCAAAGCAGTGTCTCGATCAAAACAGGAGATTCTTCGAGTGGTTGAAGCAGTACGTTATCCATTAAGGTTCTTCAATGATACCAAAGTAGTATCTCTAAACAAAATATGAGATTCTTTGGGTGGTTGAAGCAGTCCCTTATCAACTAAGGTTCTTTGCGATACCAAAGTAGTATCTCGTAACAATATAGGAGATTCTTCGGGTTGTCAAAGAAGTACCTTATCCACTAAGGTTCCTCGATGATACCAAAGCAATATCTCGATCAAAATAGAAGATTATTTGGGTTATCAAAGCAGTACCTTATCCAATAAGGTTCTTCGAAGATACCAAAGCAGTATCTCGATCAAAACAGAAGATTCTTTGGGTGGTCAAAGCAGTACCTTATCCACTAAGGTTTTTCGATGATACCAAAGCAGTATCTCAACAAAACAGGAGATTCTTCGGATGGTCAAAGCAGTACCTTATCCACTAAGGTTCTTCGATGATACCAAAGCAGTATCTCGACAAAACATGATCAACAGTTGCTTGGGGAGCAACAAGATCAACAGTTGCTGGGGGTTATCATTATCAACTACATGGTTGAAGAATGACTTGCTGGGGAATAAAAACCCATGAGCACGCGCAGGGTATCAACTCTTTCTAGAGAAATACTGCCAGCTTTGATGGAGGACTGGCCAAGATGCTTGCAAACTGATCCTGGATCCTGTTATGTTATGTCGCTGGGGACAGCAATGCTATGCATTATGATTCATAGATATGCAACTAAAATGCAACTGCTAGGGAAAATAATGAACGTATGAATGCAAATGATGTGCTAATGCTTGATATTATTATGATATTATCTTGTATGTCATGCTTATGATAATGCGAAAGATCAAGTACGTTGGGGATAAATTTCCTATTGGAGTTATTACCAGGGACTGGACTTGGTAGTTGCCAAATGAAATTAGACTTTGGTTTCATGAGAATGCCAAAAAGGATGGACTTTTAGTGGTTGCCAATGAAAATTGGACTTTAGAGGGTAAATTTGAGAGTGCCAACGAAAGTAGACTTTTATGGTTTCTAATAAAAAATTGGACTTTAAGGTTTTATAGGGATGCCAACGAGGGTGGACTTTTAGTGGCACTTCCATATAAGAACTGGATTAGAGGATAGATTATCAAGTGAGAACTGGTGAGAAAAGATATTTGTCAGGCAGGGATTGGACTTTAAAGGATCTTCCAGACGATAACTGGTGATAACGCAAAATTATATCGTATATTTGACTTGACTTACATGAATTTTATCTGCGATTATTGCTACTTTATCTGGTTTATGTTCTATTACGCATCTATTTTCTTGTGTTTTGTAGGTTGTCAAAAATATGGATTAAAGAAATAAAAGAAGAAAGAAAAGAAAGAAATGGAAATAAAAGAAGAAGAAAGGAAGGAAAGAAAATGGGGAGAAAGAATAGAAAAGAAAAGAAAAAAAATTAGGTGGGTGCCACCACACACTAGTGGCACTTGCCACATGTGTGTGAAGCCTGCCACCAAGAAGAAAAGAGGGAAGTGTGGCGCCTACCACCTTCCAAAGATAGGGGGAGTGGCGAGTTCCACTCCTAGAAAGAAGGGAGAGTGGCGACTGCCACTCCTAAAAGAAAGGGAGATGGCGTGTGTCACTTCCTGAAAACCTCCCTACACTTTCTCCACTACCTTCCTACATTTTCTCCAGCATTTACTTTCGTTGTTATTGTTATGCATTCCTTTTATAATCTTTCTAGCATTAAGATAAAATTTTGTAATAGCATGCAAGCCATGTATGGCTAAACCATTTAATATCGGTATGTAATTACGATCGGTCGGAAGGGGTTAAGTAACTCATGGCGTGAACTTAATAGATTTATTCTTCTGGTCTCAGTTTCTTTTTAATAACTGAATAACTATTGTTGCGAGAGTAAAAAGGTAACGAAGGTTAAGATCAATAAAGCGAGAGTTTGAGGTCTTAACCAGATAGCTGAAACTGAACATTAATCTTAAATACAGCGAGGGAACTTTAGGGTTAATTAGGTTCTACTTATTTGTAAAAAGTGTTTTTAAATACAAATGAGAGAGCAAGAGCCTTCATTCTGATTTGAGAGTATATTCTAAGTCAATAAACACGATAGTGTAAGATAAAGTCTTTTAAATGAGTATTTCTATAGAATAAAATTTTTTCCTTTTAAACTAAACGCCCATGAATTACTGAATCCCAGATGGTTGATAGAATTATATACCGATATTTTGCATTATCTTGATTTAAATTATATTTCACTTTGCACTTATTTTCCTACTTGCATTTCAACTTAGAAATCCATTAGCCTTAGATTTACATAGTAGCATTAGATAACGATAGATCGATTCTTGGTCCTTTGGGTTTGATAATCTTTAAATATACGCGATCCGACTGTGCACTTGCATTCATGAATCATTTAGACATACTAAGTCGCAATCAAGTTTTTGGCGTCGTTGCCTGACGAGAGCTGGACTTTAGGAATAGTTTTCCTGATGAGAACTGGTATTTCAAACTGTTTACCAAGCAAGAACTAGACTTGGAAAGGATTTACCAGAAGGGAACTGGACTTTAAGGGATTTGCCAGCCGGTAACTGGATTTTAAGATGATTTGCCAGACAGGAGCTGGAATTTAAAGGATCTTCCTTACGAGAACTGGACTTTAAAATAATTTGCCAGACGGGAGTTGGACTTGAGAAGGATTTTCCAGAAGGTAACTAGACTTTAAGGGATTTTCCAGTCGGGAACTAGACTTTAAGATGATTTTCCAGACATGAACTGGACTTTGGCGATTACAAAGATGCCAACAAGGTGGGCTTTAGTGTCAAATCTTGTGACATAAGGCTTTGATGTGGGATTCATGTTGGAAGGTTAGGCTCGATGAGATGTTATGATACGCATGTCTATGCAATGAGCAAAGCGACATGACCAATGCATAATGATTTATGCAATAATATGAAGGTTCAGAAAGATGCCCCAGCGGATGGACAGGTTCCATTGTAGCATGGATTCTTGTTTAAAAGAAGGTAGAATGCTATTTGGATGGGGTGATGATATGATTCCTCGAAACTCGTCCTGAACTTAAAGGTTATTGATGAAGTTTTCTCGAGTAGCCTGATAACCAGGAGAGATTTTGCCCCTCTGTAGCTCATATTACCCCAGTCTGGGTCTATAAAGAAACTTTCCTTGAACGGAAGTTGGAAGCAATTGTATCATGAGATGAACTTGAGATAGCTTGCCCCAACATTCCAAGTCGTGAAAGGAAGTTAGAAACAGTTGTACCATGAGATGAACTCGAGATGGTTTGCTTCAAAACTTCTAGTCATGAAAGGAATTTAGAAACAATGGTACCATGAGATGATCTCGAGACGGTTTGGTCCAAAATTCTAAGCCAGGAAGAATTAGTCCATGAAAGAAAATTCGGAGGCAGATGTACCATGAGATGAACTCGAGATGGTGTGCCTCAGAACTTCAAGTCATGACAGGAAGTTGGAAACAATTGTACTATGAGATGAAATCGAGATGGTTTGTTCCAGAACTTCAATTCATGAAAGGTATTCGGAAACAAATGTACCATAAGATTACTCGAGATGGTTTACCCCCGACTTCCAAGTCGTGGAAGGATTCTTCCTTGATGAACTGACTTGAGGAGCATTTAGCTTCACAGTAACCTTGCCCTAGCATGAGCCTCGGAGCAACGTAACTTGTGCTGATTGAGCATTGGGGAATTTTCTCTTAATCAAAATAACCTCTGGGCGGCCTGCCCCTAGTTAGTGGAGTCTTGATATGATTCAACCGATTCTTGAGTGATTTTCCCCATGATCAACAGATGCTTAGGGAATTGCTTTAGACCGATCTGATTCCAAGATTGTTGGATGGTAATGTCCCTAATCCATAGGGTTATGAGATGATCTTAGTTCAAGTCAGCCTTGTTGAATGACCCAGTCTTCTTTGGGTTGCTACTTGTTGGAATCTTCTTGATGTCAGACACTGACTCGCAGTTAAAATTGTTAATTCACAAATGGTAATTTTAATGCGATGTTCATGCAAGTTTTAAAAAATCACTCATTATTGAAATGATGTGATAGTGTGTCACGAATGGACTATTAGTCCTGACGTACTCCTAATTTAGCTAATGTGAAAGATATAGCAAGAGTAAGATTAGAAAATCTATATGAGTCAGTTTACGCAACCTTGCTGTAGTATGCTTTTAGAATAAACCTCGCCTCAATTAGGTCTTTTGAGGGTTGTAACGTGGTCTGGTTCAAGGTTTGAGAAACAAAGGATATAAGGATGAAAATTTTGATATGTACCCACCCCTTCTTTGTGATAATCTCGAGTCCTGCGTTCAGTTAAATTGAAATACACATTCATATCTAAAGAGACCTCGACGGTGCGATAGTGAAGCTCAGCATTCAAGATCTGCTTGAATTGGCAGTCACCTTATTCTGCTTTTGTCATGATGTCAGTGACCCTTTTGATTCTTGATATGGGGACCACTGAATCTTATTTTTGCTTGACTGAGGTTTTGAGGACCTCTTTTTGCTTCTGACTTTTTATCTCTAATTTTTGCATGGACTGATTTTGTTTTTCGAGTCTATCGGAATTTCCTTGATTTTTTCCTAAGTCTCCTTTTGAGGTGTTCGACTTAGTAGGCCTTTAACTTTTTTGATTTTTTCAATTTTGTTGGAGGATTGTGATTGCCAAGTCAATGGTCCTTGAAGAACAATCGACATATATTTTTCATTCGACACTTCAGGATGTGTACGAAGAATGCGGAGTCAAATTAACTGAACACTACCTTGCCCTAGGTTTAGCGTAAAGGTTTAGAAATCCCAAAGAAAACTCCTACTTCTAGGCTCGAAGTGGTTAACTAGGGATCAACTCCTTATCTATCCAGTGTTTGGAAATTTGAAACAATGCTTGTACATCATTAGCAGGATTTTATTTGAAAGCATACTGTCAGCAATTATGGGTATTTTATTTTTGTCATCCTCCTTAAAATCTTTACTAAAACAACAATGATAGAGAAAATGGCATAGAGGTATATAAATGAATTTTTGTTTTTGATTTTTATATAAGTGAAGAAAAATGAGCAAATGCGACATGATTAATTCAGAAAATGTACGGTCACATCATTAATATTGCCATTCAAAACAACAATATTCAAAAGCAAGTAGAATTATACAAGAAAGAAATTACAAATGCAAATGATAAAAATGTCCAAAAGTTTCCAGTGTTGAGGATGGCTTCTTGTCTGAACCGTTGGCTTTGAGAAATACCTCTTGGAGTCTTGGAACTCATTTAGGCGAGAAGCTGACGTGCACAACCAAATTTCCTTCTGGAAAGGATATGTACTTCTTGTCAATCAACTGTTGCACCTTGGCTTAAAAAGCTTTGCAATCTTCAGTTGAACGCCCCCATCGATCCAGCATGATATCCATAATGAGCATCAGGATCATACCCATGCAGGTATAGTTTTGGAAAAGGCTTGAGAGATTTGGGCTCTACCAGTGGATTTTGGACCAGATGCGGCAGAAGTTGACCGTACGACATATGAGCTGGATGAAGAGGAGAATTCCTTCTTTCCAGGTTGTTTCGAGGCCTATGCTGATTCTAATGTGGATTCTGATAACCTCGACCACATGTTCGTTGATTTTCACGAGGAGAAATCCAGGGTTTCTGGTATGGTGCCCTATGCATGATTTGTTGCCCATAAGGATGATATGGCGCATACAATGATAATTTTCGAGAAGATGATGGACCATAAAGTTTTTTCGGTGCACCTTGAGAATACTCAACATTTTCTATGACTGCATCAGTTTCACTATCCTTTTCCTCTTAAGGGGTGCTGAAGGATTCGGTCTCACTAGTTTGTTTTCTCGAGGCGTCTTGGATTTGTTTAGCTTTAAGGTTACTCTCGATGCGTTCTCCTACTATTATAAGGTCAGAGAAGCTCGAGAATGCACTTCCAACCATTCTTTCAAGATAAGAGTCATGCAAACTGTCCAAGAACATGTCAATCAATTCTTTGTCCAAGAGTGGTGGTTGCACCCTGGCTGCCAACTCTCTCCACCATTGTGTATATTTCTTAATGGGTTCACCTCTCTTATGAGATAGGATTTGCAACTGCGTGCGGCTGGGAGCCATGTCCAAATTATACTCATATTTCTTTAGGAAAGCACTGGCTAGATCCCTCCATGACTGGATGCAGCTTCTTTCTAAATCCATGTACCAATTTAGAGATACTCCATTCAAACTGTCTTGAAAACAATGAATCATCCACTTCTCATCATGGACATGAGAAGTCATCTTTCAGCAGAACATCACTTAATGACGCTTTGGGAAACTAAGACCAGTGTACTTCTGGAAGTTGGTTACTTTGAATCTAGGAGGAATTACTAGGTCTGGCACTAGGCACATATCAACAACATCGAGCTCAGAAGTATCGTGCGCTTTCATAGCTTGAACTTTTTCTTCAAGGGCATAAAACCTTTCCTCCATAGAATCAGCCAATGGTATTGATACTGAGCAGGAATATTCATTCGCAGAAGGTTACCACTAGGCAGATGATCATACAAGGGGTTGGTCGACATACTGAAACCTGTTGAGAAGTTAAGATTTTTCATCCCAACATGTTGAAAACTATCCTCTGACATAGTGTTGCAGTGAGAATCGGATATCAAGCTGTTAATCAACTTGAATCACAAATCGTAAAGTTTACCACCGAGCTTTGATTTATCCAAAGGAAAGGGTAAAGATCGAAGAAAACCCTAAGTGCGCTATGTAACAACACAACTAGATATCTAAGATTCGGGGGTTGGTTATACCTAGGGAAGGTGTTAACATCCTAAGTATCTATAGTACTCTACAGGAACCTCTTATTTATATTTTTGTTATGCTAAAGTTTGCTTGCTAAAGGAAAGGTGCTAAAGGTAAAGACTTATGGGTATGTATACTAAGTATGCTCGCCAAGACATCGCATCTCATGCCTACGTATCCTAACTAGGATGGAATTAGAGCAATTATAGTTCTAAGGGGAAGTAAGTATTCATAACCATTATACTTACACAGAGTTAACCAACTCTCTAAGTCTATGTTGAAATTCCTAACCTAACTAGGTTTGACTTTAACCAAAGTCAAGGGGGAAAGTGAGTATCCATAACCATGATACTCACATAGAGTTTACCAACTCTAACCTAATTTTAAGTTACAAAAGGAAATGGCTCTTACAAGGCCAAGTAGAGGACTCTAACAAGGTCATAAGGAGTGATGGGAAGACTAAACTATCCTAAAAGGGAGATGACATAGAAGTCCACAAATGCTTCTTTCCTTTGGAAGTTGGAGAAGATGCCCATTGTAAATAGAGACATAGTGTACAAAAAAAATGAAAACCCTAATCAAGTGAAAAGTAAAATCAAAGTAAAAGACTCAACATGATGATAAGCAAGGGAGGGCAGCAAGTTCATCATAAAATGTCAGTAACATCAAAGAATATAAACAATGATCAATGAATAGACCAAGGATTCCTAGTGAACTTTAAAGTACATTCATATCTGGATATACACACAAAACATGCCTCAAAATAAATTAAATGAAAATCATCAAATTCACATTATCACACAAGTTCTTACAAGATGCCATTATGTCTATACAACCCATATTTATAAATAAAAATTCAAGAAAAGCATCAAAAGAATCAAAAAGTACAACTTAAAACCTTAAATAAAACACACACTTTAAACATACACAAGTGTAATAAAAATAAATATTTTTGAGGTTTTCTTCTAGAATAATGGAAAGTAGACATGAAAATGAGATTATAGCAAAAAGAATGGGCTAAAAATCCCTTGGGATCACAAAGATATGATGGTTTAAATCGTGAAGAAAAAATGAGAAAATAAGTGATTAATAAGAAGGTAAATGCATCTATAGGGTTTGAGCCCGCGCTACCTCACTCAATAACCAAAATCTTAATAAGTCAACCACTACGCGTTTTGAGTACAAAATGATCAAAGTTGAATAAATATGAAAAACAAGACAAAAACAAGAAAATAAAAAAAAGAATAAAAGAGTTTGGGGCGAGGGGGATTCAAACCCCGAGACTCCCAAGGCTAATGCACGCTGCCTCTACCATTGGGGTGGTTATACATTCGTTGTATAAGTCACCCACATAACTATATATTTTAGAAGAAAAACCAAATTGCTATGTCAGCAAAAATACCATCCACATCATCATCTTCTTTGTTCAACTTTCCTCCTGAAACCTTCCATGAACAACATAACACTTACAGTTTCTAATCCCTCTACCTCACTCATCTCTCCATCAAATCCAAAAATATAAAAAACAAAATCAAATCATTTTTCATGAGGAACACAAATATGAAAAAATCATGGCTTGAAACTCAATACACAATGCATAAACAATGGTCAACCAGTATGGCATAAAAATATTATAGATGGACAATAACATGTATTTAGTTTGTACAAAACATGTAATGACTCAAACACAATGCAAATCTCATAAGGAACATTTTTCATTCATGAACAAAGCAGAGATAACACATGGATAATGAGTTTTAATGACAAGAAATTTTACCACTTGGAGTTGGTCCAAAGCCTCTTTTATAGTGGTTACAGAATGGAAAAGGAGTGTTTCTCAGCCATGTTGACCATTAAAAGGCAGATGTGAACAAAAGCTTGCTTGGAAATGGTCTTCAACTTCAAACCTGGTACCTTATGCAAATTTGAGGTTGGAAATGGTGGATGATGAATATGGTGTTACAGCTTATGTTTAATGGTTGGGATATGCTTGAGTTGGTGTTTAGTGAAGGATTATGAAGTTTGTTTCTGGTTTGCCAAAAGGAAATGGTGGTTGGGGAGGTTTTGCAAAAACTGAGTTTATGGTGTTCTTGCTAAAACGTTAGGGTTTTTGTGTACTTTCTACTTTCTTTTCTCTCTATCCTCCTCATTCTGACCTCCTCCTTTTGTTGTGTTATGGTAAAAACCTTTTAAAATTGGTTTTGGAGCCAAAACTCAAAAGTTCATCCTGATGGTGATGGCTCGAGCTAGGTCAAAATGCAGAGATTGTTGGGTAGTGGGTTTTTGTTATGTTATGAGAGGGAAAGGTCCAAGAAAACCACTGCAGGTTGGTGCTTCCACATATTCATGACATGTTCCAATATGCCTTTTGTATGTGTCATGAGGGTGAAAGCTTAGAATGGCAAGTTTGGGGATTCTTCAATGAAGGTCTTATGTACTTGAAACTAATATCTTATTTGCCACAAAGATTTGTGTTGGCTCAGTCACAAATTTTGGCATGGTGGTAAGACATGATTCATAGCTAACTTTGGCACCATAGAACTCCACGGTTCTTGGTTCAAATGATGAGGTTTTGGGTTCTTTGGAAAGAGGGTATGTAGCCCTACAACTTTCATGTTGAAAGCTTATTAAGATTGAGTTTGGAGGATGATGAAAACATAGCATAAAAATTGGTTCAACAATGCTGGCCTAGGCAAGCCTGCCCATGACCTTGTCATGACTTGGGAAACTTTGTCAAGGATTGATGCCTATGTTTGTGATGCCATATCTTGAGCTTTAAGAATCCAATGGAGGAGTTCTTTATATGCTTGGAAAGCTGAGATGGAGGAGAACAAATTTGATGCTTTACACTCTTGGATTTGAAGCTTGTAACTATCAAAAATAAAGCTTTCAAGTTAAGAAAAAAACATGACTTGGAAGTGTCTTGGCAACTAGGGCAAATTGCCTAACTTGTGCCTCACCAAACTTTGTGATTCCATAACTTTTCACTCCTTGATCCAAATGAGGACTTGTTTATATGCTTATAAAGCTTAAATAAAGAGGAACAACTTTCATGTTGTATGAATTTTTATTAGAGGGCAAGAAACCCATGAGGCCTTGGTTTGAATTTCTTGCAAAAATGATGCCCTAGGTTTTTCCCTACTTTGACCTCCACTTGAAAACATCATAACTTGAGTTATATAAATGACCTTGATGAATTCTTGGTATAAAAAGAAAGCTAAAGATATGATCTACAACTTTCATGTTGATGACCAATACAAATATTTCATGGAAACACCTTGAATTTGGCCTTGGAAATCACTTCAAATGTTGACTTTTTAACTTTGAAAAATTTCATCAAGAAACCCTAATTCTTCAAATCTCCTGATTTTATTGTTCCAACTTGACTTTTGATGATCCAACCATATGAGTAAATTAAGCCTTGTAAGATTATGGTTGGCCATAACAACCAAGAGTTGACTTTGTGATGCCTCAGTTGACTTTTGAATCAGATGAAATCCATGCCTCTCCCATCCACTTAAGAAACACTTGACTTAGATTCCTTTGAACTAAATGACTTCTTATGGATCCATGAAATGTGTGAGGACTTCTTTGGTTGATCCCCTCTCCAAATCTTAATTAACCAGAGCTTTCCCTTTTCTTCACAAAACCCTAATTTCAACAAAATAGACAAAACAAACAAAGCTTGATAATTTGGTTAGTGATGCAAGGATGATTGACCTATGATGCTCATGCAAATGTTGATGAAATCTAAGGGGTAAATTTTGGGGTATGACAGTTTCCCTTATTTAAATACCTTTCTCAGATGACATGAGGGATGAAAAACCTCACAAAGTCAAAGTGAAAGGTATTTAAATATAGCAAACCGAAATTTTTTCCCTTAGATGCAATGCTATGCTAAGGACGACAAAAACTATGCAAATGGTGACATGCTATGTGTTGCACCCCAAAATTTGCCCAACACTTCTTTACCTAGCTTGTGTTTCATTTCATTCACATTAGCATTATCATTTGCATTTCATTGACATGTATGCAGGAGATCAAGAGGTATGATTACTAATTAAGAGATATACAATACTATGAAGCTAGGTAAGAAGGTTATTCAGGTGCTCAAGGGTTGATATCCTTGTCAGAGAAGTTAAAAGATCCTCAGAGAGAGTGATTGAAACCAAGAGTGTGTGCCTCCTAACTTGAGAGTTGTGGAAAGCCATCAGATGATTCTGAGGCCATGAGGATGGACTTGAGGTCTTGAGAGATCTCATGAGAGGTTTTGAAGATCACTTTGATGCCTAGACAGGTCATTGTGCAAGTGTAAGAAGACTCAACCATGAGTGGTGCAGCTAGGGTTTGACTGGGTCAACCCTAAGTCAACTGAGGATTTAAAGGAGGTTGAGACCTAATCCAAGAGCCATGTGATCATGGATTGATACATTGAGATGTTATAAGGATGATTCCAAGGTCAACTCATCATGATTGAAGAGTTTGAGAAGTTTCAAGCTAGGGTTTCTAAGGCTTGACAGTGTAAAATCCCCTAGTTTGACCCCTATCTTTAAGCCAATTTAGCTCAAGATGTGATTGAAATCTCATCTTACCCCCAACATGATTGTTGTAGGGCATGATCTTAGCTTTAATTTGAGTGCTAGAAGTCCTTGATAGGATTTGTAGAACTCAAGTTATGACTTTGACAAGTTACAAGTCATTTGAGGAATGTGAATTTGGAGCTTGAAAGTTTCCCAACTTGCATGAAACGTTTGCCCTAGAAGGATGATCCCTGTAAACTTTTGGTCAACATGAATGTTGCTCCTTATCCTCTTAGCTTTCTAGAGAGTACTAGAAGTCCTTGATAGGATTTGTAGAACTCAAGTTATGGCTTTGACAAGTCAAGGGTATTTTGGTGATTTGGAGATTACAGGTCATTTCAATCATAAGTCCATAACTCCTATTTGCAAGCTTCAAATGGGAAAATGTTCAACATCAAACTTGTCCAAAATGATGTTTTAAGGCTAGCCAAGTGGTCATGAGAGGTTGGAATTGCTTGTAACTCAAGATTTCAAAATTGGCTTAAAAAGGAAGAATTAAAGTTCATTAAAAGGACCAAATTTGTGGTTTTTCATTTGGTGACCAAATAAGACAAACCTATATGTCATTTTGATTGAAAAATGAATTTTAAAGACAATGGCAATATTACTTTTCTCATTTGAGGTCAAAATCATGGAGTTGTATTTTGTTACTTAAGGCTTAAGGTACATATGCCAAACTTCTCATAAGATCAAACCAAGGTGCAAACACATTCCAAACACACTCAAAATCTCATGTGGAGAGAATTTGGATGAGAATGAGGGCAAATGCAAGCTGCTGCAAGAGCTGTTGTGAGCATGGCATGAGATTGAATTTTCCATGACATGAGATATTGAAATTCTCATTAGAGTGATCCAGAACTTTCTAGATCATTCAGTCATGCTCTATATAAACACATGAAGTGATCCAAGGCCAAAGTTAGTGAGAATTGAGGGAGAATAGTGAGATTGAACTTTGAACTTTCTTCTTGCAAATCCAATTCTGTTACAAGGTTTGGATCAATTTCAATCCATTCTTTTGCTCCCAATAGCTTACTCTAGTGTTAGTGGTTGATCCCAGATTGAATTCAAGGCACAACTGTGGAAGAATCGTGAGTTGGCCATTGGAGTGTGAAGCTTGCAACTCAGAATCGGGTTCAAGAATCTAGCAAGTTTCAACTCTTTTCTTTGCATACAAAAGGTTGATTGGATGCTAGTGAAGGAATCTGGAGATTGCTGAGGGTTGATTTGAAAATTTAACCACTCTGTTCATCAAGAATTTGCAGGTATGTAATTCTTATTCCACAGCTTAATTTGAGTAGAATCAAGAGGATTTGTTAGGTTAAATGCATTGTAGTTTGATGTAGGAAGGTTTCTGGATCATTAATTTGGAGATTAGTGACCAATTAGGGTTTATGCAATTTTCGGTTGAGATCGTGTTTTTGCAAACCTTAAGTTTTTAGCATGAACTAGTGGCATGAATGAATTCCTGAGGAAATTTGGGACAAGATTCATCAAGAAATCATGGCCAATGGTGGATTCTAGAGAGAGTTAGGGTTGGGAGTGGCTGATCGGAGAAGTCACGGACGGTGACTCTAGCGTGCGCAGGTGAAGGGAGCTTCAGAAATTCAAAAGGAGGAAGACAACCTCATAGCCATTGGATTCGATGTGAGACTTTGACCAAAGTGGGATCTAACGGCCAGGAATTGATTTTAATTAGTGAAGGATTCTGAGTTACTATGAAACGATGTGTTTCATTTAAATGTTGGTCATGGGCTTAAACACAGATTGCTACCAACACCCTCTTTTTGGGCCCAACACTGAAATGAACTGAATTTTTGTGCTATTCACACCACGCGCTTATCAATTTCCTTATATTTTCATTTTATTTTCTCATTTCATTCATGGTTATTGGAAAATTCATAAATAATTGTAAAATGACTCAATTAATTCCATTCTTTTTTCCATGGATTCATGATTGAATCTAGTTTTTTTTATAGAAAAAATATTAACATTTCATGCATTTTTGATGTTATTAGCATTTATTGAATTTTAATTGATATTAAAATAATCATGGTTGATGCTTGATTTTGTTGAATTTGGTTTGATCATGTGATGATGATTCTTGCCTTGATTTTTTGTGTGTAGCTAGCATAGATATGCATGTCCCCCCTAGATGTTTCTCACATTTTTGTGATGAATGTAAGTGGTAGTTTTAGGTTGAAACTTTAGGAGCTTCATTTTTAGGGTTTATGGTTGATACCTTGTGATTTAGGTTTTATTTCTAGAACTTGGTGGATGATTCAACCTCTGAATTTGATGTGGTAGATTCATGATTGAATTAGGGTCCCTTAGGAATTTTTGTAGGAATTTACAATGTAGTTTACCATTTTTGTTTGGTTTTAGTTTAGGTGCTAACTTTAGATGATTCAAAACTAATTTGACTAGAATGACTTCTTTAGTTCCCCTTAGATTAGGGTTTTCTCTCTCTTGCTCTTGGATGATGGTGAAGGCAAGCTTGGGCTACCATGGAATGCTTAAAGAAGCTTGGATGTGAAGATCTCCCCTTCTTTTGGTGTAGTGTTGATTAGGTGTTAAGATTAGGGTTTGTAGGCAGAGCTTCTAGATAGATTCTCTTCCTTCATAAACATGGAAGATGTTGATCACTTCCCTTCTTACCTATGATGTAAGGTCCCCTTGTAAAGGCCTCATCCCCCCTTTGGTAGGATGTGTGGCTCTTTACAAGTTGGTAGAACCTTTGAGGGTCCCTTTCTCTGATGACAGGATGCTTAGTGGTGACCTTTGGTCTTCACTCTGCTACCAATCATCCAAACTTTACTCTTGTTAGATGAATCGTTTTCCCTTGCTAGAGGATGGAGTTCCTTGCTTGAAGAAGATTGAAGGCTAGAGGTTGATACTTCTCTGTGTTTGAAGACTACCTTAGGAGCTGAAGCTTGTAGATCAGGAAGAGCAAGTTGATACTTGTAAGGAGGAGAGAGCTGAAGCTTGAAGGTCCAGAAGAACAAGTTGACACTTGTGAAAAAGATCACATTGAAGTTGAGTGAAGAGATGAGGCTTGAAGAAGAAAAATAAATTGATACTTATGTTGATACATTGAGAGCCTGAAAGACAAGTTGATACTTGCAATTGGGATTGAAGCCTGAAAGTGGGGTTTACCAAAGAGCTGAAGCTTGAGGAAGAAGAAAGAATAAGTTGATACTTATGTTGGATGTGTTGAAAGATTGAAGAGGCAAGTTGATACTTGTTGTTGAAGATGAAAGCCTTGAAGAGCAGTTGTAGACTGAGGACTGAACTGCTGTCAGAGGAGCTTTGTTGTAAAGCTGTAGGAGTGGTTGATCTGCTTTCTTTTCTTGTCTGTTTTCTTTCTGTGACTTGTTTGATTTGCTTGATGCATTAGAATAAGTTCATATTTAGACTGATTTAAGCTAGGAGCATGATTGCACTAGAAGTTGATTTGCTCCCTCTGCATGTCTTTCTTCTGTATGATTGCAGTTACTCATATTTTGCCAGATAGCATGTTATCTCTTCTGTATGATTACAGTTATTCATATCTGGCTTGAGGTTGAGATGAGCTTGTGGAGGCTGATGTCCCCACACATTTCCTCCCTCACTTGCATTGCATGCATTTTACAGTTGTCTTATGTACTGTTTACTGTTTAAGCTGACGCTTTCATCTGTTTCTGTATCCCCCTGACATGATCCCTTAGGAATCTCACTTCCTTTGATAAGTAAGTGATGATTAGAACTTTAGGTTGAAACCTATGCATGATAACTTCTAGGAGTTCCCTGTTTCAAACCTCAACCATAGGATGAATCCTTAGCATGACAACTGTTAGGACTTGATAGTCTCCCCTTAGTTGAACCTGTTCGTTCTCTCTTCTCCTCTCAAAACAAATTAAAATACAGTGATAAATGTTAACTGACGTCGTACGTTACGAGCCTTAAGCTATCTGAGAAAGGATTGTTGGAGAGTTTCTTTTCAACAGTATGGATGTTTAGTATGGCACCCTTTAGGTGACATGCGACGCATTCACTCTCAGGTCATAGTATCTAGTGCGATATTGGTTGCAAATATCCATAAAAAACAGTTCTTCCGTAAAAGACAGAAAACAAACTTCAAACCTTTTTGCCCCGTGGGCCCATAATTCAAAGGAAAGCTTTTCTGAAGAAAAGAGTGTCGTTAACTCCCAGTTCTACCGCAAATGGTAACGCCTAAGTCTCCAAGGGTCGAGCTGCGTACATCCAACTGTCGGAACTGTTTGTTAACCCTACTCGATAAAAACAGATGAATCTGAATTCCCGTAAGCCGTATTATCCCGAACTACGTAAGCTCTGATCTCTCATACCTGTTGAGAGTACGTAGGCACAATACTGATGTATTGGCGAGCCACCTTCCTTATAACCCGTAGTTAGTCGAACTACGTTGACTCTGATTTCTCACTCTCTGATGAGAATACGTAGGCATAAAGCGCGACACTTTGCCGAGTCATTTTCTTTTCTTTTTTTAGGCCAGCCTTGATAGGTAGATAGATGAAACCAACCCGTCAGATAAAACACAACAAGCGTGGATCCCATCGAGTACGATGGACGTGAGGGGTGCTAATACCTTCCCCTTGCGTAACCGACTCCCGAACCCAGACAATGGTTGCGATGACCTTGTCTTATACCTTTTCGTCAGGTTTCTCCGATCGTTTCCTTTACCATTCTAAGGGATAAATAACGAAAGGTGGCTACTCTTCTGTTTTGCCGGCACCTTATTTTCACGGTAGCGACAGCTTGCGACTCTGCTGGGGAATTGGTGGTTTCCTGGGATCCAACGTCCCGTATGCGAGTCAGTTTGGGGATCCAACGTCCCCTGCGAGAGTCAATCCTAGCGCTTGTATGATTACTTGTTGGGTTGTGTTTATTTATCGCATTCTATTTCCCGCATCTTTATTTTCAGTATGATATGATTATCTATGCTGTTGTGGGAAGGGTATTCTGATGAGTGAGAAGCCAGACCCAGGCTTAAGTGTACCTAGCATTAGTTGTGGAAATTAGTGGGCGCGTGCTTGCTTTGCAGGCACTAGTGTCTCATGAAATCCACGCTCAGACGAGGTTCTCCCGGTTGACTTCTTTTCTGGCCCTTTGGGCCTGAGGGGTTGTTGGTTTGGGGAATTGTCGACTCTGGGGACCGATCATTTGGAATTCAGCTGAGTGAGGCCGCTTCAGGAGACGGTGATGCCACACCTTATGGGTATCGTATCACCCCTCTTGAATGTCTATGACGCTGATGACCGCATAGGATGCCGAACTTGTGTCAGTATAGGTCCATACCTGTGAGCAGGGTTGGGTTTGTTGCAGGAAGCCTTAACCTTCAGACTACCTGGTTTTCTTGATAGTGAATCAGTTTTGTTGGTATCAGGGATTCTCATCATCAGACGTATATGTGTTCTTGACAGAGCAGAGTTATGGTCCTGTATCAGAGGTCCTTATCTTCAGATATGTATGTGTTCTTGACAGAGCAGAGTTATGGTCCTGTATCAGAAGTACTTATTATCAGATGTATATGTGTTCTTGACAGAGCAGAATTTATGGTCCCATATCAGGGTTTTTTCTTATCTGAGATAATGGTTGTTCTTGACAGGGCAGTATTGTGGTTTTGTTGATACAGAACCTTCATCTCCTCAACAACACAGTCGTCTTGATCTCCTGCTGCATGATTGCATTTTGCATTGCTTTGCATACTCATTTGCATTTCATTAACGTGTGTCTGTGTTGCAGGTACCGTTTCCCCCGATTCAGGTTTTCTTGCCTTCTACTGTGCTATTATGGGTTCTCTGAGGAAGTCCGTGGCCTACAAACTCCCCACTCCTGATGTTGTTCAGCTGACCAGTTTGATTGCTTTGGCAGATGATTCTGTGAGAGATGAATTCAGGAAGTCTTACGGTAAACTGCTCAGCTTGGTTCGTAAACCCTCTGTGTTTGAGTTGAATGGGCTGCACACCCTACTGCAGTTCTACGATCCTCCTTTGAGATGCTTTACTTTCCGGGACTTCATTCTCGCACCTACACTAGAGGAGTATGTTGACTTGTTAGGTGTGCCTATCAAGAGTCAGATGCCTTTTGTTCATATGGATGCTGAGCCTAATCTGGCTAGTCTAGCTTCTTCACTTCATCTGGATGCTTCCGAGTTGGTCTTGTCTAGTTAAAACAGGGTTCCCGGTTTCTCCCTGCAGTTCTTAGTGGGAAAGGCTCAGCAGTGCGCCAAAGACGGATGTTGGGTCGTGTTCAACGCCATTCTTGCTCTGTGCATATATGGCATCATTCTGTTCCCCAATATGCCTGACTTCGTAGACTTCGACGCCTTTCACATCTTTGCAGCAGGGAATCCAGTCCCTACCTTGATAGGAGATTTCTACCATTCTGTCCACTACAAAAACGAGAACAGAAGGGGAAAGAATGTCTCATGTTGTGTACCCCTACTCTATAGATGGCTTGATAGTCATCTACCCAAGAAGGGTCCTTTTGCTTTGTCTGCAGCCACAACTGAGTGGTCTGGGCGTCTGATGAGTCTGTCAGCAAAGGATATTGCCTGGTTTGATAGAGATAGATTGGGTACTGAGATTATCTTCAGCTGCAGTGGGTTTCCAAATGTGCCTTTGATAGGAAGGAAGGGCTGTATCAACTATAATCCATCTCTGCTGGTCCGACAGTTTGCTTATGCTTTGAGAGCTCCGCCGAAGGATGAAGAGGTGCAGGAATCTGTATACCTCACTGGTCTTCTATAGGGGGATATGTTATCTAAGCTTCAGCACACTTGGAATGGTATCTGTAAGCGGGGAAAGTCGTTGTTGGGAAAAAGTAATAGCCAAGCCTACGCTCCATATGTGACTTGGATCAGAGCTAGAGCAGATGCTATAGGGATGCCGTTTCCTCCTGCCAAGCCAGAAAGCCCTCCAGTGATTGAAGAGCCTACCACCGTGCCTATTCAGCAGCATAATCAGGTGTTAGCTGAGAGAGACGAGCTGAAAAAGGTGAATGAAGAACTGGAGAAAGAGTTGGCTCAACTCAGAAACGAGAGAAGCAAAGCCGTCCATTCCTTCAAGAGGCAGACAAAGCTGGTGAACCAGTTAGGGACAGATTTGACTAAGCAGATGGCTGAGCGCGAGCGCTTGGGTCGGGATTTCAAAGCTGTCAATGACGTACTGGCCACTAAGAAGCAGCACTTGGATGAAGCATATCGGAGGATATCCAAGTTCAATCAGCATTGGAAGGCCACCCTAGCCAACGACAAAGAACAGGAGGATAAGCTGAAGCAACAAATCTCCAAGTTGAAAGTCCAGGTGAAAGCTAGTGAGAAGAGGTTTGATGAAGAAACCGCTCGCAGATATGCCGTTGAAGGCCTGCTCAACAAGGCTCTTGCTAACCTGAAGGAGCGCAAACTGACATTTGAATTCAAGAAACGGAAGCTAGAAGATTGTTTCGGCGAAGGAGCATGGGAAGACTCAGTTGAAGGTCTTCAATACACTATTACACAAAGGGAGTTACTCGTCGAAGGGTTGGTCACTCGGCCTGATCATCCCGAAACGAGGAATCTGTTAGAAGAGTTTCGAGCCCGTGGCCGTACTTGACTATATTTGTAATCCGTTTGTGTTGATCATTGTTGTATGCTGACCATCACCAGGCTTGTTGGTTGAGGTCATGCTATTGATTCTGCTTGTACTCAGTGACGTTGTGTACCGCCTTGATGGGCTTTCTTTATATATATGAGATGTTATTTCCATGACTGGACTCAGACTTTTTATTATCAGCACTGTCACTCAGGCACTAGGATCAGGGGATACCTCCCTAACGCACAAACACACGTTTGCATTTGCATGAAGCATCTGCATAACGAGCACGTTGTCGTTTTTTCTAACCCTTTCGTGTATGCAGGTTGTTTCAGGTTGTTCCAGGATTGATCAAAGACCGGCCCACCGCTACCAGACCAGAGCAAATCAAGCCAGAGTTATGGAGCAAGTGCAGACTGACGTTCAGGAACTCCGAGAGAGGATGGACCGCTTCATGGAGCTCATGCAAGTGGTTGCCAACGGCCAGGATCAGCTCAGAACATTGGTCCAACCTCTGATTTCAAGGGTTGACAGTAATGGTGTACTCCATGGTGGGACTGTCCCAACCCCTCCATCTGTTGAAACTCCTTAGAATGGCATCCCCGTGACCGGGGGGAATGGCAGTTGCAACAACAACGTGATCACTAACATGGGGCTCAACGGTAATACGACTGGCGTCGGTAATGGAAATTTTGAAGCTAATGTCAATGTTGGGACGGGCAACGGCAACACAGGTGTTGGAAATCTGTATGGGCCTCATCCATGGTTAGAAGACCGTCAAGAAGATTTGTTCTCACAGAAAGGTGCTGAAGGGGAGCTGACTGCTGAAGCACGTCTGAGGTTTAAGGCACTCGAGGACAAGATGAGGAATTTCGAGAACTTGAACACTATGGGTGTTGACATGTCCAAATTGGGATTGATTGCTGATTTCAAAGTGCCTCCCAAGTTCAAGGTACCCGACTTTGAAAAGTACAAGGGCACCACTTGCCCTCGCGTCCACCTGAGATCATACTACCGGAAGATGTCCGCTCACTCCGAAGAGGAGAAGTTGCTGATGCACTTCTTCCAGGATAGCTTGTCCAGGCCATCCTTGGAATGGTACATGAGTTTGGAACCTACCAGTATGCGCACGTGGAAGGAACTTGCTGAAGCATTCGTGCACCACTACCAATATAACAGTGACTTGGCGCCGAACCGGGTCCAACTGCAGAATTTGTCACAGAGGAACAACGAAGGATTCAAGGAGTACGCCTAGCGGTGGCGTGAATTGGCAGCTAGGGTTCAGCCGCCGATGGTAGAACGGGAGCTTGTTGAAATGTTTGTAGCCACCTTCCCAGGAGTTTATTACGAGAAATTGGTCAGCAGTATGTCTGGAAGCTTCTCAGATCTCATCATCACCGGCGAGCACGTTGAAAATGGGATCAAGTTGGGGAAAATTCAAGGTGACCTGTCCTCAGCTGGAGGAGAAAAGAAGCCGTATGGTGGCAAAAGGCGGGAAGGAGAGACGAGCGCCGTGTCTAATGCTCGAAGGAAGGGCAAGGGCCAGCACCAGCAGGTGGCCAGTATAACCATCCCCGCTGTCCAGCAACCCCAGCCACAGCAGCAGCAGCAGCAACCGAGTCAGCAAGGGTACAGAAAGTATCAGAACAGGGCACCTCTGTCGAGTCGTCACCTTGATACGCCGCCTATGTCTTATGCTCAGCTGTTACAGACTCTGCTTCAGTTACAGCTAATTCAGAAGAGAACCCTGGCTCCCTTGACAGGGGCACCCCCGCCAGGTTATGATGCGAATGCAACTTGTGAGTTTCACTCAGGGGCACCAGGCCACACGATAGAGAATTGCAAAGCCTTCAAGCACAAGGTACAGGATATGGTGGACGCTAAGATCATCAACTTCTCAGATAATGTGCCAAACGTCACGAAGAACCCTATGCCGAATCATCGGGGAGGTGGGGTAAATGCCATTACTGAAGACGAGAGCTTGGATTTGTTGACTGACGTCAAGGATCTGAAGACACCGCTTAGCTTCATTAAAGCCAAGCTAATGAAAAGAGGTTTCTTCCCAGGCTGTGGGGAACTGTGTATGGGCTGTGCGACTAGTCCTGATGGATGTGAACAGTTGATAGAAGGGATTCAGAGTCTGATGACCGAAGGAATCTTGCAGTTTAGCCGGAGGGCCGAAAGTAGATCCGGAGAGGTAATGCTGAAGCAAGATGATGAGATTGCCACCATCACCATCCCTCGCCGGACGATCACTATTTCTGCACCCAGGCCGCCCACGATTACCATCACCAAAGTTGGGCCGATACCTTTCGAAAGCACCAATGCTGTCCCATGGCATTATGGGGCAGACATTTATTGTAACGGACAAAAGTTGGAACTAGAACCATCTGGGCGGTCTGTGGATAACCTAGTGGGAATTGGCGGAATCACGCGCAGTGAAAGAGTATTTGCTCCACCCGAGATTGTGGCGGACAAAGCGGACAAAGCTGATGCAACCGATAAGGGAAAGAGTAAAGTCATTGAGGAAACCCCTTGCGGGGTAGAGAAGGACTTACTTGTAAAGGATGCTGAAGAGTTCATGAGGTTGATTAAGAAGAGTGACTACAAGATCGTGGATCACCTCCATCAAACACCTTCGAAAATTTCCATTCTGAATTTGTTGCTGTGTTCTGAGGCACATCGCAACGCGCTGCTGAAGGTGTTGAATGCCACGTATGTACCGCAGGAAATATCGGTCAACCAGTTGGAAGGGGTCGTAGCCCACGTGAATGCTGGAAACGGGTTAGGGTTCACTGACCTGGAGCTGACGTCGAAGGGAAGAAACCACAACAGCGCCCTGCACATCTCGATAGAGTGTAGGGGAACGATTATGTCTCATGTGTTGGTGGACACGAGGTCGTCACTCAATGTTCTTCCGAAGAAAGCATTGATGAAGTTAGATACTCGAGGATTGATTTGCACACCCAGTGATCTGGTGGTGAAAGCGTTCGATGGAACCAAACGTCATGTTTTCGGGGAGGTGACGCTACCAATCCAAGTCGGGCCGGAAACATTCGACGCAGTCTTCTACATTATGAACATCATGCCTGCCTACAGTTGTCTCTTAGGCCGACCATGGATCCACTCTGCTGGCGCCGTGACCTCCACGTTGCACCAGAAGCTCAAGTATGCTGTCGGAGGTAGCATCGTGACTGTATGTGGCGAGGAAGACATAATGGTGAGCCATTTGTCGTCCTTCAAGTATGTTAAGATGGATGGGGAAATCCACGAAACCCTATGTCAGGCGTTCGAAGTTGTTAAAGTCATGAACGTGGCTCCTGTAATGACTGAGAAACCAGAGATGGCTCTCTCTTCCTTCAAGGAAGCCTGGGCCATTGTTCAAGTTGGATCTACCCCAGGCTGGGGGCAGATTCTAGAAATACCTAACAAACAGGACAGGTTTGGGTTAGGATACTCTCCTGCGGCTGCAGCCTCCTCTTCTCACAGTGCGTCGCGAGGTAAAGGGCCGATCCAGTTTACAAGCAGCGGGGTGATATTCGAAAGTGTCAACGCGGTGTCTGAAGACGGCGAAGACAGTGATTGCGACCTAGACTCTTGGATCCAGCCAAGCAAACCAGGCGAGAGCCTCAATAACTGGTCCATCAGGGATACCATCCAAGTGACAGGCAAAGAATAATGATTTACTTTCTCCAATCATTGTACAACCCTATGTCCTACCCGAGGCATAATGGTTTTATTGTCAGGGCCTTGTTTGATTATGTACATGCATTTTATCAATAAATCAAAAGGCGTTTTTCTTCATATTCAAATGTTGTGATCTCTGTTATTCCTGTTTTATATTTGTTTTGAAAAACAATAAAATGGCAATGGGGTTTGTGCTAACCTGCATATCCTTGTTTGAAGCTTAACCCTTGTTATTGCAAGGTCCACATAGCAGATGACATCGACTCTGGACCTTCTACGAATCACTTCGACTTCGATTTCCCGATCTATCAAGCCGAGGAAGAGATTGATGAAGACGAAGATCTTCCCGAAGAGTTGGCCCGCTTGTTGAAACAAGAAGAGAAAGTTATTCTACCTCACGAAGAAGAGATCGAGATTGTGAATCTGTGTTCTGAAGAACTTGTCAGGAACATCAGGATAGGGGCCGCATTGCAGAGTGATGTCAAGCAGAGATTGGTCGAGATGCTAAGAGAGTATAGTGACGTATTTGCTTGGTCATACAAAGATATGCCCGGACTTGATACTGACATCGTGGTCCATCACTTGCCGCTGCGAGAAGATTGTCCTCCCGTCAAGCAAAAGCTTAGGAGGACACAACCAGATATGACCGTTAAGATCAAAGAAGAAGTGCAAAAGCAGCTCGATGCTGGCTTCTTAGCGGTCACTACTTAACCTCCGTGGGTCGCCAACATAGTGCATGTACCGAAGAAGGACGGTAAGGTGCGAATGTGCGTCGATTATCGGGATTTAAATAGGGAGAGCCCTAAAGATGATTTCCCGCTCCCTCATATTGATGTGTTGGTCGACAATACAACTCAGTTCTCCGTATTTTCATTCATGGATGGCTTCTCCGGTTACAATCAGATCAAGATGGCGCCGAAGGACATGGAGAAAACTACGTTTATCACCCCTTGGGGGACATTTTGCTACAAGGTAATGCCTTTCGGTCTGAAGAACGCAGGGGCCACTTACCAACGAGCAATGGTCACTTTGTTTTATGATATGATTCATCATGAGATTGAAGTCTATGTTGATGACATGATTGCGAAGTCCCAAACGGAGGAAGGACATCTGGTCAATTTGCTGAAGCTTTTTGAGAGGCTTAGGAAGTTCAGGTTGAGGTTGAATCCTAACAAGTGTACTTTCGGAGTACGGTCTAGAAAACTACTGGGGTCTATCGTGAGCGAAAGAGGCATCGAGGTTGATCCTGCGAAGATAAAATCAATACAAGAAATGCCAGCGCCAAAAACTGAAAAAGAAGTTCGTGGTTTCCTGGGCAGAATAAACTACATTGCAAGGTTTATTTCTCAGCTCACGGCCACGTGTGAACCGATGTTCAAACTGCTAATGAAAGATCAGGAGATTATCTGGAACGAGGATTGCCAGAAGGCATTTGATAAGATAAAATAGTATCTGCAGGAACCTCCAATCTTGATTCCCCCAGTGGTCGGATGACCTTTAATCATGTACTTGACAGTTCTTGAGAATAGTATGGGGTGTGTTCTCGGTCAGCACGACGAGACGAGCAGAAAGGAGCATGCCATTTACTATTTGAGTAAAAAGTTCACAGAATGTGAATCTCGTTACTCGATGCTGGAAAAGACGTGTTGTGCACTAGCCTGGGCTGCTAAACGTTTACGACAGTACATGCTCAATCACACAACCATGCTAATTTAGAAGATGGATCCGATCAAGTACGTCTTCGAGAAGCAAGCGCTTTCGGGCAGGATTTCCAGATGGCAAATGGTGTTGACGGAATATGACATTCAGTATGTTTCCCAGAAGGCCATCAAAGGAAGCGTATTGTCTGAGTACCTTGCCGAACAACCGATCGAAGATTATCAGCCGATGAAATTTGAGTTCCTTGATGAGGATATCATGTTTCTCAAAGCAAAAGATTGCGATGAACCGTTGCCCGACGAGGGGCCAGATAGGAAATCCCAGTGGAAATTGATATTTGACGGGGCGGTTAATTCTTACGGAAGTGGCATTGGGGCAATCATCACAACTCCCCAGGGATCCCACATCCCGTTTACTGCGAGACTGACGTTTCCGGTCACCAATAACGAAGTGGAGTACGAAGCATGCATCATGGGTCTAGAATAAGCAATTGATTTGATAATCAAGAACCTAGATGTATATGGTGACTCAGCACTTGTGATTAACCAGATTAAAGGGGAGTGGGAGACTCGTCAATCGAATTTGGTGCCGTACATGAATTATGCCAGAAGGCTACTTCCGTTCTTCGATCGAGTGGAACTCCATCATGTGCCCAGGGCTGAAAATCAAATGGCTGATGCCCTAGCCACGTTGGCTTCGATGTATAAAGTCAATTTTTGGAATAAAGCTCCAAGAATTGTCCTTTCCCGTCTTGATAGACCTGCATTCGTCTTTGCAATCGAGGAAGCCTCCGATGGCAAGCCATGGTTCCATGATATCCAGACTTTCCTTATGACTAAGGAGTATCCTGCGGGAGCGTCAACCCAGGATAAGAAGACTCTGAGGAGGCTGTCTGGAAATTTTTATTTCAATCCTGATGGAGTTTTGTATAAAAGAAACCACGATCTCGTGCTACTCAGATGTGTAGATGAGAAAGAAGCGAATATGCTCATGGAAGAAGTCCATGAAGGCACATTTGGTACGCACGCCGACGGGCATGCTATGACGAGAAAGATCCTGAGAGCAGGATATTACTGGCTGACGATGGAATCAGATTGCTTTAAATTCGCGAAGAGATGTCATAAATGCCAAATTTATGCTGATAAGATTCACGTGCCGCCGTGCCCGTTAAATGTCATGTCCTCCCCGTGGCCGTTCTCCATGTGGGGCATCGACATGATAGGCAAGATCAAGCCCACTACATCTAACGGTCATCGCTTCATTCTAGTAGCTATCGACTACTTCACCAAGTGGGTGGAGGCAGCTTCATACGCTAATGTGACCAAGCAAGTGGTGGCTAAATTCATAAAGAGGGACCTCATCTGTCGTTACGGAATTCCCGAGCGAATCATTATTGATAATGGTTCGATTCTGAATAACAAGATGATGAAGGAGTTGTGCCAGAGTTTCAAGATTGAACACCACAACTCATCTCCTTACCGGCCGAAGATGAATGGCGCCGTTGAAGCGGCCAATAAAAACATTAAGAAGATTGTACAGAAGATGGTTGTGACCTATAAAGACTGGCACGGGATGTTGCCATTTGCATTGCACGGTTATCGTACAACGGTACGTACATCAACCAGGGCAACTCCTTTCTCACTGGTGTACGGTATGGAAGTTGTCCTACCGTTGGAAGTTGAGATTCCTTCTTTACGAGTTTTGGTTGACGCGAAACTCGATGAGGCAGAATGGATTAAGAACCGACTAAACCAACTCAGCCTAATGGACGAGAAAAGATTAGCATCGATTGCATATGGTCGTCTGTACCAAAGCCGAATGAAGAAAGCTTATGATAAGAAGGTGCGTCCTAGAAGCTTTCAGACGGGTGATCTCGTCCTGAAGAAGATTCTTCCTCCACACTCCGATCACTAGGGCAAGTGGACTCCTAATTACGAAGGTCCGTACGTTGTCAGCAAGGTCTTCTCGGGAGGAGCTTTGTTGTTATCCATGATGGATGGTGAAGATTTTGCATCCCCGGTGAACGCGGACGCAGTTAAAAAATACTTTGCTTAAAAAACGACCTGCTAGAAAGAAAAAGAATATTCAGGAAAAAATGGGGCATCCTGGCGAACCATAAAAAAGGAAAAGGGTTCGGGCAAAAATTAGGGATATAAATGAAAAAATGTACACCCGCAAAGTCGAAAACCTGGAAGGACGACTTTGGCAAAAAAGGGTATCCCGGTGAATCGAAAACCCGAAAGGGCGATTCAGGCAAAAGTTAGGGATTTGAAAAAGCAAATGACTGCGTTCTGCGTGTGGACTGTATTTGTTTAGTGGTTTGGAAGACCTGACGGCCGTTTATCTGAATCAATCTCTTCCGAAGCTGAAGCGTCGGAGAAGTATCAAAGTCGAGTGGGTCATAGAGGGATCAACTCATGGTGTTCGTCTACGCCTCATTGCCGACATTTGTGTATATACTGATGTATATTTATGTGTTTTATATTTGCGCAGCTTCCTCATTCTAGGAGCTTGCATCTGTTGTAAAACATTTTTGCCCATTCAGGGGTTCGTTATCAATAAAATGTATACTATTCAGCAATTATGTTTACCTGTTTAGCATTTATCTGTTTTGTTTGTGAAAAAGAACGTCGATGTTTTTGATAAAATGCGCATACATAAACTTGCTGGCCTAGGCCACTGATTGTTGAAACAATGAATTACTTGAACATTGTCACAAGATGATAACCTTGATAGGTCCCTTTGAGAAGGGTATCTTGTCTGTTTGTTTGTGTTGTCACAAGTATAGCATATTCCAGGCAGTATGTCGTATGCATTCCCAAGTAGGATGATTCCTTCTTCTCCAGCAAGTTCAGTAGCATCTCCCCGCAGAGTCTGAACATGAGATCGTAAGCATTGATATGTGTCCTTAAAAAGAGAAGATTCTCTCCCCCCAATCAGATGCATCCTGAAGGATCGTCGCTTCCCTAGCTGAGTCGTACACTGAAGTGTGCAGCACTCGATGGTTCCAGACTGAAGTCTTCCGCGGAATTGAAATTTCCCACAAAGTTGTACTCTCCCCTGTAAGTAGGATGATTCCTCCTTCCCCAACTGAGTTTGCAGATCCCCAAGAGAGCCGAGTTCTTGGAAAGCCGTTGAGGTCGTGAGTGGTTTTCCCCAGTAAAGTGTTGGATAGCTGATGCTATATTTCCCCGCCGGAGTCGTTATCTCCAGGAAAGTTTTAGCCGCGAAGGCCGTGCAGTTTATTTCTGCAATTGACATCGTTTTCCTCAGCAGTAGTGGTTCGTACACCCGGTTGAGCGGGTTCAGGTTCTCGTAGAGCTTTGTTCTTCTGCAGCAGTCGATTGAAGTTCGTTTCCCCAGGCGGAATCCAATTGAGATTGGTGTGACTTCTTCACCTTGGCAGGATGAGTCCTTCCTCCACCAGAGTGGTCCTTTCTCCTTGACAGGAGGATTCTCCCTTCAGGATTTATTTTGCTGATGGGGTCATAGCATTTTACATGATTGCATAGCATTTACCCTAAATACGTAGCATTTCCACCGTGTGGAGCATTACTCCATTGGCGATCATATGCATATGAAACATGAGCTAGGTCGTTACCGTTCTTGTTTTGCAGGTGTTCCCCGGCAGGGTGTCTGCTCAGGATGATTCCTGAAATCTCAGAAGAATGGTTTGCTCAAGATGATTCTTGAATTCCCCAGCGAAGTTGATTGTTTAAGATGATTCTTAAAATCCCTAGTGAAGTCGCCAGAGAGGGTTGCTCAAATTGATGTTTAGAGTCCACGACAGAGCGTTTGCTCAGGATGATTCCTGAAATCTCCAGCAGAGTCATTGGTTCAGGATGATTCTTGAAATTCCCGATGGAGTTATTGGTTCAAGATGATTCTTGATTTCCTCAGCAGAGTTTATTTTCCCAGAATGATTTCTGGATCCCCGAAGCAGAGTTACTTGGTAGTTTTCCAGAATCCCCAGCGGAGATGTGGCATCCCTAGCAGGTTTGAAACAGAAAAGTTGAAATTTCCTGGAGGACTTGATGATTGAAGTCCGGCAGTTGTGCCAAATTCCCTGACTTACTGAGGAAGTCCAACTGCAATGTCGAAGCAGTTTGCCTAGCTGACGTAGGGTGCCTGACGGCAAAAGATCGTATATCCTTAGTTGATCCGTGAATGACTAAGGATCCCATTTCATGACTTACCGATGAAGTCCAACTACGAGGTCGAAGTAGTTCTCCTAGCTGACGCGGGGTGCCTGACGGCAGAAGAATAGATATCCTTATTTGGTTCGTGATTGACCGAGAATTCTATGCCCGACTTACTGACAAAGTCCGGCTGATGCCCGAAAGTTTCTTTGAATGCCCGACGGCGTGATTAACTTGATTGTTAAAAAAGTTCCCAATGATATGATGAGTCCCGAGGAATTCTGATGCCTGACGACATGATCGACCGTGTATCACCGGTTACCGTGTGACCAATTCTCCAGCTAGTTGCCGTGGAACCATTATTTCAGTTTCCGAAGATTTGTCCCCATTAGAGTACCGTGTACTTGTGCAGTTGGCAAATTTCCGGGTTTGTTGGTATTCAACCGTCTTTTACCTTGATTGTGTGAGAGTCGTTCGCTTCTCACCCAGTCAGGTCCAAGCCGTTTGAATAGGGGTAGTTGTTGCACCCCAAAATTTGCCCAACACTTCTTTACCTAGCTTGTGTTTCATTTCATTCACATTAGCATTATCATTTGCATTTCATTAACATGTATGCAAGAGATCAAGAGGTATGATTACTAATTAAGAGCTATACAATACTATGAAGCTAGCTAAGAAGGTTATTCAGGTGCTCAAGGGTTCATATCCTTGTCAGAGAAGTTAAAAGATCCTCAGAGAGAGTGATTGAAACCAAGAGTGTGTGCCTCCTAACTTGAGAGTTGTGGAAAGCCATCAGATGATTCTGAGGCCATGAGGATGGACTTGAGGTCTTGAGAGAGCTCATGAGAGGTTTTGAAGATCACTTTTATGCCTAGACAGGTCATTGTGCAAGTGTAAGAAGACTCAACCATGAGTGGTGCAGCTAGGGTTTGACTGGGTCAACCCTAAGTCAACTGAGGATTTGAAGGAGGTTGAGACCTGATCCAAGAGCCATGTGATCATGGATTGATACATTGAGATGTTATAAGGATGATTCCAAGGTCAACTCATCATGATTGAAGAGTTTGAGAAGTTTCAAGCTAGGGTTTCTAAGGCTTGACAGTGTAAAATCCCCTAGTTTGACCCCTATCTTCAAGCCAATTTAGCTCAAGATGTGATTGACATCTCATCTTACCCCCAACATGATTGTTGTAGGGCATTATCTTAGCTTTAATTTGAGTGTTATAAGTCCTTGATAGGATTGGTAGAACTCAAGTTATGACTTTGACAAGTTACAAGTCATTTGAGGAATGTGAATTTGGAGCTTGAAAGTTTCCCAACTTGCATGAAACTTTTTCCCTAGAAGGATGATTCCTGTGAACTTTTGGTCAACATGAATGTTGTTCCTTATCCTCTTAGATTTCTAAAGAGTACTATAAGTCCTTGATAGGATTTGTATAACTCAAGTTATGGCTTTGACAAGTCAACGGTATTTTGGTCATTTGGAGATTACAGGTCATTTCAATCATAAGTCCATAACTCCTATTTGCAAGCTTCAAATGGGAAAATGTTCAACATCAAACTTGTTCAAAATGATGTTTTAAGGATAGCCAAGTGGTCATGAGAGGTAGGAATTGCTTGTAACTCAAGATTGAAAAATTGGCTTAAAAAGGAAGAATTAAAGTTCATTAAAAGGACCAAATTTGTGATTTTTCATTTGGTGACCAAATGAGACAAACCTATATGTCATTTTGATTGAAAAATGCATTTTAAAGACAATGGAAATATTACTTTTCTCATTTGAGGTCAAAATCATGGAGTTGTATTTTGTTACTTATGGCTTAAGGTACATATGCCAAACTTCTCATAAGATCAAACCAAGGTGCAAACACATTCCAAACACACTCAAAATCTCATGTGGAGAGAATTTGGATGAGAATGAGGGCAAATGCAAGCTGCTGCAAGAGCTGTTGTGAGCATGGAATGAGATTGAATTTTCCATGACATGAGATATTGAAATTCTCATTAGAGTGATCCAGAACTTTCTAGATCATTCAGTCATGCTCTATATAAACACATGAAGTGATCCAAGGCCAAGGTTGGTGAGAATTGAGGGAGAATAGTGAGATTGAACTTTGAACTTTCTTCTTGCAAATCCAATTCTGTTACAAGGTTTGGATCAATTTGAATCCATTCTTTTGCTCCCAATAGCTTGCTCTAGTGTTAGTGGTTGATCCCAGATTGAATTCAAGGCACAACTGTGGAAGAATCGTGAGTTGGCCATTGGAGTGTGAAGCTTGCAACTCAGAATTGGGTTCAAGAATCTAGCAAGTTTCAACTCTTTTCTTTGCATACAGAAGGTTGATTGGATGCTAGTGAAGGAATCTGGAGATTGCTGAGGGTTGATTTGAAGATTTAACCACTCTGTTCATCAAGAATTTGCAGGTATGTAATTCTTATTCCACAGCTTAATTTGAGTAGAATCAAGAGGATTTGTTAGGTTAAATGCATTGTAGATTGATGTAGGAAGGTTTCTGGATCATTAATTTGGAGATTAGTGACCAATTAGGGTTTATGCAATTTTCGGTTGAGATCGTGTTTTTGCAAACCTTGAGTTTTTAGCATGAACTAGTGGCATGAATGAATTCCTGAGGAAATTTGGGACAAGATTCATCAAGAAATCGTGGCCAATGGTGGATTCTAGAGAGAGTTAGGGTTTGGAGTGGCTGATCGGAGAAGTCACCGGCGGTGACTCTAGCGCACGCAGGTGAAGGGAGCTTCAGAAATTCAAAAGGAGGAAGACGACCTCATAGCCATTGGATTAGATGTGAGACTTTGACCAAAGTGGGATCTAACGGCCAGGAATTGATTTTAATTAGTGAAGGATTCTGACTTACTATGAAACGATGCGTTTCATTTAAATGTTGGTCATGGGCTTAAACACAGATTGCTACCAACACCCCCTTTTTGGGCCCAACACTGAAATGAACTGAATTTTTGTGCTATTCACACCGCGCGCTTATCAATTTCCTTGTATTTTCATTTTATTTTCTCATTTCATTCATGGTTATTGGAAAATTCATAAATAATTGAAAAATGACTCAATTAATTCCATTCTTTTTTCCATGGATTCATGATTGAATCTAGTTTTTTTTACAGAAAAAATATTAACATTTCATGCATTTTTGATGTTATTAGCATTTATTGAATTTTAATTGATATTAAAATAATCATGGTTGATGCTTGATTTTGTTGAATTTGGTTTGATCATGTGATGATGATTCTTGCCGTGTTTTTTTTGTGTGTAGCTAGCATAGATATGCATGTACCCCCTAGATTTTTCTCACATTTTTGTGATGAATGTAAGTGGTAGTTTTAGGTTGAAACTTTAGGAGCTCCATTTTTAGGGTTTATGGTTGATACCTTGTGATTTAGGTTTTATTTCTAGAACTTGGTGGATGATTCAACCTCTGAATTTGATATGGTAGATTCATGATTGAATTAGGGTCCCTTAGGAATTTTTGTAGGAATTTACAATGTAGTTTACCATTTTTGTTTGGTTTTAGTTTAGGTGCTAACTTTAGATGATTCTAATGCACTAATTTGACTAGAATGACTTCTTTAGTTCCCCTTAGATTAGGGTTTTCTCTCTCTTGCTCTTGGATGATGGTGAAGGCAAGCTTGGGCTACCATGGAATGCTTAAAGAAACTTGGATGTGAAGATCTCCCCTTCTTTTGGTCTAGTGTTGATTAGGTGTTAAGATTAGGGTTTGTAGGCAGAGCTTCTAGATAGATTCTCTTCCTTCATAAACATGGAAGATGTTGATCACTTCCATTCTTCCCTATGATGTAAGGTACCCTTGTAAAGGCCTCATCCCTCCTTTGGAAGTATGTGTGGCTCTTTACAAGTTGGTAGAACCTTTGAGGGTCCCTTTCTCTGATGACAGGATGCTTAGTGGTGACCTTTGGTCTTCACTCTGCTACCAATCATCCAAACTTTACTCTTGTTAGATGAATCGTTTTCCCTTGCTAGAGGATGGAGTTCCTTGCTTGAAGAAGATTGAAGGCTAGAGGTTGATACTTCTCTGTGTTTGAAGACTACCTTAGGAGCTGAAGCTTGTAGATCAGGAAGAGCAAGTTGATACTTGTAAGGAGGAGAGAGCTGAAGCTTGAAGGTCCAGAAGAACAAGTTGACACTTGTGAAAAAGATCACATTGAAGTTGAGTGAAGAGATGAGGCTTGAAGAAGAAAAATAAATTGATACTTATGTTGATACATTGAGAGCCTGAAAGACAAGTTGATACTTGCAATTGGGATTGAAGCCTGAAAGTGGGGTTTACCAAAGAGCTGAAGCTTGAGGAAGAAGAAAGAATAAGTTGATACTTATGTTGGATGTGTTGAAAGATTGAAGAGGCAAGTTGATACTTGTTGTTGAAGATGAAAGCCTTGAAGAGCAGTTGCAGACTGAGGACTGAACTGCTGTCAGAGGAGCTTTGTTGTAAAGCTGTAGGAGTGGTTGATCTGCTTTCTTTTCTTGTCTGTTTTCTTTCTGTGACTTGTTTGATTTGCTTGATGCATTAGAATAAGTTCATATTTAGACTGATTTAAGCTAGGAGCATGATTGCACTAGAAGTTGATTTGCTCCCTCTGCATGTCTTTCTTCTGTATGATTGCAGTTACTCATATTTTGCCAGATAGCATGTTATCTCTTCTGTATGATTACAGTTATTCATATCTGGCTTGAGGTTGAGATGAGCTTGTGGAGGCTAATGTCCCCACACATTTCCTCCCTCACTTGCATTGCATGCATTTTACAGTTGTCTTATGTACTGTTTACTGTTTAAGCTGACGCTTTCATCTATTTCTGTATCCCCCTAACATGATCCCTTAGGAATCTCACTTCCTTTGATAAGTAAGTGATGATTAGAACTTTAGGTTGAAACCTATGCATGATAACTTCTAGGAGTTCCCTGTTTCAAACCTCAACCATAGGATGAATCCTTAGCATGACAACTGTTAGGACTTGATAGTCTCCCCTTAGTTGAACCTGTTCGTTCTCTCTTCTCCTCTCAAAACAAATTAAAATACAGTGATAAATGTTAACTGACGTCGTACGTTACGAGCCTTAAGCTATCTGAGAAAGGATTGTTGGAGAGTTTCTTTTCAACAGTCTGGATGTTTAGTATGGCACCCTTTGGGTGACATGCGACGCATTCACTCTCAGGTCATAGTATCTAGTGCGATATTGGTTGCAAATATCCATAAAAAACAGTTCTTCCGTAAAAGACAGAAAACAAACTTCAAACCTTTTTTCCCCGTGGGCCCATAATTCAAAGGAAAGCTTTTCTGAAGAAAAGAGTGTCGTTAACTCCCAGTTCTACCGCAAACGGTAACGCCTAAGTCTCCAAAGGTCGAGCTGCGTACATCCAACTGCCGGAACTGTTTGTTAACCCTACTCGATAAAAACAGATGAATCTGAATTCCCGTAAGCCGTATTATCCCGAACTACGTAAGCTCTGATCTCTCATACCTGTTGAGAGTATGTAGGCACAATACTGATGTATTGGCGAGCCACCTTCCTCATAACCCGTAGTTAGTCGAACTACGTTGACTCTGATTTCTCACTCTCTGATGAGAATACGTAGGCATAAAGCGCGATGCTTTTCCGAGTCATTTTCTTTTCTTTTTTTAGGCCAGCCTTGATAGGTAGATAGATGAAACCAACCCGTCAGATAAAACACAACAAGCATGGATCCCATCGAGTACGATGGACGTGAGGGGTGGTAATACCTTCCCATTGTGTAACCGACTCCCAAACCCAGACAATGGTTGCGATGACCTTGTCTTATACCTTTTCGTCAGGTTTCTCAGATCGTTTCCTTTCCCGTTCTGAGGGATAAATAACGAAAGGTGGCGACTCTTCTGTTTTGTCGGCACCTTATTTTCGCGGTAGCGACACTATGAACTCTAGTATGATGATATGACAAATGCAGAAACGCGGATGACAATGAAAGTAAACGGGGATAGAGCTAACATAATGAGTAACCACTCACTGGGGAAAGACAGTACACTAGGGTAAACTAAAGTGCTCAAACACAAGTTCACAGATGACTAGGATGATATCCTAGAAGAAAATTCTCCACTGGAGATCGAACCAGACAAGCGGTCTCCACTGGGAAAAAGTTGATCAAAGATCTAACTTCTGATAAGATCAACATCAAAACAAAAATGATCTCCTAACAAGAGACCAGACGAAACCAAAGATTTCCTTAAAGTGAAGAGTTCAAATGGGATCTTCAGGAAACGACAGGAAAAGTAAAAGATAAGTCTAAAACTAAAATATGTCACGTGAGTTGGACTTAGAAAACTACCCACAAAAACTGGACTTCATGGGGGACATTAGTGCCAACCAACAATCAAAATATAAAAACCATTGGACATTTTAAGGATATTCCAATTACCATTGGACTTTAAACAATGCCAGTCACCACTGGACTTTCAAAAGAAATGCCAATTACCATTGGACTTTAAACAAAATGCCAGTCACCATTGGACTTTAAGATAAATTCCAGTCATCACTGGACTTTTAAAAGAAATTCCAATTACCATTGGACTTTAAACAAAATGTCACTCACCACTGGACTTTAAAAGAAATGTCAATTACCATTTTACTTTAAACAAAATGCGAGTCACCACTAGACTTTAAATAAATGCCAGTCACCACTGGACTTTTAAAAGAAATGCCAATTACCATTGGACTTAAAACAATGCCAGTCATCATTGGACTTCACATGGATGTTGGTAATAACCAGATGATTAGAATTTGACAACAGCGGACCTAACAGGTGTCACTGACAATTGGACTTGCAAACAACGGTAGCAGTAACAACTAAACCTCGAAGGGGAGACAAGTAAGAACCAGACAAGCAGTAACAAAATATGCGTGTCAAACAAAGATCTTAACAAAGATGCCAGTTACCATTGGACTTACTGGGGGTCTCATAAAAGAGACGTGGGTTAACTGCTTTATAAGCCAATTTTTCAAACAAAGAGAAATAACCAACAGAATTTTCCTCAACTTTCTCAAAGAGATGCCATTTGATTTGAGTATAAATTCCAAAGAGATGTTACCACAACACTGCTGGAGAAAGGTTTTGTCTTCAATGAGGATCTGTAAAAGATTCTTCCTGGGGAATATAGTGCAATCACATACGCACGCCCAACCTAGATTTGGAAACCACACTTTCCAGGGACCAAAGTTCAATCTAGGAACAAGCTAGAAAGAAACGGTCAAACAAGACTCCAACCAATGAGGAGTGAACTCAAATAGGAATTTATCTTATCCAAATATGGAAAAGATAGTTGAAACAACCATCATCCACGAGGATCGAACTCTGTGGGGAAATTAGAAATGGTGAGCATTTTATGCCTAAAGGCTAACAACTCTATTGGAGAGAAGATACAAACCCAGTCACTTGGGGAATAAACGCCAAAGTGAATGAAACAGGTAAACACCAGAAAGGTAGCAAAATCCTTAGATGTTATGCATATGCCATGTTTATGCTTATGCCTATGCTAACAAAATAGACAGAAGGGAAGCGAAACTGAAGATGAAATAAATATCTCGACAAGGATACTCAGTCAACCTTACCATTTTGGTCCATCACTAAGGGATGAATATGCAGAACCAAGAGTTCTACTTCAAGGTTATAACCTTCTCTGGGAAAATAGTACTCCACTCAGGATATAACATCATGACTTCACCATGGACTGCTATCATGAGCCCAATTTTCTTATTGGAAGAGAGAGAAAAAAATCCATGAAGAATTGCCAAGATCAACTGAAGTAACAACTTACTGAGGAGCTGGCAGAAGATGTCATAAGAACAATATAGTTATGCACTTCAATTGCATAATGATTATAACAATGAGTAGTGACCCTTGCAACAAATAAACTTCAAATTTCCTCTGCCTTAGATTACATGGTCTGCAAGAAGAAATTACTAAGAGGATTTTACAGAAGAATTGGCATACAAAATGCTTCAATATCTTTAAACTCTTGGAAAGATTCGCCGATCCTGACGTAATTGCCCCAGTTTAACTGCAATTGCACAACAAAGTCCTCAAACTTATCTGTCAGACTGTGGGGGTAACAATTGGGGAACAAACTTGCCCCTGTTAACTGGTAATTATGAAAGAATTGCTCATAATGACCGCATTCGAGAGATTTATATGATCACGACTTGACTGCTTCTGATTAACTGGTCCTTGAGAGATATATTAATTCTCGATCTGATTTCCCCAGATCGTCTAAATCTTAGACAACAAAATCCTTGGACTGTGAATAACAACCGAGAAGCAGACTTGCCAATGTTGATGAGTCATTGGATTCCTTTCCTTGAAAGGAGTTGGGAAACAACTTTCCATAAAATGACCTCAAGATGGCTTGCCCCAATGTTCTTAACTTTGAAGAGTTCTTCCCCTAATTCGCTAACTCCTGGGGATGGGTGATTAACAAATCCTTCAAAATTGGTTGCCCCATGTTGAGCTTCCTATACCAAATCAAATTCCATAACTAGCTGCATTTGTTGGGATTCCTTTGATATCATATTGCCTTGCAAACCGTTTGCTCATTAAAAATTGGCAATTTTAATGCAACATTCATGCAAGGTTTTGAAAACAAGGTTTTTGGTAAAACACAGTGGAGTGATTCAAAGATCAAAAACAAAGTGGATCTTGTCATTTACAAAATGACAGGTGAAGTATTCAACAAAAAACAAAGATCATTAGGAGTTAAGTTATCCAAACTTGTTGTGGTATGCTTTCAAAACAACCTTACCTCAATTAGGTCTTTTAAGGTTTGTAACGTGTAACACCTCAAATTTCATCGGAATATTTTAATTAATTATTTAATTGAGAATATTCATGTTTCGGTGAATTTTCGGTGGTTTTGTGAAGTATTGGGAAAATGTGCATTTTTGAGTATTTATTTGATTAATAGCATATAATATTAATTTAATAGTATTATTATTGATTAAAATGAATATAAGTGAAATAAGGGTAATTTGGGCATTTGAGGGAGTTAGTAACGGTAATGAGGGAAAAGCCCAATTTGTGAGGCCCAAGACTAGGTTTGACAAAATTGAGTTCTGAAGGGAAATTAGAATTCATTTGTGTTACCCTTGAAAGTTTGGTGGCCAGAGCTCTGAAGGAAAGTTTGGAGGCAGAAGATCCCAAAGATAATCATGAAAGCTGCGAATCGACTAAGGTATGGGGAGTATCGTTGTTCATGATTTTTTATGTATGCCTTTCGATGTGCTTATGGTGGGGTTAAGATTTAAGGTATTTTGGGTTGATTGTGGGAAAATTAGGGAAAATTGATGATAAGACTCTGAGATTATGGCTTGTGATATGTATCACTGAATATTTGAATATTTGATATGAGGATTAGAGAACCTTAGACCTTTGTGGCCAAAGCCTTGCAATGTTATAAGTCTGACCCTGAAGGGATTTGATATGGGAAATTATTATGCCTTGGGTAATTGTAGGGAAATAGTGTTTTAGGACATAAATATGTCCCAGAATTGGCCTAAAAAACCGTAGGTTTTATAACATTATCGCCGTAGGACCTTAGGGATGTTGTAGGGGCATTGGGTAAGTGAATCGTATGAGTATTTGAGTGAAAATCAGTTCTGGTGCGTAGCAGTTTTTGCTGTCATCGCACTGTTCGCCTAGCAAACCATGTTTTTCCAAACTCACCTAGCGAAGACTCGCCCCAGACTCGCCTAGCGAGCATGCCAGCAAACGTAGCAAAGTTTCGCGAAATTTAATCGTGTGCAGTGATGCCGTGATGTTTGAATCTGTGATTTCTGTGATGAGTTACCATGAGTATGATAGTGGGTTTTGGGTGATATTTATATGATGACATGAGGGTTTCTATGATGTATTGATTGAATTAACATGATGAAATTACCATGATTTGATGAATTATGTGATAACATGAGATATGATGATTTATGTGATGATGATGAATATGATGAATGATGATGCACCATATGATGTATTATGAGGATTATTATTGTGACGTGTGCATCATGCATTCATGTGCATCCGGACTTCGGTTCAGGACCTCGATTACTTTGGCTTCAATTCCACTGTGTGGATGTGAAGTGTTTTGATGTGCTCCGGTTCTCAAGTAGAATTGATCCTATTGATGGGGATCTATGGAGGGTTGATGGCCCAGTGTCCATCGAGCTATGATGATTGGTACCACATGCATTGAGTAGTGTCACATTGCATTTATGAGTCTTTTTGTATAAATTATGATGTTGTGGCCTTTGAGCATATTTGAGGAATATGAATGTGTTGAATATAATTATGATACCGTTTATGCATTAATTGTTATACATTGATTATTATGAACTGTTTTACTCACCCTGCCTGTTGGAATGTTACCTCCACGTGGGTAACATGCAGATGACCCAGTTTAGCCGTGGACGCCGTCGAGGAGTATTTTTGAATTTTTTGAGTGTTTTAGCCTTTTGGTTAGCTTAGAGGGTCTTTCTCTGATATGTAACATCGGGTTGGGTTCTTTGAGTGAAACTATATATCAGTGGGTTATTTTACTTATTTTTCCCTTTTGAGGAAACCTTGACTTTATGCTTTGAGTTCCGCTGTTTTATGATGTTTTGATGTATTTTGGGGAAAACCCGTAGTTACGGAGTATGGACCTATTTTGATGACTTTGAGAAATGTACGCCCTTTTGGTGGCTTTTTAATGAGATTTATTTATTCACTCTGATTTTTGTGTTATTTTGCCACGATAATTTTGGGGTAAAAAAAGGGTGTTACATTAGTGGTATCAGAGCAGGTCGGTCCGTCCGGCCAAGTTTTTATGTTGTTAATCCCCTATCAATCGATAGTTTGAGAACACTATTGATGAGTTGTTTTCTTCTAACCTTGTTGGTGGTTGTAGATGGCAGGAAGGAATGATCGTGCTATTGCTGATGCGCTGGAATCACGTGCCCAAGTGATGGCTCAGAATAGTGGACCTCCAGATGAGTTTCGTGCCTTGGGAAAGTTTAAGAGCGACAATCCGTCGAGTTTTGTGGGCACTCATGATCTTGATGGTGCGCAGAAGTGGCTGAAAGTGATTGAGAAGATTTTCTGAGTTATGTCGTGCACTGATGCGCAACAAGTACAGTTTGGTACGCATATGCTGGCAGAGGAAGCTGAAGACTGGTGGGATAACACTCGTCAGAGATTGGGAGATGTTGGCATTGTAGTAACTTGGGTTGTATTTGTCGCATCTGCAAAAATCGTAGGCCGACAATGACAGAAGAGTCGCCACTGTGCGTTATTTATCCCAAGAGAGGGAAAGGAAACGCTCAGAGAAAACCTAACAAAGAGAGGGATAAGATCGGTCATCGTAACCAAATCTCGGGTTCGGGAGTCGGTTACGCAAGGGGAAGGTATTAGCACCCCTCACGTTCGTCGTACTCGACGGGATCCAAGCTTGTTGTCTATCTAAAGGGTGTTTGAAACTATCTAGCTACAGGCTTGAGGGCAAAAGAAAAAGAAGTGACTCGGCAAAGAAACGACGCTTTATGCCTACGTATCTCATCTAAAATGAGAAGTCAGAGTCAACGTAGTTCGACTAACTATGGGTGAAAGGGGGGAAGGTTGCTCGCCAAGACGTTGCATCTTGTGCCTACGTACTTTCATCTGGTATGAAAGATCAGAACAAGCGTAGTTCGGGCTAACGGGGAACACAGGTTTGTTAAACTGTTTTTAAACGAGTAGGGTTAACAAGTAGTTCTATCAGTTGGTGTATGCAGCTCGAGCATGGGAGACTTAGGCGTTACCATTTGCGGTAGAACTAAAAGTTAACAACACTCTTGTTTATGAAAATGGCTTTCCAAAGTTAAAGGCCCCAAAGGGAAAAAAGAAGTTTAAATGATTGTTTTGTGTTTTTTTAGAGAAGAAGTGTTTTTGGATTGGTTTCTAATTCATATCGCACTAGAGACTGTGACTTAGGAGTGAATGTGTTGCATATCACCCAAAGGGTGTTATACTAAACAATCAAGCCATTGAAAGGAAACCCTTCAACAACAATTTCCCAAATAGCTTAAGGCTCGTAACGTACAATATTCATTAACCTTTATTAGGTGTTTTGGATTGTTTAGGAGATGAGAAGAGAAAAGGCACAAACTAAAGGGGGACTAAACTCAAACCTAAAGTTGTCATGCAATGGTGATCCTAAGATTAAGGTGAGGGAATGCTACCTAATGTTATCATACATGGTTAAGATCCTAATGTCTATCATAACCTCTCTTGAACAGGAGAGATTAGAGGTCCTAAGGGAAAAGAGACAACAGAGGAAACAAGAACAACATAAACAATGTAAGAATGTAAACATGGAATGAGGGAGGAAATTGGTGTGGGGCAGAGACCACCACAAGCTCATCTCAACCTCAAACAACAATATGAAATATGCAAGAGAAGAAATGACAAGAAAATGCACCAAAGGAAACACACGAGTTCACTAAAATGGGACGAAATGGCCTAAACCAAGCAACATCAACCATAAGGCACAAAACCAAACACAAATGAAAGGTAAACAAAACCTAAAACAAAGTGAGGATGGGATATTATATGAGGACAGCAAGGAACTCATATAGACACTCAACCATGAGCATCACAAGCAAAATACAAAGAAGCACAAAGATATCACCAAGAAATGTCCTCAAGGATTCCATCATTTTAGGTATGCTTCAAGTACCTCAAAAGGAGGGACCAAGCCACGTTAAATGACACTCCTAGGTCATTGGACAGCAAGGGACATAAGCCAAAAGCTCTCAAAAGCCAAAGCAAAACAAAGCACAAAGGAGTGCAAGTCAATTCCCAAAGGGAAGCACACATGTTTCACAAAGAAACCCTAATTGAACGCTCAAAAGTAAGCAACCAAAAGAACAAGCTAAACACAATATAATGACCTAAAAACGAACAAACATCATCCTTAACATGTTAGCAACATGAATCAAAAGGCATTGAAGGCTCAAAGGATCCAAAAATGTCATATCCAAAGCAAACTAGGTCAACATGTTTGTATGGACCTTCCCTTGAATAGCTTGACTTGCAACCTACTCTAAAAATAGGAAAATGATTCAAAAATTATCAAATAAAATGCAAGAAGACCATAAATGTGTTGGCAATCAGACGCCAAAAGAACTCAATCAAATTCACTTCACAACATCACCATAGAAATTGATTCACAAGGGTGCTCCATTGTGAAGGAGGATTGCATAGGGTCAAATGTAAGGCAACAAAAGTCAACTCAAAAGTTAACAAGTCAGGGGCAAAATGGCCCTAAAAAATTCCTCAACTCATCATTGATATGAGGATTGAATCTTATTCATTGGATCAAAGGGACATGAGAGAAATAAATTCAAGAACAAAATATGTCAAAAACTAGGTCAAATAAGACACTTCCAATGGTAAATCCCTTTTTTAAATGAAAAATAAATCATAAAATAAAATAAAAATTTCTAAAAATAAAAGGACATCTCAAGGAATCCAAAATGTATTTTTGTGGAATTTTGTGGTTATTGGAAGTATTTTTCATGACTTAATTTCAAAACAGTCACAAAAATAAAATAAAATGAAAATGCCAAGAAATTAAATAAGAACTTGTGTCAAATAGCAATAAAAGGCAGTTTAAAAAAGAGGTTGGGCCCAAAGGGGGTGCAAACAGCACGCGTGTGCTAAGCCCAACAACCAAAAATAAAAATAAATAAATTTTGGTGATCTAGTGAAGCCAGGTCAAACAAGGACCATCATGGAACACAACCAGGAAGCGCATGATCCTTTGGTCATCCAATCATGTGGCTCAAAATCAGACAACACATTAATGAATATTTAAAAGTAATTATGTGCTTCAAGACAAAGAGAGACCATCATGAGTCTTAATCACAACCATCCAAACAAATAGTAAACAAATCGTGCGCTTGTGGTCAAGACACGTAAGCATCTTCAACCTCAAGACTTGGAGGGAACACCCACCGGCCGGACTGAAATTCCGGTCACCCCTACCAAGTTTCTGGCCGGCCATGCAACAACAACAACATTCGGATTCCACCAAAACTCAACCATTTTTTACAAAATTTATATCAAACTTCATCTAGATATAATGAGGATCTCAAATCTACCATTGGTTTTCAAAAATAAAGCTTAAATAGAGAAAAACGAAAGAAAGAAGAAAACGAGCAAAAATAAAAATGTTCACAAACCAAAACTAAATGATACCAGAATCCATCTATGATATGCAAGAATTAATAATATGTAAAAATGGCGCAATAAAAGTGCTTGAATGGAGAGAAAAATTGAAAAGTAAGTAACCTAAAAATAAGCTTCTACACTGCTTAGTTTGCTATCAAAGCTTGCAATAAGTTGCCCAGAAACGTTCTAATCAACTCAAGGAATGTTCTTGGATGTTTAAAAATGATTGAAACTCAATGAAATGTAAAAAAACAATTTTCACTCTCACTCTCACTTTTTTCAAACTGTTCTTGCTCTCCCTCTCACCGAATTCACTTCTGAGGACTTGGAAATGATCCTGAGCTTAAGTATGTCGGATTTAGATCAAGAGGAGGCCCAATCACAGCTCCTTAAGCCCAAACCAATTTTCACTTTTTCAAACTTTTCTCACTTGCCAAGTACACGAATTTGTCGTTTCCAAGCTGTCAAGATGGCATGGCTGACTTGCATAATGTCAATACGGATCCAAGGGCTGAGGATTGCCCCTTGGTTTGGTCTTACATTGAAGATAAAGTAGCCAAGGCGTCTGCCATCTGATTTTCTGCTCTCGGCACATGGTGAAACTCTACATGATCGAAGAAGGGTAGCAATCTTCTTGCATAGTTCATATAAGGGATCAGATTTGGTTGGCGCGTCTCCCACTCTCCTTTGATCTGATTGACCACCAAAGCTGAATCACCGTAGACATCAAGGTTCTTGATTCTCAAATCGATTGCTTCCTCGATACCCATGATACACGCTTCATATTCGGCCTCGTTGTTTGTACAGGGAAATGTCAACCTAGCAGTGAAGGGTATATGCGTCCCATGGGGGTTGTAATGATTGCCCCAATTCCACTGCCGTAGGAGTTAACAGCACCGTCAAAGATCAATTTCCACTGGGAACCCAACTCAGGACCTTCATTTGGTAGTGGCTCATCACAATCTTTCATCTTCAAGTACATAATGTCTTCGTCGGGAAAATCGAACTTCATTGGCTGATAGTCGTCAATTGGTTGCTCTGCGAGATACTCTGACAAAACACTTCCTTTAATAGCTTCCTGAGACACATATTGAATGTCATATTCTGTCAGAACCATCTGCCATCTAGCAATCCTTCCTGACAGTGCTTGCTTTTCAAATACGTACTTAATCGGATCCATCTTTGAAATTAACATGGTTGTATGGTTTAGCATATACTGCCTTAGGCGTTTGGCAGCCCAAGCCAGTGCACAACAAGTTTTCTCCAACATTGAGTATCTGGACTGACAATCTGTGAACGTTTTACTCAAGTAATAAATTGCATGCTCTTTTCTTCCAGTCTCGTCATACTGACCGAGAACACAACCCATGGAATTCTCAAGAACTGTTAAGTACATTATCAAAGGTCTCCCAGCCACCGGGGGCATCAGTATTGGAGGTTCCTGCAGATACTCTTTTATTTTCTCAAACGCTTTCTGACAATTCTCATTCCAAACGACCGCCTGATCTTTCTTTAATAACTTAAATAATGGCTCACAAGTGGCTGTGAGGTGAGATATGAACCGAGCGATGTAGTTCAATCTACCTAAGAAACCATGAACTTGTTTCTCGGTCTTTGGTGCTGGCATCTCTTGAATGGCCTTGATCTTTGCAGGATCAACCTCAATACCTTTCTCACTAACAATGAACCCCAACAACTTTCTTGACCGTACGCCGAAAGTGCACTTGTTTGGATTCAGCCGAAGTTTGAACTTCCTCAATCTCTCAAACAACTTTAGAAGATTCACTAGATGCCCTTCTTCCATTTGGGACTTTGCAATCATATCTCATGATGAATCAAATCATGAAAGAGAGTCACCATAGCTCGTTGATATGTTGCCCCTGCGTTCTTCAAACCAAAAGGCATTACTTTGTAGCAGAACGTCCCCCACGGCGTGATGAAAGTCGTCTTCTCCATATCCTCCGGCGCCATCTTAATCTGATTGTAGCCCGAAAAACCATCCATGAAAGAAAACATTGAGAATTGTGTGGTGTTATCAACAAGCACATCAATATGAGGGAGTGGAAAATCATCCTTTGGGCTTGCTCTATTCAGGTCTCTATAATCAACACACATCCTGACTTTGCCGTCCTTCTTAGGCATAGGCACGATGTTTGCAACCCACGGAGGATAGTTTGTCATAGCAAGAAATCTGGCGTCTAACTGCTTCTGGACTTCTTCTTTGATCTTCACTGCCATATCCGGCCTGGTTCTTCTCAATTTCTGTTTAACAGGAGGACACTCTTCCCGAAGAGGCAGACAATGAACTACAATATCCGTGTCGAGTCCATGCATATCTTCATATGACCAAGCAAAGACATCTTTATACTCTCGGAGTAACTCAACCAGTCTTCGCTTAACATCACTCTGCAACGCGGCCCCTATTCTGACTTCTTTCTTATCTTCCTCAGTTCCTAGGTTGACGACTTCAACTTCCTCCTGATGAGGCAGGATGACCTTCTCCTCCTGTCTTAACAATCTGGAAAGTTCTTCAGGTAGGTCTTCATCTTCATCAATCTCTTCTTCTGCTTGAAAGATCGGATTGTCAAAGTCACACCGAGTCATAGGCGAGTCTGAGTCGATGGTATTTGAAATGTGTAACTTGTAATGGTGGTGATTTTATGCTTAAATGATATGCAAACAAAACAGACACAAACCACATTGCCATTTTACTGTTAAAAAATAAAAACAAGAAAAACAAAGATCATAAAATTTTGAATGAAAAGACGCCCTTTTGATTGATAATGATAAAAAGGTTATTTGCGCACATAACAGATAAGGCCCTACAAAACAAAGACCACTATGCTCTGGGCAGAACATAGGGTGATACATCAAAATAAATAAATTACTCTTCATAGGTCACAAAGATGACTTCCTCCACAGTCCAATTCTTCAAACCCTGGCCAGGGACACATGGCTTGATCCACGCATCCATGTCGCAGTCGCTGTCTCCTTCCTCGTTAGATACGGCGTTGATTCTTTCAAATATCACCCCACCACTGGTGAACTGAACAGCTCATTCGTAACATGGAGCGTCTTGTGAAGAAGATGCATATGGGTTGTACCCTAATCCAAACATATCTTGTTTGTTGGGGACGCTCACCACTTTCCCCCATCCTTGTGCTGCTCTAGATTCCACTACGGCTTGGGCTTCCTTATATGATGACATGGCAACCTCTGGAGTTTTGACCTTGATCGGCTCCTTTTCCTAGATTTGAATAGTTTCAAAGGCCTGATACAATGTTTCATGAATCTCACCATCTACCTCCACATACTTGAATGAGGACAGATGGCTCACCATGATGTCTTCTTCTCCACAAACAGTCACAATATTCCCATCCACCATGTACTTCAACTTCTGGTGCAACGTCGACGTCACAGCTCCTGCCGAGTGTATCAAAGGCCGACCCAACAGACAGCTGTAGGCAGGCTGAATGTCCATGATGTATAAAACTGCTTCAAACACCTCCGGGCCTACTTAGATGGGCAGAGCTATCTCCCCAACAATAGATCTTCGGGTCCCATCGAAGGCTCGCACGATCAAATCACTAGGCGTACAATAAAGACCCTGATAATCTATTTTCATCAATGCTTTCTTTGGCAACACATTCAAGGATGACCCTGTATCGACAAGGACGTGCGACATCACTGTTCCTCAGCACTCAAGTGAAATATGCAAAGCCAAGTTGTGGTTTCTTCCTTTCGGTGTCAAATCACGATCAGTGAATCCCAATCCGTTACCTGCATTGACATGGGCCACCACTCCTTCCAACTGATTCACGGATATCTCTTGAGGTACATAAGCATTATTCAAAACCCTGAGCAAAGCATTCATGTGAGCTTCAGAACATAATAGCAACGATAAGATGGAAATCTTTGAAGGAGTCTGTTGCAAGTGATCCACAATTGTGTAGTCACTCTTCCTTATCAAACGCATGAATTCCTCAGTGTCCTTCAGCAAATATTCCTTTTCTCTAGTATGAGAACGTTCTTCAACCTTTACTTTCCATTTTCCTCTGTTGGTTCTGTTTGCATTTGCCTCGGGAGGTGCAAACACTCTTCCACTCCGAGTCATTCCTCCAGTTCCCACCAAATTATCAATCGAGTTCAAGGGCGAATTCTTTAATTCTTGCTTCTGCCCATTGCAATAGACCTCATCCCCATAGTTCCAAGGGATTGCTTTAGTGCTCTCATAGGGTATAAGCCCTGCCTTTGTGAATATAATAGTGGGTTTCGCCGGAGGCGCATAAATTGTAATTGTTTTGTATGGGATGGAAATGGTGGCCACCTCGTCCTCATCTTTAATGACTACCTTTTTAACATTCTTCTCACAGATTCTATCAAATTGCAATAGGCCCTCATCCATCATGTGTTGTATATGGTTCTTCAGATTCTGACATCCTTCTAGACAAATCAGACAGTCTTCACAATCCTCTCCACAGCTCGGGAACACCCCTCCTTCTAACAATTTGCTCTTCACAAAATCTAACGGTGTCTTCAGATCTTCCATGTTAGACACCAAGTTCAGGCCTTCTTCATTGTCAATAGCATTCACACCGCCACCTCTACCGTGGTTAGGCATGGGATTTTGATCCACATTTGGCGCATCCTGATTGAAGTTAATAGCCTTACTATCAACAAGGTCTTGTACCTTGTGTTTGAAAGCTTTACAATTGTCGATGTTATGGTCGGGGGCGCCAGAGTGGAATTCACACCTAGCGTTGGCGTCATACCCGGGAGGTGGTTGGCCAGTTAGAGGTGCCATTGTCCTTTTCTGGACCAACTGCAGTTGAATTAAGTGTTGCAATAACTGAGCGAAGGGCATCGGTGGTGTGTCAAAATGCCTATCCATCATCTTTCTCTGATCTTGGAACTGTCTCAGTGCATAATTCTGTTGTTGAGGTCGTTGTTGTTGCTGTTACTGACGTGGTTGTTGTTGTTGAGGTTGTACCGCCGGAATGGCAATACTAGCCACTTGTGGAGGTTGCTGATAATACGGTCGCTGCTGATGCTGATTCGGATATCTATTTCGATTGTCAAATCCGGACACTGCATTTGTCTCGTTATCTCTCTTCTTCGCACTGAAAATCTTTCTTCCTCCTCCAGATGAGGTCCCTTCTCCTACTTGTATCTTTCCCATCTTAATACCGTTTTCAACCCTCTCGTTGGTAATAATTAAGTCTGAAAAGCTCCCAGACATGCTACTCACTAACTTATCATAGTAAATTCTTGGTAACATGGCCACAAACAAATCAATTAGTTATTTCTCCACCAAGGGAGGTTGAACTCTAGCAGCAAGCTCTCTCCATCTCTGTGCAAACTCTTTAAGACACTCGTTACCTCTCTGCGATAAACTCTGAAGTTGCACTCGGTTTGGTGCTAAATCACTGTTGTATTGGTAGTGCTTAACGAATGCTTCTGCCAAGTCTTTCCAACTTCTAACCTGAGTGGGCTCCATTCCCATGTACCACTCGAGTGATGGTCCAAACAAACTGTCCTGGAAGAAGTGTATCAACATCTTTTCATCACTTGAATACACAGACATCCTTCGGTAGTAGGATTGCACATGAACCCTCAGGCAAGTATCCCCTTTGTATTTGTCAAACGTGGGAACTTTGAATTTGAGTGGCACCCTTAAGTCAGGAACCAACCCTAGATTGGCCATTTCCAGCCCCATAGAGTTCTGATTAGAAAGGTTCTTCATCTGTTCCTCCAACAACTTAAATCTTCTATCAGCTTCAGCGAACATTTCATCTTTCACCGAGAAAAGGTCTTCTTGTCGATCCTCAAGCCATGGCTGATACAGATTACCCTGGTTGACTCCATTAACTACATGCCCGCCCCCATTTCCTTGACCGATATTTCCAGCGTTCCCTGTATTTCGGACTCTAGTATTACCAACTTCGGTGTTACCAATTCCTCCACCGACATTACCATTGGTTTCAAAGTTTCCATTATCATTCCTAGTGGCGTTTACATTTCCAACACCATTTCCGTTTTCGTTCCCGCCAGCATTGGGGATAGCGTTATTAGCGTGCTGAGGCTCAACATAAGGAGGGTTGGTAGCTGTCCCCCCATGTAATACTCCATCATCATCAACCCGTGCAATCAAAGGTTGCACCAAAGTCCTAAGTTGGTCTTTCCCACTGGCTACAGTCTGCATAACTTCCATGAATTGAGCCATTTTGTCTCTCATCTGCTCTTGCATTTGTTCCATGATTCTTCTTTGATTGCCTCTAGTTGCGTATTGGTGACCTGCTTTATCAGCAATCCTGAAACAAACTAAAAGTGAACAGGGGATAAGAAAACAGTTCTGATGCATTTGCAATGCGAAAAAAAGCTGCTAAATGCAGACATGTATGCATGCAACAGGGAGATTTCCTCCTCAATTCTAGTTTCCATAAGAATGAACAACCACGGAGAATCCCATAGACAAGCGAATAGAATCAAAACTCATATAATAACAGGCCAACGAACAATGTGCATATATCAACTGAGTACAAAATAGACATGACCCCAATCAACAAGCCTGATGATGGTTGATATATAAGCGAAACGAACAAGATACAAGGAAAAAGATAAGGATAGTCACGCTGGACGGCGAGTTCGGAAATCCACAAGCAGCTTTATTGTCTTGGGATGATCAGGTCTGGCGAGTAGGCCATGTATGAGTTGCTCTCGCTGTTCAACGGTGCGCTGTAGACTATCAACATGCTCGTCCCAGGCTTCTTTTCCAAAGCATGCCTCGAGTCTGCTTCTCTTGGTATTTGCCCTCAACCTACACTCCTTCAGGTCTGCGATAACTTGGCTCAATTTATGCTCGTTGTGGTATCTGAGAGCTTCTTCTGCTGAGATCTCCTCGTCTTTTGCTCTGAGTTGACTCTTCAATTTGGCAATTTGTTGTTTCAGTTTGTCCTCGCGCTCTTTGTTGTTATTGAGCGTGGCATTCCACAAAGAGTCAAATTTAGAGGTTTTCGAGTAAGCTTTGTCTAGATCCTCTTTTTTGGTAGCAAGCACACCATAGACAATGTTTAGATCTCGGCCTGTGCGTTCTCTATCATTAGTCTCCCTTGTCAAATCCGTACCTAGCCTGTTAACAAGTTCAGTCTATCTTTTGAAAGCATGAACAACATCAATCTTCTCACTTCGGATTTGGATGATTTCTTTTTCTAATTCTTCAATTGCTCTCCTCAGCTCTTATTTTTCACGCAACAGTTGGTTGTACTTCTGAATATCCACGGTAGTAGGTTCTTCAGGCATGACGGGGTACAAGTGCGCAACTGAAGGAAATGGCATTAGAGACTTGGCAGCTCTATCCTTGATCCAAACCACGTAGGGGTCATAAGCTCGATTGTTGCTCGATTGTTACTCCATGCATACTCCATTTTAACCAGAGTATCGACTTCTAGCAATCCGGTGAGATACAGAGATTCATGTATCTCTTCTTCCTTAGGAGGACTCTTCAAAGCGTATCCAAATTGTCTAATTAACAAGGAGGGATTATAGTTAATACAACCCTTTCTTCCGACCAATGGAACATTCGGAAAGCCACTGCAACTATATACGATTTCAGTGCCAAGTATGTAATGATCAAACCATACAATGTTTTCTGCAGATAAACCCATCAACCTAGCAGACCAATCTGAGGTGCTAACAGTAGCAACAAACAGACCTTTCTTCGGAAGATGACTGAAGAACCACCTGTACAACAAGGGCACACAACAAGACACATTTTTACCTCTTCGCTTTTCATTCTTGTAATGGATGGAATGGTAAACATCTCCTAACAATGTTGGCACTGGATTCCCTGAAGCAAGAATATAGAAAGCGTCTGTATCCACAAAGTCAGACAAGTTGGGAAACAGAATGATACCATATATACACAGAGCGAGAATGGTGTTGAACGCAATCCAACAACCGTCTTTGCGCACTATAAAGCCTTGTCAACCAGAACAGGTAGAGGAAATCCATACACTCCATTCAGCTTGGTCAATCTTTATGAGAACTCTGAAGTGCCAAGATGAATAATTGCAGCAAGCTTAGCTAGGTCAGGCTCGATATCAACATGGTAAAAAGGCATCCGATCCAATATTGTAACCCCTAGTAACACAATGTACTCTTCCAATGCCGGTGCTAGAACGTAGTCAGGAAAAATAAAACATCTCAACTGAGGGTCGTAAAACTGGAACATAGCATATAAGCCATTCAACTCGAACACTGAAGGCTTGCACACCAAACTGAGTAACTTCCCATAGGATTCCTTGAACTCTGCTTTCACCTTCTGGTCTGCTAAAGCAACCAAACTCAACAAGGAACTGATGTCAGGAGAAGGGAGCTGGTAGGCAACTGTCTTCTTCAAGGTCTCCATGTCATAAAAGGAACAAAGATCACTAGAATCGGGGAGCAAAAATACACCTGCAACACAAATACATGTTAATGATATGAAAATGAAAATGCAAGATGCATATGCAACAGGGGATCAAGATTGTTGTGTTGTAGTTTTAGACGATCGGCGCTTCGCTTTAGTCATAACCACACACTAACATTAGGACCCCTCGACATCAAGAACATAAATCCAAGCTGTAAAGAACCGGGTAGTCAGAAGGCTAGAGTTTCCTGCACCCTCATCCCTCTCATAGGTAAGGACCTATCCACTGACAAGGTTTGGCATCCTATGCGTTCATCAGCGTCACAGACTTTCTAGAAATGATGATACATTCACCATTTCTGGTTTGGCATCATCATCTCTTAAAGAGGCCTCACTTAGCTGACTCACAAGTGATCAGTTCCCAGAGTCGACAATCCTCAAATCCAAAATCCCTTCGAGCCCAAAGGGCCAGAAAGAAAATCATCAAAGAGAATCTCGTCTAAGCGCGAATTTAATGGTTAGCTGGTGCATGCAAGGCATACAAGATCACCACTACTTTCCACTTCTAATGCTAAGTCTATACTCAAGCCTGAGTTTGGCTTAGCTCTCAACAAAACAATCCCTCCCCACATCACAGCAATAATGATATATGATGCGGAAAATAAAAATGCGAAAAATGAATAAAGATAAAGCACATATGTACACACCCCAAAAAATAAACAAACAAGCGCTAGGATTGACTCGCACAGGGGATACTCCTCCCCAGCAGAGTCACCAGCTGTCGAATCTGCGAAAATCGAAGGCCGACAATGACAGAAGACTCGCCACCGTGCGTTATTTATCCCAAGAGAGGGAAAGGAAACGCTCAGAGAAAACCTAACAAAGAGAGGGATACGATCGGTCATCGCAACCAAATCTCGGGTTCGGGAGTCGGTTACGCAAGGGGAAGGTATTAGCACCCCTCACGTCCGTCGTACTCGACGGGATCCATGCTTGTTGTCTATCTAAAGTGTGTTTGAAACTATCTAGCTACAGGCTTGAGGGCAAAAGAAAAAGAAGTGACTCGGCAAAGCAACAACGCTTTGTGCCTACGTATCTCATCTGAAATAAGAAGTCAGAGTCAACGTAGTTCGACTAACTACGGGTGAAAGGGGGGAAGGTTGCTCTCCAAGACGTCGTGTCTTGTGCCTACAAACTTTCATCTAGTATGAAAGATCAGAACAAGCGTAGTTCGGGCTAACGGGGAACACAGGTTTGTTCAACTGTTTTTAAACGAGTAGGGTTAACAAGTAGTTCTAGCAGTTGGTGTATGCAGCTCGAGCATGGGAGACTTAGGCGTTACCGTTTGTGATAGGACTAAAAGTTAACAACACTCTTGTTTATGAAAATGGCTTTCCAAAGTTAAAGGCCCCAAAGGGCAAAAAAAAGTTTAAATGATTGTTTTTGTGTTTTTTAGAGAAGAAGTGTTTTTGAATTGGTTTGTAATTCATATCGCACTAGAGACTGTGACTTAGGAGTGAATGCGTCGCATATCACCCAAAGGGTGCTATACTAAAAAATCAAGCCATTGAAAGGAAACCCTTCAACAACCATTTCCCAAATAGCTTAAGTCTCGTAACGTACAATATTCATTAACCTTTATTAGGTGTTTTGCATTATTTAGGAGATGAGAAGAGAAAAGGCACAAACTAAAGGGGGACTAAACTCCAACCTAAAGTTGTCATGCAATGGTGATCCTAAGATTAAGGTGAGGAAATGCTACCTAATGTTATCATACATGGTTAAGATCCTAATGTCTATTATAACCTCTCTTGAACAGGAGAGATTAGAGGTCCTAAGGGAAAAGAGACAACAGAGGAAACAAGAACAACATAAACAATGTAAGAATGTAAACATGGAATGAGGGAGGAAATTGGTGTGGGGCAGAGACCACCACAAGCTCATCTCAACCTCAAACAACAATATGAAATATGCAAGAAAATAAATGTCAAGAAAATGCACCAAAGGAAACACACGAGTGCACTAAAATGGGACGAAATGGCCTAAACCAAGCAACATCAACCATAAGGCACAAAACCAAACACAAATGAAAGGTAAACAAAACCTAAAAGAAAGTGAGGATGGGAGATTATATGAGGACAACAAGGAACTCATATAGACACTCAACCATGAGCATCACAAGCAAAATACAAAGAAGCACAAAGAAATCACCATGAAATGTCCTCAAGGATTCCATCATTTTAGGTATGCTTCAAGTACCTCCAAAGGAGGGACCAAGCCACCTTAAATGACACTCCTAGGTCATTGTACAGCCAGGGACATAAGCCAAAAGCTATAAAAGCCAAAGCAAAACAAAGCACTGATAACGCGAAAACATATATATTAAAATGCCATAATTTCATGTTATTAACGGTCGATTTCACCCCGATTTCGTATCATATTCGCATTGCTGTTTAATGTTTTGCAGGTTTATGAAGTCAATGTTCAAATGAGGCAAGATAAGCAAAACAAGCTCAAAAGGACTTATAACAGAAGAAAAAGAGTGAGAAAAGCAGCAGATTCCAATTCTGCTGATATGATGACCGTCATGGATCCCCCACGACCGTCACAAGCGTGACTACCGTCACGACCCCCTCACGATCGTCATGACCGTTACGAGCGTCATGGCTCCCTGACAACCGTCACAGGCACATTTTCTGCATAATGTCCACTTTCAGAGACATGCAAACAGAAGCCCAAAATTTAGTGCACGACTCCCTGGATTTTCTGACCCTCGAAGGCACTTCCAACAACAGTTCACGTAGCATTCATTCACTATAAATAGAGAGCATTGGGACTGAAATAGGGGAGCCGCATTGAAGACCACGAAGTGCTGCCGAATTTTAATACCAGAGATATTTTCCTGCCTGTTTCTTTTCTGTTTTGCTTTCCTTCCTTTGGTTTCCTTTCCAGAATTTCATTGTAATTTTTGTTCTTACCTTTTCGTACAATTAATCGTCACAAGAGTAATCCTGCCGACATTGTGGAGGATTATCCAAGTGCCAAACCAGAATTATTTACAGGTTCCGTTATCAGTATTAATAGATTATATATGCTTTAATATGTATGTTTACGTGTTCTGCCTTTTAAATTCAATTATCCATGCTTTAAGCTTTATGTCTAGCTAAAACCGCATTGATCGGTATGTAATGAACTAGTAGAACGAGGTTCGATAATAACCGGCATAATCTATCTTTTTCAAACTTGTTTCTGGCTCTAGTTTTTAAACCAAAATTATTAAACTAAACTTCGTCGCGACAGCGAGAATTTATTTAAAGCAATCTCGCCACGACCGTGGGGGACTTACTAAGGTATGAACCGACATGCGAAAGATGAGGCTAGGACCAGATAGTAAAAACTGGGCATCTATTTTAAACATAGCGAAAGCATTTTAAAAGAGATTAGAACTCAATGGTTTTCAAAAATCAATTTTAACCCCGAACGGGATAGCGAAAGCATATGTTCCGCCTTAGAATTGCAACTAGCGTCAACAACCATCGTGAGACAAAAGTCTTTAAACTGTTATTTTCTTCTGAAAACCATCTTTGAAAATTATTAAACCGCGCCGGTAACTTGTCGAATCCTCGCAGCACTGTGTCATTGCATACCGATTACTTGCATTATTACTCTAAGAAACCTTTAGCTTTTCTTTAGTTTAGCCTTTACTATTGCATATTTCCCCTTAAACCATTATCAACCTAGCTAAACATAGTAACATCCGAATATAATAGATTGACTATGAGTCCTTGTGGGTTCGATATCTTTATTACTACGCGATAGATTATACACTTGCAGTTAATTCGATTAGACTCGGAAAGTCGCGATCAAGTTTTTGGCGCCGTTGTCGGGGACCCGTTTAGTCAATAGTGTAATCCTTTGTTACGCAGTATAGACTAGGTTAACTATTTTCTTTCCCTCCACTCGTTCGTCGGTTGTATGCCAAGTACTCGCTCACAAGGCGACATCTTACAACCTACAATTTCCGAACTAGAGAGCTTCTTACACTTAAGAAGGCGCATCCTTGAATATCAACGAAAACACAATATTCCTGATCTTCTAGCTCATACTCCTGTTGAAGAATCGAAAATGGCTAAAGGACCTCAGAACAAACCGCTGAAGGACTACGCTACCCCATCTCAGTTGGAGCCTCGAAGTAGCATTGTTGCCCCCGCTATTAATCGGAACGATTTCGAACTGAAACCATCATTGTTGTCAGCTGTACAACAACATCAATTCTCAAGAAATGCAAATAAGGATCTGAATGAACACTTAATAAAGTCTGTGCAATACGCAGACACAGTGAAGGCAAATGGAGTAACTCCAGATGCAATAAGACTTCGTCTTTTTCCTTTCTCTCTTAGAGGTAGAGCTTGGACTTGGTTACAATCCTTGCCATCCAACTCCATTACGATGTGGGAACAGTTGAAGAACGTTTTCTTAGTGAGATACTCTCCGCCAAGCAAAACTGTTATGCTTAGAGCTCAAATCAACGGATTTCAACAGAAAGATGCTGAATCTCTCTATGAAGCATGGGAAAGATTTAAAGATATGATGAGAGCATGCCCTCACCACAGTTTAGAAGACTGGGTGACGATTCATACATTCTACAACGGGCTTCTGTATAACACCAGATTAACAGTAGACGCCGCCGCGGGCGGTGCACTTATGGATAAGACATACGATGAAGCCTATCAACTTATCGAAAACATATCTCAGAACCATTGCCAATGGGGAAGTGAAAGAACTCCATCAGAGAAACCCGCAGTGAAAGGTGGGATGTACGAGATCAGCAGTCTTGAAAAGATCAACGCTAAGGTGGATGCTTTAACGCAGAAAATTGACAGTCTAACTGTAACACCACCTGCAACCGTAGCTGCTGTAACTCCAAATTGTGAGTTATGTGGAATCGCCATTCATAATGCGCCCAAGTGTCCATTATTGGCAGGAATTCCACCATACCAAGTAAACTACGCTCAAGGTAACCCTTACGCGAATACTTACAACCCGGGATGGAGGAACCACCCAAACTTTTCCTACAAAAGCGATAATGCCTTGCAAGCACCGGCTGCTCCGCCAAGATATCAAAAACCAGCTGTAGCTGCCTAGACTGCCCCTAGGAAATCAAGTCTTGAAGTGATGATGGAAAAATTCATAGCTACTCAAGTTCAAACAAACAAAGAATTCCTGAATCAAAACATACACACTAGCGAGCAGATAAAACAGCTAACCAACAAAGTAGACGCTTTAGCCACCCATCACAAAATGCTTGAAACGCAGATATCACAAGTGGCTCAATAACAAGCATCTTCAACCGCACCAGCTGGTACATTCCCTGATCAGCCCGAACCTAATCCGAAAGGTCATGCAAACGCTGTCATATTAAGAAGTGGAAAAGAATTGGAAGGACCAACCGATCCTAGGGGTGAAAATTCAGCCATGCATCAGAAAACTAATAAACCAACAGAAAAGGAGTCTGAAACCGAAAAGAAGGAAGATAACGAGCGAGAGGCTGCCAAAGATGAAAACTCATATGTGCCTCCACCGCCATATAAGCCACTGATTCCTTATCCTCAAAGATTCATAAATTCCAAAACTTCAGGACAATTTAAGAAATTCGTAGAACTTCTGAAACAGCTGAATATCACCATTCCTTTTACATAAGCGATAACTCAAATGTCGTCATACACTAAATTTCTTAAAGAAACCGTGTCTAACAAAAGGAAAATCGAGGATAACGAAATAGTTACACTTACTGCCGCGTGTAGCGCAATCATTCAAAATAACATGCCTCCTAAATTAAAAGACCCAAGTAGCTTCTCCATACCTTGCGTCATAGGAAAGTTCGTCATAGACAGAGCTTTATGCGATCTAGGAGCCAGTATAAGTGTTATGCCCCTATCTATATGCAAAAAGCTGAACATGGGAGAACTAAGGCCAACTAAAATGTCCGTGCAATTGGCTGACCGATTAGTCAAATATCTCGTCGGTGTGCTGGAAAACGTTCCAGTGTGCATAGGTCAATTCTATCTTCCAACCGACTTCATAATCATGGATATCAAGGAGGACTCTGTTACCCCAATTATCTTAGGAAGAACCTTCCTAGAAAAAGCCGGAGCCATTATAGACGTGAAGAAAGGTAGGCTAACATTCGAAGTTGGAGAAGAAAAGATAGAACTCATCCTTACTAAGTTCTTGAAAGCACCAGCCATAGATGATACGTGCTATCTAGTAGATGTCATTGACGAATGCATACGAGAACTGGAAAAGGAAGAAACTAAATATTTTGAAATCATGAAGATCCAAATCCCTGATGTTCATGAAGACGACAATTGGCGTGCACCATACAAAGATGATAGTCTGAGTGAGATCTTAGCACTAACTCCTAATCACATGCCAGGTCTGAAAAACCCAGCTTTAGAACTTAAAGAATTGCCTAAGACCCTCAGGTATGAATTCTTAGATACAGAATTCAAAAGACCAGTAATAGTCAACGTCGATTTAGGACAGTCAGAAACAAAGAAACTACTAGAAGTCCTAAGAAATACCCAACTGCGTTAGGCTATAATATAAGCGATCTTAAAGGCATAAGTCCCTCCATCTGCATGCATTGAATCATGCTAGAGGAAGACTACAAAACTTCGATAGAACATTAGATAAGGATAAATCCTATCCTAAGCACTGTAGTCAAAGACGAAGTGAAGAAGTTACTTGACGCAGGAATTATATACCCTATCTCTGATAGCCAATGGGTCAGCCCAGTGCACATCGTACTAAAGAAAGGAGGCGTCACTGTAGTAAAGAACGTGAAAGGTGAATAGATAACCCAAAGAGTTGTAACCGGAAGCAGGATGTGTATCGATTACAGAAAACTGAATAAGGCGACTCGGAAAGATCATTTCCTTTTACCTTTCATAGACCAGATGTTAGAGAGACTAGCGAAACATTCGTACTTCTGCTATCTAGATGGTTATTCGGGATTCTTCCAAATTCCTATTCACCCCGATGACCAAGAAAAGACAACATTCACCTGCCCTTATGGCACTTTTGCTTATCGCCGAATGTCGTTCGGACTCTGCAATGCTCCAGCAACCTTCCAAAGATGCATGATGGCAATCTTTGCGGATTTCATAGACGAAATCATGGAAGTGTTCATGGATGACTTCTCTGTATGCGGACAAAGTTTTGAAAGCTTCCTGTCAAACTTAGAAATGGTACTTGAAAGATGCGCTAAAGTGAATCTCGTTCTCAACTGGGAGAAATGTCATTTCATGGTCCGACAAGGCATAGTCTTAGGACACGTCATATCTGAAAAAGGGATTGAGGTTGACAAAGCTAAAATAGAAATTATAAAAGATCTTCAACCTCCAAAAACCATACGACAAATACAAAGCTTCTTAGGAAACGCCGAATTTTACCGACGATTCATAAAGGATTTCTCGAAAATCACGAAACCTCTGACAGGTTTGTTGATGAAAGATGTCGAGTTCGTTTTCGACAAGGACTGCTTGGAAGCATTCGAAACTCTAAAGACAACACTCATTACCGCACCAATCATGCAACCCCCAGATTGGCAACTACCATTCGAAATCATGTGCGATGTGAGTGATTATGTTGTAGGTGCAGTTCTAGGACAAAGGAAAGACAAGAAGCTTCACGCAATCTACTATGCCAGTAGAACTTTAGATCCTGCCTAAATGAACTACGCCACAACTGAGAAGGAACTTCTAGCAATTGTGTTCGCCCTTGACAAATTCCGTTCTTACTTAGTAGGAGCGAAAATCATCATCTACACAGACCATTTTGCCATTAGGTACCTGATAAGTAAAAAGGATGCCAAGCCAAGATTGTTGCGATGGATCCTATTACTACAAGAGTTTGATTTAGGAATAAGAGATAAAAAAGGAACCGAGAATGTAGTAGCTAATCACCTATCCCGCATAGAAGGCATTAAGCCGGAATTAGTGCCTATCAACGACGATTTCCTTTACGAACGCCTAATAGCCAGATTGGAAAGTGATATGCCACCATTAACCTTGGAAGAACCTGAACTAGAAAAAGCCGTGGAAGACGTCTATGCACAAGTCACACTGCCTTGGTATGCCGATATTGTAAACTACTTAGCTGCAGGCGTGCTCCCACCAGATTTCAGCTATCAGCAAAAGAAGAAAATCTTCCATGACATAAAGCACTACTACTGGGACGAACCTCTGCTTTTCAAGAGAGGAGCCGACAATATATATCGTCGATGCGTCCCAGAGGAAGAAACTGAAGACGTCATTTCTCAGTGTCACTCTGCTCCTTACGGAGGACATGCTAGTACTTCAAAGACATGCGCGAAAATCCTGCAATATGGCCTATTCTGGCCCAGTATCTGGAAAGATGTCCACGCAGCTATATCAAGGTGCGACCGGTGTCAACGCACTGGAAATATCTCAAAGCGCGACGAGATGCCCCAAAAAGGTATTTTGGAAGTAGAAATCTTTGACGTATGGTGAATCGACTTCATGGGCCCATTCCCGTCTTCTTTTGGTAACAAATACATACTCGTCGCTGTCGACTACGTATTGAAATGGATTGAGGCCGTTGCCGCTCCAACTAACGACACGCGTGTAGTTCTCAAACTCTTTAAGAATACCATCTTTCCCAGATTCGGTGTGCCCAGACTTGTCATCAGTGGCGGTGGTTCACATTTTATATCGAGAATCTTTGATAAAATGCTGTCAAAATACAGAGTAAAACACCGTATCGCAACACCATATCACCCGCAGACCAGCGGCCAAGTGGAGGTCTCTAACAGAGAAATAAAACAGATCTTGGAAAATACAGTCACCACCTCCAAGAAAGATTGGTCATCAAAGCTAAACGACGCTTTATTGGCCTATAGAACCGCGTACAAAACGCCGATTGGAACTACACCGTTCAAATTAGTTTATGGGAAATCATGTCACCTGCCCGTGGAACTTGAGCACAAAGCCTTTTGGGCTATTAAAACGCTAAACTTAAACTACACTGAAGCAGGTGAGAAACAGATCTTGAATCTGCATGAATTGGAAGAACTCAGATTAGACGCGTATGAAAATGCCCGCATATATAAAGAAAGAACCAAAAAGTGGAATGATAAGCGTTCGGTTCGTAAACAGTTCAATGTGGGAGACGTCGTGCTCCTATTCAACTCAAGACTGAAACTCTTTCCAAGAAAACTAAAATCCAGGTGGTCAGGTCCATTCGAAATAACCAGAGTCCTTCACAGTGGAGCTGTTGAAATTTGCGATAAAGTCAACATACCGTTCATAGTCAACGGACAACGTCTAAAGCATTACAATCGAAATGACGACAGTAACCACGTGAGCAGACTGAAACTGTAAGAGCTTCCTGCTCAACATCCCGAATAGCTTGTCACCAAGCTATCGTCAGGCTTTCAACGTTAAAAACAACGTTGAATGGGAGGCAACCCATTTTCACTCGTTTTTCTCTTTGAAATTATTTACAGTATATTTTTCATCTGATTTACACTTTTGTTTTTGGTTTTATTTTTATTTCAATCACCTTCTGTTTCTAAAAACTAATTTGAGTAAAACATGTTTTCAACTTTTTACAGGATTTACTTACCTCCTTTTTGACTGACTAACTAGCGAGAATGGCTAACATCGATTACACGGTTACTACTTTTAGAGGACCATCTCAGCAAGCCCGGTATGAGGATTTGACTCAGAGAGGCATCGCTTTGACACATTTCTATGATGGTTCCACTATGGATCAGCTAGGCATTCATGATAGCATCCTCTACCTGTTTAACCAACTAGACTGGGAGCGAACTGCTCTAAAAACCCGTTGGGTTACCCATCGCGAACTAACATTTGAATTCCTAAGCTCCCTTAGGTACAAACCTGAATATGGATATGGATCCACCAAGGAGCTGATTTCTTTTAGACTGTTTGGGACTGAGTTTGAATATAACCGTAAGTCATTAGCTGATCTTTTACGTTTCCCTAGCGGACCATTCTCGTATACTGACACTCAAGAAGAAGATATGGATGTCGAGTTAGACTACTTCTGGGGTACTATTTCAGGTAACTATCACCCTGAGCCAAATGCTATTGACTCTAACGAGATACACAATCCTGTACTCCGCTACTTTCATAGGATATTAGCACATACCCTTTGTGGGAAGGAGGAAAACATTACCGCTGTCTCAAAGGAAAAACTGTTTATCCTGTACTATGCGTCACAAGGTCGCCCAGTCAACGTTGTACCATTCATGATGAGAGACTTTGAAAGGATTAACTAGGAACAACATGCACCTATCACCGTAGGAGGCCTCGTTACTATGATTGCACATGCATTAGGACTTAGGTACCAGCTGAACAGAATTAAAATCTCTGGCCTAATAAGACCTATGGATATATCATTTTTCTTTAACCAACGTATTATAGGTAACTTAGGCCCTGACACTTATGAGTACCTAATTGTTGGCCGACCCGTCCACCTGTTTACACTACCTAACCATGAGAAAACGAGCGTCCACAACCGAAACAACTGGCTGTACGAATTGGATGAATCTATGGGTCTTGCCTCGCCTCACTCCACACCTAAAGACTACATGTATGATAGTGACCATATTTCCGAAGCTCAAGATTACATGTACTACGAAGACTATGTATCGGAAACTGAGACTGACCCTGAAACTCCGCCAAATTACCACAATTTCCCTGACCCCATCCCTGACCAACAAACAGACAAGTTGGATGCCCTTCAGAAAACAGTGGATGATGTCAAATTGGAAATTTACACAGTCAAGGAAGAGCTAACAACATTGCAGATGGAAGTCACGACCTTCATGGACGTACTATGTGAACAGTTCGATCGCCTTACTAAACAGCTCGACAACTTGAAGCAACAGAAGGACTGATTAATTTTTAGCTTTAGTTTTAAGTCTTAATTTTCAATTTTTCTGCATTTTGAACAATTTATAGTATTATATTTTTACAATTTCAAGTCCATTTCAATTCCTGTACTTTTCTAATTAATCAATGAATTTCCTTTGCAATTTTATTTCAATCACGTATTCTTTACTTTCAATTCATTGCATGGTTGATTTACTGGTCCAAAGTGAGACTTAATGATATTACACAATGCCTGTACGAACCAAACAACACAAATTCTGCATCTGCAGAATTTGCTGCTATGACGACCGTCACAACCCTGTTACGCTCGTCACGAGCATGACGATCGTGACGCCCCCTCACGATCGTCACGAGATCATGTATTCTACTAAATAGCAGAATAAGACCGTTGGGGCTTTTCTATCTCTCCAACCCTTAACCTCCCACTCTCACGATTCCACTTCCCCCATAAATCACCCACTTACTCATTCATCCCATTCACTATTATTCTCACCCAATCCAACCGTTTGCTTCCAAAACCTTCGCATTATAAAGTCACGGTTACCTCCTCATTCCCATTCCTCAAATAGAAACTTTCATCTCTAACACTCTCTCTATTTCACACAAAAATCCTCAGAAGCAATGGCTCGCCAAGGAATACTTCCAGACATGTCCAACATCACCTTCCGAGACAGCGAAAAAGGAGACGAGCAGAGAACGAATTACGTTCAATTTTATCAACGTTCCGTCCAACCAACTCGTTATGTCGATGTTGCCTGCATTATGAAATTGGGCATTCGAGAAGGCTTCCAATGGATGCTACAGAACGCCGGGCTTTGGTTCCTCTGCACAACACCGCAGCCTACCTACGAACAGCTTACCCTGGAGTTCCTCAGTTCATTCACCTACATGACACCCTCCGGTGATACCAATCAACTTACCGGCATTGCAAGCTTCAGATTATTCGGCCGGGAGTATCAGCTAACCCAGACTCAACTGGATCAGATGCTCTAATTTCACCATGGTACTGATGCTCACTGTCGTGTTCCTTCGGAACAATTCTTTCTGGAAGCATTTGCGCTTTGGAACCAAATCACCGGAGCCCCCGCCGATAGCTGGGACAGTCTTAATGCTACATTCATTCACCACCCCGATATCCGCTATGTTCACAGGATGCTCAGCAATATTATCTTTGCCAGAGATAGTAACCATAAGGTAAACTCCAAGGAACTGTTCTTCCTGAAATGCATCTTTGCGCCGGAACCTATCAACGCTGCCCCATTCCTGTTGGCTCACATCCAGGCTAACTATGGTCGAGGCTCCAAGCCTTTTTACTTCAACGGCATCGTCACCTCCATCACATTGTCACTCGACCTCGGCGACCGCCTCCAGGCCCTTCCATCCTTACCTCCCGTCTTCCTGGATATCGACTATTGTCGGTCTTCTCACCTCATCAAGGTACGAGCCGACGACCGTTTTCATCCGGTGGTTCATAACCGCACCATTCGCAGCATCATCCTTCCTTGCCATGACCAAGCTCACCCTGAGAACATAGCCAACTAGCTTTTTGACCCAGCGGCACCCGAAGGTAATGCTGCAGAACCTCAACAAAATGATCAGATGCCTGTTGATGAGGTACAAGATGAACTGGACCACACTGCTTAGGCTGAAGCTTCTCAGCAAACAGCCCCTGCTGGTCCTTCTTCCAGTCGGCGCCCCCGCACTGCAGATACCATCGAAGATGTCCTTAACGCCATCTGGCTCCAGAATCAGAATGTTGCTATGCTTGAACGACGTCAGCAAGAACAACACCAACAGGTCATCGATTTGTTAACCGCCCAAGGGGAACGCCTCAACACTATCGTGGCTGAAATGGAAGCTTTAAACCTCCGCGTGGACGACTTACATAATTCCATTTTTCACACCGGCATTCTACGCCCCACGACCAGAGGAGGATGACATCAAGGAAGAGGACGCGACAGAGAGTAGTGTTCTTCTTGTTTTGTTATCTTTCTGCATTTTTTCTGCATTTTTCATTGTTGTATACCTGCCACTATCACTTCAAAGCAGTGGGGACACTGCTTAAGATGGTGTGGGAGTGGCACTCTATTATGTACTTCATTTCCCTTCCTAAGTAATTTCAATTTCAGTAATTTCAATTCAGTGTTTTTTTCAATTCAATAAAACGCATATTTTTATATTATTTTTCGTTAAAAGAACTTCCCCAGCTTAATCTGCTTTACTCGAGCTATACGAAATTTTTTTGATGCAAACATCCGGTGCGCCACGATTAAGGCCGAGTTAAGTAAACTCGAAAACAATTACTAACGATATCCATACCGACTTGACACCTTAGACCTCCAGTTTATACGAGTCAGTTCCACTACCTACTGTACCGAAGCCTCAAGTTCAAGCACCAAACGAAGCCTTCAGTAGTTTATAAAAGCAGTCAGCACCGCCTTAAGCGCGTAACACGTGGAAAGCCGATGAAAATAAGTGATCGATAAGATCATAAAGAAAGAGAATTGCTCCGCAGCCATGTAGTGCTTATCTACTTCGTACGTTTCGGAATGGCAAAAAGAAAAAGAAAAAAATAGTGAGCTCATAAAATAAAAAGAAAGTTCCTTGTCAGTTGGTCCGTAGGTTTCTGGTTACGAACTCGGTAGGGCGAATCACGGTTCGATCCCCCACAGCTTGCAAAGTGAACATGTCATAGGGTACCGCATTCGTGCACCAGACCCCGTAGAAGGAAAAGACCGAAGTCACTAACAGGCTATTCCACTACGTACACGAAAAAGGGTAAATGGCTTAATGTGACTGCGCTGGAACGAAACTGGGTAGAACTTAGTACGATGAACTTAACGCCGAGCTACAGCAGCATGATTGGAACCGGCTTGAATAAAGAGAGGCCTTCGAAAGCATTCCCGCTCAGTGTCAAGTTCGTATGCGTGTTGTTATGAATCATCTCCGACTTCTCGACTCAGCGCCTCGGAAGCGACTTTGAAAACGCACAAGTGCGCATCATGTGTCTGCATCGTCTCAGCTCTTAGGATTTTTGCTTGAGGACAAGCAAAGATTCAAGTTTAGGGGAGTTTGATAACGCGAAAACATATATACTAAAATGCCATAATTTCATGTTATTAACGGTCGATTTCACCCCGATTTCGTACCATATTCGCATTGCTGTTTAATGTTTTGCAGGTTTATGAAGTCAATGTTCAAATGAGGCAAGATAAGAAAAACAAGCTCAAAAGGACTAATAACAGAAGAAAAAGAACGAGAAAAGCACCAGATTTCAATTCTGCTGATATGACGACCGTCACAAGCGTGACGACCGTCATGACCCCCTCACGATCGTCATGACCGTCACGAGCGTCATGGCTCCCTGACGACCATCACAGGCACATTTTCTGCATAATGTCCACTTTTAGAGACGTGCAAACAGAAGCCCAAAATTTAGTGCACGACTCCCTGGATTTTCTGACCCTCGAAGGCACTTCCAACAGCAGTTCATGTAGCATTCATTCACTATAAATAGAGAGCATTGGGTTTGAAATAGGGGAGCCGCATTGAAGACCACGAAATGCTGCCGAATTTAATACCAGAGATATTTTCCTGCTTGTTTCTTTTCTGTTTTGCTTTCCTTCCTTTGGTTTCCTTTCCAGAATTTCATTGTAATTTTTGTTCTTACCTTTTCGTACAATTAATCGTCACAAGAGTAATCCTGCCGACATTGTGGAGGATTATCCAAGTGCCGAACCGGAATTATTTACAGGTTCCGTTATCAGTATTAATAGATTATATTTGCTTTAATATGTATGTTTACATGTTCTTCCTTTTTAATTCAATTATGCATGCTTTAAGCTTTATGTCTAGCTAAAACCGCATCGATCAGTATGTAATGAACTAGTAGAACGAGGTTCGATAATAACCGGCGTAATCTTTCTTTTTCAAACTTGTTTCTGGATCTAGTTTTTAAACCAAAATTATTAAACTAAACTTCGTCACGACAGCGAGAATTTATTTAAAGCAATCTCGCCACGACAGTGGGGGACTTACTAAGGTATGAACCGACATGCGAAAGATGAGGCTAGGACCAGATAGTAAAAACTGAGCATCTATTTTAAACATAGCGAAAGCATTTTAAAAGAGATTAGAACTCAATGGTTTTCAAAAATCAATTTTAACCCCGAACGGGATAGCGAAAGCATACGTTCCGCCTTAGAGTTGCGACTAGCATTAACAACCATCGTGAGACAAAAGTTTTTAAACTGTTATTTTATTCTGAAAACCATCTTTGAAAATTATTAAACCGCGTCGGCAACTTGTCGAATCCTCGGAGCACTGTGTCATTTCATACCGATTACTTGCATTATTACTCTAAGAAACCTTTAGCTTTTCTTTAGTTTAGCCTTTAATATTACATATTTCCCCTTAAACCATTATCAACCTAGCTAAACATAGTAACGTCCGAATATACTAGATTGACTACGAGTCCTTGTGGGTTCGATATCTTTATTACTACGTGATAGACTTTACACTTGCAGTTAATTCGATTAGACTCGGAAAGTCGCGGTCAAGCACAAAGGAGTGCAAGTCAATTCCCAAAGGGAAGCACACATGTTTCACAAAGAAACCCTAATTGAAAGCTCAAAAGTAAGCAACCAAAAGAACAAGCTAAACACAATATAATGACCTAAAAATAAACAAGCATCATCCTTAACATGTTAGAAACATGAATAAAAAGGCATTGAAGGCTTAAAGGATCCAAAAATGTCATATCCAAAGCAAACTAGGTCAACATGTTTGTATGGACCTTCCCTTGAATAGCTTGACTTGCAAGCTACTCTAAAAATAGAAAAATGATCCAAAAATTATCAAATAAAATGCAAGAAGACCATAAATGTGTTGGCAATCATAGGCCAAAAGAACTCAATCAAATTCACTTCACAACATCACCATAGAAATTGATTCACAAGGGTGCTCCATTATGAAGGAGGATTGCATAGGGTCAAATGTAAGGCAACAAAAGTCAACTCAAAATTCAACATGCCAGGGGCAAAATGGTCCTAAAAAATTCCTCAACTCATCATTGATATGAGGATTGAATCTTATTCATTGAATCAAAGGGACATGAGAGAAATAAATTCAAGAACAAAATATGTCAAACTAGGTCAAATAAGACACTTCCAATGGTAAATCCCTTTTTTAAATGAAAAATAAATCATAAAATAAAACAAAAATTTCTAAAAATAAGAGGACATCTCAAGGAATCCAAAATGTATTTTTGTGGAATTTTGTGGTTATTGGAATATTTTTCATGACTTAATTTCAAAACAGTCACAAAAATAAAATAAAATGAAAAATGCCAAGAAATTAAATAAGAACTTGTGTCCAATAGCAATAAAAGGCAGTTTAAAAAAGAGGCTGGGCCCAATAGGGGGTGCAAACAGCACGCGTGTGCTAAGCCCAACAGACAAAAATAAAACAAAATAAATTCTGGTGATCTAGTGGAGCCAAGTCAAACGAGGACCATCATGGAACAAAACCAGGAAGCGCATGATCCTTTGGTCATCCAATCATGTGGCTCAAAATCAAACAACACATTAATGAATATTTAAAAGTAATTATGTGCTTCAAGACAAAGAGAGACCATCATGAGTCTTAATCACAACCATCCAAACGAAAAGTAAACAAATCGTGCGCTTGTGGTCAAGACACGTAAGCATCTTCAACCTCAAGACTTGGAGGGAACACCCACCGGCAGGACTGAAATTCCGGTCACCCCTACCAAGTTTCCGGGCGGCCACGCAACAACCACAACATTCAGATTCCACCAAAACTCAACCATTTTTTACAAAATTTATATCAAACTTCATCTAGAGATCATGAGGATCTCAAATCTACCATTGGTTTTCAAAAATAAAGCTTAAATAGAGTAAAACGAAAGAAAGAAGAAAACGAGCAAAAACAAAAATGTTTACAAACCAAAACTAAATGATACCAGAATCCATCTATGATATGAAAGGATTAATAATATGTAAAAATGGCGCAATAAAAGTGCTTGAATGGAGAGAAAAAATGAAAAGTAAGTAACCTAAAAATAAGCTTCTACACTGCTCAGTGTGCTATTAAAGCTTGCAATAAGTTGCCCAGAAACGTTCTAATCAACTCAAGGAATGCTTTTGGATGTTTAAAAATGATTGAAACTCAATGAAATGTAAAAAACGATTTTCACTCTCACTCTCACTTTTTTCAAACTGTTCTTGCTCTCCCTCTCACCAAATTCACTTCTGAGGACTTGGAAATGATCCTGAGCTTAAGTATGTTAGATTTAGATCAAGAGGAGGCCCAATGACAGCTCCTTAAGCCCAAACCAATTTTCACTTTTTCAAACTTTTCCCACTTGCTAAGTACACGAATTTGTCCTTTCCAAGCTGTCAAGATGGCATGACTGACTTGCATAATGTCAATGTTGATCCAAAGGCTGAGGATTGCCCCTTGGTTTGGTCTTATGGTGTGTTTTTGATATGTTAATTATCATTGAAGAAAGTGTGAAAATGGCCATTAATTTGAGTTCAAACTCCACATCCAAAATTGGCATTGTATTTGGAATGTCATTTGTACTCAAAAAATGCACAAAGTTGATCCAAAATGTCTTCACATGAATTAATTATGAATTTCCCTTTTTTAAAGCCTTTTTCATGGAAATTGCATTGGGGATTCTTCAATCCAAGCCAAATCTTTGATACCTTGATGTTTGAAAATGCAAATGACCCCATTTGGAGAAAGTTTGATGTTGGAAAGATTTTCATTTGAAGTGTGCAAAGTGGTGAAATGGACCTATAATGAAAATGACCTGTAATCTTACTTTCGCAAAATACCACTTCCTTGCAAGCCTTATAACTTGAGCTCTAGAAATCAAATGGAGGACTTCTAGGACTTTTTGGAAAGCTAATATCATAAGGAACAACTTTCATGTTCATTTGAAGTTGAGGAGAAACATCCTTCTAGGTCAAACACGTCTTGGAAGTTAGTTGACTTTTGCTGACTGAAATCACATCCATCTGAGGACCTGTAACTTGTTAGCTTCACAACTAGAGTTATATAAATCCAATGGAGGACTTCTAGTACTTTTTGGAAAGCTAAGAACAAGATCTACAAGTTTCATGTCCACAAGAAAATGATATTACACTTTTATCTTGAGATAAGTGGTCTTGAAGTTACGCACTGAACAGGGGATTTTACATTGAGAAAGCTTAGAAACCCTAGCTCAATAACTTCTCACATTCTTGATTCTTGATGAATTTATCTTGAAATAACATCTCATATGTTTCAACACAACATTCCATAATCATAAAGACTTGTAATTGAGTCTTAATCTCCTTCAATTTCACAGTTGACTTAGGGTTGACCAGATGAAAACCCTAACTGCACCAACTTCAACTGTGGCCATTAGCACTTGGCATAAACACTTAGATGAGCTCCATAATGACCCTCAAGGCCTCCAATGAGCTTTAATGACAATCTCTCTCCATAACCATGGACTTGTGGTCCCAATATGACCCTCAAATGGCCTCCTAGACAGGAGGTGAACCACATACACTTGCTTGCCTTTCTTCAAGGACATTGATTTGTCTCTGATGAGGATAACCACTTGATGACTTGAATACAAAATCTTGGCTAGGCTTAGAACCCTTGTCAAACTCCTCTTTCCAAACACACATCTCTTGATCCCCTGTAAATGCAAAATACTATGCAATGCAATATGCGAGAACAATGAAATGAAACACAAACCAAGTAAAGAAAAGGTTGGGAAAATTTTGGTGTACAACAGTATTCAAGGAAGAGTTTTTGAGGAAGTATTTTCCTGAAGATGTTCGGCGAAAGAAAGAAGTAGAGTTTCTTGAGCTGAAACAAGGTAATATGACTATGGCTGAGTACGCAGCAAAGTTTGAGTCTTTGGTCAAGTTTTGTCCGCATTACAACCGTACTGACGCAGAGATGTCGAAGTGTCTCAAGTTTGAGAATGGTTTTAGACCAGAGATTAAGCAGGGAATTAGGTATCAGTCGATTCATCGGTTTTTGTAATTGGTGTACATGAGTGTCGCAACTGCGAAAAACACCCGACGGAAAATAGAAGAGTCGCCACCTTTCGTTATTTATCCCAAAGAGAGGGAAAGGAAACGATCGGAAAAACCTAACAAAAAAGGGAAAAGACGACGTCATCGCAACCAAGTCCTGGATTCGGGAGTCGGTTACGCAAGAGGAAGGTATTAGCACCCCTCACGTCCATCGTACTCGACGGGATCCACGCTTGTTGTCTATCTAAGGGTGTGTTTAAAATGTCTACGCTACAGGCTCAGGACAAAAATAAAAGAAAAGAGACTCGGCAGAGCATCACCGTTCTGTGCCTACATATTCCTTCATGCAATGGGAAAGTCAGAGTCAACGTAGTTCGGCAAACTACGGGAGAAGGGGGGAAGGTTGCTCGCCAAGACATCGCGTCTTGTGCCTACGTACTTTCATCTGGTATGAAAGATCAGAGCAAACGTAGTTCGGGCTAACAAGAACACCGGTGTGGTTCAAAAGTTTTTTAAGCCCGAGTAGGGTTAACAATCAATTCTAGCAGTTGGTGTATGCAACTCGAGCATTGGAGACTTAGGCGTTACCGTTTGCAATAGAACTAAGAGTTAACAACACTCTTTTTCTGAAAAAATTTTCAGATTAATCTCGAAGGAAAAAGGTTTGAATTTATTTTGTGTTTTTTAGTGAAGTGAATTAATTTGGTTTTTGATTCACGTTGCACTAAAGACTATGACATGGAGGCGAATGCGTCGTATATCGCCCCCAAACGGGACGTATACTAAACATTCTAGATAAGTCAGAGGAGACCCCTCACTCATTATTCCCCATGTAGCTTAAGGCTCATAGCGCGCAACGTTTATCGCCTTTATTAAATGAGTTAGCATGATTTGGAGATGAGAAGAGAGACGCACGGAAGGTCTAAGGGAAACTCGACCCTAACGTTGTCATGCAATGTGATCCTAAAGTTCGGATGAAAAGGGGAAACATCTACCCTAATGTTAGCATACTTGGATTGAGCACCTAACGTCTCTCCTACTCCCATCCTAAACAGAGGGACTATGAATCCTATGGGGATCAAGGAAACAAAGCACAAGAAGCACAAAGGAAAAATCAATCACAAGTAGAGAAATGCAAACATGAAAATGCACAATTAGAATGGTGGGAGGGAGGAAAAGTGTGTGGGGTAGCAGCTGCCACAGGCGCATCTCGACCTCAGCAGCGATGCAAGAATGATGCAAGCATGTGGAGAAAAACAAGAGATGAAAGCAAATGAACATGCAAACAAATTATCATTCGAACCACATACTCAAGCATGTAAACAATTGGAAGAATTAACATACATGTCAACAACAACATGATTAATCAACCACAATTAGTGACAATTATCCAAAACAATTCAATCCTAATGCATCACACTAATCTATGATGATTCGAATCAAATCGGTATGCGAACATGCAAGCAAAACAACAAATATGGCATTCTGGCACAGTGTTAATCGGTTAACACATGTTGTTAATCAGTTAACCTGTGTAAAACAAGTGAAAATCTGGAAATTCATAGGTGTTAATCGGTTAACACCAGGCGTTAACCGGTTAACACCCTGAAAACTTTGAAAAATGTGAGTATTTGAATTGGTTAACTGGTTAACCATATACATTAACCGGTTAACACTGTTCCAGAAACCAAAAACAGCAGCAGAAAATCACTTCCAGCACACAAACAGCTTATTCAATATTCCAACAGATCAACTTATCAAATAAGCACGAGTTTAACAACATAAAACATATATTCAACAACATGGAAACATATTATCATAGTCGATTCACAGATCACATGGATTAAATCAACACAAATTCAATTGAAAATGAATATCGACATGATTAAAGCAAATAAGCCAAAAACAGATTAGGATCCAACCTTCGGAGCGGAGATTTACTCCGATTAATGTTGATCAACTAAATTTGAGCAGATCCAAACAAGATTATCCAGAAAACTTCAAGATCCAGGCCAATTGTTGTGGTATGAATGAAGATCAAACACTTTTAAACCAAATTACTCCAAATAAGCACTTCTAACTCAAGCTCCAAAATCAGATCTCAATTTGCACGAAAATTGATTATGAAAATGGATCCAATGATGATGATAGATGGATATTTAATGCTCAAGAATTCATTGATTCCAATGAAGAATCAAGAATTCCAATGAAAAAGAGCTTTTTGGTGAAGGTTTTGGTTATGGAAGGAATTTGGAGAATTGAGAGAATTTGAGATTAAATCTGAAGTGAGAGTGAAAAGTGAAGGTTAGAATGTGTTGGTTTGGAGTGAATCACTTAAATACTCTCTTGGTTTGGATCCAAAGCTAGGATTGGAATTTGGATTGAAAATCAAGACTTGGAATGTGGAATGGGATTTTGGAGGGAAATCTGAAATTTAAAGGTGTTCTAGATCCTTCCCAAATGAAAATTTGAATTCCAAAGTGATTAAAATTAGACCCCGAGTGCAATTGGCTTGCAAAATCACGTACAGGGCAAAATCTGCTATGGTTAACCGGTTAACACTACTGAAACTTCAAATCTGGCCTGATTCTCCTTTGGTTAATTGGCTAACCATATGCGTTAACCGATTAACACCTTTGAATTTTGGATTCTGGCACCTTTTGGTGGGAAATCTGTCCTTTGCCCTGTTTCAACTGTTTTGAGCTCTGTTTAGCTGCTGAACCTCATTTTTGAACGTTATCACTGTGAAAATACTTGTTATGAGCCTGAGTGTTGATCCTGATATGAAGTTAACCTGCAAAACAGAATAAAATCGATCGCTGCTAGGCAAAATAAATGCCGGAGATACTCGCTACTTGTTGTTCAGTCCTGCACTGATATGAACCTGACCCACAGGAAGACCTTGATCCCATGCCTTGAGAATGAATGTTATGCAATGCAAAAAATGCAAAAATGCAAAGAAATAAAAGTCAGTAACAAGAAAACCGGTGGGAAAATTTTGGGGTGCAACAGCTGCCCCTATTCAAACGACTTGGACCTGACTGGGTGAGAAGCGAACGGCTTTCAAACAATCAAGGTAAAAGACAGTCGAATACCAAAGAAATCCAGAAATTTGCCAACCGCAGAAATAAACTGCAACACTGATTGGGCGCAAATCTCTCCAGAAAAATTGGATACAGACAGTTGCAACGGCAACAAACTGACCGATCATCTGATAAAGAAACCCCAGGAAGAAAATTAATACTCACATCGTCTAAAGGTATACGGAAAGACACCCATTACTCACATCATCTAAAAGTAGACGAAAAGACACCGCTGAAAGTTCACATTGTCTAAGGATAGACAGAAAGAAACATAACCAAAATATCCAAAACCCACATCGTCTAATGGTAGACGGAAAGAAATATCCATACTCACATCATCTAAGGATAGACGGAAAGACACCCATAATCACATCGTCCAGGGATAGACGGAAATACACCAATCACTCACGTCGTCTAGGGATAGACGGAAAGAAAAACCCAAATCCAAAATATCATATCGTCTAAAGGTAGACGGGAAGGAAAGAAATACTCACATCGTCTAAGGATAGACGGAAAGACACCAAATAAAGGTTCATGCTGTCTAAGGATAGACAGAAAGAAAAACAATACTCACATTGTCTAAAGGTAGACGGAAAGACTCCAAATACTCACTTCAAAACCATTCATCAAGTTGCAGAATTCTTTTGTTCATAAGAGTTGATGGAAAGAAAATATCTTCAAAGGGCCACATCGTCAATAGGAATTGACAGAAAGAAAACCATCTTCAAAGAGCCATGTCGTTAATAGGAATTGCCAACAAGGGAAACCAAACATTCCTCAAAAAGTCACGACGTCAATAGGAATTGACAACACGAAAACCCTCTTTAAACGTCATCTCCTCCAATAAACGGAAAGAAAACCATGTCCGAACCTCACATCGTCTAAGGATAGACGGAGAGAAAACAATATCCAAACTCACGTCGTCTAAGGATAGACGGAGAGAAAAACCAATACTCACCTCGTCTAAGGATAGGCGGAAAGGCACCTAATACTCACATCGTCTAAGGATAGACGGAAAGACACCATATCCGAAACTTACATCGTCTAAGGATAGACGGTAAGAAAACCTGCTGGGGAAACACGTCGTCAATAGGAATTTGCGAAAAGAAAATCTTCTTGGAGAAACACATCGTCAACAGGAATTGGCGAAAAGAAAATCTACTCGAAGAAACACATCGTCAATAGGAATTGGTGGAAAGAAAATCTTCTGGGATGTCATCATCAGAGGACTGATGGACAAAGTAACTCTGCTTGGGGATGTCATCATCAGAGGACTGATGGACAAAGCATAACCGACGAATGATCTGAAACCCGAGTAAACTGACAAGTTGTCTGAACAAAGCTGTTGGAGAAATGCCCCTGTACTAATTGAAGAGTAATTCAAATTGCCGCAGAAAGCTGACAGAAACTGGCTTATGCTTCATATGCATATCCATATGTTTGAATATGGCGTAATGCTCCATACGAAATGGAAATGCTACGTGTTTGAGGATGAAATGCAAAGATGATGCAAATATGATAACTATATGCAAAGATGCAAATGCAGGCTCAAGCTGCCGGGGAAAGCTGGATAACAGAACCGCTCCAGCAAAATAAATGTTGAAGAGGTGAAGCCAACTCCGCTGGGCATAACCGAATGTGCCCAGTATTATTGGACTCTCCTAGGGATAGCTTACACACGCCAATGATGATTGGACTTTGCTGGAGAAAACAAATGAAGTCTTCCTGAACTTTGGGTTGAAGGGTCAAGGGATGACTTCCCGACATTCGCCTTGAACTTGAAAGTTGACTGAACCCGCTTGAACAACTTCGAGTAGCTCTGATGATATGGAGAGGAACAATTCCTACGCTTCCAATCTGCCCCATCCTGCGGGATCTCTGTGGGGATGTTCCTCGAAAGGAAATCTGAAATCTCATAGCCCCGATGGTTTGATATGAACTGCCTCAGCACTCCGAACCTCAGAGAGGTGCTTCATTAGTTGCCCCTTGGACAAGAAAATGACTTCCGCGCTCTTAGGGTGACCTGCCCCAGCCTGCAATGACTTTTCCCCTGATTGGCGACTTCACTGGGGATGATACCTATAGCTGCGAGATATCCACTGGATCTCAACCTGATTTCCCCTATTAACTGCATTTTAGAATGACTGGCTCCCATGCCGTGATCATTTGATATATTGTCCCGGCTCGACGGAGTATTTAGGCAATCTGCATTCTATCCTGATCAAACTTTCCACGGTGGAGACTTTCCTGCTGTCAAACGCTTACTCGCAAGTAAAACAAATTGTTCTGCATAAAAGATATATTAAATGCAATGCATATGACAGTTTTAAAATTCCAATCTGTTCACTGGAAACAATTTTGTGACATAAAGTGAGTAAATCATTTATCACCATGTCAACATTAATACAACGCTTCCAGAGGAATCCTTTTAGGAGTCAGTTTCGATGCGATCTTTACCGAAGTATGCATTCGAAACAAACCTGCTTCAATTAGGACTTTTTCAGGTTGTAACGTGGTCAGGTTCACGGTTTAAGAAAGAAAGGATAAAGGCTCAAAGTTTATTTTAACCCACCCATTGTCCTTGATGTTCTCCAATCCTACATTCAGCTAATTCGACACTAGCGCTCACCTTTCAAAGGTTGAATGATAGGAGTGACGGTTCGGGAAACCAAAAGTTTTTGGAGTGACAACCACTCGCTCTTCGTCTTTGGTACCTGAATCACACGACTTGTTTTTCGTCATCATTTTTCGATTTCCCTGTTTTTGCCTGGACTGAATATTTTGAGTATATCTTCTTTTCGAAGTCCAGCGGGATGCCCTAATTTTTGCCTAAGTCGTTTACTTTCAAGATTCGACTTAGCGGGCTTCTTCTTTTTCTCTTCTTTTTTTTTAACAAATCGTGTGACACCGGCTTATCTGACTTGTTAAAAGGGATTGTGACGGTTTCACTCCTGATCAGAAATGAATAACCACTGAGGTTCTTTAGGCACGACCTATATAGGTGTGATTGATCCTCGAACGAGGACACTCCTTTTGCAATTTGGACTCTTGGCCGAATTAACTGACACCTACCCTGCCTCGGGTTATTGAGGGTTTTTCATTTTCAGAAAAGAAACTCCTACTACTAGGCTCAAAGGGGTCGATAAGGGATTATCATCCTTATATCTCCACTGTTTGGGGATTTGAAACAATGCATGTACATCATCAGCAGGTTTTTTATTCAAAAGCATACATTCGGAAGCTTACGCGTCTTTAAACTTCGTCATCCTCCCCGGATTCCGCTTAAACAAGCATTTGGCATTTGTAAAAAGCAGTTAATGAACATGAATGGATCAAAACATGCATATTCATTTCATTAATATCAATTGAAAACAACAAGTTTTACAAATGAGTTTGCACTTTAACAGAAAAGAAATTACAAACGTAAACAAATACAGGATAAAACAAAAATTGCCAGCTAACTGGGCTTTCACACTAATTAGCAGCTGAGGGATGCGACCCTTGAAGTCTTCAAACTCAATCAGACAAGCGATGTACGACCAACCTTCCTCCTGGAAAGGATATGCACCTTCGGTCCACCAACTGTTGCACCCTAGCTTGAAAAGCCTCACAATCTTCAGTAGAATGCCCTATGGATCCTCCATGATATCCATATTGAGCACTAGGATCATACCCGAGAGGGTAAGGTTCTGGCATCGGTTTGAGAGCTTTGGGCTCCACCAAAGAATTCCGAACTAGGTGCGGCAGCAGCTGACTGTACGACATAGGCATTGGACGAAGGGGAGCATTCCTTCTTTTCAAATTGTTGTTGCGGGGCCTACTCGGAATCTAGCGACAGTAATCTTGCTGCGATGACTCAAAAGGTTGTGGACTTTGAATAGCAGAGACGTCCGGCGACTGGGCTTGGACTCTTGAGGACTCTCTCTGCTCAGGCGCTTTCATCCTTAAGCTTGATCCAGGAACATGCAGCAAATGTGGGCAGGGGGATTCTAACACCAAAGATTGTAGGATATACTCTTGACCTACTGCATCTTTAGGAATAGGAATAGAAGTATCCTTCCCTTTTCCATGATAGGGAATAAATTCTCCTGATACACTCATGCCGCCCGGCGTGAATTCAATTGTCTTCGAATCAATCAGGTCCTGAACTTTATGCTTAAAAGCTTTACAGTTCATAACGTTGTGCCCCTGTCCCCCATCATGGAAATCGCAACGCGCATTGATATCATAGCCTGGTGGTGGCTGGCCAGTAAATGAAGCCAAAGTCCGAGGCTTAACCAACTGAAGTTGGAGCAAGAGTTGCACCAACTAAGCATAATCCACGGGAATCTGATCGAAAATTATGTCTTGTGATTTTACCCTTTGAGCATATTTCCTGACCTTGGGATTATCTTGAGAAACGGGACACAGCTGATGACGCGGAAATTTTGGAACCTCCAATTGTGCAGAAGATCTCTGACACACATTACACTCTGGTATAGGTTCCACAGATAGAAGTGGCGCAAGCATCTTTGTTGCAGCCTCAGGCACTTGATCATCTTCTTTCCTGAGCACAATCCTTATCACTTTCATGATTAAGCCCACCTGAGTTTTCAACTGCTGGCTTTCCTCTCTGAGTGCATTCTGATCCAAGCACAATGCTTGCATGTCCGCGATGAACTGTCCCATCTGGCCCTAGACTTTCTTCAGCTCTGCTTGAACTTGCTCCATAGTTCTGCATTGATCCCTGTGATCTATCTGATTGTATGACCTGCAACAAACTAATGGAGTACATGAAGTCAGATTAACAGTTCTGAGGTAACTGTTATGCAAAAATAATATGCCAGATGCAGACAAATATGCAATAGTGAAATTCCAGGATAACACCGAGACAAATAGGAAACCCAAGATCCAAACAAGGATAACCATCACACATATATGCACCATACAGGAGTAACTGAATACAAGCAGAGTGACCTCGACCAACGAGCCTGGCGATGGTCAGCATACAGTAATGAACAAATGCTACACAGGAATACAACCCTCAACTGAGTCTTCAGTTTGATACTCTTCTGAACAAATGCTCTCAGTGAATTCCTCCATAACATGCACTGATACACCCATTTGGCTGGATAAGAGAAGATCATTAATATGAATACCCTGAGACGAGACTGAGATCCTGTTGGAATCCAGCAAAGCCTGAACCTGGCTCCTAAGCACCTTACAACCTTCCGTTGAATGCCCCTGTGCCCCAGCATGGTACTCACAGCAGGCGTTGACATCAAAACCTGGCGGATATGGTAGAATCTCTGGATTAATCTTCTTCGACACTATCAACCCACCTCTGATCAAATCCGGCAACAACTGACTGTAGGATACCGGTAACGGAGTAAAATGCCTTTCTGGTTTCTTGGGTCTTCGTCTAGCATGCTGACGCGGTTGATGAAGGTACAACTGTTGACTCTGAAGGGAAACATATTTCTGATATTCAAACCCAACAGATTGTCGACTTTGAACACTCGAAGTATCTGAAAACTGAATCTGAGGTACAAGAGATTCCGGAATAACATCACTTCCTTTTCCCCATTCTTCTTGAGAACTAACGACTGATTCATTTTCATCAACTGAGATATCTGAGATGGCTCGAATCTTTCCACTCTTGATTCCACTCTCGATGCGTTCACCCATAATCACTAAGTCAGCAAAGTTCGACATTCCACCACTGATCATCTTGTAAAAGAAATGGCCTTTAAGGTACCCAAGAATACGTCAACCAACTCTCTGTCCTGAAGTGGGGGTTGAACACGAGCAGCTAATTCTCTCCATCTCTGCACATATCCTCTGAAAGATTCGTTGCCCGCTTGAGATAATTCTTGCAACTGCGTGCGGCTGGGAGACATGTTGAGATTGTAGTTGTACTGCTTCACAAAGGCATTGGATAAATCTGACCATGATCGGATACAACCACTCTCCAACTGCATATACCAATTCAACGATGCTCCACTCAGACTGTCCTGAAAACAGTGAATCATAAGATGATCATTATGGACATGTGAGGTCATTTTCCTGCAGAACATTACCATATGCTGCTTCGGACAACTATCCCCCTTGAACTTCTCAAAATTCGGCATTTTGAACTTCGGAGGCATCACAAGACCGGGCACTAAACACATGCTCGAAGCATTCAGATCGAGAGTATTCTGACTCATTAGGGTATAATCTTTTCCTCCAACAGTTGACATTTCCTCATAAACTCAACAGTCTGCGGATCTTCAGCATTAACCTTTGGAAATGCCCTCTGAGAATCCGGCACAGGGAAGGTGAAATTCTAATAATCTGTGTTATGGAGAGAAGATAAGTCTCTATCTCCGGCAATAAGAACCTCTTATACAGCAGGAATCTGCACAGGCTGGGCTTGAACAACATTGTTCGCGGGAGTCCTCTGAATACTGGCCTCTCCTCTGGTCATAGCTGTCATGGCTTCCATGAGTTGACCCAACTGATCCTTTATCAATTCAAACTCTACCCTTGTAACAACCATATTCTGCTCTGCTGAGTTCATGATTCTTCCAGAAGCTAATTCAAGTCCAATGCGAATGTCGGGAAATCAACTAATGGAGCAGACAAAAGATGGGTGAGCTCCCTGTTCCGGCCGAGGATGGACATGCAAAAATGAGATGCAAATGCAATTGAAAATGCAGAATGCTAATGCAACAGACATGGGATCAAAGTATCCAATGCTCAAACTTGTTGTTGTGTCGTTGACTGAATTCAACAAGCTCTGCTATGATCAACCCTAAGACAACACACTGGACGGAACATTCAGGATCAAAACTCCGCACTGACAAGAAAACCAGAGTTGGTTGAAGGCCAGGTTTCCTGCAAAACCCATCCCTCCTCACATGTGGGTTCTAGTCTTGAAAGGTACGACATCCTATGCGGGTGGTCAGCATCACAGACTTTCGAGAAACGATGATACGTTCACTATTTCTAGTTTGGCATCATAGTCTAACGAAACGGCCTCACTTGGCTGACTCCCCAAATGAACGGTCTCCAGAGTCGACAGTCTCTCTAAGTCAATATTCCCTCAGTTGCACCAGACGCGCAGGATAGAATATTTCCAAAGAAAAACCTCGTCTGAATATGAATTTCACGCGAGCTATTACGCAGCCAAACGCCACACAAGCTCCCGCTAATCTCCACTCTAATCGTATGTGTATACTCAAGCCCAGGTCCGGCTTATCTCTCGATAGAATAACCTAACCCACAACACAACAGCAACAGGAATGCAATGCAATAGTATACAACAGATAATGTACATAAAGCCAAAACTGTATAAAAAAAACACCCATAGACGCAAACAGACAAGCGCTAGGAGTGACTCGCATAGGGAACCATCGCAGTTCCCTAGCAGAGTCACCAGCTGTTGAGGAAGACCTAGACAGCCAGGAAAAAGCAAGGCGAGACTGCAAAAGACATCCCCAGCAGAGTCGCCAGCTGTCGCAACTGCGGAAAACACCCGGCGAAAAACATGAGAGTCGCCACCTTTCATTATTTATCCCAAAGAGAGGGAAAGGAAATGATCGGAAAAACCTAACGAAAAAGGGAAAAGACGAGGTCATCGCAACCAAGTCTTGGATTCGGGAGTCGGTTACGCAAGAGGAAGGTATTAGCACCCCTCACGTCCATCGTACTCGACGGGATCCACGCTTGTTGTCTATCTAAGAGTGTGTTTAAACTGTCTACGCTACAGGCTCAGGACAAAAAGAAAAGAAAAGAGACTCGGCAGAGCATCACCGCTCTGTGCCTACATATTCCCTCGTGCAATGGGAAAGTCAAGTCAACGTAGTTCGGCAAACTACGGGAGAAGGTGGAAGGTTGCTCGCCAAGACATCGCGTCTTGTGCCTACGTACTTTCATCTGATATGAAAGATCAGAGCAAACGTAGTTCGGGCTAACAAGAACACCGGTGTGGTTCAAAAGTTTTTTAAGCCCGAGTAGGGTTAACAATCAGTTCTAGCAGTTGGCGTATGCAGCTCAAGCATAGGAGACTTAGGCGTTACCGTTTGCGATAGGACTAAGAGTTAACAACACTATTTTTTTGAACAGATTTTCCGATTAATCCCGAAGGAAAAAGGTTTGAATTTGTTTTGTGTTTTTTAGTGAAGTAAATTAATTCGGTTTGTGATTCACGTTGCACTAAAGACTATGACATGGAGGAGAATGCGTCGTATATTGCCCCCAAACGGGACGTATACTAAACATTCTAGATAAGCGAGAAGAGACTCCTCACTCATCATTCACAATGTAGCTTAAGGCTCATAGCGTGCAACGTTTATCTCCTTTATTAAATGAGTTAGCATGATTTGGAGATGAGAAGAGAGACGTACAGAAGGTCTAAGGGAAACTCGGCCCTAACGTTGTCATGCAATGTGATCCTAAAGTTCGGATGAAAAGGGGAAACATCTACCCTAATGTTAGCATACTTGGATTGAGCACCTAATGTCTCTCCTACTCCCATCCTAAACTGAGGGACTATGAATCCTATGGGGATCATGGCAACAAAGCACAAGAAGCACAAAGGAAAAATCAATCACAAGTAGAGAAATGCAAACATGAAAAGGCACAATTAGAATGGTGGGAGGGAGGAAAAGTGTGTGGGGCAGCAGCCGCCACAGGCGCATCTCAACCTCAACAGCGATGCAAGAATGATGCAAACATGTGGAGAAAAACAAGAGATGAAAGCAAATGAACATGCAAACAAATGATCAATTCGAACCACATACTCAAGCATGCAAACAATTGGAAGAATTAACATACATGTCAACAACATCATGATTAATTAACCACAAACAAAGACAATTATCCAAAACAATTCAATCCTAATGCATCACACTGATCTATGATGATTCGAATCAAATCGGTATGCGAACATGCAAGCAAAACAACAAATATGGCATTCTGGCACAGTGTTAATCGGTTAACACATGCTGTTAATCAGTTAACCTGTGTAAAACAAGTGAAAATCTGGAAATTCATAGGTGTTAGTCAGTTAACACCAGACGTTAACTGGTTAACACCCTAAAAACTTTGAAAAATGTGAGTATTTGAATTAGTTAACCGGTTAACCATATACGTTAACCGGTTAACTCTGTACCAGAAGCCAAAAACAGCAACAGAAAATCACTTCTAGCACACAAACAGCTTATTCAATATTCCAACAGATCAACTTATCAAATAAGCACGAATTTAACAACATAAAACAGATATTCAACAGCATGGAAACAGATTATCACAGTCGATTCACAGATCACATGGATTAAATCAACACAAATTCAATTGAAAATGAATATCAACATGACTAAGCAACTAAGCCAAAAACAAATTTGGATCCAACCTTCGGAGCGGAGATTTGCTCTAATTAATGTTGATCAACTGAATTTGAGCAGATCCAAACAAGATTATCCGGAAAACTTCAAGATCCAAGCCAATTGTTGTGGTATGAATGAAGATCAAACACTTTTAAACCAAATTACTCCAAATAAGCACTTCCAACTCAAGCTCCAAAATCAGATCTCAATTTGCACGAAAATTGATTATGAAAATGGATCCAATGATGATGATAGATGGAGATTTAATGCTCAAGAATTCATTGATTCCAATGAAGAATCAAGAATTCCAATGAAAAAGAGCTTTTTGGTGAAGGTTTTGATTATGGAGGGAATTTGGAGAATTGAGAGAATTTGAGATTAAATCTTAAATGAGAGTGAAAAATGAAGGTTAGAATGTGTTGGTTTAGAGTGGATCACTTAAATACTCTCTTGGTTTGGATCCAAAGCTAGGATTGGAATTTGGATTGAAAATCAAGGCTTGGAATGTGGAATGTGATTTTGGAGGGAAATTTGAAATCTAAAGGTGTTCTAGATCCTTCCCAAATGAAAATTTGAATTCCAAAGTGATCAAAATTGGACCCCAAGTGCAATTGGCTTGCATAATCACGTACAGGGCAAAATCTGCTATGGTTAACCGGTTAACCATATGCGTTAACCGGTTAACACTACTGAAACTTCAAATCTGGGCTGATTCTCCTTTGGTTAATTGGTTAACCATATGCGTTAACCGATTAACACCTTTGAATTTTGGATTCTGGCGCCTTTTGGTGGGAAATATGTCCATTTGCCCTGTTTCAACTGTTTTGAGCTCTGTTTAGCTGCTGAACCTCATTTTTGAATGTTATCACTGTGAAAATACTTGTTATGAGCCTGAGTGCTGATCCTGATCTGAAATTAACCTATAAAACAGAATAAAATCGATCGCTGCTGGGCAAAATAAATGCCGGAGATACTCGCTACTTGTTGTTCAGTCCTGCACTGATACGAACATGAGCCACACGAAGACCTTGATCCCATGCCTCGAGAATGAATGTTATGCAATGCAAAAAATGCAAAAATGCAAAGAAACAAAAGCCAGTAAAAAGAAAACCGGTTGGGAAAATTTTGGGGTGCAACAAAGAGCATAAGTTATGATGAGGATAGCCGAGCTCGATCTACTCACTAAAGCAACTGAGTGAGAAGAAAGAGAAAGGTCAGTTCAGAGGAAAATCGTATGTGACTTCTGGTGATAAAGGGAAGCAGAAGGCTTCTGATGGGAAAAAACCAAGTGGGGGAGCGACTACTGCTCTAGGTAAGTGTTATAAGTGTGGCGAGCGAGACCACCGTACTGAGAATTGTAAAGCACTGAGATGTCACCGTTGTGTCAAGAGGGGTCATAAATCTACTGATTGTAATGATGAAGTTCTGACTTGCTTCAACTGTGGAGAGAAGGGTCATATTAGTACCCAGTGTCAGCAGCCGAAGAAGACTGCTACTGCTGCTCAGACAAGTGGCAGAGTGTTTGCTTTGAGCGGTGCAGAAGAAGCCAAGACAGATAACTTGATCAGAGATACTTGTTTTACTAATGATGTTGTATTGATTGCTATCGTTAATACTGGTGCTACTCATTCATTTATTTCGCTTGAATGTGCTAAGAAGTTGAATTTGAAATTGTCTTCTATGATTAGGAGTATGGTCATTGATACCCCGGCTAATGGTTTTGTGACTACTGTGTTAGTCTGTTTGAGCTGCCCTCTGACTATTTATGATAAGAATTTTGTGATAGACTTGGTCTGTCTACCTTTGCATCAAATTGATATTATCCTTGGGATGAACTGGTTGGAGTACAACTATGTTCACATTGATTGCTATAACAAGACTGTGAGGTTTCCTGAGTTTGGAGATGGTGGAGAACTGATGTTTGTATCTGCCAAGCAAGTGGAAGAACTCTTGGAAGATGAGACGCATATGTTTGCTTTGTTTGCATTGCTTCAAGTTGATTATGAAGCAGTGGGCGTAGAACTATCAGTGGTTCGGGAATTTCCAGAGGTGTTCCTAGAAGACATGAGTGACTTACCTCCTGCGCGTGAGGTAGAGTTTACTATTGATGTAATATCGGGCACTAGTCCTGTGTCGATGGCTCCTTATCGGATGTCTGCATCTGAGTTAGGAGAATTGAGGGAACAATTGGAAGATTTGCTTGAGAAGAAGTTTATTAGGCCGAGTGTTTCTCCGTGGGGTGCTCCTGTGTTGTTGGTGAAGAAGAAAGATGGTAGTATGAGATTGTGTGTGGATTATCGACAATTGAATAAAGTGACGATTAAGAATAAGTATCCACTTCCGAGGATTGATGATTTGATGGATCAATTGGTGGGTGCTTGTGTGTTTAGAAAGATTGATTTGAGGTCTGTTTATCATCAGATTCGCATTAAGCCCGATGATATTCCGAAGACAGCTTTTAGGATGAGGTATGTGGACTATGAGTATACTGTGATGCCGTTTGGTGTGTCTAATGCAACTGGTGTATTCATGGAGTATATGAATAGGATTTTCCATTCTTATTTGGATCAGTTTGTGGTAGTGTTTATTGATGATATTTTGATATATTCTAAGTCGGAAGAAGAGCATGCGCAACATCTAAGAGTTTTATTGCAAGTTTTGAAGGACAAGAAGCTTTATGCCAAGTTGTCTAAGTGCGAGTTTTGGTTGAAGGAAGTGAGTTTCCTTGGCCATGGGATTTCTGGTGAAGGGATTGTTGTTGATCCGTCGAAGATTGATGTTGTGTTGTAGTGGGAGACTCCAGAGTTTGCTACTGGGATTCGAAGTTTCCTTGGGTTGGCTGGTTATTATCGTAGGTTTATAGAAGGCTTTTCTAAGTTGGCACTGCTTTGACTCAGTTGACTCGAAAGGGTCAAGCTTATGTGTGGGATGTAGCTTGTGAGAAGAGTTTTGTAGAACTCAAGAAGAAGTTGACGACTGCTCAGGTGTTGATTTTGCCGAATTCGAGTGAGTCTTTTATTGTGTATTGTGATGCATCGAAGATGGGTCTTGGAGGCGTATTGGTGCAGAATGGTCAAGTTGTTGCTTATGCTTCCAGACAATTGAAGATTCATGAAAGGAATTATCCTACGCATGACTTAGAGTTGGCCGCTGTGGTGTTTATGTTGAAAATTTGGCGGCATTATATTTTTGGATCCAGATTCAAAGTGTTCAGTGATCACAAGAGTCTGAAGTATTTGTTTAATCAGAAAGAGTTGAACATGAGGCAGAGGAGATGGCTTGAACTTCTGAAGGATTATGAGTTTGAATTGAGTTACCATCCAGGTAAAGCTAATGTTATAGTTGATGCGTTGAGTAGGAAGTCCTTGCATATGTCGATGCTTATGGTTCGAGAGTTAGAACTGATTGTGCAATTCAGAGATATGAGTTTGATTTGTGAAGAGACTCCTAATAATGTGAAGTTGGGTATGTTGGAGTTGACTAGTGGTATTCTCCAAGAGATCGGAGAATGTCAGAAATCTGATTTGAGTTTAGTGGATCGTCTCACGTTAATTAATCAGAGTAACAGAGGTGATTTCCGAATCGATGAGAATGGTGTGATGAGGTTCCGAGATAGAGTATATGTTCCCGATGTGCCAGAAATCAAGAAGAGAATTCTTGAAGAAGGTCATAGAAGCGGGATGAGTATTCATTCTAGTGCCACAAAGATGTATCAAGATTTGAAGAAGTTGTTTTGGGGGCCGAGTATGAAGAAGGAAATTGTAGAATTTGTCTATGCTTGTTTGAATTGTCAGAAGTCGAAGATTGAACATTAGAGACCGTTGGGTCTGATGCAACTGTTGAGTATTCCATAATGGAAATGGGATAGAATTTCTATGGATTTTGTGACAAGTTTGTCGAAGACTTTGAAAGGATATGATTCAATTTGGGTAATTGTGGATAGATTGACTAAATCGGCTCATTTTATACCGATGAGGATCAATTACTCATTGCAGAAGCTTGCCGAGTTATATATTGAGCAGATTGTGAAGTTGTATGGTGTTCCGTCGAGTATTATGTCAGATAGAGATCCAAGATTTACGTTGAGATTCTGGGAAAGTTTGCAGACAGCGTTGGGTACTAAGTTGAGGTTGAGTTCTGCCTATCATCCGCAGAGGAATGGACAGACAGAGAGAACTGTCCAGTCTTTAGAAGATTTGTTGAGAGATTGAGTGTTGGATCAATGTGGATCGTGGGATAGTCATTTGCCATTGATTGAGTTTACCTAAAATAACAGTTACCATTCTAGTATCGGGATGGCACCGTATGAGGCTTTGTATGGTTGGAGGTGTAGGACTCCTTTGTGTTGGTATGAGTCAGGCAAGAGTGTTGTGCTCGGACCTGAAATTATGCAAGAGACGACCGAGAAGATCAAGATGATCCAAGAAAGGATGAAGGCGTCACAGAGTCGTCAAAAGAGTTATCATGATAAGAGGAAGAAAGCACTTGAGTTCCAAGAGGGAGATAACATGTTTCTGAGAGTTACGCCAGTAACTGGTGTTGGTCGAGCTTTGAAGTCTCGAAAGCTCACATCGCGTTTTGTTGGTCCGTATCAGATTTCATAGAGGGTAGGGGAAGTAGCCTATCAGATTGCTTTACTGCCGTCACTTGCGAATTTACATGATGTGTTTCATGTATCTCTGTTGAGGAAGTACATTCCAGATCCGTCGTATGTGATTCAGATGGATGATATACAAGTGTGAGATGATTTGACTGTTGAGGTGTTGCGTGTTCGGATTGACGAACAAGAAGTGAAGCAGTTGTGAGGTAAAGAGATTGCCTTAGTGAAGGTATTGTGGGGAGGACCAGCTGTAGAAAGTTGGACTTGGGAACGTGAAGATCAGATGGAGGAGTCGTATCCGACTCTGTTTTCTTGAGGTAACTTTCGAGGACAAAAATTATTTTAAGTGGGGGAGAGTTGTAACACCCCAAATTTCATCGGAATATTTTAATTAATTATTTAATTGAGAATATTCATGTTTCGGTGAATTTTCGGTGGTTTTGTGAAGTATTGGGAAAATGTGAATTTTTGAGTATTTATTTTATTAATAGCATATAATATTAATTTATTAGTATTATTATTGATTAAAATGAATATAAGTGAAATAAGGGTAATTTGGGCATTTGAGGGAGTTAGTCAGGGTAATGAGGGAAAATCCCAATTTGTGAGGCCCAAGACTAGGTTTGACAAAATTGAGTTTTGAAGGGAAATTAGAATTCATTTGTGTTAACCATGTGTTGCACCCCAAAATTTGCTCAACATCTTTTACCTGGTTTATGTTTCATTGAATTATCATTTGCATAGTTCTATCATTTGCATATCATGGCATATCATTCATCCAACAGGGGATCAAGTGTGATTATTATCAAGAGAAGCCTAGCAAGAAATATTATCCAAGCTTGAGAAGTCATCCAAGTCATCAGGAGGTGGTGGGAGGTCTTGATCAGCTGAGGACCATCAATGGGGTGTGAGGCATGAGGTGTGAATATGAGATGTGTATAGAGCTCATGGAGTGCCTAGAGAGCCATGTTGGTGCTAAATCAAGTCATTGTGTCAAATGCAAGAGCCACAATTGGAGTGCAGACAATTAGGGTTTCATCTGGACCAACCCTAGGTCGATTATGCAATTGAAAAGCATTCAAGCCTACTTTTAGGTCATGGAGTTCATGTAATGATGTGATAAGACATTTGTGGTGTTGTGCCAAAATCAAATCAAGAAGAATCAAGAATGTGGGAAGTTGCTAAATTAGGGTTTCAGTGCAAAGTACCCTGTTTAGTTCCTAAATTCAAGGACACATAAGTCAAGATACAAGTTTCAAATGGATCTTTGGCCAACATGAAACTTGTAGAGAATCTCAATACCTTTAATTTGAGTACTAGAAGTCCTTCATTAGATTTATAGAACTCAAGTTATGGCCCACACAAGTTACAGGTCCTCAGGTGCTTCTGAAATTTGTCTATGAAAATCATCTGACTTCAAGGCTATTTTTGACCTAGAAGGAGGGTTCACCTAAACTTTTGGTAAACATGAAAGTTGTTCCTCATGATCTTATATTTCTAAATTGTACTAGAAGTCCTCCATCTGATTTGTAGAACTCAAGTTATGAGGCTTACAAGTCAGGGGTATTTTGGGAAAGTGAGATTATAGGTCCTTTTCAATCATAGGTCCATATCTCCAACTTGCAAGCTTCAAATGGAAATTTGTTCAACATGGAACTTTCTTAAAATGATGTTTTGAGTGCAACCAAGTGGTCATGAGAGTTTGGTTTGGCTCATATCAAAAAGTCACTTGAAATGGCTTGAAAATGAAGAAAATTCAAATATGCAAAGGAGGGAAAATGTGATTTTGTGCTAGATGCCTCAAACCAAGCAAGTGGGTACATTTTCTGATTGGAAATTACATTTCAAACACTTTGGTTTTTACAGAATTTTGAGTTCAGTTCAATTTTTGGAAGTTGCCATGTAGTTACTTCATTTGCAAGTTACATTACCAAATCAATGCACAAGGCAATTCAGACCAATCTTGCCATTCAAACTCATTCCAAATGACATGTGCAAGGTGTGAGAACCTTCTGGAACAAGGAAAAGCTTGCAAAGCACGACTGGTATATTTCACTTGAATGAAAAAACCAGAAAATGTAAACTACTGTTTTGGGCTTCAATTTGGATCCAAAAGCCCATGAAATGATTCTATATATTGATTAGAATGAGTTCAGATCAAGGTTGAGCATTATTTCGCACCAGAGCAAGCAAGAGCAAGTGAATTTTCTCAACTGCAATTTTAAATCGGATTCTGAGTTTGGAGCCAATTCAAGCAAAATTGAAGTGTGCAATCTCTTCCTTGTGGATCATTGAAGCTATCTGGAGCATTTGGAAGCAAGCCACGAGCTCTAAGTACCTCTATTTCAAGATCTATACCAGGTTAGTAACATTCAACTTCTAGCATGATTTAGCATGAGATGATCAGATTTAAACCTGTGGTTAGGATCTACACAAGACATAGATCGTTTTAGGCTTGATCTGGAAGTAATTAATGATGATCGAAGATGACATGTAAGATCTGTTTGGACTTGAATCTCTTGATTCATGAGGAGTTAATGCTAGATGTTTAAATCAGGATGATGTAGGCAACATGAGGATGATTTCTATAACAATAGTTTGGATTTTAGTGATGATCAAAGTTGACATGATTTCTGAAAATGGATTAGTATTTTGAAACCTAGCACAATCTAGAGGATTTTGATGAGATATTTGGAATGTACGTAAAAAACTGAGTGGAATTGGTGTAGAGATTGTTATTTTTGATTGCCTGAACCCTCGCCGGAGAAGACAACCGGAGTCTTCTCCGGCCACCACCAACCACCAGCCTGGATCTCCACTCTGATGACCTGAGATTTGGAGAAGATGAATTGTAGACCACAGAATCTTGCCTGGACCATTGACTGAACTGAAGATCCAACGCTTGTGTTTTAATCTGAGGAGAAGAGATTTTAATTCAAAATGCTGCGTTCCACTTAATGCGCTGGCAGGCTCTAGCGCGTTGGATTGCTTGACCAGTCTCCAGATCCAATGGCTCATGTTTTATTTCAGCATTTTATTTCTTTTATTCATTTTTGTTTTATTTTAAATGCTTTATTGTTTCCAAAAATCATATTAAATTCATTCTTGATCATAAAATTATTTTAAAAATACCTCCATGATCTTGAGAGAATTTGTGATTTTCTGAAATCAATAAAATGCATTTTCATGTATTTTTTCTTTTTTTGTTAATTTTTTAATTTTGCATATTTGACCATCTGTTTTTCTGAATTTTATTCTTCCAATTCGTGATGAGTTTGGATTTGATTTTTTAGTATGTTTTAGGGTAGATATTCATGTTCCTCTAGCATTTTTATTAGATTTTTAGAACAACATTAGGTTCTGTTTTAGGTATTGAGATTAGGACCCTCCCAAACTTGTGGATTCCTTTGACCTATCTCAATGTAGGAATTGTTTAGATAACTTAGAAGTTGATTTAGGCTTCAATCTTTTTACACTAGGTTGTTCAAACATGTATGTTCCCCTAGGAATTTTATTAGAATTTTGCAACTTCATTTTCTATTTTAATGGTATTTTGCAAGTGGCTTGTATTTGTGGTTTCCTCTCTTGAGTGCTTTGGATTGTTTGGTTTGGTTGGATAATCTGGAGTGGGTTTAGGCTTGAGTGCTTTTTGTTAGAGCTTATGGATTCATTGAAGATGCTTGGGATTGAAGATTGGAGCTTGGAGTTGAAGGCTTTTCCTCTTGTGGAAGTTTCTTAAGAGCTTAGGAAATTAGGGTTTTAGGAAGTGCCTTAGACCTAGTTTTGATTATTTCTTCAAACATAGAGTGCATTGTTTGCCTCTATTCTATCCAATGACATAAATACCTTCTTGGGAAGCTCCATCTCTCCTTAGGAGGGATGAGTGGTATGCCAAAGTGAGTAGAACTTTGAGGATACCTTTCATTTGCAATGTTGAGTTCTTAGTGATTTCCTTTGGTTGTCATTAAGTTCCTTAACATTATAACTTGATCTTGATGATTAATCCTTCTCTTGGAGTGTGCTTGTTGAAGCTTGAAGATTGATGAGGCTTGAAGATAGAAGCTTGCTTGAAGATGAAGCCTTGGCTGTCAACTTTGCTGTCTATCCAACTTTGCTGTCTTTTCAACTGTGCTGTTTAGAGCTTGAAGTTGCTGTCTGTAGAAGTTGCTGCTGCTTGGGCTGCCTCCTCTGTATCTTTTGTTTTTCTCTGTATTGTCTGTTTGCTTGTGTTGATTACCTCTAGGTTTAAGGTGGAGCTTGTCTCCTCTTGCCTTTTATCTTCTCCCTTGCCTCTTATATTGCTGCACTGCATGCATTTTATTGTTTACTGTAATTGCTTGCTGTCTTTTGCTGTTTATCCCCTAGGATCTCTGATTTCCCCTATGCAAGAGGAAATTACAACAGACATTAGGTTTTGACCCATGCATGATAACATTAGGTTAGTTTCCCTTTCAACCATAGGCTTTTTAAAGCGTCTTTCTCTTCTCATCTCAAAACAATTCAAAAACACAGTAATAAGGATAACGTGTGCTGTACGTTACGAGCCTTAAGCTATTTGAGAAAAGGTTACTGGAGGGTCACTCTTCAGTAATCTGGCTGCTTAGTATGGTACCCTTAGGGTGACATGCATCGTAGTCACTCTCAGATCACAAGTCTTTAGTACAGTACAAATTGTAAACATCCTAAAAAACAGTTCTTTCGTATAAAAACTCAAACAAACATTCAAACTCTGTTTTTGTCCTCTTGGACCTTTAATCAGGAAAACCCTTTTCAGAAGGAGATAAAAAACTGTCAGACAAACTTGTGTCTTCCGTAGCCCGAAATACGTTTGCTCTGATCTTTCATGCCGTATGAAAGTACGTAGGCATAGGATGCGATATCCTAGCGAGCAACCTTCCCCTCCTTTCCCGTAGGTAGGCGAACTACATTGACTCTGATTTCTCGTTCCAGACGGGAATACGTAGGCATAAAGTGTGATACTTTGCCGAGTCATTTTTCATTTTCTTTTCTTTTAACCCAGACCTGTAGAGTAGATAGAATAACACACCCTTAGATAGAAAACAAGCATGGATCCCGTCGAGTACGACGGACGTGAGGGGTGCTAATACCTTCCCCTTGCGTAACCGACTCCCGAATCCAGGATTTGGTTGCGACGACCATTCCTTTCCCTCTTTGCGTTAGGTTTACTCTGAGTGTTTCCTTTCCCTCTTGTGGGATAAATAACGCACGGTGGCGACTCTTCTATCATAGTCGGCGCCGATTTTTGCAGTAGCGACAGCTGGCGACTCTGCTGGCGACTCCAACGGTTCCCTATGTGAGTCAATCCTAGCGCTTGTTTTCCTGTATGGGGTTTGTATGTATTTACCTTTCTGTCTTTACTTTCAGTACTCTATTATTGTTGTTGTGCTGGGAAGAGGGTTAGATTGAGAGATAAGCCGGATCTGGGCTTGAGTTTGCACATAGACTTAGAAGTAGAGAGTAGTGGTTAGCCTGCTTGCTTAGCTCGCACCAGCTAGCTGCGAAATCTGCGCTCGGACGAGATTCTCTTTGATGCTTCTTGCCTGGCCCTTAGGGCTCAACAAGTTGTCTGACCCGAGGATTGTCGACTCTGGGGACCTATCAATTGGGATTCAGCTAAGTGAGGCCGCTTCAAGGGATGATGATGCCACACCTTCTGGGTATCGTATCATCGCTCTTGAAAGTCTGTGACGTTGAACCCGCATAGGATGTCGTACCTCGTCGATGAGTTAAGTACATACCTGTGAGGGGTAGGTAGGTCTGTTTGCAGGAAACCTTTGACCTCAGAGTACCTGGTTTATCTCTGTCAATGAGATGTGGTTACAGGGTTCTTTTGAGTGGTTGGTTTGGTTTGAGGCGAAGATTTGATGGTTCTCAGGCTTCAGTACAGAGCAGCACAGTTCATCAGCATTGCACTTGATCTCTTATTTGCATATGCATGTGCATTTTCATGTTTGCATTTCATTAACGTGTATTTATGTTGCAGGTGTGATCATTCCCCTCTGATTCTAGTGTATCTTCTGGCCAGATATGGAGTCCATGAAGAGGACAGTTGCTTACGGGTTGCATTCGCCAGATATCAGTTCCTTGCTGGGATTAGTTGCTCTAACAGATGAGAGAGTGAGGGTTGAGTTCAGAGTATCTTATAGGAGATTGCTTAGTTTGTTGTACAGGCCTTCAGCATTTGAGACGACTGGGGTGTATACTTTGATGCAGTTTTATAAGTCTCAACTGAGATGCTTCCTGTTCCCCGACTATATTCTGGCACCCACTTTGGAGGAGTATTCTGCTATGTTGGGAGTTCCTGTGTTGGACCATATGCCCTTTATACATGTTGATGTTGAGCCTGAGTTGGCTACACTTACTGAGATTGTCAGTTTAGACGCTTCTGAGTTCCCTAGAGGGTTGGTCAAGCTGAACGGAGCCTATGGTTTTCACCTGTCTGTCCTGGTTGAGAAGGCTACACAGTGCGCGAAGAGTGGATGTTGGGTTGCCTTCAGTGCCATTCTAGCTGTCTGCATCTATGGGATTGTCTTGTTTCCCAATGTGCCAGATTTTGTTGACTCAGATGCCTTCTTGATTCTTGCCTCGAAGAATCTAGTTCCTACTCTCTTGGGCGATGTTTATCATTCTATTCACTATAAGAATGAGAAACGTCGTGGCAAGAATGTTTCTTGTTGTCTTCCTCTCTTGTACAGGTGGTTCTAGGGGCATCTTCCGAAGACAGGACCTTTTGTTGATGTCGTTGATACTTTGGATTGGTCTTCCCGGTTGATGGGGCTGTCTGCTGAGAACATCATTTGGTTTGATCGGAGCATGCTTGACACTGATATTGTATATAGTTGCAGTGGCTTTCTGAATGTCCCTCTGATTCGACAGAAATGCTGTATCAACTATAGTCCTTCTCTGCTGGTGAGACAGTTTGGTTATGCCTTGAGAGATGCTCCTATTGAGGTTGAGACACAGGAATCTCTGTATCTCACGGGCTTATTAGACGAGGCTGTTTTGATCAGGTTGAGACATGCATGGGCTAACATCCATAGGAGAGGGAAAGCTTTGCTTGGTAAGAGCAACAGCAAAGCTCATGATCCTTATTTGGCTTGGATCCACGAGAGAGCTAGGATTTCCTTGATGCCATATCCTGCTGTGGAACCTCTGTATATTCCGGTGGTTGAGGTACCTACTTCGGTAGAGATTGAGAAGTATAACAAATTGTTGGCTGAAAACGAAGAATTGAGAAAAGCCAATGATGAGTTAGAGAAAGAGATCTTCCAGTTGCGTCATGAGAAGAATGAAGCTACCTTCACGGTGAAGGAATAGATTGAGTTGATTAATAGGTTGAGTTCAGATTTGACTGAAGAGACCAACAAGAGAGAAAAAGTGGGAGTAGCCTTGAACGGTGTTAGCAAGGTGCTTGCTTCCAAGAAGGAACTCTTAAACAAAGCTTATTCCCGACTCGGCAAGTAGGAAACATTGTGGAATACCATGCTTACCAAGCGGAAGGAGCGTGAGGATGATCTGAAGCTGCAGATTGCCACGCTAGAGGCGCAGATTAGAGCCCAGGATGCAAAGATTGCTGAAGAGACATCACTTAGGAGCGCTGTTGAGCTTAGAGTAAGTGACCTTGGCAAGGAGCTAAGAGGTTGTGAATTGAAGGCCGGCTTCAAGAGATGCAGACTCGACGAGTGTTTTGGCGAAGGAACCTGCAAGGACGACGCCAAAAAGCTGAGATCCACTGTTGAGCGACATGCATTACTGATACAGGAGCTAATCTCCAGACTAGGTCATTCGGAGACGTTGAGGATATTGGAAGATGTCAGAGCGCGCCATTTGGCCTGATTTATCTTTGCTTTGCTTTTGTTATCTGTACTTGTATTTTGACCATCACTAGGCTTGTTGGCCGAGGTCTTTTCAGCTGTATTCAGTTGTATTCTTGTACTTTGCCTCTTGGCATTTGTTTACGTATGAGGATTTTCTTATTCCTTGCTTGTTTGATCGGGACTCCATTGTCGTGATGGCCTTCTCTCTGAAACTAGAATCAGAGGGGAATATAACGTGTAGCATACTTATACATTTGCATCTGCATACTCATATTGCATGACTGATTTTTTTGAACCTGTATCTTATTTCCTGCATCTCACAGGTTTCAGGATTGACAACCAGAGAACGCATCGTTATTCTACCAGGAACAACTGCAAGAGAATCATGGATCAAGTTCAAGTAGAGATGCAGGAAATTCGTGAGAAGTTGGCACTTTTCATGCAAGCAATGGAAACTGTGGTCAAGGGCCAGGAGAATCTCCAGACTCTGGTGCAACCGCTGCTGGTGCGGGCGAATGGAAATACTGATTATCACTCTGTTGGAACTCCTCACAGGGAGGATGGGATACCTACGGTGGTCGTTCCCACAAGTGGTGGAGTTGGTGCCGGTGATGGCAATGTCAATGGAAATACTGGCATTGGTGCTGGTATTGGTAACACTGGTACTGGAAACGCTGGAAATGGTGATGGGAATGTTGTTAATGATACTGGCAATGCTGGAGATGCTAATCAAGGGTTCAGTGACAACACTGGTTTTGGAAACAATAACCAAGGGTTTGGCATTGGTAATCATGATGGTAATTTTGGTTTCAACAATCAAGGCTTTGGTCACAATGGCTATGGTAACAACAATCAAGGGTATGGATACGGTGATGTCGGCTTTGGTAACATGAACAACAACGGTGTTGGGATGGTGCCTTTCAACACCGGTTATAGACTGGGTGGGGACAATCAAGGATTCGGTAACAGAGGACGGGATCCTATTTTCAATCAACAGGGATATGGCCGTAACGCTGGTTACGAGGGATATGGCAATGAGAATCTGAACTGGGGCGAGGATCGCCAAGAAGATGCCTTCTCTGGATAAGGCGTGGGATTTGAAAGGACTAATGATAATGATAAGAGGTTCAAAATGCTAGAAGAGCAGATCAAAGGGATAGCCAATCAGAACTTTGCTGGGTTAGATATGACTACCATGGGACTAGTGCCTGGGCTGAGGGTGCCTTTGAAATTCAAAGCTCCAACATTTGACAAGTATAAGGGGGATACATGCCCTAGAGTTCATGTACGTTCTTATTACAGAAGAATGTCTACATACTCTGACGATGAGAAGATGCTTATGTATTTCTTTCAAGACAGTTTATCGGGACCATCGCTGGAATGGTACATGGGACTAGAGCCCACCCAAATTAGAAGCTGGAAAGAATTGGATGATGCTTTTGTTAAACATTACCAATATAATAGTGACTTGGCGCCAAACAGGGTCCAGCTGCAGAGTTTGTCTCAGAAAAATGGTGAGAGCTTCAAGGAGTATGCGCAGCGTTGGCGTGATATTGCGGCTAGGGTTCATCCCCCTTTGGTTGAAAGAGAGTTGATCGATATGTTTATTGGAACATTCTCTAGAATGTATTACGAAAAATTTCTCAATGTCTCGATGGGTAGTTTCTCCGACATGATTCTCATGGGAGAACGGATTGAAAATGGAATTAAGATTGGGAAGATTCAGGCAGGTGAATCCACCTCAGCTGGAGGTGCAAGGAAAGCCTTTGGTGGAAGGAGACAAGGCGACGCCAGTGCGGTATATGGTGGTCGAGGTCGTGGAAGAGGTAGGAATCAGTATCAGCCACAACAAGTTACTAGTGTTACTATCCCGATACCTCAGCAAAAACAACAACAACAACAACAACAACAGCAACGGCAACAGCAGCCGCAGCAACAGAGAATGCACCCTGCTCAGCGTAGAATTCAATAGGGTAGGTCAAAGAGAGTATTTGAAGCACCTCCTTCAACTTATGCTGAACTGCTTCAAACGTTGTTGGGTTTGAATTTGGTTGAAAAGAGAACGATGGCCCCGTTGACGGGCACTCCTCCATTTGGGTTCGACGCTGGTAAACATTGTGATTTTCATTCCGGGGCGCCCGGACATGATATTGAAGGTTGCCATGCTTTCAAACATAAGGTTCAAGATTTGCTTGATAGTAAGGCCATTAACTTTGGTCAAGATGGTCCCAATATTGTACAACAACCCATGCCGAATCATGGAGTGAATGCTATCCTAACAGAAGAGAATTTGAACATGGTTATGGATGTGAATGAATTGAAGACACCGTTGAGTTGTGTTAAAAGTAGACTGTTGAAAGGGGGAGTATTCCATGGATGTGATGAATATTGTCTGGATTGCTGGACCCAACCAGAGGGTTGCGCTGATTTGAAAAGAGGTATCCAAGCCATGATAGATGAGGGGATTTTGCAATTTGATCGGACCGCTGTTGAGAAGCCTGTTGAGGCATTGTTTGAAAAGCATGATGAGATTGCAACTGTTACAATCCCAAGGAAGACTATTACGATATCAGCGCCCGCCAAGCGGCCGACTATCACAATAACAAAAGCATGACCTGTTCCTTTTATGAGTACAAAAGATGTTCCATGGACATATAGGTTAGAAGCGTACTGTAATTGAGAAAAGATTGAGGTGAATAGTCGGCCGGCAGGGGCAGTTGACAATGTTGTTGGAACGGGAGGCATGACCCGTAGTGGAAGAATCTTCACCGCACCTGAAGTTGAAGTAGAGAAGATTGCTAAAGGCAAAGCCAAGGTGAATGAAAGTGGACCATCCCAATTGAAAGAGAAAGACACGTCGCTCAAGGACGTAGAAGAGTTCATGAGGCTAATTCGCAAGAGCGATTATAAGATTGTTGAGCACTTACAACAGACACCCTCAAAATTTTCAATCCTATCTTTGTTGCTTTGTTCTGAGGCTCATCGAAATGCTTTGTTGAAGATATTGGACACGTCATTTGTACCTCAGGAGGTTTCTCTCAACCAGCTAGAGGGGGTACTGGCGCATGTCAATGCTAGACATAGTTTGGGTTTCACTGATTTTGATCTAACACCCAGAGGCCGAGTGCATAATATGGCTTTGCACATATCGGTGGAATGCCGGGGCACCGTAATGTCGCACGTTCTTGTGGATACCGGATCATCTCTGAATGTATTGCCTAAGAAGGCTATGATGAAGTTAGATATCCGGGGAATTATTTGCACGCCAAGTGACTTGGTTGTGAGGGCGTTTGATGGAACGAGAAGGTCGGTGTTTGGATCGATAAGGTTGTCGTTACAGGTCGGGCCAGAAATATTTGACACTGAATTTTATATCATGGATATTCATCCAGCTTATAGCTGTTTACTTGGGCGTCCATGGATACACTCTGCAGGGGCTATAACGTCCACGCTGCATCAGAAGCTTAAGTTTGAAGCCGGTGGTGGCATCGTTACTATTTGTGGGGAAGAGGACATCTTGGTCAGTCATCTCTCATCATTCAAGTACGTTGAAGTGGATGGAGAAATCCATGAAACGCCCTGCCAAGCCTTTGAAGGGTTGCAAATCAAAGACAAGTCCAGTGTTCCCAGCAAAGTGCCAGAGGTTACTGTGGCTTCGTACAAAGACGCTCAAGCGTTGGTTCAGACTGATGAGACCAAGGGTTGGGGTCAAGTGCTGGAAATTCCTGTCAAGATGGACAAGTTTGGTTTGGGGTATCGCCCTACATCGTCACCTTCCGCATCAGGCGCGCCCAAGTTTAAAGGACCGGTGGTGATTACTCCAAAGGGAGTCTGCTTTGAGATGATTAATGTTATTTCTGACTCTGAAGACGGAGATAGTGATTGCGACATGGACGCGTGGATCAAGCCTAGCGTGCCAGGACAAAGTCTCTGCAACTGGTCCATCCGGGAAATTGTCCCAGTGACTACAAAACAGTAATGATTTGTTTTCTTGATTATTGTATAATCCTGTGTCCTACCCGGGGCATAGTGATTTTGTTTTAGGGCCACCTGCTTATGTGTATGCACTGTTTAATCATTGAATAAAGGTGTTTTTCTCATACAAATTTTGTGTTCCCTGTTTTTCCTGTTTTTATTTTAACAATAAATGACAACGTGGTTATGAGCTTTGTTTGCACTCATTTGAAGCATTTAACCATTTTCTTTGCAGGATTCATATTTCAGATGACACCGAACACGAATTTCCTATGACTCCCTTTGACTTCGAGCACCCGGTATTTCAAGCTGAGGAAGAGATTGTTGAGGATAGTGACTTGCCAAAGGAGTTGACTCGACTGTTGAAACAGGAAGAAAGAATCATTCTGCCTCATCAGGAAGAGATTGAGATTGTCAACGTGGGGTCCGAGGGAATTGTCAGGAACATCCGGATAGGGGTTGCGCTGCAAAGCGACATCAAGCAAGGTCTGATTGAGATGTTGCAAGAGTACAGTGATATCTTTGCTTGGTCGTACGAGGATATGCCAGGATTGGATACTGACATGGTTGTTCATCATCTGCCATTGCGGGAAGAATGTTCGCCTGTTAAGCAGAAACTCAGAAGAACCAGACCAGATATGTTTGTGAAGATTAAGGAGGAAGTTCAAAAACAGTGGGATGCTGGGTTCCTTGCTGTTACAACTTATCTATCATGGGTCGCCAATATAGTACCGGTACCAAAAAAAGACGGTATGGTGCGGATGTGCGTAGACTATCATGATTTGAATAGGGCGAGCCCAAAGGACGACTTTCCGCTTCCTCATATCGATGTGCTGGTCGATAACACTGTTCAATTCTCCATGTTCTCCTTCATGGATGGCTTCTCGGGTTACAATCAAATAAAAATGGCGCCAGAAGACATGGAGAAAACAACCTTCATTACTCCCTGGGGAACATTTTGCTACAAAGTGATGCCCTTTGGTTTGAAGAACGCTGGGGCAACATATCAACGTGCTATGACGATGCTCTTTCATGACATGATGCATAAAGAGATCGAGGTTTATGTTGATGATATGATTGCCAAATCCCAAACGGAGGAAGAGCATTTGGTTAATCTGCTGAAATTGTTCAAGAGGCTTAGGAAATTCAGGCTAAGGTTGAATCCTAACAATTGCACCTTCGGGGTGAGATCCGGTAAACTATTGGGGTTTATTGTGAGCGAAAAAGGAATTGAGGTTGATCCTGCTAAGATAAAAGCAATACAAGAAATGCCAACGCCTAAAACAGAAAAAGAAGTATGTGGGTTTTTAGGGAGGTTGAACTATATTGCTCGGTTCATATCTCACCTAACCGCTACATGCGAGCCATTATTCAAATTGTTGAAAAAGAATCAGGCTGTGACCTGGAATGAAGATTGTCAAAGGGCGTTTGAAAAAATAAAAGAATATTTGCAGGAACCTCCAATATTGATACCCCCAGTAGCCGGGAGATCATTGATTATGTATTTGACGGTTCTTGAGGAAAGCATGGGTTGTATTCTCGGTCAACATGACGAGACTGGACGTAAAGAGCATGCGACTTACTACTTGAGTAAAAAGTTCACAGATTGTGAATCCCGTTACTCAATGCTCGAAAAGACGTGCTGCGCGCTAGCCTGGGCTGCCAAACGTTTGAGATAATACATGTTAAACCATACAACCATGCTAATTTCAAAGATGGATCCGATCAAATACGTATTTGAGAAGCAAGCACTCTCCAGGAGGATTGCCCGATGACAGATGGTGCTGACAGAATATGATATTCAATATGTTTCTCAAAAGGCTATCAAAGGTAGTGTTCTGTCAGAGTACCTAGCGGAGCAGCCAGTTGAAGATTATCAACCAATGAGGTTTGATTTTCCTGACGAGGATATCATGTACTTGAAAATGAAAGATTGTGATGACTCGTTGCCGGATGAAGGTCCAGAGTTGGGTTCCAAATGGCAGTTGATATTTGATGGCGCTGTTAACTCCTACCATAGTGGAATAGGGGCAATTATCACTACTCCTCAAGGGACGCACATTCCCTTTACTTCCAGATTGACCTTTTCAGTTACTAATAATGAGGCTGAATATGAGGCGTGCATCATGGGTCTTGAGGAGGCTATTGATTTGAGAATGAAATATCTTGATGTATACGGGGACTCTGCTCTAGTGGTCAACCAGATTAAAGGAGAATGGGAGACGCGACAGCCCAATCTGATACCCTATATGAATTATGCAAGGAGATTGTTGCCTTTCTTTGACAAAGTAGAATTGCATCACGTGCCACGAGCAGAAAATCAGATGGCCGACGCTCTCGCGACTTTGTCTTCAATGTATAAAGTTAACTTCTGGAATGAGGCTCCCAGGATAGTTATCTCTCGCCTTGATAGGCTCGCCTTCATATTCGCCATTGAGGAAGTATCTGATGGCAAACCGTGGTATTTTGATATCCAGAATTTCCTGAAGAACCAAGAATATCCGGTTGGGGCGTCCAGTCGAGATCAGAAGACTCTTAGGAGATTGGCTGGCAATTTCTATTTGAATCCGGATAGCGTCCTGTACAAGAGAGACCACGACTTGGTGTTGTTGCAATGTGTGGACGAGAAAGAGGCTAAGTTGCTCATGGAAGAGATCCATGAAGGTACATTTGGTACGCATGCTGGTGGACATGCAATGACGAGAAAACTGTTGTGGGCAGGTTACTATTGGCTAACGATGGAAACAGATTGTTTCAAGTTCGCGAAGCGGTGTCATAAATGTCAAATTTATGCGGACAAAATTCATGTGCTTCCGAGCCCTTTGAACGTTATGTCATTACCGTGGCCTTTCTCGATGTGGGGAATTGATATGATTGGCAAGATTGAGCCCACGACATCAAACGGACACCGGTTCATTTTGGTAGCTATTGATTACTTCACCAAATGGGTGGAAGCAGCGTCATATGCTAATGTCACCAAACAAGTGGTAGCCAGATTTATCAAAAGAGATATTATCTGCAGATATAGAATCCCAGAGCAGATTATCACCGACAACGGTTCAAACTTGAATAACAAGATGATGAAAGAGCTGTGTCAGGATTTCAAGATCGAGCATCACAACTCTTCTCCTTATCGGCCCAAGATGAATGGCATTGTCGAAGCGGCCAATAAGAACATAAAGAAGATTGTTCAGAAGATGGTTGTGACTTACAAGGACTGGCATGAGATGTTGCCTTTCGCTTTGCACGATTATCGTACGACAGTACGCACATCAACCGGGGCAACTCCTTTTTCATTGGTATATGGTATGGAGGTTGTGTTACCATTGGAGGTTGAGATTCCTTCTTTGATGGTTTTACGTGATGTCCAACTTGATGAGGCAGAATGGGTAAAAGATAGACTGAACCAGCTCAGTTTAATGGATGAAAAGAGACTGGCTTCTCTCGCATATGGTCAGTTGTTTCAGAGCCGGATGAAGAAAGCTTACGATAAGAAGGTATGTCCTCGAAGCTTTCAGACGGGCGATCTTGTGTTGAAAAAGATTCTCCCACCACAATCGGATCACAGGGGCAAATGGACTCCCAACTATGAGGGTCCATATGTCGTCAGAAAGGTTTTCTCTGGAGGAGCCTTGTTGTTATCCACCATGGATGGTGAGGACTTTACGTCTCCTGTGAATTCGGACGCAGTTAAAAAAATACTTTGCTTAAAGAGACCCGCTGGACAAAAAAAAGAAAGTCCAGGCAAAAATGGGGCATCCCGGCGAACCATGAAAAAGGAATAAAGGGTTCGGGCAAAAGTTAGGGATATAATTGAAAAAATGTATACCCGCGAAGTTGAAAACCTGAAAAGGGCAACTTCGGCAATAAAGCGTATCCCGGTGAATTGAAAACCCGCAAAAGGCGATTCACGCAAAAGTTAGGGATTGAAAAAGCAAATGACTGCGGTCCGAGTTCGATACTGCATTGCTTGGTGGGTTAATAATACCTGAGGGTCGTTCATCTAAAACAATTTCTTCCGAAGATCGAGTACCGGAAAAGCGCCTGAGTTGGACGAGTCATAGGAGAATCAGCTCATGGTGTTTGTCTGTACCACGTTGCCGACATTAATATCAAATTTGTTTTGTATCTTTCTTTGTGCTTCTTGTGCATATATTGTATTTTGCTTGTGCGTAACTTCCTCTTTTCAGGAGTTACATCCAGTGTACAAAGCTTTGCCTATTTACAGGCCCATTCAATAAAGCATGTTATTCAGTACTTGATGCTTGTTCTTTACTGTTTGTTTGTGAAAAACGCCGATGTTTTTAATGAACTTGCACTTGCATAAACTTGCTGGCCCTTGCCAATAATTGCTAAAACTTCGAATTGACTGAATAAACGTCACAGATATTAACTCGGATAGATTTTGTTGTGTAGATTTGTGTTGTCTCGTTTGTGTTTTGCAGGGTCCTTACCTTTGAAGCAAACGGTCAGGAATTGTATTCCCCATCCAAAGTCTCTTGACGTAGGGCTTGACTTCAGTTGATGTCGTTCCTTAGTAAGTCGTACCTTATCCCCAAAGAGTGGAGACGGCGCTTATTCCTACCAGATGTGGAATTGTCCTCCCCGAGAGAGTATCACCAGGAATGTCGCTTAAAGAGTATCCTCATAGAAGTTGTCCATAGGATATCCCCAGCAGGTTAAAATCAATATCCTCGGCAGAGGACGCCTCCCCAGAGGATGGTTATTCCTTTCCCCGCAGGTTGTCATTCTTTCGTCAGGATGATTTGTCCTCAGTAGAGTTTGTAGCTCTGAGTTTGTAGACTGTGTCCCGGCAGTGTAGTTCTTCCCCCCAGAAGGGTCGCATCTCTCCCCAGCAGAGTTGTTTGTTGTTTCCGGCATTTATTTTTCCAGAATACTTTGTGATACCCGTTCATCCCCAGCGGAGTTGGTTTTGTCCTCAGCCATTTCATACCAGAGTGTTTCTCAGCAGTTTGAGCCTGCATTAGCATTTGCATATATCATCATATTTGCATCTACCCAAACGCGTAGCATTTCCATGTCGAATGGAGCATTACGCCATTGTCAAACATACACATTTTGAAACATAAGCCAGGTTGGTTAACCTTCTGTTTTCAAGTGTTGTTTTCCCTGCAGGTGGAGGGAGCTCTTGCTCAGATTAATTACCAGATAAGCAAGGTCTCGGCGTGAGATGTGTAATGATAATGTTGGTCTTATTCACCAGAGAGTTGCTTGGTTAAGTTTTTCTTACCCCTCCAGCGGAGTATTTCTTCAAAATTGTTGTTATGACAGTATCAAAAGATTTCGTGAATCAATTTTTGGAAGTTGTCGCCTATGTCGAGATAGGTTTCTAGCAGTTTGGGTTCAGAAAATCCTCAGTAGAGTCCTTCTCAGATTTGCTGCCATGACCGCGCTAAAAGTTTGAAGATTGGACCAATATTTTGTTACCCATTTGATTGATGGAGTTAGCTACTGCAAAGATAGGCAGAGAAGCTGTATTCAGAGTTATTTCCCGTAGTGGTGACGGAGTTACTTTTCCTGTATCGGACAGAGTTATTTCCCATAGTGGTGACGGAGTTACTTTTCCTGTATTTGGCAGAGTTATTTCCCGTAGTGGTGACGGAGTTATTTCCTGTATCGGGCAGAGTTATTTCCCATAGTGGTGACGAAGTTACTTTTCCTGTATTTGGCAGAGTTATTTCCCGTAGTGGTGACGGAGTTATTTTCCTGTATCGGACAAAGTTATTTCTCGTAGTGGTGACGGAGTTATTTCCCGTAGTGGTGACGGAGTTATTTTCCTGTATCGGACAGAGATATTTCCCGTAGTGGTGACGGAGTTATTTTCCCGTAGTGATGACAAAGTTATTTTCCTATATCGGACAGGGTTATTTCCCGTAGTGGTGACGGAGTTATTTTCCTATATTATTGGCAGAGTCGTTTCCCGTAGTGGTGACGGAGTTATTTTTCCTGTATCGGACAGAGTTATTTTCCCGTAGTGGTGACAGAGTTATTTCTTTATATCGGATAGAGATGTTTCTTGTATTATTGGCAGAGTTATTTCTTATTTGTTGATAAAACTATTTCCTCAGTGGAAGTCGCCAAAGTTATTCCCTGTGTTGTTGGCAGAGTGAAGTTGTATTTTTGTATTGACAAACCCCATAGCAAAGATGGAGTATAATTGGGTGGATTTTGTTCTCCAAATAGTTTGTGCAGTTCGTGTCTGCAGTTGGAAAATTTTCGGGTTTCTTGGTATTCAACCGTCTTTTACCTCGATTGTTTGAAGGTCGTTCGCTCTTCACCCAGTCGGGTCCAAGCCGTTTGAATAGGGGTAGCTGTTGCACCCCAAATTTTGCTCAACATATTTTACCTGGTTTATGGTTCATTGCATTATCATTTGCATAGTTCTATCATTTGCATATCATGGCATATCATTCATCCAACAGGGGATCAAGTGTGATTATTATCAAGAGAAGCCTAGCAAGAAATCTTATCCAAGCTTGAGAAGTCATCCAAGTCATCAGGAGGTGGTGGGAGGTCTTGATCAGCTGAGGACCATCAATGGGGTATGAGGTATGAGGTGTGAATATGAGATGTGTATAGAGCTCATGGAGTGCCTAGAGAGCCATGTTAGAGCTAAATCAAGTCATTGTGTCAAATGCAAGAGCCACAGTTCGAGTGCAGACAATTAGGGTTTCATCTGGACCAACCCTAGGTCGATTATGCAATTGAAAAGCATTCAAGCCTACTTTTAGGTCATGGAGTTCATGGAATGATGTGATAAGACATTTGTGGTGTTGTTCCAAGATCAAATTAAGAAGAATCAAGAATGTGGGAAGTTGCTAAATTAGGGTTTCAGTGCAAAGTACCCTATTTAGTGCCTAACTTCAAGGCGACATAAGTCAAGATACATGTTTCAAATGGATCTTTGGCCAAAATGAAAGTTTTAGAGCATCTCAATACCTTTAATTTGAGTACTAGAAGTCCTTCATTGAATTTATAGAACTCAAGTTATGGCCCAGACAAGTTACAGGTCCTCATGTGCTTCTGAAATTTATCTATGAAAATCATCTGACTTCAAGGCTATTTTTAACCTAGAAGGATGGTTCACCTGAACTTTTGGTCAACATGAAAGTTGTTTCTCATGATCTTAACTTTATAAATTGTACTAGAAGTCCTCCATCTGATTTGTAGAACTCAAGTTATGAGGTTTACAAGTTAGAGGTATTTTGGGAAAGTGAGATTATAGGTCATTTTCAATCATAGGTCCATATCTCCAACTTGCAAGCTTCAAATGGAAATTTGTTCAACATGGAACTTTCTTAAAATGATGTTTTGAGTGCAACCAAGTGGTCATGAGAGTTTGGTTTGGATCATATCAAAAAGTCACTTGAAATGGCTTGAAAATGAAGAAAATTCAAATATGGAAAGGAGGGGAAAATGTGATTTTGTGCTAGATGCCTCAAACCAAGAAAGTGAGTACATTTTCTGATTGGAAATCACATTTCAAACACTTTGGTTTTTACAGAATTTTGAGTTCAATTCAAGTTTTGGAAGTTGCCATGTAGTTGCTTCATTTGCAAGTTACATTACCAAATCAATGCACAAGGCAATTCAGACCAATCTTGCCATTCAAACTCATTCTAAATGACATGTGCAAGGTGTGAGAACCTTATGGAACAAGGAAAAGATTGTAAAGCACGACTGGTATATTGCACTTGAATGAAAAAACCAGAAAATGTAAACTACTGTTTTGGGCTTCAATTTGGATCCAAAAGCCCATGAAATGATTCTATATAATGATTAGAATGAGTTCAGATCAAGGTTGAGCATTATTTCGCACCAGATCAAGCAAGAGCAAGTGAATTTTCTCAACTGCAAGTTCAAATCGGATTCTGAGTTTGGAGCCAATTCAAGCAAAATTGAAATGTGCAATCTCTTCCTTGTGGATCATTGAAGCTATCTGGAGCATTTGGAAGCAAGCCACGAGCTCTAAGTACCTCTGTTTCAAGATCTATACCAGGTTAGTAACATTCAACTTCTAGCATGATTTAGCATGAGATGATCAGATTTAAACCTGTGGTTAGGATCTACACAAGACATAGATCGTTTTAGGCTTGACCTGGAAGTAATTGATGATGATCGAAGATGACATGTAAGATCTGTTTGGACCTGAATCTCTTGATTCATGAGGAGTTAATGCTAGATGTTTAAATCAGGATGATGTAGGCAACATGAGGATGATTTTTATACCAATAGTTTGGATTTTAGTGATGATCAAAGTTGACATGATTTCTGAAAATGGATTCGTATTTTGAAACCTAGCACGATCTAGAGGATTTTGATGAGATATTTGGAATGTACGTAAAAAACTGAGTGGAATTGGTGTAGAGATTGTTATTTTTGGTTGCCTGAACCTGAACCCTCGCAGGAGAAGACAATCGGAGTCTTCTCCGGCCACCACCAGCCACCAGCCTGGATCTCCACTCTGATGACCTGAGATTTGGAGAAGATGAATGGTAGACCACAGGATCTTGCCTGGACCATTGACTGACCTGAAGATCCAACGCTTGTGTTTTAATCTGAGGAGAAGAGATTTTAATTCAAAACGTTGCGTTTCACTTAATACGCTGGCAGGCTCTAGCGCGTTGGATTGCTTGACCAGTCTCCAGATCCAATGGCTCATGTTTTATTTCAGCATTTTATTTCTTTTATTTTCATTTTTGTTTTATTTTAAATGCTTTATTGCTTCCAAAAATCATATTAAATTCATTCTTGATCATAAAATTATTTTAAAAATACCTCCATGATCTTGAGAGAATTTGTGATTTTCTGAAATCAATAAAATGCATTTTCATGTATTTTTCAATTTAATTTGACTTTTCTTATTTTTGTTAATTCTTTTAATTTTGCATATTTGACCATCTGTTTTGCTGAATTTTATTCTTCCAATTGGTGATGAGTTTGGCTTTGATTTTTTAGTATGTTTTAGGGTAGATATTCATGTTCCCCTAGCATTTTTATTAGATTTTTAGAACAACATTAGGTTCTGTTTTAGGTATTTAGATTAGGACCCTCCCAAACTTGTGGATTCCTTTGACCTATCTCAATGTAGGAATTGTTTAGATAACTTAGAAGTTGATTTAGGCTTCAATATTTTTACACTAGGTTGTTCAAACATATGTTCCCCTAGGAATTTTATTATAATTTTGCAACTTCATTTTCTATTTTAGTGGTATTTTGCAAGTGGCTTGTATTTGTGGTTTCCTCTCTTGAGTGCTTTGGATTTTTTGGTTTGGTTGGCTGCTTTGGAGTGGGTATAGGCTTGAGTGCTTTTTGTTGGAGCTTCTGGATTCATTGAAGATGCTTGGGATTGAAGATTGGAGCTTGGAGTTGAAGGCTTTTCCTCTTGTGGAAGTTTCTTAGGAGCTTAGGAAATTAGGGTTTTAGGAAGTGCCGTAGACCTAGTTTTGATTATTTCTTCAAACATAGAGTGCATTTTTTGCCTCTATTCTATCCAATGACATAAAGTCCTTATTGGGAAGCTCCATTTCTCCTTAGGAGGGATGAGTGGTATGCCCAAGTGAGTAGAACTTTGAGGATACCTTTCATTTGCAATGTTGAGTTCTTAGTGATTTCCTTTGGTTGTCATTAAGTTCCTTAACATTATAACTTGATCTTGATGATTAATCCTTCTCTTGGAGTGTGATTGTTGAAGCTTGAAGATTGATGAGGCTTGAAGATAGAAGCTTGCTTGAAGATGAAGCCTTGGCTGTCAACTTTGCTGTCTATCCAACTTTGCTGTCTTTTCAACTGTGCTGTTTAGAGCTTGAAGTTGTTGTCTGTAGAAGTTGTTGCTACTTTGGTTGCCTCCTCTGTATCTTTTGTTTTTCTCTGTATTTTCTGTTTGCTTGTGTTGATTACCTCTAGGTTTGAGGTGGATCTTGTCTCCTCTTGCCTGTTATCTTCTCCCTTGCCTCTTATATTGTTGCACTGCATGCATTTTATTGTTTACTGTAATTGCTTGCTGTCTTTTGCTGTTTATCCCCTAGGATCTCTGATTTCCTCTGTGCAAGAGGAAATTATGACCGACATTAGGTTTTGACCCATGCATGATAACATTAGGTTAGTTTCCCTTTCAACCATAGGCTTTTTAGAGCGTCTTTCTCTTCTCTTCTCAAAACAATTCAAAAACACAGTAATAAGGATAACACGTGTTGTACGTTACAAGCCTTAAGCTATTTGAGAAAAGGTTACTGGAGAGTCACTCTTTAGTAATCTGGATGCTTAGTATGGTACCCTTAGGGTGACATGCGTCATAGTCACTCTCAGATCACAAGTCTTTAGTACAGTACAAATTCTAAACATCCTAAAAAACAGTTCTTTCGTATAAAAACTCAAACAAACATTCAAACTCTGTTTTTGTCCTCTTGGACCTTTAATCAGGAAAACCCTTTTCAGAAGGAGATAAAAAAATGTCAGACAAACTAATGTCTTCCGTAGCCCGAACTACATTTGCTCTGATCTTTCATGCCGTATGAAAGTACGTAGGCATAGGATGCGATATCCTAGCGAGCAACCTTCCCCTCCTTTCTCGTAGGTAGGCGAACTACGTTGACTCTGATTTCTCGTTCCAGACGGGAATACGTAGGCATAAAGTGCGATACTTTGCCGAGTCATTTTTCATTTTCTTTTCTTTTAACCCAAACCTGTAGAGTAGATAGAATAACACACCCTTAGATAGAAAACAAGCGTGGATCCCTTCGAGTACGACGGACGTGAGGGTGTTAATACCTTCCCCTTGCATAACCGACTCCCGAATCCAGGATTTGGTTGCGACGACCATTCCTTTCCCTCTTTGCGTTAGGTTTACTCTGAGCATTTTCTTTCCCTCTTGTGGGATAAATAACGCACGGTGGCGACTCTTCTGTTATAACCGGCGCCGATTTTCGCAGTAGCGACACCATGAAAGTTTGGTGGCCAGAGCTCTGAAGGAAAGGTTGGAGGCAGAAGATCCCAAAGTTAATCGTGAAAGCTGCGAATCGACTAAGGTATGGGGAGTATCGATGTTCATGATTTTCTATGTATGTCTTTCGGTGTGTTTATGGTGGGGTTAAGATTTAAGGTATTTTGGGTTGATTGTGGGAAAATTAGGGAAAACTGATGATAAGACTCTGAGATTATGGCTTGTGATATGTATCACTGAATATTTGAATATTTGATATGAGGATTAGAGAACCTTAGACCTTTGTGGCCAAAGCCTTGCAATGTTATAAGTCTGACCCTGAAGGGATTTGATATGGGAAATTATGATGCCTTGGGTAATTATAGGGAAATAGTGTTTTAGGACGTAAATATGTCGCGGAATTGGCCTAATAAACCGTAGGTTTTGTGCCTTTATCGCCGTAGGACCTTAGGGATGATTTAGGGATATTGTAGGGGCATTGGGTAAGTGAATCGTATGAGTATTTGAGTGAAAATTAGTTCTGGTGCGTAGCAGTTTTTGCTGTCATCGCACTGTTCGCCTAGCAAAGGGAAGCTTTACCTAGTGAACCATGTTTTTCCAGACTCGCCCCAGACTCGCCTAGCGAGCATGCTAGCGAACGTAGCAGAGTTTCGCGAAATTTGATCGTGTGCAGCGATGCCGTGATGTTTGAATCTGTGATTTCTGTGATGAGTTACCATGAGTATGACAGTGGATTTTGGGTGATATGTACATGATGACATGATGGTTTCTATGATGTATTGATTGAATTAACATGATGAGATTACCATGATTTGATGAATTATGTGATAACATGAGATATGATGATTTATGTGATGATGATGAATATGATGAATGATGATACACCATATGTTGTATTATGAGGATTATTATTGTGACGTGTGCATCATGCATTCATGTGCATCCGAACTTCGGTTCAGGACCTCGATTACTTTGGCTTAAATCCCACTGTGTGGATGTAAAGTGTTTTGATGTGCTCCGGTTCTCAAGTAGAATCGACCCTATTGATGGGGATCTATGGAGGGTTGATGGCCCAGTGCCCATCGAGCTATGATGATTGGTACCACATGCATTGAGTAGTGTCGCATTTCATTTGAGTCTTTTTGTATAAATTTTGAGGAATATAAATATGTTGAATATAATTATGATGTCGTTTATGCATTAATTGTTATACATTGATTATTATGAATTGTTTTACTCACCCTGCCTGTTTGAATGTTACCTCCACATGGGTAACGTGCAGATGACCCAGTTTAGCCGTGGACGCCGTCGAGGAGTATTTTTGAAGTTTTTTAGTTTTTTAGCCTTTTGGTTAGCTTAGAGGGTCTTGCTTTGATATGTAACATCGGGTTGGGTTCTTTGAGTGAAACTATATATCAGTGGGTTATTTTACTTATTTTCCCTTTTGAGGAAACCTTGACTTTAGGCTTTGAGTTCCGCTGTTTTATGATGTTTTGATGTATTTTGGGGAAAACCCGTGGTTACGGAGTATGGACCTATTTTGATGATTTTGAGAAATGTACGCCCTTTTGGTGGCTTTTTAATGAGATTTATTTATTCACTCTGATTTTTGTGTTATTTTGGCACGATAATTTTGGGGTAGAAAAAGGGTGATATATAACGTGGCTTAGTTCAAGGTTCATGAAACAAAGGATAAAAGATCAAAGTTTAGTTGTTCTCACCCAGGCTTCATAATGAACTTTCATCCTACATTCGGTTAACTTAGGTTATGCATTCAGGTTCCTATAGGTTAGGGTTTTAACTGATGATAGTTGTTGATGGTTAAAAAAACCTAGGGTAGTCACTACTCCCTTACAACATTTAGTTGTTTTTCCATTAAGGACTTTCAGAGTGAAAGCTTTAAGGTATTCCTCTTTTTATTATCCCTGATTTTTGCCTGCACTGTTTCTTTTGAATATACAGCCAGCCGGATGCCCCTATTTTGCCCAAGTCTCCTTCATATGTTTTGACTTAGCGGGCTTTTCTTTTTTAATTTTATTTTTGAGAGAGAAGGTGACTACCTAGTTTAATCGCTATTGTGAACCATCATTGGCTTTTTAGGCTTGGAAAACATCTTCGACATTCGCTCGTTATGTGCGAAGGAAAGCCTATGAGCACAACATTTATATGAAAGGTGTCTTGTATGCACTTATTTCCAAGTTAACTGAGAACTACCCAACCCAAGGTTAAGATTGTAGGTTTTTGAGATCCAAAGGAAACTTCTACTTCTAGTATCAAAAGGGTTAATAAGGGATTAACTCCTTATTTCTCCATTGTTTGGGAATTAAGACAATGTCTTACACCATCGGCAGAGTTTAATTGAAAGTATACCAACAACAGTTATGGATATGATGTTTTCGTCATCCTCCCTAATCTTTTCTTAAACAACAGTTTGGAAAAAGATAAGTGGATGGAAAAAGATAAATATTTTTTTCTTTTTATGACAATAAAAGAAAATGAGTGGATACAAGTGGATTGATTCAAAAGATGCATAAAAATTTCATTAATCTTTCCAATTCAACAAACAACAAAGCTTACAAGCATGCACGAAATTAAGAAGCAAGGAAAATACAACTGAAAATACTGAAACAACCAAAATACAGCCAACTTTGGAGAATTGACTTTAACAACTTCAATTTCCAGGTCCAGACAGGGGAGTACTTCCATCACCAATTACTTTCTCCTTGTGGTATAGAACCTTGAGGGGCCTCATAGGTCTTGTGTCTCTTGCTTCAAGAGCTTAGACACTGGCACTTGACTTGCCTTCTTGAGATTTTAGCAGCTCCAACAAGCTTTGCAACTTCAACCCAAAACCTTTGCACTCTTCAACCAGATGCCCCATTGTCCCAGTATGGTACTTGCATTCAACTTTTGGGTGATCTTCTTCAAGGATCATATCTTTGTCATAAACCAGCTCTTTCATAACAGATCCTAATGACAAATAAGTATCTATCTCATGTTCTTCAGCCCCTTTGTGAAACTCACAAGTCAAGTTTGCGTTGTGCCTAGATCCTGGCACAGGGTTGAGAGCTCGCGGAGTCACCAACGAGTTCTGAATTAGTAGCGGATAAAGCTTACTTAGTGGCACAGGAATCGGCTTATAGCATACCTTATTCCTTTTGATAGGATTCTTCTTATTCATGTTCTGGATTCGAGAACCTCGAGGGGAATAGCCAATGAATGTTGGGACACTCTTTTGGTAACCACCTGATAAGGATAACATTTTGGTGTAGGCCCAAATGTTGGTTGACTGGCACTTTTCTCAGGTGCGTGTCCTTGATGTGGAGGAGGACATGAAATGGTGAATGATTGTTGATTTGAGTGCCTTGAGGCGTGAATAAGATCATCTCGGAGTCAAGCAGATTCTAAACTTTGCTCCTAAGCACATTACAGTTTTCAGTTGAATGTCCTTGTGCCGCAGCATGGTAGTCACATTGGGCGTTGGCGTCAAATCCTGGCGAGTATGGAGAGATCATTGGATCTACCTATTTTGGCACTATAATTCCACCTTTAATTAAGTTTGGAAAAATTTGACTATATGACATTGGTAGCAGAGTGAAATGCCTCTCTGGCTTTCTTGGTCTTTGTAATACTGACGCAGCTAACGGAGGTCTGACCGTTGATACCAAGAAGGTCCTTGAGTTGGAAGAGCCATAGGAGATGATAAAGTGACAACCTCTATGGGTGCGACAGAGTGAGAATGCCCCTCTTTCTTCATCAAATTTTGCAAGGTCTCAAAAACCCAGTTCATCTTACCTTTGAGGATCCTGATTTCCTCCTTCAAGGCTTCCTGGCCTTTCAAAATCTCATTCATAGTCACTATTGGTCCAGAATGCATGCTAGGTATCGTTCTAGAGACAAGAAGAGGAAGATGAGACTCAAGGCTGAGAAGTGCAAATGCAAATGCAAATGTAACGATATGCGTATGTAGTGCAAAAAGTTTCATGGAACTCAAATATTTACAAACATCAAGAGATACCAAAAAAACACAAATTCGTTAACCAACAGATTGTATTACAATATATCAGTACTTCTTTCAAGATTCTTAAATAGAAAGCTAAATAAAAGCTAACAAAAGTTCTAAGGAGTTCCTCCTAGCATCCTCATGTTGAGCTTCTTGATCCCCTCTTCCATCTGAGCCTTCTCAAGAATAAGCTTATCCACAATCAACTTCCACGGAGTTGACTGAGGGATATAGGAAGATAAATCCTCTTGCGCTTTCCTCTTCTTACAAGAGGTCACTTTTTCATTGTTCATTTGCAGTTGCCTCTAGAGTTCTGCATTCTTCTCAACAGCCACTTGATACTTATGCTTCCAAGTGTCTTCTGCTTGTTGTGATTTTATCAAAGTGATTCTCAGCTCCTCTTCTTTATACATGAAGATCAAGGTGGGTTCCTCCTTTAAAACTACGGGCTCTTGTCGAGAATAGGGCATCTTTAGCTCAATAGCCCTTTTTCGGACCCATTGGAGATAGGGTACCAAAGAAACACAATTAGGCTTTCCCAGGTCTTTCTTCCCCTTTTTATGCAAATGATTCCAAGCATTCAGAATATTCTCCTTTAGCTCCTTGTTTTCTTCTTCTTTGAAGAAAATACTTTCCACATGAACACCGTTGGGTTTGTCCTTCAAAGGATATCCCAATTTTCGGTGAGCCAAGACTGGGCTATAGTTGTCCCTCCTTTAGTACCAAGAAGAGGTACATTATCAAAATCTCTGCAACTATCAATAATCGTCACACCATCATAGACACGATTGTACCAATCAATGTTAGAGTGAGTGAGAGCCATGATCTTCTGTGACCACCGACTTTTCTTAAGATCCCAAAAAATGTTAGCCTTATGCAAGTGCAAAATAAACCACTTGTAAAATAAAGGAACGTAGCAAGTGATCATCCCTCCATTATGGAAATTCCTCAAATGAACATAACGATATGCATCCGCTAGCAAAGTAGGCACAAGGTTCTTCCTCAAGAAGATTTTGATGGCATTGAGGTCCACAAAGTTTTCAAAGTTATGGAACAAAAAGATACCATAAATGAGCAAGATAAGGATAGCCTCAAATGCATCCATGCTCAAATGGTCGGTGTAATACTGAGCTTTCCCAATCAAAAACTCTGCAGTCAATCCAAAAAATCCCCCTTTTGTAGTCATATTATTTTGAATATCAACCAATCCCAAATGTGTATCCTTAGAGATATCCTGCTCCTTAGGGTTTTTCTCTGAGATAGGAAAAGGAGACTCATTAAGAATAGGCAAACCAACCAAATAGGAGTATTCTTACAATGTAGGTACGAGCTGATAGTCAAAGTAAAACAATGGTAGACTGGATTGTAGAACTAAAGTAGAATGGAGAGGAGTTTGTTATCCATCTTTATCTTTAATAATGACAATAGTTTTCCATATCTACTCTTGAACCTCTCTGGATCTTTCACCAAGGTACCCAAACTTCTTAGGTCATCCAAGTTAAGACTCTTGTAAGTGTACTGCAAGGTTTTCTTCATTCGCAATCCATGACAATCCTGATGTTTACAAACAAAAGTCTAAGTTCCATGAAACTTTTATGGTATGATGCTCATGAATGCAAGTATGCACAAACATAGGCAAACAAAGATTCACATATACACAGGTAAACAGACAAAGGCCTAGGTTTATAGAACACAAGTGTGGAGCCATGGTCTACCCATCCCAAAAGGTGTGTATTAAGGGTTAATAATCTGCAGAACAGGGTTCTAAGAAGTTCCCAAAGTCAACAACCCATCTTTCGGATATCATCAATTTCCCAAATTACTCGATAGTCGATAATATTCTCAAGAGAGTCTCATCCAAGTGTAGTATCGCGTATCAACTATTTCGGGACTACTCCCCCATAGTCATCACACTACATCCTAACAAGGCCAAGGTAGGGTGAAAATATAACTAAATGTTCTCAGTGTCACGGGATCCTAGGTCAAAAGTAGTAATGTTTTCACGAATACTCGTTCAAAAAACTACTCCCAAGAGGGCCTCCACTGAGCGGTGGTTTCTCAAGTCAGCTTGGTCGGGAATCAACTCCCTATAAGCCTTCTTGAATATACCACCTTCCTATCATAGGTGCACTCAAGTCCGGGTATAGTACTTATCCTCACCACTCAAGGTAACAACCCTGCATACAAAAACCCCAAGCACAAATAGATATATACACATATATTCATAAATATACAGATATACAAGCAAACAAACATATAACAAACACAAATACAAACAAGGTGGGCTTAACCCTCTTAGGGGAGTAACTTCGCTAGTGAATTTGTTATTTCTATTGCAGTGAGAATCGAATATCAAGCTATTAATTAACTTGAATCACAAATCATGAAGTTCACCACCTAGCTTTGATTTATCCAAAGGAAAGGGTAAAGATCGAAGAAAATCCTAAGTGCGCTATGTAACAACACAGCTAGAGAACTAAGGTTCGGTGGCTGGTTATACCTAGGGAAGGTGTTAACATCCTAAGTATTTGTAGTACTCTACAGAAACCTCTTATTTATGTTATTATTATGCTAAAGTTTGCTTGATAAGGTAAAGGTGCTAAAGGTAAAGACCTAAGGGTATGTACAATAAGTATGTTCGCCAAGACATCACATCTCATGCTTACGTATCCTAACTAGGATGGAATCAAAGCAACCTTAATTCTCCTAACTAGGGATGAGGAACTCTCGAATATGGTCAAGGTTCCGAGGGGAAGTATGTATTCATAACCATGATACTTACATAGAGTTAACCAACTCTCTAGGTCTATGTTGAAATTCCTAACCTAACTAGGGTTGACTTTAACCAAAGTCAAAGGGGAAAGTGAGTATCCATAACCATGATACTCACATAGAGTTTACCAACTCTAACCTAATTTTAAGTTACAAAAAGAAATGGCTCTTACAAGGCCAAGTAGAGGACTTTAACAAGGTCATAAGGAGTGATGGGAAGACTAAACTATCCTAAAAGGGAGATGACATAGAAGTCCACATATGCTTCTTTCCTTTGGAAGTTGGAGAAGATGCCCATTGTAAATAGAGACATAGTGTACAACAAAAATGAAAACCCTAATCAAGGGCAAAGTACAATAAAAGTAAAAGACTCAACATGATGATAAGCAAGGGAGGGCGGAAAGTTCATCATAAAATGTCAGTAACATCAAAGAATATAAACAATGATCAATGAATAGACCAAGGATTCCTAGTGAACTTTAAAGTACATTCATATCTGGATATACACACAAACATGCCTCAAAATAAATTAAATGAAAATGATCAAATTCACATTATCACACAAGTTCTTATAAGATGCCATGATGTCTATACAACCCATATTTACAAATAAGAATTCAAGAAAAGTATCAAAAGAATCAAAAAGTACAACTTAAAACCTTAAATAAAACACAAACTTTAAACATACACAAGTGCAATAAAAATAAATATTTTTGAGGTTTTCTTCTATAAAAATGGAAATTAGACATGAAAATGAGATTATAGCAAAAATAATGGGCTAAAAAGCCCTTGGGATCACAAAGATATGATGGTTTAAAATTGTGAAGAAAAAATGAGAAAATAAGGGATAAAAAAGAAGGGAAATGCATCTAGAGGGTTTGAACTCATGCTACGTCACTCAACAACCAAAATCTTACCAAGTCAACTACTCCACGTTTTAATTACAAAATTATCAAAGTTAAATAAATATGAAAAACAAAACAAAAACAAGAAAATAAAAAAAGGAATAAAAGAGTTTGGGGCGAGGGGGGATTCAAACCCCAGACTCCCAAGGCTAATGCATGCTGCCTCTACCATTGGGGTGGTTATACATCCATTGTATAAACCACCCACATAACTATATATTTTAGAACAAAAACCAAATTTCCATGTCAGCAAAAAGACCATCCACATCATCATCTTCTTTGTTCAACTTTCCTCCTGAAACCTTCCACGAACAACATCACACCTACAGTTTCTAATCCCTCTATCTCACTCATCTCTCCATCAAATCCAAAAATGAAAAAACCAAAATCAAATCATTTTTCATGAGGAACACAAATATGACAAAATCATGGCTTGAAACTCAATACATAATGCATAAACAATGGTCAACCAGTATGGCATAAAAAATATTATAGATGGACAATAACATGTATTTAGTTTGTACAAAACATCTAATGACTCAATCACAATGCAAATCACATAAGGAACACCTTTCATTCATGAACAAAGCAGAGATAACGCATGGATAATAAGTTTCAATGACAAGAAATTTTACCACTTGGAGTTGGTCCAAAGCCTCTTTTATAGTGGTTACATAATGGAAAAGGAGTGTTCGTCAACCTTGTTGACCTTTAGTGGGAAGATATGAACAAAAGCTTGCTTGGAAACGACCTTCAACTTCAAACCCGATACCTTATACAAACTTGAGTTGGAAATGGTGGGTGATGAATATGGTGTTACAGCTTATTGTAGATGCTTTTGATTGGCTGCATTTTATGGCAAAACATTAATGTATGTATGAATGTCATAACTGATGTTATGACATACATGAAGAGTGTTCTGTAGGGAGAGCTAAGAGTAAGTGAATATGAATGTCATGGATGGATGTTATGACATCAAGCGTATGACATCAGGACACGCAGGGTTTGTTTTTCTCTTATTAGCTCAGGCTATACTTCAGGAAACAATCCAGGAAGCATAGTTATTTTAGGCGACATAACAGACATTGTTGAGGATAACATAGAAGACTCCTGACCAAATAATAAGTGCACAGCTTCATGAAGAGAGGTTTATCTTGGGTAAACCTAGTTTCTTCGTCAAGGCCCAAAGCAAGTCTGCTGCTATAAATATCAGAAGGATCACTCTAAACAGCAGAGAGCTTGAAGGCAGAGCTTCTAGAGAGAGATTGGAGTGTGTGACTTATGAGTGAAGAGGTTTGCTCTTCACGTGTGTCTAGGAGTCTTAGGATTCCTTGTGTGCCAAGCAATTGTATGCAGTATAATTGCTTTGGTTATTGTGTATGAACAAGTGTGTTCATTGTGACACTCAAAGCTGTTAAGCAAGAGTGTGTGTCTCTTGATCAAAGTTGTGAAGCAAGATCAAGGTGTGTTTGAAGAGTGTCTTCATATTGTAATTGTGAATTAATTATCACTGCGGTGATTGAGGGGGAGTGAGTGGGAAACTCTGCTCTAGTGGTCTCTAGGCTGACGTGTCATTGGGTAGCTCTTAAGTGAAGAGTGCAAACAGGTTGTTTGACTCTGAATTAATTGTAATAATAGTGAATTTCCTCCCTGGCTTGGTAGCCCCCAGATGTAGGTGTGGTTGACACTGAACTGGGTGAACAATTCTTGTGTTATTTACTGCTTTCCATTTACAGCTTATTAGTTAGTTCAGTAGTCGTTGTTACAGTGGATGTCATAACATCCGTGATAACATCCATTGTGTGCTTGCCAAAATTTCAATTGGCATCAGAGCAGGCACCCTACCTGTTATTTTTTGGGTGAGATCTAGGGAAAACAAATTCTGGTACTATAGATAAGGATATATGATTCACAAATAGACCCCCAATTCTGGATGGCTCTAATTATGACTATTGGAAACCTAGGATGATTGCCTTCTTAAAGTCTTTAGACAGCAAGACATGGAGAGCTGCAAACTCAGGATGGGAAAATCCAGTAAAGACTAATAAAGATGGATTGTCTGTGCTAAACCTGAAGAAGAATGGACCAAAGAGCAAGAAGCCTTGACTCTTGGGAATTCTAAAGATTTGAATGCATTATTCAATGGTATAGACAAGAACATTTTCAGACTGGTGCATCATTGTGAGCTGGCTAAAGAGGTTTGGGATACTCTCAAAACAACTCATGAAGGAACCTCTAAAGTCAAGATATCAAGATTACAAATGTTGACAACCAAGTTTGAAAGTCTGAGGATGAAGGAGGATGAGACTATTCATGAATTCTACATGGATATTCTTGATATAGCTAACACCTCAGGAGCCTTGGGAGAAAAGATGTCTGAAGAAAAGCTTGTGAGGAAGATTCTCAGATCTTTACCTAAAAGGTTTACCATGAAGGTCATTGCCATTGAAGAATCTCAAGACATATGCAATATGAAGGTGGATGAACTCATTGGTTCTCTCCAAACCTTTGAGATGGTAATGTGTGATCAGGCTGTGGAGAAAAAGAACAAAAGCATAGCCCTTGTCACAAACTCAGCAGAAGACTCTGATAAAGACAATGATGGAAGCGAGGAGAATCTCTCAGAAGTTGTAGCTATGCTTGGTAGACAAGTCAACAGACTCATGAAAAGGGTAGATAAGGGCAGATTTAATGTCAATAACATCTCATCTGACATTGACAAAAGAGTCAAGTCTGAAGAAAAGTCCAACAAAAAAAAAGGAGCTCAGTGTTATGACTGTAAAGGATATGGGCACATTAAAACAGAATGTCCCACCTATCTCAAGAGGCAAAAGAAGGGCCTAGCAGTTACTTGGTCTGATGGAGATTCTGATAGTGGATCAGAAGAAGAATCAGCCAAGCATGTCACTGTTCTGAACAGCGTATGCATATCTGAGGGTGACTCAAGTGAAGATGAGCTGACCTTTGATGAACTTGCAGCCTCATATAAACAGCTATACAATATGCGTGCTGAAATATGTCAACTAGGGGAGAAGCATAAGAAAATCATTAAGAAGTTGGAAACTGAGAAGAAGGAGAATCTTGCAACCATTGACTCACTCAACAGTGAGGTCAAAATGTTAAACTCCAAACTTGATCATATGACTAAATCTGTCTAAATGCTAAACCCTAGGACTGACACTTTAGAAAAAATCCTACAGAGTGGTCAGCAAGCAGGAAACATGTCTGGACTGGGATTTGTAGGTGAACAGAAACCCACCTTGAAACCAAAGGCTGAAAATCATAGACCAAAACGGATGTCACGACCAATGTTACAACATCAGAAGACCAAAAACATGAATCAGGCAAGGAGAAAGTCCCAAAGGTGGAGGTGTCACTACTGTGGAAAATTTGGACACATAAAACCATTTTGCTTCAGCCTACATGGATTTCCTAGTCACCTTCATCAAAATGCTCCTGTCAAGAAGCAACAATGGGTGGCAAAGGAGGTTGGTCTGATAGCTCATACTTCTCTGAGAGTGTCAGCTAAAGAAGACTGGTATTTTGACAGTGGTTGTTCTAAGCACATGACTGGAATAAAGAATCTCTTAATGGACATCAAACCACATTCCACTAAGTATGTGACCTTTGGTGATGGAGCAAAAGGGGAAATCAAAGGGGTTGGGAGACTAAATTGTCCTGGAGTTCCTAACCTAGAAAATGTATTTCTGGTGAAGGGATTGATTGCCAACTTGATTAGTATCAGTCAGCTCTGTGATCAAGGACTCAATGTCAACTTCACAAAGGGAGAATGTGTTGTCACAAATAGAGATAAAAAGGAAGTCATGAAGGGAGCCAGGTCTAAAAATAACTGTTACTTGTGGGAGCCTCAAATCTCAAGTAACTCCACTACTTGTTCTATGACCAAAGAAGAAAAGGAAGTCAAACTGTTGCATCAAAAACTTGGACATCTTCATCTAAGAGGGATGAAAAAGATCATTTCCAAGGAAGCTGTGAGAGGAATTCCAAAGCTGACTATTGATGAAGGTAAGGTCTATGGTGAATGTCAAGTAGGCAAGCAAACCAATATATCTCATCCAAGGGTTGGACACCTGACTACCTCCAGAGTTCTGGAACTATTGCACATGGACCTAATGGGACCAATGCAGGTAGAAAGTCAGGGTGGCAAAAGGTATGCCTATGTAGTTGTTGATGATTACTCCAGATTCACCTAGATAAATTTCATCAAACAAAAATCTGATGTGTTTGAAGTCTTCAAAGATCTTTGCATTAAACTTCAAAGAAAGAAGGAGAGTGATGTTATTAGGATCAGAAGTGATCATAGAAAGGAGTTTAAAAACTCTAAATTTGCTGAATTCTGCTCAACATAAGGTATCAGTCATGAATTCTCCTCCCCTATTACTCCTCAACAAAATGGAGTAGTAGAAAGGAAAAACGGGACTATTCAAGAATCTTCCAGAGCCATGATTCATGCAAAGAAATTACCTATGCACTTTTGAGCTGAGGCAATGAATACAACATGCTATGTTCACAACAGAGTTACCTTGAGAAAGGGAACATCTTCCACTCTGTATGAATTATGGAAAAGAAGAAAACCAACTATGAAGTATTTCCATGTGTTTGGGAGCAGGTGCTACATCTTGACAGATCATGAACAAAGGAGGAAAATGGATCCCAAAAGTGATGAAGGCATATTTCTGGGATACTCTACTAATAGCAGAGCCTACAGAGTATACAACTCCAGAACAAAAGTCCTGATGGAATCCATTAATGTTAATATTGATGATCAGCTTGAAGAAATCAATGTCACAGAGGATGTTGGAACATTTCTTGAGACACCAGCTGATGATATAGCCAATTCTGAAGATGTTCAAGATGTAACTCCTGATTCTGAATCAGAAACTCTCAATAGAGAACCTTCTATCAGGATCCTTAAAGATCATCCCAAAGATCTTATCATTGGAGACCCCAACAGTGGTGTAAGAACCAGAACCAGAGAAATCGTCTCAAATTCATACTTTGTATCCAAGATTGAGCTCAAAAATGTGAAGGATGCTTTAACTGATGAATATGGATCAAGGCCACGCAAGATGAGTTGGAACAGTTTAAAAGGAATGAAGTGTGGGAATTGGTCCCAAGGCCTGAAGGAATAAACAACATTGGAACCAAGTAGATTTACAAGAACAAGTCTGATGAACAAGGAGTTGTAACCAGAAACAAGACTAGATTAGTGGCACGGGGTTATACTCAAGTTGAAGGAATTGATTTTGATGAAACTTTTACACCAGCTGCAAGACTTGAGTCAATCAGGTTGTTGTTAGGAATTGCCTGCATCCTAAAATTTAAACTATTCTAGATGGATGTAAAGAGTGTTTTTCTGAATGGATATCTGAATGAGGAAGTATATGTGGCACAACCAAAGGGATTTGAGGATCCTAACTTGACAGACCACGTATACAAGTTGAGGAAAGCACTGTATGGATTGAAGCAAGCTCCTAGAGCTTGGTATGAGAGACTAACTGACTTTATTACCACCAATGGATACAGAAAAGGAGGGATAGACAAGACCCTTTTTGTAAAGGATGAAGGTGGAAAAATCATGATTGCACAAATCTATGTGGATGACATAATGTTTGGAGGGATGTCAGACAAAATGGTGAAACAATTTGTCAATCACATGCAATCTGAGTTTGAAATGAGCATGTGTGGTGAATTAACTTACTTCCTTGGATTGCAAGTCAAGCAAATAGAAGATTTTATATTTATATCCCAAAGTAAATATACCAAAAACATAGTCAAAAAGTTTGGGATGGACAATGCTGGTCACAAAAGAACACCTACACCTACTCATCTAAAGTTATCAAAAGATGAGAGCGGTACTAGTGTGGATCAAAGCTTGTACAAAAGCATGATTAGAAGCTTGTTGTATCTAACAGCCAGCAGACCTGATATTGCATTTGCAATTGGTGTATGTGCCAGATATCAAGCAAATCCTAAAGTAAGTCACATAAATCAAGTCAAAAGGATTCTCAAATATGTGAATGGAACTTGTGATTATGGTATACTTTACTCTCATGGGTGTGATCCTACATTATCTGGATATTGTGATGCTAACTGGGCTGGAAGTGCTGATGATAGAAAGAGCACCTCTGGTGGATGCTTCTTCTTAGGGAACAACCTCGTATCTTGGTTTAGTAAAAAGAAAAATTGTGTCTCATTATCCACTGTTGAAGCTTAATACATAGCAGCTGGTAGTAGTTGTTCTCAGCTGGTTTGGATGAAGCAAATGTTAACTGAATACAATGTCACTCAGGATGTCATGACATTGTACTGTGACAATCTCAGTGCTATAATATTTCCAAAAACCCAATCCAGCATAGCAGAACTAAGCACATAGATATAAGACACCACTTCATAAGATACCTTGTGGAAGACAAAGTGAATTCCTTGGAACATGTATCCACTGAACTATAGCTAGCTGACATCTTTACGAAGGCTCTAGATGCTGATCAATTTGAGAATCTAAGAGGAAAATTGGGTATTTGCATGTATGAGGACTCATAGCAATTACTGGCACGTGAGAGTTTTAAAACTTCAATGTAGTCCACGAACTTGACCATAAAATCTCTCCATTCCACAAAAACGTGTTATATCACTGTGTATACAATTTTCTCCACCTCCCCCACTCTGCAGAATTCTCAGTCTGCACTCCACAATAAGATGTCTTTCCATCATGATGCCTCTTCATTCAAGACCCCTCCCAAATCCTCAAAAGGTGCCCCTCCCACTGCTGAAGAACCCAAGCGCAAGTATCCTCCTTCCACTGCTGAAGAACTTAGGCGAATCAGAAATAGGGAAGGCTCAGCATACGTGGACAAATCCATTGGGGAAATTGTCGATGATATACTCAAGAAAGGACTTCTTTTTCGGGGCATCACCATTCCCCTGGCTAGCATGGATCCACCTCACAATTCTGATATACCAGAGGTCGACCCTGATGACATAAATAAGGACATCTCATTGTCAGATTCGGATGACAGTGATTCCAGTTCCTCTGAGGAAGATAAATAATGTGTGCTGATAGACTGCAGTGGAGCTCAGGCTGCTGGTTGCTGGGATGAGGATGGTGTGTTGTTGGTTTGATTATTTCATTGTTTTTGTTTTGACTTTTGTGACAGCATGATCATTTGTGATGCTCTTCATGAGCAGTTTTTTTTTGTTTGTAATGACCCCAAACATGTGTAATGTTACTCATTATGATCTATACTATTTTATTAGTTTGATATTAATTTGTGGCTAAAAAGGGGGAGAGTGTTAGATAACAGTAGGTAGTAACAGCAGGTTAGAGAAGTGTATCTATCATAGGTGGAAGACTTGGCTGAATTGCTGCTACAAGTGTGTTGCAGGTGTGTTACAGGTGCAGCTGCAAATGTGCATGGTTGAAGATTTTGCTAATGTGCGTGTGTGATAACAACTGATGTTGTTAGTGATGTGTGAGTTCCTAATGAGTGTAGGAATGTATGTTAGAAGTGTGTGTGTTCCTTAATGGAACCTAGTAGTATTGTAGCTTCTAGTAGGGTGTGTATCTACATGGTGTTTGTAGAATGTATGTGGTTGTGCATTGTTTCAGGGGGAGTAGCATAGGATGTTATGCTTCACAGGTGATTGTGTACTTCAGGATGTCATCCTGAATGTCATGACATCCATGATCTAGAGCAGGCTAGATGAATCTGTCTGACTGCAGGTTGGCTGCAGGTTGTATGCACTGATGTAGTATGCATCAGTTGAGGGGGAGTAACCCAGAATGTTACTCAACATATTATGACATTTGCAGTTCTGACTAACAGATGATAGTAAGTGTGTGTGAACAGGTTGATCCTGAGAGCTAGCAGTGTGAGTATGTGTAGACAACACTGATAGTGTCTAGCTAGTAGCTTCCCTGCATGATATGTTAGACTTATGCTGCTTATAATCTCTGATATGGTAATAGGGTGTTTTAGCCAAAAATTTGCCAAAGGGGGAGTTTGTAGATGCTTTTGATTGGCTGCATTTTATGGCAAAACATTAATGTATGTATGAATGTCATAACTGATGTTATGACATACATGAAGAGTGTTCTGCAGGGAGATATAAGAGTAAGTGAAGCTGAATGTCATGGCTGGATGTTATGACATCAAGCGTATGACATCAAGACGCGCAGGGTTTGTTTATCTGTTATTAGCTCAGAATATACTTCATGAAAAATCCAGGAAGCATAGTTACTTTAGGCGACATAATAGGCATTCTTGAGGATAACATAGAAGACTCTTGACCTAATGATAAGTGCGCAGCTTCATGAAGAGAGGTTTATCTTGGGTAAACCTAGTTTCTCCATCAAGGCCCAAAGCAAGTCTGATGCTATAAATAGCAGAAGGATCACTCCAAACAGCAGAGAGCTTGAAGGCAGAGCTTCTAGAGAGAGATTGGAGAGTGTGACTTGTGAGCGAAGAGGTTTGCTCTTCACATGTGTCTAGGAGTCTTAGGATTCCTTGTGTGTCAAGCAATTGTATACTGTATAATTGCTTTGGTTATTATGTATGAACAGGTGTGTTCATTGTCACTCAAAGCTGTTAAACAAGAGTGTGTGTCTCTTGATCAAAGTTGTGAAGCAAGATCAAGGTGTGTTTGAAGAGTGTCTTCATATTGTAATTGTGAATTGATTATCACTGTGGTGATTGAGGGGAAATGAGTGGGAAACTCTGGTCTAGTGGTCTCTAGGCTGAAGTGTCATTGGGTAGCTCTTAAGTGAAGAGGGCAAACGGGTTGTTTGACTCTACATTAATTCTACTAATAGTGAATTTCCTCCCTGGCTTAGTAGCCCCCAGATGTAGGTGTGATTGACACTGAACTGGGTGAACAATTGTTGTGTTATTTACTGCTTTCCATTTACAGCTTATTAGTTAGTTCGGTAGTCGTTGTTACAGTGGATGTCATAACATCCGTGATAACATCCATTGTGTGCTTGCTAGAATTAAACTTATGTTGAACGGTTGGGATATGCTTGAGTTGGTGTTTAGTGAAGGTTTATGAAGTTTTTTTTTTCTGGTTTGCACAAAAGGAAATGGTGGTTGGAGAGGTTTTGCAAAAACTGAGGTTATGGTGTTCTTGCTCGAAGGTTAGATGTTTTGTGTCATGGCCAGTATATGCATCATGGAAAGAGAGGGAAAGGTCCAAGAAAACCACTGAAGGTTGGTGGTTTCACATATTCATGACATGTTTCAATATGCCTTTTGTATGTGTCATGAGGGTGAAAACTTAGAATGGCAAGTTTGAGGATTCTTCAATGCAGGTGTGATATACTTTAAACTAATGTCTTGTTTGCCACAAAACCTTATTTTGGCTCAGTCACAAATTTTGGCATGGTGGTAAGACATGATTCATAGCTAACTTTGGCACCATAGAACTCCATGGTTCTTGGTTCAAATGATGAGGTTTTGGGTTCTTTGGAAAAAGGGTATATAGCTCTACCACTTTCATGTTGAAAGCTTCTTGAGATTGAGTTTGGAGGATGATGAAAACATAGCATAAAAATTGGTTCAACAATGTCGGCCTAGGCAAGCCTGCGCATGACCTAGTGATGACTTAGGCAACTTTGTCAAGGATTGATGCCTATGTTTGTGATGTCATATCTTGAGTTTTAAGAATCCAATGGAGGAGTTCTTTATATGCTTAGAAAGTTGAGATGGAGGAGAACAAATTTTATGTTTTATACTCTTGGATTTGAAGCATGGAACTATCAAAAAGAAAGCTTGCAAGTTGAGCAAAAACATGACTTGGAAGCGCCTTGGCAACTAGGGCAAATTGCCTAACTTGTGCCCAAAATCACCAAACTTTGTGATTCCATAACTTTTCGCTCCTTGATCCAAATGAGGACTTCTTTATATGCTTAGAAATCTTATATCAAAAGGAATAACTTTCATGTTGGATGAATTTTGATTTGAGGTCAAGAAACCCATGAGGCCTTGGTTTGAAGTTCTCGCAAAAATGATGCCCTAGGTTTTTCCCTACTTTGACCTCCACTTGAAAACATCATAACTTGAGTTCTAAAAATTATCTTGATGAATTCTTGGTATCAAAAGAAAGCTAAAGAAATGATATATAACTTTCATTTTAATGACCAATACAAATTATACATGGAAACACCTTGAATTTGGCCTTGGAAATCACTTCAAATGTTGACTTTTTAACTTATAAAAATTTCATCAAACCGTAATTCTTCAAACTCCTGATTTTACTATTCCAACTTGACTTTTAATGATCCAACCTTATGAGGTCATAAATTAAGCCTTGTAATCTTATGTTTGGCCATAACAACCAAGAGTTGACTTTGTGATGCCTCAGTTGACTTTTGAATCAGATGAAACTCTTGACTTAGATTCCTTTGAACCAAATGACTTCTTATGGACCCATGAAATGTGTGAGGACTTATTTGGTTGATTCCCTCTCTAAATATTGATTAATCAGAGCTTTCCCTTTTCTCCAAAAAACCCTAATTTTAACAAAATAGACAAAACAAACAAAGCTTGATAATTTGGTTAGTGATGTAAGGATGATTGACCTATGTTGCTCATGTAAATGTTGATGACATCTAAGGGGTAAAATTTGGGGAATGACACATAGCTACCACAACTTTTCACTTGATTAGTCTGACTAGCTCTTCGAGTTGTATGTGTTCCTCTTGATTCCACTTGAACTCGCTTCAAATGGTTTGCGGCTACCACAGGTTCAGCATGAGTGTCAGGAAATCAGCTGGCTAGCAATGAACAGGGGATGAAATGAGTTTCTGATGTAGAAATGAAATGCAAGATGCTTAACCGATGCAGCGCAATGACATGTATGCGAGATTCAATGCAAGACAACGCTCAGGATCACAGGTTCATCAGGATCTTAGGTCAGATAGAATAGCGGGTAAATAACTGGTATCTTTGATCAAAGGGAACCCCATAGGTAGGCTCTAAACGGGTAGGTCCCTAGAGTCATGGATATTCTTAAAGATATTATTTCCATGAAAAAGGCTCATCCGACAATAATACCCTCGAAAGGATATCTTGTAGGTGAGGTTTTCGTGTCGTCCCACGAGAAAGGCTCCTCGTGAGTCTCTACTACACAAATATCGAGTCCAAGGTTTATAAAAGGTATCTCAGAGTCATAGATCGAGATTGAAAATATCATTGTCAAAATAAAGATATGTTCAAGGGGTATCATCTGATTGAGGCATTCGTATCAACCCAACAAGGAGTGACCCTCATGAGTTAACACTACCAACCACCATGGAAAAAGGTTGAAAGGTCCTTAGAGTTATAGATTCAGACTCAATAATATTATTTCCATGGCAAAGGCTCACCACAAAAACAACATCCCCAAGGGAATCAACTCTAAGCGGGGCTTTCGTATCCTCCCAACGAGAAAGACTCCTCGAGGGATTCCACTACACAACCACCATTCTAATCCTATGTTTTTCTTGGACACGGGTGTAGAGCCATCTCACAAACTACCAATAATTATAGAACCTCAACAATGTCATAAGAAACCATAATGGGATACAATAAAGATAAGCAAGCAAGTAGGTTACAAATAATCAGACAAGCAAGCAAAAGGAGAAGATAAACAAGCAAGTGGATCTAACTCTCGCGAATTGAGTCAAGTTAGGCTTGACTCTCTCTAGCATAGGGATATGCAGGTTCCCCAGCAGAGTCCCCATCTGTCGTACCTCGAAAAATATGATCCTCGCGATGGACGCGAAAAAAACGTTTGAACAGAGTCGCCACTGAACTTTATTCATTCCAAGGAAGGAATAGAAAAATATTGATAAAACCATTAAAGACATAAGAACTTGGTCATCACGACCAAATTCTAGGTTCAAGAGTCGATTACCCAAAGGGAAGGTATTAGCACCCTCTACATCCGTTGTACTCAACGGGAACCTCTTGATTCGATTTGAGAGAAAAGTTAGCTATATAACAGCCCAATTTTAATTAATTAATTATTCATATTAATTAATTGATTCATTTGGATGATTTTAATTATTGGAATTATTGGTAGATATTTTGAGAGAAGAAATATAATGGAAGGAAATAGAATAGAAAGATATATAAGGAAAAGTGGAAGAAAGAGGAAAGAATAGAAACACAAGAGAAAGAAAAGAGAAAGAAAGAGGAAGAGGAGAAAAGAGAAAGAGAAAGGGAAAAAGGCTTGGAAAGCTCAAGAACAACTTCTAACTTCGATTTAATCAAGGTAAGGGTGTGAAATATCATTATCTTGTCAATGTGTATGATTATGTATGGATTGTTTGGATGTTTTTCTCCATTTTCCATTCTAGGGAAGAAATGGATTTAATCGATAGAGTCGATGTTTGAACGGTTAAGATTGAGAATAATGGTGTAGATTAGTCGAGGATTGTTAGAATAAGACTACTGGAATTCATTGGAATTGAATCGGTTGATTTTGTGATGATTTGATGATTTTGGATAATTGGGGTTTTGAACATCGCAGACGTTCGCTAGCACCTTCGCTAGGTGAGCAAGTCGCGAGTGTCCGTTGTAGCGAACTAGTAGCGAATGGTTCCAGACTTAGACAGAATGTAATTGACCCTCTTCGCTGGTAGCGAGCGAGGTAACGAGGGGTTAGCTAGGCGAAGCCCCAGCGAGTAGGTAGAGAAACCTTACAGTAGCTTCTGTTTGCCTTCGCAAGCTAGTTCGCTAGGCGAACAGGTAGAGAGCGTTCGCTAGGAACTCGCTAGGCGAGCAAGCTAGCGAGTGTGACAGTGTTTTCATTTCCTTGTGTTTCCATCCAATGTTGATTGTTTGGTTCGATGGTGTTCAATCATTATCGGAAATGAATAGTTTATGTGTTGTTGTGTGATATGTTGTGGGTAGCCTTATGGTGTGAATCCTAGATTGTGGAATCGATTGTGGAATGTGGTCTTTTGACCAATATATGCATTGTTTAAATTAATTAAAAGTGCATGATGAATGTGATTGAGTTCGTTGCCGTTGGCACGATATTGTGAATGCCTATTGACTGTATGCGATTGTATGTGAAGAATGCATGGGAACATATTGTGAATATGTGTGCATTGCTTGATAAATATGATGATGTTGAGAGTATGAATACTTTGATATGATGTGTGAGTGTGCAATCATGTTATAATTCTTGTGTGATGAATTATGTGACTATGCATGGGATTAAGATGCGAGAACGGTCTTAAGTGCATATGATTGTTGATTGCATACGCATCATTTAGTCAAGAGGCAATGCTTGCTAGTTTCGTGGAGACTAGTGACTTGTCCCAAACCTAGAAGGGTGGGTTTGAAAGCTTAGAGGACGGGCTTTTGTTGTTATCGGTCTAGGGGACGGACCCGGTTTAAATGTAAAAACCGAAAAATGATAACAAGTGTTAGTACCACATGGCATGAGTTGCATTGAGTTGCATCGAATCATATGGAATAGATATCATTGTTATATGAAAGTATGCTTGTGTTGAATTGAGGATTATGGATGTGTGCATGATGAAACATGTTGGGTGATTATCCATATTTGTTTATACATATATTGTGATGTATATGATGATGATAATGAATTGTGGTGAGAAATGCGGAATATGTGTATTCTATACTTGTGTGTGTGTGTGTGTGTGTGTGTGTGTGTGTGTGTGTGTGTATATATATATATATATATATATATATATATATATATATATATATATATATATATATATATATATATATATATGCATTGATTATTATGATAATATTTCTCACCCTTCTGCTGTTTTATAATGCTCTATGAGGCATTGCAGATTAGGATTGCGGGAGGTCTTTTGTGAAGTATAGCTTCATTCTTTTGGTCGGTTAACTCTGATATGTAGCACCGGGTAGTTAGGATTGTATAGCATTCTTTTGTGATACATTTGTATATGTATCTGCTGACAAATGTTTATGTAAACATGAATGATGTGGTGAATCAAACTGGACGTTATGTACTTATATGATTACATGTTTAAAATGATTCAATGTTTAGATTTTTCGTTTTTAATTCTAAATATTGAGATGCGGGTGTAAGGACTAAGTTCCTCTGTGGAAAGCTACCCCACTGTTGCATGTCTTTTATAGAGCAGGTGTTATATGTTTCAATTTTGTGTATGATGTGACATGCCTCTTTTATACCATGTTTTAATTATACTCTGATGAAATTTTAATATGTGCTTAAATGATTTATTTGGTTATTTGGGGGTGTAGAAGGGGGTGTTACAAGCTACGCTTGTTTGCTTTCTTATAAGGATTCGCTTCTAAGGGGGAAAATGAGTGGTTTTTATTAGGGTGCTCGCCAAGGATTGGGGCCCTTATGCCTACGTACTCCCTCATGCAATAGGAAATTCAGAGCATCGTAGTTCGAAGACTATGGGAAAAGGTTTGGGGTAAAAAGGAAAAAAAGGTAGCTCGCTAGGATCTCGCAATCCTATGCCTACGTACCCTCATTGTGTAATGAGGAAGTCAGAGCAATCATAGTTTAGAAAACTATGGTTGGTATGTTTGTGTTTGACGAGCGAGTGTTTAGGTCGCGTTCTAACTGCTAAAAGTTGACTTGTCTACTCACTAGGGGAGGCTGAAGCACTAGTTCATATGCGCGGAAGAAGGGACTAAACAATGTTCTTTTAGAAAAAAAGTTTTAATTGCACGACAGTGAGAAGTTGAATTAATGTGTTCGTATTTTGATTGGATGACAGTCACTCAAAGCTTAAGAAAGGCTCCTCGGGCCCAAGTAATCGGGAAAGTGAGTCGAAGATCCGACTCTCCCCCTTTTTCAACCTTAATTGCAAAAAGGATTTCGATATAGTTCGAGTAGGTTATGAATGACGATTACTCAAAGCTTAAGAAAGGCTTCTCGGGCCCAAGTAATCGGGAGAGTGAGTCAAAGAATTGACTCTCTCTCTTTTTCATATAAGTATTGAGAAAATAGGTTTGATTTCGTTTATCGTTTTATAAATCTTTTAGAGAAGACAATTATTCGAGCGTAAAAAAGGCTCCTCGGGCCCAAACAATTGAGGAGAGGAATTGAAGACTCCATTCCAACCCCCTTTTAATATCTTATTGTAAATATGTTTAAGTACGGTTAAGTATTTTAATTTGATTTGAGGAAAAGTACCCGATGTGAATTGAGATTTGAATTCGCATATGAAAGAGTGTAAAGGTGGGAAAGAAAAATAACTAGGGGAAGCCAACTCTTAATGTTGCCATGTAAAGGATTGAAAACCTGATGTCTCTTCTACCTCGCGCTTAATCAAAAATTAAATCAAGCTAGGAATCCTGAAGGATCAAGTGAACACACACAAGTAAACATTACATTAATCAATCAAAAAAGGGACGGTGTCGTGATCTCAGCTAAGGAATAAAACTGAGTGACTCCTCGTCTTCAACCAAATGAACGATGTTGTGATCTCAGCTAAGGAACAAAACTGAGTCACTCCTAGTTCATCACAAAGTATGACGAAATGGTAGAAAATGAAATTAAAGCATCAATTCAATTGGCACACAATCCAAACATATGACGTAGAAGTGAAGATTCCTCAATCAAAAATAAGTTGCAAGCAAAAATGCAAACCTTAAACACGCCTGATGTCATCAACGACATGTTATCGAACTTGACACAAAAGAGATTCAAAGCATCAAACAAGTTTTCCAGCTTCAAGGTAACCATCTAAGTACTATGATGCGCAAACAGAGCCTACTTCAAGGTAGGACTTCGGATGTACTCAATATGAATCAATAAAGTCCTAGAATAAGGCATGAAAGAGAGATAACATTGAGATTCAAGTAGTACCTAATGGAGAAGGTCTGTTGCCTTTTTAACGCGTACAAAAAGCTCAAGAACCTTTGTGAAAGTTTCAAAAAATCAATCGAATCAACAATCAAGATCAACAAACTCAAAAAGTTCCCCACAAACATTAAACCACCACTATGGCCAAGATCAATCACTAAGAAAATGTGAAATTAGGAATTAATCAAGAGGAAACATCCAGACATCAGTAAAGTTCCCTCTTAAATCCTAATTCTGATTTATGACTAAAAACTCAAAATAAAATGCAAAAAAGAATTTCCAAATAAACATCAACTATGTTAAAAAAAACATCTAAACAGAAACTAAATCAAATAAGATGGAAGGAAATTAAATTCTAAACAATTAAAAAAGGAAAATCTAATAATAATAATTTTAAAATAAAATAAAAAAGATGATAAAATTATGATTAAAATAAAAAAGGAGTGGCTTTAGAAAATGGGAGGTCATATAGTAAAGTATTGAGCCCAAAGCAAAGAAAGGATTTAAGGCCACTATGATGGCCCGATCCACACTCTGCAATCAAACAAAGAAACTATTATAGGCTTACAAACATCTAGATCCGTTGGATCTGGATCAAGGGACCAGCTTCACCAAATTCTAAACTCATCACCACCCTCTGATTGGCATACTTAAACCAAGTGATGAGAATGTACGATGCTGATGTGCTATTCACAAGGACTAGTCTGCACCATACATCACATAATCACTATACCCATCACTAGTAAAACCCCACAATCCTGACACGTAGATTAAATCCTAACTAATTCAAAATTAAAAAAAATGGAGGCATAATGTTAATAAGCAGTGCGGATGAACACGGGTTCATCTTCTTCTTCTCTGATCTAAACACACAGAAATAAAAACAAACTTGAACTGCATCGCACAAACTTGAGTGTGTTGGATTCCTCTCATTTTCCCGATCCTGAAAACAAGCTCAGCATGCCACACAACATCATGCATAAAGAGTATTCTACACCCCCAAAGTTATGGATCTAGACAAATTGGATCTCACGAGAAGTAGCTATGGCAGATGAAAAACAAAAACAAGCATAACGATGAACATGAGAGCACAATCACACAACCTAGTATCAAGAATGAAAGGAAGTGAGTGTTTCTTCTACGTGACCGAAAAAACACGATTCTGTAGTTTCTGGCGAGAACAATAGCTTCAGTAAGTGCCTCTTCTCCTTCTTGCTCCACCGATTTGCTCAGGTTTGTTCTTTTGATGTGCAGATTTCGGTTCGTGTTGCACTTATTATCTTCATTTCCTTCCTTATTTTGTCTTGGGTTTGGTTGTTCCTGGGTTTCGAAGTTTGTTGAGTGAGTCGAGTTAAAAAAAATTGTGCAGGTTTGTTCTGGAAACTTGAAGATGATGTTGGTTTTGGTTTAGAATTAGTATCTTATGTTGTTGAATGAAGATTCTGGATCTTAGGCTATGAGTTTGGTTGTGGTATTATAGGGAAGATAGTGATCTCTTTCTAAAGCATCACCCTTGGCTGCCGAGAGCCCCCTCTCTCTCTCTGTGAATTGTCATTTAAAGGTCTTGTTTTAGAGTGGATAAAGGGCAAGTTGGGGAACCCTGGTGTGGATTTTGGTTACGTATTTTTCATCCCCCTCCCCCACCCCACCTCCGTTGTGATTTGTTGTGACTTATGAGGTACTCCTTTTTGAGGTGAGGTTTGCTACGTGTATCGTATTGAACGCAAATTCCCCGATTGATGCATAAAAATTCCATTCTGTTATCTTTTGTTAGCGGTAATATGTTATAGGCTCCTCCTTGTGGTGTGGAAATGTGTAAAGCTTGAGAATTGCTTCAATATGTTTTTTCTTTTGGTCATAGGATCATATTAACAAATCAAAAATGCAGTAAAATCCAGCACATGAAAGCTTTTCAATAAATCCCACAAATCATTTATTTCTTCTTTAATTGCCTTCATGCACCAATAGGAAGTTGTTGGAATATGAGAATCATCAAATAAGTGAACAAAATTTTAGAATTTGATCATGAAATGAATATAATGGATCAAGAAATGGATTTTTTTGGTTTTTTCTCTTTTTGTGGGCTTGGGCATTGCTTTGGAATAAATGGATCTGAGTTAAAATTAGATATGGATTTGATTAAAATGATTTGAAGTTTTGAATGTGAATTTTTGGGTGTAAAATGGATATGGTTTTTTGGAAAGAGTTATGAAATGTAATTAGATTGAATAATTAAACTTGAATGGAAATTATGCATAGAGCTTGAAAATTTGGAAATTGAACCAGGCTATGAATTAAAAGTCCTAGAATAAGTCATTTAAGAGAGATAACATTGAGATTCAAGTAGTACCTAACCGAGAAGATCCGTTGCCTTTTTAACGCGTACAAAAACTCAAGAACCTTTGTGGAAGTTTCAAAAAATCAATCGAATCAACAATCAAGATCAACAAACTCAAAAAGTTCCCCACAAACATTAAACCACCACTATGGCCAAGATCAATCACTAAGAAAATGTGAAATTAGGAATTAATCAAGAGGAAACATCCAGACATCAGTAAAGTTCCCTCTTAAATCCTAATTCTGATTTATGACTTAAAAATCCAAATAAAATGCAAAAAAGAATTTTCAAATAAACATCAACTATGTTAAAAAAAACATCTAAACAGAAACTAAATCAAATAAGATGGAAGGAAATTAAATTCTAAACAATTAAAAAAGGAAAATCTAATAATAATTTATAAAAAAAAAAAGAAGATTATAAAATTATGATTAAAATAAAAAAGGAGTGGCTTTAGAAAATGGGAGGTCAGATAGTAAAGTATTGAGCTCAAAGCAAAGAAAGGATTTAAGGCCACTATGAAGGCTCGATCCACACTCTGCAATCAAACAAAAAAAAAACTATTATAGGCTTACAAACATCTAGATCCGTTGGATCTGGATCAAGGGACCGGCTTCACCAAATTCTAAACTCATCACCACCCTCTGATTGGCATACTTAAACCAGGTGATGAGAATGTACGATGCTGATGTGCTATTCACAAGGACTAGTCTGCACCGTACATCACATAATCACAATACTCATCACTAGTCAAACCCCACAATCCTGACACGTAGATTAAATCCTAACTAATTCAAAATTAAAAAATGGAGGCATAATGTTAATAAGTAGTGCGGATGAACATGGGTTCATCTTCTTATTCTCTTATCTAAACACACAGAAATAAAAACAAACTTGAACCGCATCGCACAAACTTGAGTGTGTTGGATTCCTCTCATTTTCCCGATCCTGAAAACAAGCTCAGCATGCCACACAACATCATGCATAAAGAGTATTCTACACCCCCAAAGTTATGGATCTAGACAAATTGGATCTCACGAGAAGTAGCTATGGCAGATGAAAAACAAAAACAAGCATAACGATGAACATGAGAGCACAATCACACAACCTAGTATCAAGAATGAAAGGAAGTGAGTGTTTCTTCTACGTGACCGAAAAAACACGATTCTGTAGATTCTGGCGAGAACAATAGCTTCAGTAAGTGCCTCTTCTCCTTCTTGCTCCACCGATTTGCTCAGGTTTGTTCTTTTGATGTGCAGATTTCGGTTCGTGTTGCACTTATTATCTTCATTTCCTTCCTTATTTTGTCTTGGGTTTGGTTGTTCCTGGGTTTCGAAGTTTGTTGAGTGAGTTGAGTTAAAAAAAATTGTGCAGGTTTGTTCTGGAAACTTGAAGATGATGTTGGTTTTGGTTTAGAATTAGTATCTTATGTTGTTGAATGAAGATTCTGGATCTTAGGCTATGAGTTTGGTTGTGGTATTATAGGGAAGATAGTGATCTCTTTCTAAAGCATCACCCTTGGTTGCCGAGAGCCCCCCCTCTCTCTCTCTCTCTCTCTCTCTCTCTCTCTCTCTCTCTCTCTCTGTGAATTGTCATTTAAAGGTCTTGTTTTAGAGTGGATAAAGGGCAAGTTGGGGAACCCTGGTGTGGATTTTGGTTACGTATTTTTCATCCCCCTCCCCCACCCCCCTCCGTTGTGATTTTTTGTGGCTTATGAGGTACTCCTTTTTGAGGTGAGGTTTGCTACGTGTATCGTATTGAACGCAAATTCCCCGATTGTTGCATAAAAATTCCATTCTGTTATCTTTTGTTAGCGGTAATATGTTATAGGCTCCTCCTTGTGGTGTGGAAATGTGTAAAGCTTGAGAATTGCTTCAATATGTTTTTTCTTTTGGTCATAGGGTCATATTAACAAATCAAAAATGCAGTAAAATCCAGCACATGAAAGCTTTTCAATAAATCCCACAAATCATTTATTTCTTCTTTAATTGCCTTCATGCACCAATAGGAAGTTGTTGGAATATGAGAATCATCAAATAAGTGAACAGAATTTTAGAATGTGATCATGAAATGAATATAATGGATCAAGAAATGGATTTTTTTGGTTTTTTCTCTTTTTGTGGGCTTGGGCATTGCTTTGGAATAAATGGATCTGAGTTAAAATTAGATATGGATTTGATTAAAATGATTTGAAGTTTTGAATGTGAATTTTTGGGTGTAAAATGGATATGGTTTTTTGGAAAGAGTTATGAAATGTAATTAGATTGAATAATTAAACTTGAATGGAAATTATGCATAGAGCTTGAAAATTTGGAAATTGAACCAGGCTATGAATTAAAAGTCCTAGAATAAGTCATGAAAGAGAGATAACATTGAGATTCAAGTAGTACCTAACGGAGAAGATCCGTTTCCTTTTTAACGCGTACAAAAACTCAAGAACCTTTGTGGAAGTTTCAAAAAATCAATCGAATCAACAATCAAGATCAACAAACTCAAAAAGTTCCCCACAAACATTAAACCACCACTATGGCCAAGATCAATCACTAAGAAAATGTGAAATTAGGAATTAATCAAGAGGAAACATCCAGACATCAGTAAAGTTCCCTCTTAAATCCTAATTCTGATTTATGACTTAAAAATCAAAATAAAATGCAAAAAAGAATTTCCAAATAAACATCAACTATGTTAAAAAAAACATCTAAACAGAAACTAAATCAAATAAGATGGAAGGAAATTAAATTCTAAACAATTAAAAAAGGAAAATCTAATAATAATTTATAAAAAAAAAAAAAGAAGATGATAAAATTATGATTAAAATAAAAAAAGGAGTGGCTTTAGAAAATGGGAGGTCAGATAGTAAAGTATTGAGCTCAAAGCAAAGAAAGGATTTAAGGCCACTATGAAGGCCCGGTCCACACTCTGCAATCAAAGAAAAAAAACTATTATAAGCTTACAAACATCTAGATCCGTTGGATCTGGATCAAGGGACCAGCTTCACCAAATTCTAAACTAATCACCACCCTCTGATTGGCATACTTAAACTAGGTGATGAGAATGCACGATGCTGATGTGCTATTCACAAGGACTAGTCTGCACCATACATCACATAATCACCATACTCATCACTAGTCAAACCCCACAATCCTGACACGTAGATTAAATCCTAACTAATTCAAAATTAAAAAATGGAGGCATAATGTTAATAAGTAGTGCGGATGAACATGGGTTCATCTTCTTATTCTCTGATCTAAACACACAGAAATAAAAACAAACTTGAACCGCATCGCACAAACTTGAGTGTGTTGGATTCCTCTCATTTTCCCGATCCTGAAAACAAGCTCAGCATGCCACACAACATCATGCATAAAGAGTATTCTACACCCCCAAAGTTATGGATCTAGACAAATTGGATCTCACGAGAAGCAGCTATGGAAGATGAAAAACAAAAACAAGCATAACGATGAACATGAGAGCACAATCACACAACCTAGTATCAAGAATGAAAGGAAGTGAGTGTTTCTTCTACGTGACCGAAAAAACACGACTCTGTAGATTCTGGCGAGAACAATAGCTTCAGTAAGTGCCTCTTCTCCTTCTTGCTCCACCGATCTGCTCAGGTTTGTTCTTTTGATGTGCAGATTTCGGTTCGTGTTGCACTTATTATCTTCATTTCCTTCCTTATTTTGTCTTGGGTTTGGTTGTTCCTGGGTTTCGAAGTTTGTTGAGTGAGTCGAGGTAAAAAAAATTGTGCAGGTTTGTTCTGGAAACTTGAAGATGATGTTGGTTTTGGTTTAGAATTAGTATCTTATGTTGTTGAATGAAGATTCTGGATCTTAGGCTATGAGTTTGGTTGTGGTATTATAGGGAAGATAGTGATCTCTTTCTAAAGCATCACCCTTGGCTGCCGAGAGCCCGCTCTCTCTCTCTCTCTGTGAATTGTCATTTAAAGGTCTTGTTTTAGAGTGGATAAAGGGCAAGTTGGGGAACCCTGGTGTGGATTTTGGTTACGTATTTTTCATCCCCCACCCCCCTCCGTTGTGATTTTTTGTGGCTTATGAGGTACTCCTTTTTGAGGTGAGGTTTGCTACGTGTATCGTATTGAACGCAAATTCCCCGATTGTTGCATAAAAATTCCATTCTGTTATCTTTTGTTAACGGTAATATGTTATAGGCTCCTCCTTGTGGTGTGGAAATGTGTAAAGCTTGAGAATTGCTTCAATATGTTTTTTCTTTTGGTCATAGGGTCATATTAACAAATCAAAAATGCAGTAAAATCCAGCACATGAAAGCTTTTCAATAAATCCCACAAATCATTTATTTCTTCTTTAATTGCCTTCATGCACCAATAGGAAGTTGTTGGAATATGAGAATCATCAAATAAGTGAACAAAATTTTAGAATGTGATCATGAAATGAATATAATGGATCAAGAAATGGATTTTTTTTGTTTTTTCTCTTTTTGTGGGGTTGGGCATTGCTTTGGAATAAATGGATCTGAGTTAAAATTAGATATGGATTTGATTAAAATGATTTGAAGTTTTGAATGTGAATTTTTGGGTGTAAAATGGATATGGTTTTTTGGAAAGAGTTATGAAATGTAATTAGATTGAATAATTAAACTTGAATGGAAATTATGCATAGAGCTTGAAAATTTGGAAATTGAACCAGGCTATGAATTAAAAGTCCTAGAATAAGTCATGAAAGAGAGATAACATTGAGATTCAAGTAGTACCTAACGGAGAAGATCCGTTTCCTTTTTAACGCGTACAAAAACTCAAGAACCTTTGTGGAAGTTTCAAAAAATCAATCGAATCAACAATCAAGATCAACAAACTCAAAAAGTTCCCCACAAACATTAAACCACCACTATGGCCAAGATCAATCACTAAGAAAATGTGAAATTAGGAATTAATCAAGAGGAAACATCCAGACATCAGTAAAGTTCCCTCTTAAATCCTAATTCTGATTTATGACTTAAAAATCAAAATAAAATGCAAAAAAGAATTTCCAAATAAACATCAACTATGTTAAAAAAAACATCTAAACAGAAACTAAATCAAATAAGATGGAAGGAAATTAAATTCTAAACAATTAAAAAAGGAAAATCTAATAATAATTTATAAAAAAAAAAAAGAAGATGATAAAATTATGATTAAAATAAAAAAGGAGTGGCTTTAGAAAATGGGAGGTCAGATAGTAAAGTATTGAGCTCAAAGCAAAGAAAGGATTTAAGGCCACTATGAAGGCCCGATCCACACTCTGCAATCAAACAAAAAAAAACTATTATAGGCTTACAAACATCTAGATCCGTTGGATCTGGATCAAGGGACCAGCTTCACCAAATTCTAAACTAATCACCACCCTCTGATTGGCATACTTAAACTAGGTGATGAGAATGTACGATGCTGATGTGCTATTCACAAGGACTAGTCTGCACCATACATCACATAATCACCATACTCATCACTAGTCAAACCCCACAATCCTGACACGTAGATTAAATCCTAACTAATTCAAAATTAAAAAATGGAGGCATAATGTTAATAAGTAGTGCGGATGAACATGGGTTCATCTTCTTATTCTCTGATCTAAACACACAGAAATAAAAACAAACTTGAACCGCATCGCACAAACTTGAGTGTGTTGGATTCCTCTCATTTTCCCGATCCTGAAAACAAGCTCAGCATGCCACACAACATCATGCATAAAGAGTATTCTACACCCCCAAAGTTATGGATCTAGACAAATTGGATCTCACGAGAAGCAGCTATGGCAGATGAAAAACAAAAACAAGCATAACGATGAACATGAGAGCACAATCACACAACCTAGTATCAAGAATGAAAGGGAGTGAGTGTTTCTTCTACGTGACCGAAAAAACACGATTTTGTAGATTCTGGCGAGAACAATAGCTTCAGTAAGTGCCTCTTCTCCTTCTTGCTCCACCGATTTGCTCAGGTTTGTTCTTTTGATGTGCAAATTTCGGTTCGTGTTGCACTTATTATCTTCATTTCCTTCCTTATTTTGTCTTGGGTTTGGTTGTTCCTGGGTTTCGAAGTTTGTTGAGTGAGTCGAGTTAAAAAAAATTGTGCAGGTTTGTTCTGGAAACTTGAAGATGATGTTGGTTTTGGTTTAGAATTAGTATCTTATGTTGTTGAATGAAGATTCTGGATCTTAGGCTATGAGTTTGGTTGCGGTATTATAGGGAAGATAGTGATCTCTTTCTAAAGCATCACCCTTGGCTGCCGAGAGCCCCCTCTCTCTCTCTCTCTGTGTGAATTGTCATTTAAAGGTCTTGTTTTAGAGTGGATAAAGGGCAAGTTGGGGAACCCTGGTGTGGATTTTGGTTACGTATTTTTCATCCCCCTCCCCCACCCCCCTCCGTTGTGATTTTTTGTGGCTTATGAGGTACTCCTTTTTGAGGTGAGGTTTGCTACGTGTATCGTATTGAACGCAAATTCCCCGATTGTTGCATAAAAATTCCATTCTGTTATCTTTTGTTAGCGGTAATATGTTATAGGCTCCTCCTTGTGGTGTGGAAATGTGTAAAGCTTGAGAATTGCTTCAATATGTTTTTTCTTTTGGTCATAGGGTCATATTAACAAATCAAAAATGCAGTAAAATCCAGCACATGAAAGCTTTTCAATAAATCCCACAAATCATTTATTTCTTCTTTAATTGCCTTCATGCACCAATAGGAAGTTGTTGGAATATGAGAATCATCAAATAAGTGAACAAAATTTTAGAATGTGATCATGAAATGAATATAATGGATCAAGAAATGGATTTTTTTGGTTTTTTCTCTTTTTGTGGGCTTGGGCATTGCTTTGGAATAAATGGATCTGAGTTAAAATTAGATATGGATTTGATTAAAATGATTTGAAGTTTTGAATGTGAATTTTTGGGTGTAAAATGGGTATGGTTTTTTGGAAAGAGTTATGAAATGTAATTAGATTGAATAATTAAACTTGAATGGAAATTATGCATAGAGCTTGAAAATTTGGAAATTGAACCAGGCTATGAATTAAAAGTCCTAGAATAAGTCATGAAAGAGAGATAACATTGAGATTCAAGTAGTACCTAACGGAGAAGATCCGTTTCCTTTTTAACGCGTACAAAAACTCAAGAACCTTTGTGGAAGTTTCAAAAAATCAATCGAATCAACAATCAAGATCAACAAACTCAAAAAGTTCCCCACAAACATTAAACCACCACTATGGCCAAGATCAATCACTAAGAAAATGTGAAATTAGGAATTAATCAAGAGGAAACATCCAGACATCAGTAAAGTTCCCTCTTAAATCCTAATTCTGATTTATGACTTAAAAATCAAAATAAAATGCAAAAAAGAATTTCCAAATAAACATCAACTATGTTAAAAAAAACATCTAAACAGAAACTAAATCAAATAAGATGGAAGGAAATTAAATTCTAAACAATTAAAAAAGGAAAATCTAATAATAATTTATAAAAAAAAAAGAAGATGATAAAATTATGATTAAAATAAAAAAGGAGTGGCTTTAGAAAATGGGAGGTCAGATAGTAAAGTATTGAGCTCAAAGCAAAGAAAGGATTTAAGGCCACTATGAAGGCCCGATCCACACTCTGCAATCAAACAAAAAAAAACTATTATAGGCTTACAAACATCTAGATCCGTTGGATCTGGATCAAGGGACCAGCTTCACCAAATTCTAAACTAATCACCACCCTCTGATTGGCATACTTAAACTAGGTGATGAGAATGTACGATGCTGATGTGCTATTCACAAGGACTAGTCTGCACCATACATCACATAATGACCATACTCATCACTAGTCAAACCCCACAATCCTGACACGTAGATTAAATCCTAACTAATTCAAAATTAAAAAATGGAGGCATAATGTTAATAAGTAGTGCGGATGAACATGGGTTCATCTTCTTATTCTCTGATCTAAACACACAGAAATAAAAACAAACTTGAACCGCATCGCACAAACTTGAGTGTGTTGGATTCCTCTCATTTTCCCGATCCTGAAAACAAGCTCAGCATGCCACACAACATCATGCATAAAGAGTATTCTACACCCCCAAAGTTATGGATCTAGACAAATTGGATCTCACGAGAAGCAGCTATGGCAGATGAAAAACAAAAACAAGCATAACGATGAACATGAGAGCACAATCACACAACCTAGTATCAAGAATGAAAGGGAGTGAGTGTTTCTTCTACGTGACCGAAAAAACACGATTTTGTAGATTCTGGCGAGAACAATAGCTTCAGTAAGTGCCTCTTCTCCTTCTTGCTCCACCGATTTGCTCAGGTTTGTTCTTTTGATGTGCAAATTTCGGTTCGTGTTGCACTTATTATCTTCATTTCCTTCCTTATTTTGTCTTGGGTTTGGTTGTTCCTGGGTTTCGAAGTTTGTTGAGTGAGTCGAGTTAAAAAAAATTGTGCAGGTTTGTTCTGGAAACTTGAAGATGATGTTGGTTTTGGTTTAGAATTAGTATCTTATGTTGTTGAATGAAGATTCTGGATCTTAGGCTATGAGTTTGGTTGTGGTATTATAGGGAAGATAGTGATCTCTTTCTAAAGCATCACCCTTGGCTGCCGAGAGCCCGCTCTCTCTCTCTCTCTCTGTGAATTGTCATTTAAAGGTCTTGTTTTAGAGTGGATAAAGGGCAAGTTGGGGAACCCTGGTGTGGATTTTGGTTACGTATTTTTCATCCCCCTCCCCCACCCCCCTCCGTTGTGATTTTTTGTGGCTTATGAGGTACTCCTTTTTGAGGTGAGGTTTGCTACGTGTATCGTATTGAACGCAAATTCCCCGATTGTTGCATAAAAATTCCACTATGTTATCTTTTGTTAACGGTAATATGTTATAGGCTCCTCCTTGTGGTGTGGAAATGTGTAAAGCTTGAGAATTGCTTCAATATGTTTTTTCTTTTGGTCATAGGGTCATATTAACAAATCAAAAATGCAGTAAAATCCAGCACATGAAAGCTTTTCAATAAATCCCACAAATCATTTATTTCTTCTTTAATTGCCTTCATGCACCAATAGGAAGTTGTTGGAATATGAGAATCATCAAATAAGTGAACAAAATTTTAGAATGTGATCATGAAATGAATATAATGGATCAATAAATGGATTTTTTTTGTTTTTTCTCTTTTTGTGGGGTTGGGCATTGCTTTGGAATAAATGGATCTGAGTTAAAATTAGATATGGATTTGATTAAAATGATTTGAAGTTTTGAATGTGAATTTTTGGGTGTAAAATGGATATGGTTTTTTGGAAAGAGTTATGAAATGTAATTAGATTGAATAATTAAACTTGAATGGAAATTATGCATAGAGCTTGAAAATTTGGAAATTGAACCAGGCTATGAATTAAAAGTCCTAGAATAAGTCATGAAAGAGAGATAACATTGAGATTCAAGTAGTACCTAACGGAGAAGATCCGTTTCCTTTTTAACGCGTACAAAAACTCAAGAACCTTTGTGGAAGTTTCAAAAAATCAATCGAATCAACAATCAAGATCAACAAACTCAAAAAGTTCCCCACAAACATTAAACCACCACTATGGCCAAGATCAATCACTAAGAAAATGTGAAATTAGGAATTAATCAAGAGGAAACATCCAGACAATAGTAAAGTTCCCTCTTAAATCCTAATTCTGATTTATGACTTAAAAATCAAAATAAAATGCAAAAAAGAATTTCCAAATAAACATCAACTATGTTAAAAAAAACATCTAAACAGAAACTAAATCAAATAAGATGGAAGGAAATTAAATTCTAAACAATTAAAAAAGGAAAATCTAATAATAATTTATAAAAAAAAAAAGAAGATGATAAAATTATGATTAAAATAAAAAAGGAGTGGCTTTAGAAAATGGGAGGTCAGATAGTAAAGTATTGAGCTCAAAGCAAAGAAAGGATTTAAGGCCACTATGAAGGCCCGATCCACACTCTGCAATCAAACAAAAAAAAACTATTATAGGCTTACAAACATCTAGATCCGTTGGATCTGGATCAAGGGACCAGCTTCACCAAATTCTAAACTAATCACCACCCTCTGATTGGCATACTTAAACTAGGTGATGAGAATGTACGATGCTGATGTGCTATTCACAAGGACTAGTCTGCACCATACATCACATAATCACCATACTCATCACTAGTCAAACCCCACAATCCTGACACGTAGATTAAATCCTAACTAATTCAAAATTAAAAAATGGAGGCATAATGTTAATAAGTAGTGCGGATGAACATGGGTTCATCTTCTTATTCTCTGATCTAAACACACAGAAATAAAAACAAACTTGAACCGCATCGCACAAACTTGAGTGTGTTGGATTCCTCTCATTTTCCCGATCCTGAAAACAAGCTCAGCATGCCACACAACATCATGCATAAAGAGTATTCTACACCCCCAAAGTTATGGATCTAGACAAATTGGATCTCACGAGAAGCAGCTATGGCAGATGAAAAACAAAAACAAGCATAACGATGAACATGAGAGCACAATCACACAACCTAGTATCAAGAATGAAAGGGAGTGAGTGTTTCTTCTACGTGACCGAAAAAACACGATTTTGTAGATTCTGGCGAGAACAATAGCTTCAGTAAGTGCCTCTTCTCCTTCTTGCTCCACCGATTTGCTCAGGTTTGTTCTTTTGATGTGCAAATTTCGGTTCGTGTTGCACTTATTATCTTCATTTCCTTCCTTATTTTGTCTTGGGTTTGGTTGTTCCTGGGTTTCGAAGTTTGTTGAGTGAGTCGAGTTAAAAAAAATTGTGCAGGTTTGTTCTGGAAACTTGAAGATGATGTTGGTTTTGGTTTAGAATTAGTATCTTATGTTGTTGAATGAAGATTCTGGATCTTAGGCTATGAGTTTGGTTGCGGTATTATAGGGAAGATAGTGATCTCTTTCTAAAGCATCACCCTTGGCTGCCGAGAGCCCCCTCTCTCTCTCTCTCTGTGTGAATTGTCATTTAAAGGTCTTGTTTTAGAGTGGATAAAGGGCAAGTTGGGGAACCCTGGTGTGGATTTTGGTTACGTATTTTTCATCCCCCTCCCCCACCCCCCTCCGTTGTGATTTTTTGTGGCTTATGAGGTACTCCTTTTTGAGGTGAGGTTTGCTACGTGTATCGTATTGAACGCAAATTCCCCGATTGTTGCATAAAAATTCCATTCTGTTATCTTTTGTTAGCGGTAATATGTTATAGGCTCCTCCTTGTGGTGTGGAAATGTGTAAAGCTTGAAAATTGCTTCAATATGTTTTTTCTTTTGGTCATAGGGTCATATTAACAAATCAAAAATGCAGTAAAATCCAGCACATGAAAGCTTTTCAATAAATCCCACAAATCATTTATTTCTTCTTTAATTGCCTTCATGCACCAATAGGAAGTTGTTGGAATATGAGAATCATCAAATAAGTGAACAAAATTTTAGAATGTGATCATGAAATGAATATAATGGATCAAGAAATGGATTTTTTTTGTTTTTTCTCTTTTTGTGGGGTTGGGCATTGCTTTGGAATAAATGGATCTGAGTTAAAATTAGATATGGATTTGATTAAAATGATTTGAAGTTTTGAATGTGAATTTTTGGGTGTAAAATGGATATGGTTTTTTGGAAAGAGTTATGAAATGTAATTAGATTGAATAATTAAACTTGAATGGAAATTATGCATAGAGCTTGAAAATTTGGAAATTGAACCAGGCTATGAATTAAAAGTCCTAGAATAAGTCATGAAAGAGAGATAACATTGAGATTCAAGTAGTACCTAACGGAGAAGATCCGTTTCCTTTTTAACGCGTACAAAAACTCAAGAACCTTTGTGGAAGTTTCAAAAAATCAATCGAATCAACAATCAAGATCAACAAACTCAAAAAGTTCCCCACAAACATTAAACCACCACTATGGCCAAGATCAATCACTAAGAAAATGTGAAATTAGGAATTAATCAAGAGGAAACATCCAGACATCAGTAAAGTTCCCTCTTAAATCCTAATTCTGATTTATGACTTAAAAATCAAAATAAAATGCAAAAAAGAATTTCCAAATAAACATCAACTATGTTAAAAAAAACATCTAAACAGAAACTAAATCAAATAAGATGGAAGGAAATTAAATTCTAAACAATTAAAAAAGGAAAATCTAATAATAATTTATAAAAAAAAAAGAAGATGATAAAATTATGATTAAAATAAAAAAGGAGTGGCTTTAGAAAATGGGAGGTCAGATAGTAAAGTATTGAGCTCAAAGCAAAGAAAGGATTTAAGGCCACTATGAAGGCCCGATCCACACTCTGCAATCAAACAAAAAAAAACTATTATAGGCTTACAAACATCTAGATCCGTTGGATCTGGATCAAGGGACCAGCTTCACCAAATTCTAAACTAATCACCACCCTCTGATTGGCATACTTAAACTAGGTGATGAGAATGTACGATGCTGATGTGCTATTCACAAGGACTAGTCTGCACCATACATCACATAATCACCATACTCATCACTAGTCAAACCCCACAATCCTGACACGTAGATTAAATCCTAACTAATTCAAAATTAAAAAATGGAGGCATAATGTTAATAAGTAGTGCGGATGAACATGGGTTCATCTTCTTATTCTCTGATCTAAACACACAGAAATAAAAACAAACTTGAACCGCATCGCACAAACTTGAGTGTGTTGGATTCCTCTCATTTTCCCGATCCTGAAAACAAGCTCAGCATGCCACACAACATCATGCATAAAGAGTATTCTACACCCCCAAAGTTATGGATCTAGACAAATTGGATCTCACGAGAAGCAGCTATGGCAGATGAAAAACAAAAACAAGCATAACGATGAACATGAGAGCACAATCACACAACCTAGTATCAAGAATGAAAGGGAGTGAGTGTTTCTTCTACGTGACCGAAAAAACACGATTTTGTAGATTCTGGCGAGAACAATAGCTTCAGTAAGTGCCTCTTCTCCTTCTTGCTCCACCGATTTGCTCAGGTTTGTTCTTTTGATGTGCAAATTTCGGTTCGTGTTGCACTTATTATCTTCATTTCCTTCCTTATTTTGTCTTGGGTTTGGTTGTTCCTGGGTTTCGAAGTTTGTTGAGTGAGTCGAGTTAAAAAAAATTGTGCAGGTTTGTTCTGGAAACTTGAAGATGATGTTGGTTTTGGTTTAGAATTAGTATCTTATGTTGTTGAATGAAGATTCTGGATCTTAGGCTATGAGTTTGGTTGCGGTATTATAGGGAAGATAGTGATCTCTTTCTAAAGCATCACCCTTGGCTGCCGAGAGCCCCCTCTCTCTCTCTCTCTGTGTGAATTGTCATTTAAAGGTCTTGTTTTAGAGTGGATAAAGGGCAAGTTGGGGAACCCTGGTGTGGATTTTGGTTACGTATTTTTCATCCCCCTCCCCCACCCCCCTCCGTTGTGATTTTTTGTGGCTTATGAGGTACTCCTTTTTGAGGTGAGGTTTGCTACGTGTATCGTATTGAACGCAAATTCCCCGATTGTTGCATAAAAATTCCATTCTGTTATCTTTTGTTAGCGGTAATATGTTATAGGCTCCTCCTTGTGGTGTGGAAATGTGTAAAGCTTGAGAATTGCTTCAATATGTTTTTTCTTTTGGTCATAGGGTCATATTAACAAATCAAAAATGCAGTAAAATCCAGCACATGAAAGCTTTTCAATAAATCCCACAAATCATTTATTTCTTCTTTAATTGCCTTCATGCGCCAATAGGAAGTTGTTGGAATATGAGAATCATCAAATAAGTGAACAAAATTTTAGAATGTGATCATGAAATGAATATAATGGATCAAGAAATGGATTTTTTTGGTTTTTTCTCTTTTTGTGGGCTTGGGCATTGCTTTGGAATAAATGGATCTGAGTTAAAATTAGATATGGATTTGATTAAAATGATTTGAAGTTTTGAATGTGAATTTTTGGGTGTAAAATGGATATGGTTTTTTGGAAAGAGTTATGAAATGTAATTAGATTGAATAATTAAACTTGAATGGAAATTATGCATAGAGCTTGAAAATTTGGAAATTGAACCAGGCTATGAATTAAAAGTCCTAGAATAAGTCATGAAAGAGAGATAACATTGAGATTCAAGTAGTACCTAACGGAGAAGATCCGTTTCCTTTTTAACGCGTACAAAAACTCAAGAACCTTTGTGGAAGTTTCAAAAAATCAATCGAATCAACAATCAAGATCAACAAACTCAAAAAGTTCCCCACAAACATTAAACCACCACTATGGCCAAGATCAATCACTAAGAAAATGTGAAATTAGGAATTAATCAAGAGGAAACATCCAGACATCAGTAAAGTTCCCTCTTAAATCCTAATTCTGATTTATGACTTAAAAATCAAAATAAAATGCAAAAAAGAATTTCCAAATAAACATCAACTATGTTAAAAAAATAATCTAAACAGATGCTAACTCAAATAAGATGGAAGGAAATTAAATTCTAAACAATTAAAAAAGGAAAATCTAATAATAATTTATAAAAAAAAAAGAAGATGATAAAATTATGATTAAAATAAAAAAGGAGTGGCTTTAGAAAATGGGAGGTCAGATAGTAAAGTATTGAGCTCAAAGCAAAGAAAGGATTTAAGGCCACTATGAAGGCCCGATCCACACTCTGCAATCAAACAAAAAAACTATTATAGGCTTACAAACATCTAGATCCGTTGGATCTGGATCAAGGGACCAGCTTCACCAAATTCTAAACTCATCACCACCCTCTGATTGGCATACTTAAACCAGGTGATGAGAATGTACGATGCTGATGTGCTATTCACAAGGACTAGTCTGCACCTTACATCACATAATCACCATACTCATCACTAGTCAAACCCCACAATCCTGACACGTAGATTAAATCCTAACTAATTCAAAATTAAAAAATGGAGGCATAATGTTAATAAGTAGTGCGGATGAACATGGGTTCATCTTCTTATTCTCTGATCTAAACACACAGAAATAAAAACAAACTTGAACCGCATCGCACAAACTTGAGTGTGTTGGATTCCTCTCATTTTCCCGATCCTGAAAACAAGCTCAGCATGCCACACAACATCATGCATAAAGAGTATTCTACACCGCAAAGTTATGGATCTAGACTAATTGGATCGCACGAGAAGCAGCTATGGCAGATGAAAAACAAAAACAAGCATAACGATGAACATGAGAGCACAATCACACAACCTAGTATCAAGAATGAAAGGAAGTGAGTGTTTCTTCTACGTGACCGAAAAAACACAATTCTGTAGATTCTGGCGAGAACAATAGCTTCAGTAAGTGCCTCTTCTCCTTCTTGCTCCACCGATTTGCTCAGGTTTGTTCTTTTGATGTGCAGATTTCGGTTCGTGTTGCACTTATTATCTTCATTTCCTTCCTTATTTTGTCTTGGGTTTGGTTGTTCCTGGGTTTCGAAGTTTGTTGAGTGAGTCGAGTTAAAAAAAATTGTGCAGGTTTGTTCTGGAAACTTGAAGATGATGTTGGTTTTGGTTTAGAATTAGTATCTTATGTTGTTGAATGAAGATTCTGGATCTTAGGCTATGAGCTTGGTTGTGGTATTATGGGGAAGATAGTGATCTCTTTCTAAAGCATCACCCTTGGCTGCCGAGAGCCCTCTCTCTCTCTCTCTCTGTGTGAATTGTCATTTAAAGGTCTTGTTTTAGAGTGGATAAAGGGCAAGTTGGGGAACCCTGGTGTGGATTTTGGTTACGTATTTTTCATCCCCCTCCCCCACCCCCCTCCGTTGTGATTTTTTGTGGCTTATGAGGTACTCCTTTTTGAGGTGAGGTTTGCTACGTGTATCGTATTGAACGCAAATTCCCCGATTGTTGCATAAAAATTCCATTCTGTTAGCTTTAGTTAGCGGTAATATGTTATAGGCTCCTCCTTGTGGTGTGGAAATGTGTAAAGCTTGAGAATTTCTTCAATATGTTTTTTCTTTTGGTCATAGGGTCATATTAACAAATCAAAAATGCAGTAAAATCCAGCACATGAAAGCTTTTAAATAAATCCCACAAATCATTTATTTCTTCTTTAATTGCCTTCATGCACCAATAGGAAGTTGTTGGAATATGAGAATCATCAAATAAGTGAACAAAATTTTAGAATGTGATCATGAAATGAATATAATGGATCAAGAAATGGATTTTTTTGGTTTTTTCTCTTTTTGTGGGCTTGGGCATTGCTTTGGAATAAATGGATCTGAGTTAAAATTAGATATGGATTTGATTAAAATGATTTGAAGTTTTGAATGTGAATTTTTGGGTGTAAAATGGATATGGTTTTTTGGAAAGAGTTATGAAATGTAATTAGATTGAATAATTAAACTTGAATGGAAATTATGCATAGAGCTTGAAAATTTGGAAATTGAAACAGGCTATCAATTAAAAGTCCTAGAAAAAGTCATTTAAGAGAGATAACATTGAGATTCAAGTAGTACCTAACGGAGAAGATCCGTTGCCTTTTTAACGCGAACAAAAACTCAAGAACCTTTGTGGAAGTTTCAAAAAATCAATCGAATCAACAATCAAGATCAACAAACTCAAAAAGTTCCCCACAAACATTAAACCACCACTATGGCCAAGATCAATCACTAAGAAAATGTGAAATTAGGAATTAATCAAGAGGAAACATCCAGATATCAGTAAAGTTCCCTCTTAAATCCTAATTCTGATTTATGACTTCAAAATCAAAATAAAATGCAAAAAAGAATTTCCAAATAAACATCAACTATGTTAAAAAAAACATCTAAACAGAAACTAAATCTAATAAGATGGGAGGAAATTAAATTCTAAACAATTAAAAAAGGAAAATCTAATAATAATTTATAAAAAAAAAAAGAAGATGATAAAATTATGATTAAAATAAAAAAGGAGTGGCTTTAGAAAATGGGAGGTCAGATAGTAAAGTATTGAGCTCAAAGCAAAGAAAGGATTTAAGGCCACTATGAAGGCCCGATCTACACTCTGCAATCAAACAAAAAAAACTATTATAGGCTTACAAACATCTAGATCCGTTGGATCTGGATCAAGGGACCAGCTTCACCAAATTCTAAACTAATCACAACCCTCTGATTGGCATACTTAAACCAGGTGATGAGAATGTACGATGCTGATGTGCTATTCACAAGGACTAGTCTGCACCATACATCACATAATCACCATACTCATCACTAGTCAAACCCCATAATCCTGACACGTACATTAAATCCTAACTAATTCAAAATTAAAAAATGGAGGCATAATGTTAATAAGTAGTGCGGATGAACATGGGTTCATCTTGTTATTCTCTGATCTAAACACACAGAAATAAAAACAAACTTGAACCGCATCGCACAAACTTGAGTGTGTTGGATTCCTCTCATTTTCCCGATCCTGAAAACAAGTTCAGCATGCCACACAACATCATGCATAAAGAGTATTCTACACCCCCAAAGTTATGGATCTAGACAAATTGGATCTCACGAGAAGCAGCTATGGCAGATGAAAAACAAAAACAAGCATAACGATGAACATGAGAGCACAATCACACAACCTAGTATCAAGAATGAAAGGAAGTGAGTGTTTCTTCTACGTGACCGAAAAAACACGATTCTGTAGATTCTGGCGAGAACAATAGCTTCAGTAAGTGCCTCTTCTCCTTCTTGCTCCACCGATTTGCTCAGGTTTGTTCTTTTGATGTGCGGATTTCGGTTCGTGTTGCACTTATTATCTTCATTTCCTTCCTTATTTTGTCTTGGGTTTGGTTGTTCCTGGGTTTCGAAGTTTGTTGAGTGAGTCGAGTTAAAAAAATTGTGCTGGTTTGTTCTGGAAACTTGAAGATGATGTTGGTTTTGGTTTAGAATTAGTATCTTATGTTGTTGAATGAAGATTCTGGATCTTAGGCTATGAGTTTGGTTGTGGTATTATAGGGAAGATAGTGATCTCTTTCTAAAGCATCACCCTTGGCTGCCGAGAGCCCCCTCTCTCTCTCTCTCTGTGAATTGTCATTTAAAGGTCTTGTTTTAGAGTGGATAAAGGGCAAGTTGGGGAACCCTGGTGTGGATTTTGGTTACGTATTTTTCATCCCCCTCCCCCACCCCCCCCTCCGTTGTGATTTTTTGTGGCTTATGAGGTACTCCTTTTTGAGGTGAGGTTTGCTACGTGTATCGTATTGAACGCAAATTCCCCGATTGTTGCATAAAAATTCCATTCTGTTATCTTTTGTTAGTGGTAATATGTTATAGGCTCCTCCTTGTGGTGTGGAAATGTGTAAAGCATGAGAATTGCTTCAATATGTTTTTTCTTTTGGTCATAGGGTCATATTAAAAAATCAAAAATGCAGTAAAATCCAGCACATGAAAGCTTTTCAATAAATCCCACAAATCATTTATTTCTTCTTTAATTGCCTTCATGCACCAATAGGAAGTTGTTGGAATATGAGAATCATCAAATAAGTGAACAAAATTTTAGAATGTGATCATGAATTGAATATAATGGATCAAGAAATGGATTTTTTTGGTTTTTTCTCTTTTTGTGGCCTTGGGCATTGCTTTGGAATAAATGGATCGGAGTTAAAATTAGATATGGATTTGATTAAAATGATTTGAAGTTTTGAATGTGAATTTTTGGGTGTAAAATGGATATGGTTTTTTGGAAAGAGTTATGAAATGTAATTAGATTGAATAATTAAACTTGAATGGAAATTATGCATAGAGCTTGAAAATTTGGAAATTGAACCAGGCTATGAATTAAAAGTCCTAGAATAAGTCATGAAAGAGAGATAACATTGAGATTCAAGTAGTACCTAACGGAGAAGGTCCATTTCCTTTTTAACGCGTACAAAAACTCAAGAACCTTTGTGGAAGTTTCAAAAAATCAATCGAATCAACAATCAAGATCAACAAACTCAAAAAGTTCCCCACAAACATTAAACCACCACTATGGCCAAGATCAATCACTAAGAAAATGTGAAATTAGGAATTAATCAAGAGGAAACATCCAGACATCAGTAAAGTTCCCTCTTAAATCCTAATTCTGATTTATGACTTCAAAATCAAAATAAAATGCAAAAAAGAATTTCCAAATAAACATCAACTATGTTAAAAAAAAATCTAAACAGAAACTAAATCAAATAAGATGGAAGGAAATTAAATTCTAAACAATTAAAAAAGGAAAATCTAATAATAATTTATAAAAAAAAAAGAAGATGATAAAATTATGATTAAAATAAACAAGGAATGGCTTTAGAAAATGGGAGGTCAGATAGTAAAGTATTGAGCTCAAAGCAAAGAAAGGATTTAAGGCCACTATGAAGGCCCGATCCACACTCTGCAATCAAACAAAAAAAAACTATTATAGGCTTACAAACATCTAGATCCGTTGGATCTGGATCAAGGGACCAGCTTCACCAAATTCTAAACTAATCACAACCCTCTGATTGGCATACTTAAACCAGGTGATGAGAATGTACGATGCTGATGTGCTATTCACAAGGACTAGTCTGCACCATACATCACATAATCACCATACTCATCACTAGTCAAACCCCACAATCCTGACACGTAGATTAAATCCTAACTAATTCAAAATTAAAAAATGAAGGCATAATGTTAATAAGTAGTGCGGATGAACATGGGTTCATCTTCTTATTCTCTGATCTAAACACACAGAAATAAAAACAAACTTGAACCGCATCGCACAAACTTGAGTGTGTTGGATTCCTCTCATTTTCCCGATCCTGAAAACAAGCTCAGCATGCCACACAACATCATGCATAAAGAGTATTCTACACCCCCAAAGTTATGGATCTAGACAAATCGGATCTCACGAGAAGCAGCTATGGCAGATGAAAAACAAAAACAAGCATAACGATGAACATGAGAGCACAATCACACAACCTAGTATCAAGAATGAAAGGAAGTGAGTGTTTCTTCTACGTGACCGAAAAAACACGATTCTGTAGATTCTGGCGAGAACAATAGCTTCAGTAAGTGCCTCTTCTCCTTCTTGCTCCACCGATTTGCTCAGGTTTGTTCTTTTGATGTGTAGATTTCGGTTCGTGTTGCACTTATTATCTTCATTTCCTTCCTTATTTTGTCTTGGGTTTGGTTGTTCCTGGGTTTCGAAGTTTGTTGAGTGAGTCGAGTTAAAAAAAATTGTGCAGGTTTGTTCTGGAAACTTGAAGATGATGTTGGTTTTGGATAAGAATTAGTATCTTATGTTGTTGAATGAAGATTCTGGATCTTAGGCTATGAGTTTGGTTGTGGTATTATAGGGAAGATAGTGATCTCTTTCTAAAGCATCACCCTTGGCTGCCGAGAGCCCTCTCTCTCTCTCTCTCTCTCTCTCTCTCTCTCTCTCTCTCTCTCTCTCTCTCTCTCTCTCTCTCTCTCTCTCTCTCTCTCTCTCTCTCTCTCTCTCTCTCTCTCTCTCTCTCTCTCTCTCTCTCTCTCTCTGTGAATTGTCATTTAAAGGTCTTGTTTTAGAGTGGATAAAGGGCAAGTTGGGGAACCCTGGTGTGGATTTTGGTTACGTATTTTTCATCCCCCTCCCCCACCCCCCTCCGTTGTGATTTTTTGTGGCTTATGAGGTACTCCTTTTTGAGCTGAGGTTTGCTACGTGTATCGTATTGAACGCAAATTCCCCGATTGTTGCATAAAAATTCCAATCTGTTATCTTTTGTTAGCGGTAATATGTTATAGGCTCCTCCTTGTGGTGTGGAAATGTGTAAAGCTTGAGAATTGCTTCAATATGTTTTTTCTTTTGGTCATAGGGTCATATTAACAAATCAAAAATGCAGTAAAATCCAGCACATGAAAGCTTTTTAATAAATCCCCCAAATCATTTATTTCTTCTTTAATTGCCTTCATGCACCAATAGGAAGTTGTTGGAATATGAGAATCATCAAATAAGTGAACAAAATTTTAGAATGTGATCATGAAATGAATATAATGGATCAAGAAATGGATTTTTTTGGTTTTTTCTCTTTTTGTGGGGTTGGGCATTGCTTTGGAATAAATGGATCTGAGTTAAAATTAGATATGGATTTGATTAAAATGATTTGAAGTTTTGAATGTGAATTTTTGGGTGTAAAATGGATATGGTTTTTTGGAAAGAGTTATGAAATGTAATTAGATTGAATAATTAAACTTGAATGGAAATTATGCATAGAGCTTGAAAATTTGGAAATTGAACCAGGCTATGAATTAAAAGTCCTAGAATAAGTCATTTAAGAGAGATAACATTGAGATTCAAGTAGTACCTAACCGAGAAGATCCGTTGCCTTTTTAACGCGTACAAAAACTCAAGAACCTTTGTGGAAGTTTCAAAAAATCAATCGAATCAACAATCAAGATCAACAAACTCAAAAAGTTCCCCACAAACATTAAACCACCACTATGGCCAAGATCAATCACTAAGAAAATGTGAAATTAGGAAGTAATCAAGAGGAAACATCCAGACATCAGTAAAGTTCCCTCTTAAATCCTAATTCTGATTTATGACTTAAAAATCAAAATAAAATGCGAAAAAGAATTTCCAAATAAACATCAACTATGTTAAAAAAAAATATCTAAACAGAAACTAAATCTAATAAGATGGAAGGAAATTAAATTCTAAACAATTAAAAAAGGAAAATCTAATAATAATTTATAAAAAAAAAGAAGATGATAAAATTATGATTAAAATAAAAAAGGAGTGGCTTTAGAAAATGGGAGGTCAGATAGTAAAGTATTGAGCTCAAAGCAAAGAAAGGATTTAAGGCCACTATGAAGGCCCGATCCACACTCTACAATCAAACAAAAAAAACTATTATAGGCTTACAAACATCTAGATCCGTTGGATATGGATCAAGGGACCAGCTTCACCAAATTCTAAACTCATCACCACCCTCTGATTGGCATACTTAAACTAGGTGATGAGAATGTACGATGCTGATGTGCTATTCACAAGGACTAGTCTGCACCATACATCACATAATCACCATACTCATCACTAGTCAAACCCCACAATCCTGACACGTAGATTAAATCCTAACTAATTCAAAATTAAAAAATGGAGGCATAATGTTAATAAGTAGTGCGGATGAACATGGGTTCATCTTCTTATTCTCTGATCTAAACACACAGAAATAAAAACAAACTTGAACCGCATCGCACAAACTTGAGTGTGTTGGATTCCTCTCATTTTCCCGATCCTGAAAACAAGCTCAGCATGCCACACAACATCATGCATAAAGAGTATTCTACACCCCCAAAGTTATGGATCTAGACAAATTGGATCTCACGAGAAGCAGCTATGGCAGATGAAAAACAAAAACAAGCATAACGATGAACATGAGAGCACAATCACACAACCTAGTATCAAGAATGAAAGGAAGTGAGTGTTTCTTCTACGTGACCGAAAAAACACGATTCTGTAGATTCTGGCGAGAACAATAGCTTCAGTAAGTGCCTCTTCTCCTTCTTGCTCCACCGATTTGCTCAGGTTTGTTCTTTTGATGTGCAGATTTCGGTTCGTGTTGCACTTATTATCTTCATTTCCTTCCTTATTTTGTCTTGGGTTTGGTTGTTCCTGGGTTTCGAAGTTTGTTGAGTGAGTCGAGTTAAAAAAAATTGTGCAGGTTTGTTCTGGAAACTTGAAGATGATGTTGGTTTTGGTTTAGAATTAGTATCTTATGTTGTTGAATGAAGATTCTGGATCTTAGGCTATGAGTTTGGTTGTGGTATTATAGGGAAGATAGTGATCTCTTTCTAAAGCATCACCCTTGGCTGCCGAGAGCCCCCTCTCTCTCTCTCTCTCTGTGAATTGTCATTTAAAGGTCTTGTTTTTGAGTGGATAAAGGGCAAGTTGGGGAACCCTGGTGTGGATTTTGGTTACGTATTTTTCATCCCCCTCCCCCACCCCCCTCCGTTGTGATTTTTTGTGGCTTATGAGGTACTCCTTTTTGAGGTGAGGTTTGCTACGTGTATCGTATTGAACGTAAATTCCCCGATTGTTGCATAAAAATTCCAATCTGTTATCTTTTGTTAGCGGTAATATGTTATAGGCTACTCCTTGTGGTGTGGAAATGTGTAAAGCTTGAGAATTGCTTCAATATGTTTTTTCTTTTGGTCATAGGGTCATATTAACAAATCAAAAATGCAGTAAAATCCAGCACATGAAAGTTTTTAAATAAATCCCACAAATCATTTATTTCTTCTTTAATTGCCTTCATGCACCAATAGGAAGTTGTTGGAATATGAGAATCATCAAATAAGTGAACAAAATTTTAGAATGTGATCATGAAATGAATATAATGGATCAAGAAATGGATTTTTTTGGTTTTTTCTCTTTTTGTGGGGTTGGGCATTGCTTTGGAATAAATGGATCTGAGTTAAAATTAGATATGGATTTGATTAAAATGATTTGAAGTTTTGAATGTGAATTTTTGGGGTAAAATGGATATGGTTTTTTTGGAAAGAGTTATGAAATGTAATTAGATTGAATAATTAAACTTGAATGGAAATTATGCATAGAGCTTGAAAATTTGGAAATTGAACCAGGCTATGAATTAAAAGTCCTAGAATAAGTCATGAAAGAGAGATAACATTGAGATTCAAGTAGTACCTAACGGAGAAGATCCGTTGCCTTTTTAACGCGTACAAAAACTCAAGAACCTTTGTGGAAGTTTCAAAAAATCAATCGAATCAACAATCAAGATCAACAAACTCAAAAAGTTCCCCACAAACATTAAACCACCACTATGGCCAAGATCAATCACTAAGAAAATGTGAAATTAGGAACTAATCAAGAGGAAACATCCAGACATCAGTAAAGTTCCCTCTTAAATCCTAATTCTGATTTATGACTTAAAAATAAAAATAAAATGCAAAAAAGAATTTCCAAATAAACATCAACTATGTTAAAAAAAAACATCTAAACAGAAACTAAATCAAATAAGATGGAATGAAATTAAATTCTAAACAAATACAAAAGGAAAATCTAATAATAATTTATAAAAAAAAAGAAGATGATAAAATTATGATTAAAATAAAAAAGGAGTGGCTTTAGAAAATGGGAGGTCAGATAGTAAAGTATTGAGCTCAAAGCAAAGAAAGGATTTAAGGCCACTATGAAGGCCTTATCCACACTCTGCAATCAAACAAAAAAAAACTATTATAGGCTTACAAACATCTAGATCCGTTGGATCTGGATCAAGGGACCAGCTTCACCAAATTCTAAACTCATCACCACCCTCTGATTGGCATACTTAAACCAGGTGATGAGAATGTACGATGCTGATGTGCTATTCACAAGGACTAGTCTGCACCATACATCACATAATCACCATACTCATCACTAGTCAAACCCCACAATCCTGACACGTAGATTAAATCCTAACTAATTCAAAATTAAAAAATGGAGGCATAATGTTAATAAGTAGTGCGGATGAACATGGGTTCATCTTCTTATTCTCTGATCTAAACACACAGAAATAAAAACAAACTTGAACCGCATCGCACAAACTTGAGTGTGTTGGATTCCTCTCATTTTCCCGATCCTGAAAACAAGCTCAGCATGCCACACAACATCATGCATAAAGAGTATTCTACACCCCCAAAGTAATGGATCTAGACAAATTGGATCTCACGAGAAGCAGCTATGGCAGATGAAACACAAAAACAAGCATAACGATGAACATGAGAGCACAATCACACAACCTAGTATCAAGAATGAAAGGAAGTGAGTGTTTCTTCTACGTGACCGAAAAAACACGATTCTGTAGATTCTGGCGAGAACAATAGCTTCAGTAAGTGCCTCTTCTCCTTCTTGCTCCACCGATTTGCTCAGGTTTGTTCTTTTGATGTGCAGATTTCGGTTCGTGTTGCACTTATTATCTTCATTTCCTTCCTTATTTTGTCTTGGGTTTGGTTGTTCCTGGGTTTCGAAGTTTGTTGAGTGAGTCGAGTTAAAAAAAATTGTGCAGGTTTGTTCTGGAAACTTGAAGATGATGTTGGTTTTGGTTTAGAATTAGTATCTTATGTTGTTGAATGAAGATTCTGGATCTTAGGCTATGAGTTTGGTTGTGGTATTATAGGGAAGATAGTGATCTCTTTCTAAAGCATCACCCTTGGCTGCCGAGAGCCCCCTCTCTCTCTCTCTCTCTATGAATTGTCATTTAAAGGTCTTGTTTTAGAGTGGATAAAGGGCAAGTTGGGGAACCCTGGTGTGGATTTTGGTTATGTATTTTTCATCCCCCTCCCGCACCCCCCTCCGTTGTGATTTTTTGTGGCTTATGAGGTACTCCTTTTTGAGGTGAGGTTTGCTACGTGTATCGTATTGAACGCAAATTCCCCGATTGTTGCATAAAAATTCCATTCTGTTATCTTTTGTTAGCGGTAATATGTTATAGGCTCCTCCTTGTGGTGTGGAAATGTGTAAAACTTGAGAATTGCTTCAATATGTTTTTTCTTTTGGTCATAGGGTCATATTAACAAATCAAAAATGCAGTAAAATCCAGCACATGAAAGCTTTTCAATAAATCCCACAAATCATTTATTTCTTCTTTAATTGCCTTCATGCACCAATAGGAAGTTGTTGGAATATGAGAATCATCAAATAAGTGAACAAAATTTTAGAATGTGATCATGAAATGAATATAATGGATCAAGAAATGGATTTTTTTGGTTTTTTCTCTTTTTGTGGGCTTGGGCATTGCTTTGGAATAAATGGATCTGAGTTAAAATTAGATATGGATTTGATTAAAATGATTTGAAGTTTTGAATGTGAATTTTTGGGTGTAAAATGGATATGGTTTTTTGGAAAGAGTTATGAAATGTAATTAGATTGAATAATTAAACTTGAATGGAAATTATGCATAGAGCTTGAAAATTTGGAAATTGAACCAGGCTATGAATTAAAAATCCTAGAATAAGTCATGTAATAGAGATAACATTGAGATTCAAGTAGTACCTAACGGAGAAGGTCCGTTGCCTTTTTAACGCGTACAAAAACTCAAGAACCTTTGTGGAAGTTTCAAAAAATCAATCGAATCAACAATCAAGATCAACAAACTCAAAAAGTTCCCCACAAACATTAAACCACCACTATGGCCAAGATCAATCACTAAGAAAATGTGAAATTAGGAATTAATCAAGAGGAAACATCCAGACATCAGTAAAGTTCCCTCTTAAATCCTAATTCTGATTTATGACTTAAAAATCAAAATAAAATGCAAAAAAGAATTTCCAAATAAACATCAACTATGTTAAAAAAAACATCTAAACAGAAACTAAATCAAATAAGATGGAAGGAAATTAAATTCTAAACAATTAAAAAAGGAAAATCTAATAATAATTTATAAAAAAAAAGAAGATGATAAAATTATGATTAAAATAAAAAAAGGAGTGACTTTAGAAAATGGGATGTCAGATAGTAAAGTATTGAGCTCAAAGCAAAGAAAGGATTTAAGGCCACTATGAAGGCCCGATCCACACTCTGCAATCAAACAAACAAAAACTATTATAGGCTTACAAACATCTAGATCCGTTGGATCTGGATCAAGGGACCAGCTTCACCAAATTCTAAACTCATCACCACCCTCTGATTGGCATACTTAAACCAGGTGATGAGAATGTACGATGCTGATGTGCTATTCACAAGGACTAGTCTGCACCATACATCACATAATCACCATACTCATCACTAGTCAAACCCCACAATCCTGACACGTAGATTAAATCCTAACTAATTCAAAATTAAAAAATGGAGGCATAATGTTAATAAGTAGTGCGGATGAACATGGGTTCATCTTCTTATTCTCTGATCTAAACACACAGAAATAAAAACAAACTTGAACCGCATCGCACAAACTTGAGTGTGTTGGATTCCTCTCATTTTCCCGATCCTGAAAACAAGCTCAGCATGCCACACAACATCATGCATAAAGAGTATTCTACACCCCCAAAGTTATGGATCTAGACAAATTGGATCTCACGAGAAGCAGCTATGGCAGATGAAAAACAAAAACAAGCATAACGATGAACATGAGAGCACAATCACACACCTAGTATCAAGAATGAAAGGAAGTGAGTGTTTCTTCTACGTGACCGAAAAAACACGATTCTGTAGATTCTGGCGAGAACAATAGCTTCAGTAAGTGCCTCTTCTCCTTCTTGCTCCACCGATTTGCTCAGGTTTGTTCTTTTGATGTGCAGATTTCGGTTCGTGTTGCACTTATTATCTTCATTTCCTTCCTTATTTTGCCTTGAGTTTGGTTGTTCCTGGGTTTCGAAGTTTGTTGAGTGAGTCGAGTTAAAAAAAATTGTGCAGGTTTGTTTTGGAAACTTGAAGATGATGTTGGTTTTGGTTTAGAATTAGTATCTTATGTTGTTGAATGAAGATTCTGGATCTTAGGCTATGAGTTTGGTTGTGGTATTATAGGGAAGATAGTGATCTCTTTCTAAAGCATCACCCTTGGCTGCCGAGAGCCCCCTCTCTCTCTCTCTCTGTGAATTGTCATTTAAAGGTCTTGTTTTAGAGTGGATAAAGGGCAAGTTGGGGAACCCTGGTGTGGAATTTGGTTACGTATTTTTCGTCCCCCTCCCGCACCCCCCTCCGTTGTGATTTTTTGTGGCTTATGAGGTACTCCTTTTTGAGGTGAGGTTTTCTACGTGTATCGTATTGAACGCAAATTCCCCGATTGTTGCATAAAAATTCCATTCTGTTATCTTTTGTTAGCGGTAATATGTTATAGGCTCCTCCTTGTGGTGTGGAAATGTGTAAAGCTTGAGAATTGCTTCAATATGTTTTTTCTTTTGGTCATAGGGTCATATTAACAAATCAAAAATGCAGTAAAATCCAGCACATGAAAGCTTTTCAATAAATCCCACAAATCATTTATTTCTTCTTTAATTGCCTTCATGCACCAATAGGAAGTTGTTGGAATATGAGAATCATCAAATAAGTGAACAAAATTTTAGAATGTGATCATGAAATGAATATAATGGATCAAGAAATGGATTTTTTTGGTTTTTTCTCTTTTTGTGGGCTTGGGCATTGCTTTGGAATAAATGGATCTGAGTTAAAATTAGATATGGATTTGATTAAAATGATTTGAAGTTTTGAATGTGAATTTTTGGGTGTAAAATGGATATGGTTTTTTGGAAAGAGTTATGAAATGTAATTAGATTGAATAATTAAACTTGAATGGAAATTATGCATTGAGCTTGAAAATTTGGAAATTGAATCAGGCTATGAATTAAAAATCCTAGAATAAGTCATGAAATAGAGATAACATTGAGATTCAAGTAGTACCTAACGGAGAAGGTCCGTTGCCTTTTTAACGCGTACAAAAACTCAAGAACCTTTGTGGAAGTTTCAAAAAATCAATCAAATCAACAATCAAGATCAACAAACTCAAAAAGTTCCCCACAAACATTAAACCACCACTATGGCCAAGATCAATCACTAAGAAAATGTGAAATTAGGAATTAATCAAGAGGAAACATCCAGACATCAGTAAAGTTCCCTCTTAAATCCTAATTTTGATTTATGACTAAAAAATCAAAATAAAATGCAAAAAAGAATTTCCAAATAAACATCAACTATGTTAAAAAAATATCTAAACAGAAACTAAATCGAATAAGATGGAAGGAAATTCAATTCTAAACAATTAAAAAAGGAAAATCTAATAATATTTTTATAAAAAAAAGATGATAAAATTATGATTAAAATAAAAAAGGAGTGCCTTTAGAAAATGGGAGGTCAGATAGTAAAGTATTGAGCTCAAAGCAAAGAAAGGATTTAAGGCCACTATGAAGGCCCGATCCACACTCTGCAATCAAACAAACAAAAAGTATTATAGGCTTACAAACATCTAGATCCGTTGGATCTGGATCAAGGGACCAACTTCACCAAATTCTAAACTCATCACCACCTTCTGATTGGCATACTTAAACCAGGTGATGAGAATGTACGATGCTGATGTGTTATTCACAAGGAGTAGTCTGCACCATACATCACATAATCACCATACACATCACTAGTCAAACCCCACAATCCTGACACGTAGCTTAAATCCTAACTAATTCAAAATTAAAAAAATGGAGGCATAATGTTAATAAGCAGTGCGGATGAACACGGGTTCATCTTTCTTCTTCTCTGATCTAAACACACAGAAATAAAAACAAACTTGAACCGCATCGCACAAAATTGAGTGCGTTGGATTCCTCTCATTTTCCCGATCCTGAAAACAAGCTCAGCATGCCACACAACATCATGCATAAAGAGTATTCTACACCCCAAAGTTATGGATCTAGACAAATTGAATCTCATGAGAAGCAGCTATGGCAGATGAAAAACAAAAACAAGCATAACGATGAACATGAGAGCACAAAAACACAGAACCTAGGATCAAGAATGAAAGGAAGTGAGTGTTTCTTCTACGTGACCAGAAAAACACGATTCTGTAGATTCTGGCAAGAACAATAGCTTCAGTAAGTGCCTCTTCTCCTTCTTGCTCCACCGATTTGCTCAGGTTTGTTCTTTTGATGTGCAGATTTCGGTTCGTGTTGCACTTATTATCTTCATTTCCTTCCTTATTTTGTCTTGAGTTTGGTTGTTCTTGGGTTTCGAAGTTTGTTGAGTGAGTCGAGTTAAAAAAAATTGTGCAGGTTTGTTCTGGAAACTTGAAGATGATGTTGGTTTTGGTTTAGAATTAGTATCTTATGTTGTTGAATGAAGATTTTGGATCTTAGGCTATGAGTTTGGTTGTGGTATTATGGGGAAGATAGTGATCTCTTTCTAAAGCATCACCCTTGGCTGCCGAGAGTCCCCTCTCTCTCTCACTCTGAATTGTCAATTAAAGGTCTTGTTTTAGAGTGGATAAAGGGCAAGTTGGGGAACCCTGGTATGGATTTTGGTTACGTATTTTTCATCCCCCCCCCCTCCGTTGTGATTTTTTGTGGCTTATGAGGTACTCCTTTTTGAGGTGAGGTTTGCTACGTGTATCGTATTGAACGCAAATTCCCCGATTGTTGCATAAAAATTCCATTCTGTTATCTTTTGTTAGCGGTAATATGTTATAGGCTCCTCCTTGTGGTGTGGAAATGTGTAAAGCTTGAGAATTGCTTCAATATGTTTTTTCTTTTGGTTATAGGGTCATATTAACAAATCAAAAATGCAGTAAAATCCAACACATGAAAGCTTTTCAATAAATCCCATAAATCATTTATTTCTTCTTTAATTGCCTTCATGCACCAATAGGAAGTTGTTGGAATATGAGAATCATCAAATAAGTGAACAAAATTTTAGAATGTGATCATGAAATGAATATAATGGATCAAGAAATGGATTTTTTTGGTGTTTTCTCTTTTTGTGGGCTTGGGCATTGCTTTGGAATAAATGGATCTGAGTTTAAATTAGACATGGATTTGATTAAAATGATTTGAAGTTTTGAATGTGAATTTTTGGGTGTAAAATGGATATGGTTTTTTGGAAAGAGTTATGAAATGTAATTAGATTGAATAATTAAACTTGAATGGAAATTATGCATAGAGCTTGAAAATTTGGAAATTGAACCAGGCTATGAATTAAAAGTCCTAGAATAAGGCATGAAAGAGAGATAACATTGAGATTCAAGTAGTATCTAACGGAGAAGGTCCGTTGCCTTTTTAACGCGTACAAAAACTCAAGAACCTTTGTGAAAGTTTCAAAAAATCATTCGAATCAACAATCAAGATCAACAAACTCAAAAAGTGCCCCACAAACATTATACCACCACTATGGCCAAGATCAATCACTAAGAAAATGTGAAATTAGGAATTAATCAAGAGGAAACATCCAGACATCAGTAAAGTTCCCTCTTAAATCCTAATTTTGATTTATGACTAAAAAATCAAAATAAAATGCAAAAAAGAATTTCCAAATAAACATCAACTATGTTAAAAAAACATATAAACAAAAACTAAATCGAATAAGATGGAAGGAAATTAAATTCTAAACAATTAAAAAAGGAAAATCTAATAATATTTTAATAAAAAAAAGATTATAAAATTATGATTAAAATAAAAAAGGAGTGGCTTTAGAAAATGGGAGGTCAGATAGTAAAGTATTGAACCCAAAGCAAAGAAAGGATTTAAGGCCACTATGAAGGCCCGGTCCACACTCTACAATCAAACAAACAAAAACTATTATAGGCTTACAAACATCTAGATCCGTTGGATCTGGATCAAGGGACCAGCTTCACCAAATTCTAAACTCATCACCACCCTCTGATTGGCATACTTAAACCAGGTGATGAGAATGTACGATGCTGATGTGCTATTCACAAGGACTAGTCTGCACCATACATCACATAATCACCATACTCATCACTAGTCAAACCCCACAATCTTGACACGTAGATTAAATCCTAACTAATTCAAAATTAAAAAAATGGAGGCATAATGTTAATAAGCAGTGAGGATGAACACGGGTTCATCCTCTTCTTCTCTGATCTAAACACACAGAAATAAAAACAAACTTGAACCGCATCGCACAAACTTGAGTGCGTTGGATTCCTCTCATTTTCCCAATCCTGAAAACAAGTTCAGCATGCCACACAACATCATGCATAAAGAGTATTCTACACCCCAAAGTTATGGATCTAGACAAATTGAATCTCACGAGAAGTAGCTATGGAAGATGAAAAATAAAAACAAGCATAACGATGAACATGAGTGCACAAAATCACACAACCTAGTATCAAGAATGAAAGGAAGTGAGTGTTTCTTCTACGTGACCAGAAAAACACGATTCTGTAGATTCTGGCGAGAACAATAGCTTCAGTAAGTGCCTCTTCTCCTTCTTGCTCCACTGATTTGCTCAGGTTTGTTCTTTTGATGTGCAGATTTCGGTTCGTGTTGCACTTATTATCTTCATTTCCTTCCTTATTTTGTCTTGGGTTTGGTTGTTCCTCGGTTTCGAAATTTGTTGAGTGAGTCGAGTTAAAAAAATTGTGCAGGTTTGTTCTGGAAACTTGAAGATGATGTTGGTTTTGGTTTAGAATTAGTATCTTATGTTGTTGAATGAAGATTCTAGATCTTAGGCTATGAATTTGGTTGTGGTATTATGGGGAAGATAGTGATCTCTTTCTAAAGCATCACCCTTGGCTGCCGAGAGCCCCCTCTCTCTCTCTCTCTCTGAATTGTCAATTAAAGGTCTTGTTTTAGAGTGATAAAGGGCAAGTTGGGGAACCCTGGTGTGGATTTTGGTTACGTCTTTTTCATCCCCCCCCCCCTTCCGTTGTGATTTTTTGTGGCTTATGAGTTACTCCTTTTTGAGGTGAGGTTTGCTACGTGTATCGTATTGAACGCAAATTCCACGATTGTTGCATAAAAATTCCATTCTGTTATCTTTTATTAGCGGTAATATGTTATAGGCTCCTCCTTGTGGTGTGGAAATGTGTAAAGCTTGAGAATTGCTTCAATATGTTTTTTCTTTTGGTCATAGGGTCATATTAACAAATCAAAAATGCAGTAAAATCCAGCACATGAAAGCTTTTCAATAAATCCCACAAATCATTTATTTCTTCTTTAATTGATTGCATGCACCAATAGGAAGTTGTTGGAATATGAGAATCATCAAATAAGTGAACAAAATTTTAGAATGTGATCATGAAATGAATATAATGGATCAAGAAATGGATTTTTTTGGTTTTTTCTCTTTTTGTGGGCTTGGGCATTGCTTTGGAATAAATGGATCTGAGTTAAAATTAGATGTGGATTTGATTAAAATGATTTGAAGTTTTGAATGTGAATTTTTTAGTGTAAAATGGATATGGTTTTTTGGAAAGAGTTATGAAATGTAATTAGATTGAATAATTAAACTTGAATGGAAATTATGCATAGAGCTTGAAAATTTGGAAATTGAACCAGGCTATGAATTAAAATTCGAGATGAACTCTTGTCATAAATCTCGATCTTGAATGGCACGAAACATGAGTTGAAATTGAAACTGAATATGATATAATTGGAATTGAAACTTGAATATGAAATTTGAAAGTGGAATTAAATTTGAATTAAAACTTATAAAGAATCTTAAATTTGGAATAAACTTGAAATGTGATTATGAACTTGAAACTTGGATGAAACCTTAAGCATGGATTGAGAAAAATAAATTCTAATTATGGCATCAGATCAGCTTCAAATATGACCTAGAATCATTTTGGAATATGGCTTAAAATCAACTTGAAGTTAATTGATCATGTCTTGACCAATTGGCCATGTTAATGAGGACATATCTCTTCTCTTATTTCCATTTAAATTCAACACACTTGCAAGATCCTATGAACATAAACAAGACACTCTTGACCTGGACTTTAGAGGATTATGGCCAAAATCCATATGATGATCTTGAGAAAAAAGTCCATGAAGCAACAACATGCTTAGTATGAGAAAAATGAGAGGGTATGACAATATGGCTTCAGAAGCTTAGCAGCCCATGCCAAAGCACATCAATTCTTCTCTAAAAGTGAATATCGACTGTCAGAATCAATGGCGTGCTCTTTATGTCCAGTCTCATCGTGTTGGCCTAACATGCAACCCATTGATCCTTCCAGTATAGTCAGATACATGAAGAGTGGTCTTCCTAAAATGGGCGGGATCAAGATAGAAGGTTCTTGTAGGTAACCCTTAATCTTGTCAAAGGCTTACTGATAATTAGAATTCCAATCAATAGTATGATCCTTGCAAATCAACTTAAAAATATGTTCACACGTCGAAGTCATATTGGAAATAAACCTGGAAATGTAATTCAAGCGTCCAAGGAAGCCCCTAAATTGTTTCTTAGTTTGTGGAGCTGGTATTGCTTGGATACCTCATACTTTATCAGGTTCCACCTCGATTCCTTGTTGACTAACGATAAAATCAAGTAATTTTCCAGGTCTAACACCAAAGGTACACTTTCCAGGGTTCAACCTAAACTGGTACTTCCTGAGTCGTTCAAATAGTTTCAACAGATGGTCCAAGTGATCCTCTTTGCTTTGAGACTTAGAAATCATATCATCGACATACATTTTAATCTCGTTATGCATTATGTCGTGAAAAAGAGTGGCCATTGCCCTTTGATATGTTTCCCCTGCGTTCTTCAGACCGAAGGTCATAACCTTATAATAATAGGTTCCCTAAGGAGTGATGAAGGTAGTCTTTTCCATATCATTAGGATCCATCTTGATTTGGTTATAACCAAAGAAGCCATCCATGAATGAGAAAACTATGAAGCAAGCAGTATTGCATACAAGAGTGTCAATATGTTGTAGAGGGAAATCATCTTTTGGACTCGCCTTGTTCAAATATCTGTAATCTACACACAATCTAACTTTACCATCCTTCTTCGGCACATGCGCAATATTGGTAGCCACTCTGGATACTTTGATACTGTCAGAAAACCTACATTGGTATGTCTTTTAACTTCATCACAAATCTTCAGAGCCATATTTGATCTGGTCCTTCGGAGCTTTTGTTTCACAAACGGGCATTCTGGTCGAAGCGACAATTTATGAACCACTATGTCTGTGTATAAACCAGGAATATCATGATACGACCATGCAAACACATCAACATACTCTTCTAGAAGCTTCACCAATCTCTGTCTGATTTCTGCCCCAAGTGTAGTATCAATCTTGACCTCTTTCTTTTCTTCATCAGTGCCAAGATTAATGACATCCACCTGCTCCTTATGTGGCTGAAGATCTGTATACTCATACTCAACCATCTTTGTCAGTTCATCAGGAATCTCATAATCTTCTTCATCCTCATCTTCAGTTTGGTAGATGGGTGAATCAAAGTCAAGAGTGAATACAAAGGTCATTGGATTCAACAGGGTTTGGGATAGTTCTGCATGTTTTTTATTGATCTGATTTATTAAAAGCACAAAGATAAATGCAACAGAAAAAAAGTTTTTTTGGTAGTTTTGAAAGATTACCATTTTCTATTTAAAAGTAAAAGCAAAAAAAAAACAGTAAATGAAACAATGAGAATTTAACAAAACGTATCCATTTATTATAACGATTTTGAAAGCATGAGAGCCCTACAAAATAATCCGATAGCTTTGGGCATAACTATGGAATTTTGAAAACAAAACAAAACACAACACATTACTTTGGCAAAGGAATAATCATTGGGATCTCTATTGCTTCCCAATTGTCTAATGCAACATCACACTGAAACACCAAATGGCTCACGTCTTCATCTTCAATGTCTTCATCAACAGTGTTGACTTGGAAGCCTCCATTGATGGATACCTCTCGGATAGTTTTCGGACCTCCTATGGTAGAGTTTGATGCTCCATTATGAGTTGGTTTGTAACCCAACCTATGGCGATCCAGCTTCATCTTCACTTCAATGATCTTTCCCCGGTTTGCAGGAGTGCCTTCTTTAATAGTCGATCTTATACTCTGAGCAGATACAAAAGATGGACCACTTTTAACCATCGGTTCCTCAATTTCCAACAGAACAACATTGGCTATCTCGAGTGCTTGGAAAAAAGTTTCCAACGCGTCCTCGTCAGCCTTGATATATCTGAATGAAGACAAATTAATCACCATCAATCCTCCTCACCATGAATGATTACCAACTTGTCATTGACAACAAACTTCATATTTTGATGTAATGTGGATGTTACAGCATCCACAACATGGATCCACGGCCTTCCCAATAGACAACTGTAAGTTGGGTTAATATCCATCACTTAGAACGTGATATCAAAGACATGTGGTCTAATTAATTATGGAAGCTCCACTTCTCCAATTACATTTCTTCGAGAGTCATCAAAAGCTTTGGCAATCAATGATGCAGGTCTCAATTTTTCCCCTTTATATGCAAGCTTTTCAAGTGTTCTCTTAGGCAGTACATTCAAAGATGAACCTATATCAATCGATACCCTAGCTAGAGCATCCTCTTGACATTTAACAGACACATGCAGTGCACAATTATGATTTGGCCTTCTCTCGGTAACTCTTCATATTTGAAGCTAAGGGTGTTACAAGCAGGAATGCTTGCAATTACATTATCAAATTGGATGATTGTAATATTTTGAGTGATGTGGGCATGAGCCAACAGCTTTTGTAAAGCAACTCTATGAGCAGGAGAGCTCATCAAGAGAGACAGGATGGAGATTTTTGACGGTGTCTGGTGAAGTTGGTCAATAACCTTATAGTCACTTTTTTTGATGATTCTCAAGAATTTTGTATCTTCATCCTTCAAAATTACCTCTTTATCCCTAGCAGGTACAATAACAGTGGTTTCTTTTGGGGGAACTTCATTCATTTTGGGCTGATAGATACGATCACTACGGGTCATCTTGCTTGCCCTATCAATATTGTCACATCTTTATGAACATTCTCCACATCTTCCTTCTGGATGACCTTCCCAGATTCCTGATCAATTATTGTTACATCATACTTCCACGGAAGAGCTTTAGTATCTTTGAAGTGGAACAAACTGTGTTTCTGAATAATCATCGGTCTTGGCTAACTGACAGGTGGATCAACAAGCTTTGCAATATTGAAAATTGGCTTCGGCACATTGAAAACAGACTTTGCAAAACTCAATTCAGGAAAGCTTCGGCACACTAAACGAGTCCCCGGACTGAATTTGCCATAGTTGTCGATCATAACCACTCCTCTAATAATAGGATTATACCACTCGATATCGGAATGCGTGAGCCATATTATTTTCTACGACCAAAGGAAACCATATTTAAGATCCTAAAATGTGGCAGAGCAAGGCAATTGCAAAATAAACCACTTGTATAGCAAGGTAGTACAGCAAGTTATCGTCCCTTCTTCATGAGAGTTCCTTAAATGCACGAAGTGATAGGCGTCAGCAAGCAGAGTTGGGACTGGATTCCCAAGTAAGAAGATCTTGATCGCATTCATATCAACGAAGTCATCAAAATTCGGGAAGAGAAAGAGTCCATATATGAGCAAAGCTAGAATGGCTTTATAACATTCCATGTTCTTCATATCAGCATAGTATCGAGCTTTCTCCATTAGAAACTTGGTAGGTAACCCAAGGATTCCTCCTTTAGTAGTCTTATTAGCCTTGATATCAGACAACTTAAGGTGAGTGGCCTCCGTAATATCCTTTTCACTGGGTATATCCTCCAAGCCAGAAAAAGGAGGTCTTGAGGAAATAGGAAGACCAACCAAAGCAAAATATTCCTCTAAAGTAGGCGTCAACTAGTAATCAGGAAAGGTGAAACAGTGATACAACGGGTCACAAAACTGTACAAGAGTAGAAAGCACTCCATCCACCATCTTGAACTTCATTAAAGGAAATATTCTCTCATACTTATCATTGAATGCCAAAAGTTCTTTAATCAGCCCTCTTAGCTTCTTCAAGTCTTCCAACTTTGGACTCTTGAAAGTATACTTCTGCGTGTTTCTTCTTCCAAAATCCATCTTCTAAGGTTTGCAAAACAATATTGAGTTCCTTGAAGATGGTATGAAAAAAGGATGCATGAATGCATTGATGAACGTATGAACAAGCATACATATACACATACTCACATATATACAAACATGGGGTTTAGGTTCTAGGATCACGATCATGGAGTCAGGTTCTACCCATACCAAAAGGTATGAACTATGGGTTTTTTCACATGCAGAACAAGGTTCTAAGAGGTTCCCAGAGTCATTGGCCCATCTTTTGGATATTTCCAACACACCAATTACTTGGAAGTCAAAAATATTCTCAAGAGAGTCTCGTCTGAGTGTTGCATAATGTATCAACTACTTTGGGTTTACACCCTCATAGTCATTACATTACATCTTTAAAAGGCCAAGTGAGGGTAAAAGGTAAATAAAGGTCCTCAGTCTCACGGACTCCTAGGTCGAAAATAGTAATGCGTTCACGATTACCCGTTTAACACTACTACTCCCAAGAAGGCCTAAAATGAGCGGGGGATCTTAATTCAACTTTTTCAGGATTACTCCCTCAAATTCTCCTTGACTATATCCACCATCCTATCATAAGTGTACACTCAAGTTCGGGTTAGGACGTATCTCACCATTCAAGGTAACCCTACATACAGAAAAACCCAAGCATAGATATATATACATATATTCACAAATATACAAGCAAGCAAACATATAAAATAACACAAATACAAACAAGATTGGCTTAACCCTCTTAGGAGAGAATATCCCCAGTGAAATCGTCAGTTCTGCTGCGGTGAGAATCAGATATCAAGCTATTAAGTTAACGTGAATCAAAAATCTTTAAATACTCACCACCAAGCTTTGATTTATCCAAAGGAAAGGGTAAAGATCGAAAGAAAACCCTAAGTGCGCTATATAACAACAAAGCTAAGAGATCTAAGGTTCGGGGTTGGTTATACCTAGGGAAGGTGCTAGCATCCTAAGTATCTGTAGTACTCTACAGGAACCTCTTGTTAGTATTTGTGTTATGCTAAAGTTTACTTGCTAAAGAAAAGGTGCTAAGGTAAAGACTTAGGGTATATACACTAAGTATGCTCACCAAGACATCACATCTCGTGCCTACGTATCCTAACTAGGATGGAATTAGAGCATTCGTAGTTCACCTAACTAGGATTGAGGAACTCTTGACTATGGTCAAGGTTCCAAAGGGAGTAAGTATTCATAACCATGATACTTACATAGATTTAACAAACTCTCCAAGTCTAAGTTGAAAGACTAACTAAGGTTGACTTTAACAAAGTCAAAGGGGAAAAGGGAGTATTCATAACAATGATACTCACCTAGAGTTTACAAACTCTAAGCCTAATTCTAAGTTGTAAAATCAATTGGCTCTAACTAGGCCAAGAAGGGAATGACTCTAACAAGGTCATGAGGTGTGTAGGAAGTAGACTAAGTTATCCTAAATATGACATGGCAGTCAACAGTGAAATAATTTCCTTTGAACTTAAGGGACAGGAAACTTGTAACAACAGGGAGCCAATAGATAAAGCTTAAGCACAACTAATTACAATCAAAGATGGAAGGACATTATGATTAAGGCATATTCTAAATGAAATGATTAACTCAATTATATAAACCAAGTAACAAATATCAAGCATTATGACATATCAAGAGTTTGTAGTAAACATACAAAAGCACAAGCATGGAAGTGTATGGAACCCTAACACTAATAATCAAAGTGTCAAAGCTAAAAGGACCAAGTAAGATAAAAATCAAAGAAAGGTCGGTAGATACACTATGTCATGTTCAACATACTCAAATGATCAAGAAAATATTACAAGCATATCATTCATGCATCAAAACACAAGCATACTTATACAAACTAACTCACACAAAGATTAGTGCAGTGATGGTTCAAAACATGGAAGTTAGAACTCAAAACCCAAGTGGACAGTAGCATACACACCATATACAAATCACATACAAGATCATGATGTCAAGGAAATCACTAGCAAGGATCATATCAAGTCATGGACAAAGCAATAAACAAGAATCAAATCTAAAACATCCACAAAAGGACTCAAGCACTCAAGACATGTAAAGAAGATTAAATAGATAAGAAAACATATTTTGAAACCATGAAGTCATAAGTCAAAACATGTCATTCAAGTAACTCAAAAGCAACAATCATCAAGAATATTTACACAAGAAACATGCCTAAAAAATAGGTTAAGATAATCACCAAAACATGCTCAAGATAAAGCCTAATTTGATGCACCAATCAAAAATAGAAAAATGGCCAAAAAAAATCCAATTAATAGCCCTAGCTCATATCCATACATTCAAGAATATGTGTGTGCAAAAGATCATTATAGGATTGGCACAAAAACTCTAACAAAACCAATTAGCAAGTTCAAGCTTCCAAAGTAATCGAGGCTTAACAAAATCAAGCCAAAAGTTATTCAAATAACCTCATCAATGACCACAAAAATGTTCAAACAACCCTTAATCACATATTACAAGTTGGCAAAAAATCAAGTCAAGAAAACAAAGGGAAAGCGTCTAACAAGAAAACCCTAATTCGAGGGTGTTTCAGTAAACATATTAAACCAAATAATTTAAATAAAATATAAAAATATATAATAGAAACAAATAAAAATTATGAAAATTCACCTAAGACAGAAATGTATATAAATATATTTTTATGGATTTTTGAGTATTAGGAAAATATTAAATAAAAACAAAAGTTAAAATGACAAAGTAGAAGAAAAATAAAAAGAGTGGCAATTGGGTGATCGTGACTTTCTGAGTCTAACGGTACGAACTGCAAGTGCACAGTCTATCGCGTAGTAATAAAGATATCGATCCCACAGGGACAGGTAATCAAACTAGTGTTGTCGGTTGTTACTATGTTTAGCTAAGGCGGAAAATGTTTTATAAAATGGATGCTAAATTATGAAATAAAAAGGGAATAAAAGTTATAAGTTTTAAAAATATCGATAAGGGATATCGGTTAGTAAGGCCTTAGTTATCGGGGATTCGACAAGTCGCCGGTGCTTTTTAGCTTATGCAATCATTTTTTCAGGAGAAAGTATTCATTTAAAAACCTTTTCCTCACGCTGGTTGTTGACTCGGGTCATAGTTTTAAGGCGGAATGTACGCTCTCGCAGTCCCATTTGGGGTTTAAATTACTTTTTGAAAATAAATGAATTCTGATTTCTTTTAAAGCACTTTCGTTGTGTTTAAAATTAATGCCTAGTTTTTACTACCCAGTTCAAACCCCACGCTTTCACGTGTCGACTCGAACCTTAATAAAGTCCCTACTTTCGTGGCAAAACCGTTTTAAATAGCTTCTCAATTTCGTGACAAAGGTTATTTAGAAAATCATATTAAAAACTACGGCCAGAAAATTTTTTGTAAAAAGGTAAGGCGCACCGGATATTATCGAATCCCGCCCTACTAATTCGATTACATACCGACAAAATCAGTTTAGCTTGACATGATAATTAATGTAAACATAAATAAACATAAACGGTATAATGACATAACATGCATACTGGCAGAAATAGAATAATTATTCAATTTATAAGAACCTGCAAGTAGTACTGATATTGAATTCTCGAGTAGTCCTCCACAATGTCGGCAGGATTCTACTTTGGCAAAATAAAAGTGCAGAATGAAAATGGAAGTAATCTCAACTACAGGGAAAGGAAAGGAAATAACAGTAAAAAATGGAAAATGGCTTCAACCGAATTTTTGGCAGCAATTTGGTACGTAGAATGAAGCTCCCTTTCAGGTCTAACTGACATGCTTTTATATCCGAGGTTGCATAAGGAAATGTCAGAGGAAAATGAGTTGATGGAGAGAATTATCAGGGAGGGTATACTGCATCATGCCTAGATTCTCTCCTCTTCATGGCCACGTTCTGTTTTGAACGTTGTGATTGAAAATATAACTTGGACGCTCGTGTTGGGGCTGTGACGCTCGTGACGGTCGTGGTGGACTCTGACGAACGTCACACCTTCAAAATCCTGCTTTCTGTTGTTTTCTGGCTTTTTCTCATCTTTTGTCCCTTATTTGCATGCTTTTTTGTGTCTTTCTTATTTTTGGCGTGAGAATGAAATACCTGCAAAAACACTTAGCAAACTTGCGGAATAATCGGGATTCGGGTTAAAATCGTACAGTTAATCAATGGAAAATACGGAAATTATAAGGTACATTTTTGTGTTATCAAACTCCCCTACACTTGAATTCTTGCTTGTCCTCAAGTAAATAGTCGGAAAGAAAAACCAATGCAAACATATGGCACACCTTTTTGAGTTTTCAAAATGTTTTAAAGGCGTTTTGTTAGGATGTCAGAAATTCAGTTAAAACAATATGTATACGGTAGTGACACAACAACAAACATGCTCAAAGGCCTCCCTCTTATACAAGTCAGTTCTAATCATTTCACTATAGTTCAGCATAGATTTTCTCGTATCAAATTTCTCCCGGTTTCGTTCTAGCGCAATCCCATTAAGCCCTTTGCCTTTACACGCACGTAGTGGAATAGCCGGTTAGTGACTTTGATCCTTTTCAGTTTGGGGTCTGGTACACGAATGTGGTACCCCTCTATATATCCTATTTGTAAGTTGTAGGGGATCGAATCGTAATTCGCCCTACCATGTCCATAATCAGGGACCTATGAACCAACTGACAACGGATTTCTTACTTTTTCTTTTCTTTTTCTTTTTGTTTTTATGAATAGCAGAAGAAAGGATTGCTTCATATTTAGGCATCAAACACTTATTTTCATCGGCTTTCCACGTGGTTTGTGTTTAAGACGGTGCTGACTGTTGGTATAAACTACTAGGGGTTACGTTTGGGGTGAAACTCAAGGCTTCAGTATAATGGGTATTGAAAATGAAATCTCATAAGTAGGAGGTCTAAGGTGTCAGGACGGTATCAGTCTTGTTAGAATTTTTTTCTCAAGACTTCCTAACTTGACCTTTATCTCGGCGTGTCAAGCTATGCATCGATTAGAAGTAAAAAAAAATTTGTATAACTGGATAAAGTGGGGGAATCTTATGATGGGTAAAAAGTACATATAGAAGCTCGTTTAATTGAATTAAAATGGAAAAACGGAAATACAAGGAAATAGAAAAAAGGGGAAGGGAAATAATGTACCACTCCCACACTATATCGGACATTGTCCTCAATGTTGCGATATATATGCGGCAAGGAAATAACAAAATAAAAATGCGAAAGTACAAAATGGAAAGCTAAGACTATTTAGGTCCACGTCCTCTGCCTCTGGTACGTCCTCGACCATGTCGTGTCGCGTGATCAAGGAGGCATGTATGATGGATGTAGTCATGGAGGTCTTACACGCGTAGTGTGAGGGCACCCATCTCGTCGATTACGTTTTTGATTCTCTGGCCTTGGGCTACTTGCCCCTGCTGGATTTGCTGCAATAGAACCATCATCTGAATATGTTGTTCTTGTTGTCGTGCTTCAAGTTGTGCAGCTAGTTGATTTTGTTTCCCAATCCCGCGTAGGATTTCTTCATTAGTGGGCTCGGGGTCAGGGCGGCGACGACGTCTGGAGGACGTACTTTCTTGGGCTGGAGGAGGTTGTCTCTCTTCCTGGGCAGCTTGGTCCATTTCTTCCTCAACTCATCTGCAGGTGCATTATCCTGATCTTTAGGGGTGGCTGCATTAGTTTCAAGGGCAGCCAAATCAAAGAGCCAATTGGCTTGATTTTGAGGATCGATGCGGTTCCTGCAGAGCATTATGATGCTGCAAACCGTACGGGTTTGGACCACTGGATGGTATTTTCTGTCTGCTCTTGCTTTGATGAGGTGGGAGGAGTGGTAGTAGTCGATGTCCAAAAAGACGGGAGGCAGTGATGGGAGATCGGTAAGTCGGCCACCAAGGTTCAGGGCCAAAGCAATGGGTGTGATAATGCCTCTGAAATAGAAAGGCTTTGAGTCGCGACCACAGTTGGCTTGGATGTGTGCTAATAGGAATGGAACAGCATTAACATGTTCTGGAGCGAACACACAGTAAAGGAAAAAGATCTCTTTAGAGTTCACCTTATGGTTACTGTCTCTCGCGAAGATGGTGTTCCCAAGTGTGCAGTGGAAGTATCTGATGGCGGGGTTGTGAATGTAGGTGGCGTTCAGGCTATCTCAGCTATCAGCATTGGTACCAGTTAACTCACTCCATAGGGCGAATGCGGCTTGGAAAAATTGGTCCGGAGGCACTTGACGATGGGCATTCTCTCCATTGTGGAAGTTGAGCATTTGAGCGATCTGGTTCTAGTTCAATGAATATTTTGTACTGAACATGCAGAAAGTGGTGACAGTGGTTAGTTGACTTGTCTCTCCTGGCGGAGTAAAGTACACAAAGGAGCTCAATAATTCTAGTGTTAGGGCTTCGTAAGTAGGTCGAGCGGTTGTGCAGAGCTGCCACAAGCCGGCATTCCGAAGCATCCATTTGACACCGTTGAGCATGCCCAATTCTGTTAGGCATGCAACATCGACATATCTGGTCGGTTGGACAGAAAAGTGATAGAAACTAATGTAGTTGGTTCTTTGTTGTTCTCCTCGCTCGCCGTCTCTGAAAATGACAGATGTGAGGTCTGGTGTTTGCCGGGTATTTCTAGTCATATTGCATGCAAGGTTTGGGGAGTGAGGATTGTGCGGATAGAATGAGGATAATGGAAATGGGAATTGGTTTTATGTTGTAATGAGGGTTATGGAAATGGGTAGTTGAAGGGTAAATGGAGTTATTGAGGAGTTGAAATGTGGTTTATGTGGGTAGTGGGAGGTTGCTGAAATGAGGAGAAAGGAATAGGGAGAGACGGGCCTCTGTTATAACAGAGTTTGTAGACTAGAGGGTCGTGACGGTCATAAGATGCATGACGGTCGTGATGGACCTGTTACGACCGTGGCACGTGCAAATTCTGTGTTATGACAGAATCTGCTGTTGGGAGTGCTTTTGATGTTTTGAAATTGAAAAACAGTCCGTGCAGCGACACTCCGCACAGGATAAGAATAAATAGAGAAGTAAAGAAAATGCAAAAATAAGAAAACAATATTTAAAGAAATTTAAATAGCATTAATACACAGTAATGGTGATTGTTCAATGAAATACAAAAGTGAAACAAAATGAAATAAAACAATACTGTAAAGAAGTTCTCAAAGGAAGTGAAAAATAATGTAATGAATTAGTCATTCTTCTTCTTCAAGTTATCCAACGCCTGAGTCATATAGCTAAATTGTTCTATAGCGATGTCCATTAAACCGATCATGTCGAGGCGCATGGTCTTCAATTCCTCCTTGATAGCTGTAATTTATGTCTTGAACTCTTCCACGGTCTTCAAAATGTTACTCAGATTTTTAGTATATTGATTAGTGTCTGGCTCAGTGATGTCATGGTAATTAGGAGGGGTCTTAGGTTTGGTTTCAGCATCGGATGCAAAGTCCTCATAATACATATAATATTGTGGTGTCTCAAGAGGCGATGGGGGATCCATAGGTTCATGCAATTCATACAGCCAATTTTCTTTGTTGTGAACACTTGCGCGCTCATGGTTTGGTAAGGTAAAAAGATGGACCGCTTCGTTAGCAATAAGGTATTCGAATGGGGCAGGTCCTAAGTTTCCAATGATGTGTTGGTTAAAGCAAAACTGTAGGTTTATAGAGCGGATGGTGCCTAATGGTATAACTCGGTTAAGCTGGTACTGAAGCCCAATTGTATTAGAAATCACGGTGACAAGGCCTCCTATTATGATGGGGGTGGTCGGTTCCTGACTAATTTGAACAAAGGTTTTCATCATGAAAAGAACGGCATTAACAGGCCTACCCTGAGAAGCACAATACAAAATGAATAGCTCGTCCTTAGAGACAGAGGTATTATTTTCTTCCTTCCCAAATAAGGTGTGGGCTAGCATTTTTTGGAAATAACGGATGGCAGGGTTATGAATTTCATTGGAGTGCATGTCATTCGGCTCGGGGTGATAGTTACCTGTAATAATCCCCCAGAAGTAATCTAGCTCAATATCCATTACCTCCTCTTGGGTGGTGGTGTAGACAAATGGTTCGCTAGGGAATCCTAAAAGGTCTGCTAGCGTGTTATGGTTAAAAGTGTAATCAGCACCAAAAAGTCTAAAATAAATCAGTCCTTTATTGGATCCGTAGCCATGTTCAGGTAAGTAGGCTAGGGAGCTAAGAAATTTGAACGTGAGCTTTTTGTAGGTAACAAATCTAGTCTTAATGACGGCTTTCTCCCAACCCAATTGATTAAGTAAGAATAGGATACTATCATGGATACCTAGTTGATCCATAGTAGGTCCATCATACTAAATGGTTAGATATATGTTTCGTTGTGTTAAGGTTTCAAATCTAGCTCTCTGGGTTCTACCTCTGAAAACGGTTTCCATATAATCTATGTTTTTCATGATGGGAAAATAGTCAGGCGAAACTAGTCAGAGGAGAAAGGAGAAGGTAAGAAGACTTTTAAAATTCCTGGAAACACATGAGAACAAATTCATTAAAAGTTATTTTTGAGAAACAGAAGGAAATAGGAAAAATAATGAAAGAAAGGAAAACAAAGATTGAAAAGTAGTAAAGAAAGAATGTAAAGAAAATTTTAAAACAAGACAAATAGTCAAAAACAAGAAAGGGAAAGGAAACAATAAAAATGGGTTGCCTCCCACTCAGCGTTGTTTTTAACGTCAAAAGCCTGACGACAGCTTGGGATAAGTTAGCTATGGGGATGAGCGGGCAGCTCTAACAGTTTCAGACTACTCACATAGTCTATGTTTTCAATATGATTATAGTGCTTTAAGAGTTGTCCGTTCACTATGCACGGATCACTGTTTCTATCCTTAATTTCTACAGCCCCGCTTTGAAGGACTTTCGTTATTTCAAAAGGACTGGATCATCTAGATTTTAGTTTTCCTGGAAAGAGTTTTAATCTCGAATTGAATAGGAGCATGGCGTCTCCCACACTGAACTGTTTCCTGACTAAACGCTTATCGTGCCAATTTTTTGTTCTTTCTTTATAGATACGGGTGTTTTCATAGGCGCCTAGTCTGAGTTCTTCAAATTCGTGCAAATTTAGAATTCTCTTTTCTCCCGTGGCAGTGTAGTTTAAGTTTAAAATTTTAATAGCCCAATAGGCCTTGTGTTCTAGTTCTACCGGAAGGTGACAAGATTTTCCATAAACTAACTTGAATGGTATGGTTCCTATTGGTGTTTTGTAAGCTGTTCTATAAGCCTATAAAGCTTCATTTAATTTGGATGACCAATCCTTTCTAGAGGTGGCAACGGTCTTTTCTAAGATTTGTTTTATCTCTCTGTTTGAGGCCTCTACCTGTCCACTAGTTTGTGGATGATACGGTGTTGCAACACGGTGTCTAACTCCATACTCCGATAACAGTTTGTCGAATATTCTTGCTATGAAGTGAGAACCTCCGTCACTAATGACAAGTCTTGGCACACCAAATCTAGGGAAAATTATGTTCTTGAAGAGTTTTATAACCACTCGTGTGTCATTTGTTGGAGAGGCTACGGCCTCGATCTATTTGGAAATGTAATCGACATCTACGAGTATATAGTTATTTCCAAAAGAAGATGGGAAAGGTCCCATGAAATCAATCCTCCATACATCGAAGACTTCTACTTCCAAAATGCCTTTTTGGGGCATCTCATCGCATCTTGAGATGTTACCAGTGTGTTGGCACCGGTCGCAGTTTAGTATTGCAATGTGGACATCTTTCCAAAGGTTAGGCCAAAATAGGTCGGATTGTAAGATCTTAGCGTAAGTCTTTGAAGTACTTGCATGCCCACCGTATGGAGCAGCGCGACAATCGGAGATGATGTCCTTTATTTCTTCCTCTGGGACACATTGATGGAAAATATTGTCGGCTCCCCTCTTAAAGAGCAGGGGTTCATCCCAATAATATTGCTTTAAATCGTGGAAGAATTTCTTCTTTTGTTGATAAGTTAGGCCCGGTGGAAGTACGCCTGCGACTAAGTAGTTGACAATGTCAGCATACCAAGGCAAGGTTACGTGTGCATAGATAGCTTCCACGGCTTCTTCTAATTTTGGTTCTTTCGAGGTTTGATCTGGCCTATTGCTTTCTAATTTGGCTATCAGATGTTCATAAGGGAAATCATCATTGATAGGCACTATTTCTTGTTTAATACCTTCTATTCGGGATAGGTGATCTGCCACTACGTTTTCGGTTCCTTTCTTATCTTTGATTTTTAGATCAAATTCTTGTAACAGTATGATCCATCTCACTAATCTTGGCTTGGCATCCTTTTTTCTTATTAGGTACCTAATGGCGGCGTGATCTGTGTAAATGATTATTTTTGCTCCTACTAAGTAGGAACAAAATTTGTCAAGAGCGAACACAACAGCTAGAAGTTCTTTCTCCGTCGTGGTGTAGTTCATTTGGGAGGAATCTAAGGTTCTACTGGTGTAATAGATTTCATGGAGTTTCTTATCCTTCCTTTGTCCTAGAACTGTGCCTACGGCATAATTGCTCGCATTGCACATGATTTTGAATGGTAGTTTCCAATCTGGTGGTTGCATGATTGGTGTGGTGATAAGGGATGTTTTTAGTATTTTGAACGCTTTCAAGCAGTTTTCATCGAAGATAAACTCAACATCTTTCATTAATAGACCGGTTAGGGGTTTTGTGATTTTCGAGAAATCTTTTATGAATCGACGGTAGAAACCGACATGTCCTAAAAAACTTCGTATTTCTCGTACGGTCTTTAGAGGTTGAAGATCTTTTATAATTTCTATTTTGGCTTTATCAACTTCAATCCCCTTGTCAGATATTACGTGTCCTAACATTATCCCTTGCCTGACCATGAAATGACATTTTTCCCAATTGAGAACAAGATTCACTTTCGCACATCTTTCGAGTACCATCTCTAGGTTTGACAAACATCTTTCGAAACTCTGTCCACATACGAAGAAGTCATCCATAAACACTTCCATGATGTCGTCTATAAAATTTGCAAAGACTACCATCATGCATCTCTGGAATGTTGCGGGAGCATTGCATAATCCAAACGGCATTCGTCGGTATGCAAAGGTTCCGTAAGGACAGGTAAGTATAGTTTTTTCTTGGTCATCGGGGTGAATAGGAATTTGGAAAAATCCCGAATAACCATCTAAATAGCAGAAATATGAATGTTTGGCCAGTCTCTCCAACATTTGATCGATAAAGGTTAAAGGGAAATGATCTTTTCGAGTGGCTTTTTTCAGTTTTCTATAATCGATGCACATTCTACTTCCGGTCATAACTCTTTGCGTTATCGATTCACCTTTCGAGTTATTTACCACTGTAACGCCTCCTTTCTTAGGTACGACATATACTGGGCTGATCCATTGACTGTCAGAGATCGGGTATATGATTCCTACGTCTAGTAGCTTTTTTACTTCGTCCTTAACTTTAGTGCTTAGGATAGGGTTGATTCTTCTCTGATGTTTTCTAGAGGTCTTACAATCTTCCTCTAGCATAATTCGATGCATACAGATAGAAGGACTTGTTCCTTTAAGGTCAATGATGTTATAGCCTAATGAAGTTGGATATTTTCTCAAAACATCTAATAGTTTTTTGGTTTCTGACTGTCCTAAGTCAGCGTTGACTATCACTGGTCTTTTGAGTTCGGTATCTAGGAATTCGTATCTGAGGTTTTTAGGTAATACTTTAAGTTCTAAGGCTGGGTTCCTTGGACATGGCATGTGATTAGGAGTGAGTGCTAAGCTTTCGCTTAGACTTTCATCTTGGTATGGTGCACGCCAATTTTCATCTTCGCGAATTTCTAGGATTTGGATTTTCATTATTTCTGAATATGTGGTTTCTTCTCTCTCTAGTTCTCTTATGCATTCGTCAATGACGTCAACTAGATAGCAGGTGTCATCTATGGCAGGTGCTTGTAAGAACTTGGTGAAGATGAATTCAATTTTTTCTTCTCCAACTTCAAATGTTAGCCTACCTTTCTTCACGTCAATGATAGCTTCGGCTGTGGCTAGGAAAGGTCTTCCTAAGATAATCGGAGTGACTGAATCTTCCTTAATGTCCATGATTATGAAATCTGTTGGGATATAGAATTAGCATATTCATACTGGTAAGTTTTCCAGTATACCAACGGGATATTTGACAGATCTGTCAGCTAATTGGACGGATATTTTGGTTGGTCTTAATTCACCCATATTTAGTTTTTTGCATAACACTGATGTTAGCTCCTAAGTTGCATAGAGCTTTATCTATGACGAACTTTCCAATGACACAGGGTATGGAGAAGCTACCTAGGTCTTTTAGCTTAGGGGGCATGTTGTTTTGGATTATTGCGCTACACTCAGCAATAAGTGTAACTGTTTCATTATCCTCGATCTTTTTCTTGTTAGATAAGATTTCTTTAAGGAATTTAGCATATGAGGGCATCTGAGTGATAGCTTCTGTGAAAGGAATTGTAATGTTCAGTTGCTTCAGAAGTTCAACAAATTTCTTAAATTTCCCTGTGGTTTTGGAGTTTATTAATCTTTGAGGATAAGGAATTGGTGGTTTATAAGATGGTGGAGGCACATAAGGTTTTTCATTTTCCACGGCCTCTTGGTCGTTATCTTCCTTCTCTTTTGGTTCCGACTCCTTCTCTGTCTGTTTAACCGGTTTTTGATACATGGTTGGGTCTTGACTCCTAGGATAAATCGGTTCGTCCAGTTCTTTTCCACTTCTTAATATGACTGCATTCGCATGACCTTTCGGATTAGGTTTTGGTTGTCCAGGAAATGTGCCAGCGGGTGCAGCAGCAGGTGCTTGTTGTTGAGCCACTTGTGATATCTGTGTTTCAAGCATTTTGTTATGGGTGGCTAAAGTGTCTACTTTGTTGGTTAGTTGCTTAATCTTCTCACTAGTGTGAATGTTTTGATTCAGGAAATCCTTGTTTGTCTAAACTTGAGCGGGTATGAATTTTTCCATCATCAATTCAAGGTTGGATTTTCTAGGGACGTTAGGAGCAACTACGGCTAGTTTTTGATATCCTGGTGATACAACAGGTGTTTGGTTAGGTGCATACAGTACGTTATCACTTTTGTAAGAAAAGTTTGGATGGTTTTTCCAGCCTGGATTATAGGTGTTCGAGTAAGGGTTTCCTTGAGCATAGTTCACTTGGTCTGCGGGGGTTCCTGTCAATAATTGACATTCGGGTGCAGCGTCACCAGTGATTCCACATAACTCGCAGTTCGGAGTTACAGCAGCCACGGTGGCTGGTGGTGATATGGTTAAATTGTAAATTTTTTGCGTCAAGGCATCTACCTTAGCATGGACTTTTCCAAGGCTACTGATCTCGTACATTCCACCTTTTGCTTCGGGTTTCTCTACTGGATTTCTCTCACCTCCCCATTGGCAATGGTTTCAAGACATGTTTTCAATTAGTTTATAGGCTTCACCGTATGGCTTATCCATAAGTGCACCGCCCGCGGCAGCGTCTACTATTAATCGGGTGTTGTACAGAAGCCCATTATAGAAGGTATAAATAGTCACCCAATCTTCAAGACTGTGGTATGGACATGCTCTCATCGTATCTTTATATCTCTCCCAAGCTTCGTAGAGAGATTCGAATTCTTTTTGTCGGAATCTGTTATTTGAGCTCTTGGCATAGCAGTTTTGCTTGGCGGAAAGTATCATGCTAAGAAGACATTCTTCAGCTGTTCCCATGTAGTAAAAAAGTTGGATGGCAAGGATTTCAACCAAGCCCAAGCTCTATCTCTAAGAGGGAAAGGGAAAAGACATAATCTTATCGCGTCTGGAGTTACACCATTTTCTTTCATTGTGCATGTGTATTGCACAAACTTGGTTAAGTGTTCATTCGGATCGTCTATTGCACTTCCCGAGAATTGGTGTTGTTGTATGGCTGACAGCAGTGAAGGTTTTAACTCGAAGTCATTACGGTTGACAGCAGGGGCAGCAATGCTACTATGAGGCTCTTATTGAGATGGAGTAGCGTAGTACTTCAGAGGTCTGTTCTGAGGTCCTTCTGCCATTTTTTATTCTTCAACAGGATCAGAAGTATGAGCGAGAAGATCAGGAATATTATATCTACGTTGATATTCTATTATGCGGCCCCTTAGATGTAAGAAGCGCTCTAGTTCGGCGATTTGTGGTTGTAAGTTGTCTCCTTGTGAGCGAGTACTTGGCATACAATCGACGAACGAGAAAAAGGGAAATAAAATGGTTACCTTAGTCAATACTGTGTAACAAAGAATTACACTATTGACTAAACGACTCCCCGGCAACGGCGCCAAAAACTTAATGCCTAGTTTTTACTATCCAGTTCAAACCCCACGCTTTCACGTGTCGACTCGAACCTTAATAAATTCCTACTTTCATGGCAAAACCATTGTACATAGCTTCTCACTTTCGTGATAAAGGTTATTTAGAAAATCAGATTAAAAACTACGGCCATAAAATTTGTTGTAAAAAGGTAAGGCGCACCGGATATTATTGAATCCTACCCTACTAATTCGATTACATACCGACAAAATCAATTTAGCTTGACATGATAATTAATGTAAACACATATAAACATAAACGGTATAATGACATAACATGCATACTGGCATAAATAGAATAAGTATTCAATTTATAAGAACCTGCAAGTAGTACTGATATTGAATTCTCGAGTAGTCCTCCACAATGTCGGCAGGATTCTACTTTGGCAAAATAAAAGTGCAGAATGAAAATGGCAGTAATCTCAACTACAGGGAAAGGAAAGGAAATAACAGTAAAAAAATGGAAAATGGCTTCAACAGAATTTTTGGCAGCAATTTGGTACGTAGAATGAAGCTCCCTTTTAGGTCCAACTGCCATGCTTTTATATCAGAGGTTGCATGAGGAAATGTCGGAGGAAAATGAGTTTAGGGAGAGAATTCTCAGAGATGGCATACTACATCATGCCTAGATTCTCTCCTCTTCGTGGCAACGTTCTGTTTTGAACGTTATGACTGAAAATATAACTGTGACACTCGTGTTGGGGCTGTGACGCTCGTGACGGTCATGGTGGACTGTGACGTCCGTGACACCTTCAAAATCCTGCTTTCTGTTGTTTTCTAGATTTCCTCCTCTTTTGTCCCTTATTTGCGTGCTTTTTTGTCTCTTGCTTATTTTTGGCGTGAGAATGAAATACCTGCGAAAACACTTAGCAATCTTGCAGAATAATCGGGATTCGGGTTGAAATCATACAGTTAATCAATGGAAAATACGGCAATTATAAGGTACATTTTCGTGTTATCAATGGGGTGTAGTCAGCAACTGTTTCTGAAGAGAAAACCTAATGGGCTTTAGTGGGGGTGGCGAAAGCAAGCCCAACCCTGGCCCAAAACAACTTGGCGCGTGGATTCCAAGGGGAGAGTCTATTGAGACTCTCCCGTGCACCCGAACTCACAACCAATAGATCTGAAGACCAACTCAATCACACACTATGAATGGAAGGCACACGATGAGGACATGTAAAAGGAGACACATGGGATCAGCTTAGATGGCCTGATAATGAAGATCAAATGGCCACGACAGTGACAAGTGTCACCATCCTCCAAAACAAACTTCAAACAAAAACATGCACGATGGATTTTAGAAACGGTTAAGTGATTGTCGCTACTGCGAAAATCGGCGCCGGCTAAACAGAAGAGTCACCACCGTGCGTTATTTATCCCAACGGAGGGAAAGGAAACGCTCGAAGTAAACCTACCGCAAAGACGGGAAAGGAATGGTCATCGCAACCAAATCCTAGATTCGGGAGTCGGTTACGCAAGGGGAAGGTATTAGCACCCCTCACGTCCGTCGTACTCGACGGGATCCACGCTTGTTTTCTAGTACGGATTGTTATTCTATCTAAACTAAAGGTCAAGGGTTAAAAAGAAGAGAAAATGAAATGACTCAGCAAAGTATCGCACTTTATGCCTACGTATTCCCGTCTGGAACGAGAAATCAGAGTCAACGTAGTTCGCCTACCTACGGGAAAGGAGGGGAAGGTTGCTCGCTAGGATACGGCATCCTATGCCTACGTACTTTCATACAGCATGAAAGATCAGAGCAAACGTAGTTCGGGCTACGGAAGACACAGATTTGTCTGACTGTTTTTTATCTTTCTGAAAAGGTTTTCTCCTGATTATGGGTCCAAGCGGACAAAAATGACACTTTGATGTTTGTTTTCAGTCTTTCACGCAAGAACTGTTTTTTTATGATGTTCGCAATCTCTGACGCACTAGAGACTATGATTTGAGAGTGACTACGTCGTATGTCACCCTAAGGGTAACACACTAAGCAGTCAGATTACTGAAGAGTGACCCTCTAGCAATCTTCTCTTAAATGGCTTAAGGCTCGTAGCGTACGACATCGATTATCCTTATTACTGTGTTTTGAATTGTTTTGAGATAGAAGAGAAAGAAGCTCTAAAACCTAGGGTTTGAAAAGGGAATAAAAACTACCCTAATGTTGTCATGCATGGGTTAAAACCTAATGTCTGTCATAATTCCCTCCTGCACAGAGGAAATCAAAGATCCTAGGGGATAAACGGAAAAGAAACAGCATATACAGTAAACAGTAAAATGCATGAGATGCAGCAATACAAGCGAGGCAAGGGAGTCCCACTCAACCTCGAACCTGGGAAAACAATAGGCAAAGTGAAACAGCTTCACTTCAAACCTAAGGGGCAAGCTGAACAAGTCAACAGACAATACAGAAAAATAAAACCCAACACCAGCTCTGACAGCAACACCAGCTCTTACAGTAACAGCTCTGACAGCTACAATTGATTAACAGCAACAAGGTTGACAGTAACACCTTCAAGTAAGACCCCCTCTTCACCCTTCAATGATCCCCAAGCTTTAGATAAGCTCTTATCTCCAAAAATCCCCAGCTTTAGCAAGTACTGAACCCCAACAAGTAAACAGCTTCAAACAGCAGTAAAACCCTAGTCTCCAACAGATACCCAGCTTTGACAGGTACAGGCTTCATCTTCACCAATCTTTCATGCACTTCATTCTCCAATAGGTTCCCTTTTACAATGCAAACACTCACAGGAGAGAATCAACTAATAGATGAAGTTGGAATGTCAAGAGGCTTAATGATAACCCAGGGAAATCACTAAGATCTTAACACAGCAAGTGAAATATATCCTTAAGGTTCTACCCAACCAAAGCATGCTCTACATCCCTCCTAAGGAGAGATGGAACATCTTTGGGGGACCTTGTGTCATAGGATGGAATAGAGGCACAAAAAGCTCTCTATGTTTGACAGAAGAAATCAGTCTAATCTAAAGCTCTCCCTATATCTCCTATTTCCTAAGCCTTCAAAAGGCAACCCTTAAGATCAAGAATCTCCATGCTCCAAGCTCCCTCCTTTATCTCCAATCATCTCCAAGGCCTTCATTAGCTCCAACAAACCAAACCCAAGCCCAACACCCAATTGAAATGCCCAAAACCCAACAAACAAAACAACATCCCAAGAGGAAAGCACACCAATATCACCTAATTTGCAAAAAATCATATAAAATGGGAATAATCATCATAAAATCCTAGATTAATTTTTAAGGGATCCTAACTAGGTACCTTATACCCCATATAAACCCCAAGACCTAAATCAATCTTAAAACCCCAAAACTATGCCCCAAACTACACCTAAGTGTTGTAAAACCCTAATCCTAACACTCTAAAGTTCATCATTCAAAACTAGTATAATTTTCATCATAAAAATATGAGAAAAATCTCTAAGGGAGCATGCACCTCTAATCTAATCAATCCAATAAGAATCAACTCAAAAACATTCACCAATCTCTTATACTAAATTCAGCAAAATAAGGTATCAAACAAATGCAAAATAAAATCAATAAAATGGTAAAATATGCCAAAATATAAAATGCAAGGAATTAATATTTTTATTGCTTTATTAAATTCTAGAAACCCTAAGGAAAACAAGGAAAAAAATCTCACCTTAAAATGTTCATTTTTCAATTAGTTGTGATTTTTTCAATTAATCTAAAATAATATGTGAAATAAAAGAAAAATAAAAGAAAATGGAAAAGATGCGTATCAAATAGCAATTAATTGAAGTTTAAAACACCAGATGGGCCCAGAGGGGGTGTTAATAGTCAGACGCGCTAGGCCCAATTCAGTTCAGAAATTAAATGGAAAAAGAATGAAAAATGGAAAAGATACGGTATGAATAGCAAGCGAATTCAATGTAAATCCTGATGGGCCTTCTAAAGAGGGTGTTGGTATCAGTTTTCACTTAAGCCCAAGACTTCAAATTAAATGGAACGGTGCGTTTTATCTTCAGAACTCCTCTTCACAAACTGAAACGTAACCACAACCATTAGATTGGATTTTGGTCAAAGGTCTTGTGTTCATCCTAAGGCTCTCCTATCGTCTTCCTCATTCAAACATTGCTGAGAGGGGAAAAAAAGCCATGGAAACAGAGCAATGAACTTCATCTTCTCCAATTCGTGCTCCTCTAATATCTCACCATAAATCTCAACTAAACACTCTAAATCACTCCATTTTCCACACTGAATTCAATCATACTAATCAAACACATTGAACCTTCTTCCTCCTCAAAACACGATTAAAACTCAGAAATTGGTCCAACAACAAAACTCACCAAACCTAAAATTGATCATCCTAAACTCATCACCATCTCTCCCTGATCAAATTCCACTATCACACTATGATTATAACACCAAGAATCACCAGATATGAGCAAGAACAGAAATCATGTCATTCAACTTATTGTCTCTAAATCAATTCTAATGCTACCAGAAAGCTCCCTACATCTATCTACATTGAATCTAGTTATTCAAAACCTATTGAAACTACCTAAATCAAGCCATGGAGTGAAGTTTACATACCTGTAATTTTGAGATGAACAAAGTGATCAAAGCTTCAAGATAAGCTTCAATAAGCTCCAGATACCTTCACCAACACCAAAGGATGCTTCTGTATGCAAAGAAAGAGATTGAAACGGCTTGGATTCTTGAATTCGATTCTGAGTTGCAGATGATGAATTCCAAATGCTATCTCATGATTCTTCAATGTTCTTGCTATGGATTCTATCTGGAATCAATCACCAATGCTAGAGCAATGTTCTGAATGCAAAAGAAATGATTGAAAGTGGTTGAAACCGTATAACAGAATTTGGTTTGCAAGAAGAAAGTTGAAAATGAAATCTCTCAAATCTCTCTTAATTCTCACCAACCCAAGCTTTGAACCAGTTCTAAATCTTATATAGAACATGAATGAAGGCTCTAGAAACTTCTGGATTGATCTAATGAGAAGTTCCACATCTCTTGCTCTTGAAAATATCATGAGAAATTCACCTATGGCAGCTGAGTTTCAAGCTTGCATTTGCACCCCATTCTGACTGAAATTCTCTCCTAATGACAAATTGAATGTGTTATCAAGGGTTAAAGCCTTGGTTATGCCTTACAAAGTGGTTTTGCATATGTGCCTTATGATGTAAGTAACCCCTTTACAAAGCAAGTCATTGAATTATCCCTCAACTCAAAAATGTGGCAATGTCAATGTTCTCAAAATGTATTTTCCAATCAAATTGGTATGTCATATGGCTTGGTTTGGACTTGTAAATCAAAAATCCCAATTTTCACCCTTGATTCATTTAAAATTCACCCTTATTTTAGGCCATTTTTGTGATTTTGTGAAGCAAGCCATTCCAAGTTCTCATGACCTCTTATCTAGCCCAAAAACATCATTTTGAACACATCTCATGTTGAACATTTTTCCATTTGAGGAGTGGAAGATAGATATTTTGACCTATATTGGAAAATGACCTGTAATTCAACTTTCCCAAAATACCCCTGGATTTCCAAGACCATAACTTGAGTTCTATAAATCCTCTTGAGGACTTCTAGTACTCAAATTAAATCTAAGATCAAGATCTACAACTCTTATGTTGGCCAATAATCCATTTGAAAACTCCTTGATGGGCAAAAGTTGCTTGGAAGTCAAGTGACTTTCATAGATAAATTTTAGTGTCCTCTGATGACCCATAACTTGCAAGAACCATAACTTGAGTTATACAAACCTCCTTGAAGACTTCTAGTACTAAAATTAAAGCTATTGAAAAGCTATACAAGTTTCATGTATACCAAGAATCCATTTGAAACTTTCATTTTGACTTATCTGGCTTGGAAGTTAAGCCTAAATTAGGGGATTTTACACTGAAACCCTAATTTAGTAACTCCTCCTCCTCTTGATTCTCTTTGATTTATCTTTGGCACAACACCACATATGTATCAACATCAATTCATGGATCCCAAAACCTCCAATTAAGCCTTGATGCTCTTCAATCACTCAGTTGACCTAGGGTTGACCCAGATGAAACACTAGTTGACTGCACTTCAACTGTGGCTCTTGTACTTGAATCAATGAGTTGTCTCATCTTCAATATGACCCTCTAGACATCTCATAAGCTTGGTACACATTCCATACCCTCAATTCACAGCTCATACCCCCATTGATGACTCTCAATACACCTCAGATTAGGAGAGAAGACCACTGGTTGACCCTCAAACTTCTCAAAGCTTCAACCCCTTCCTTGATGACTTGGATGGTCTCAAGCTTGAATAAAAGCCCTTGATGTGCTTCTTTATATAAGAATGGCACTTGATCCCCTGTTAAATGACTTGCTATGATATGCAAATGATTGGACCATATACATGATGATATGCAAATGATAATGCAATTGAAACATAAATCAAATGAAATAGGTTGAGCAAATTTTAGGGTGCAACAGCTGCCCCTATTCAAACGGCTTGGACCCGACTGGGTGAAGAGCGAACGGCCTTCAAACAATCGAGGTACGAGACGGTTGAATACAAAGAACCCGGAAATTTGCCAACCACGGAAATAAACTGCACAAACTGCTTGGAAAACAATATCTGCTGACTGGATCCGATTGTTACGGCAACAACTGATCAATTAGCGACCGTGCTGGGGATTATTTTTATCAATCCGAAAAAAGATTCTATCGCTGCAGGGATAGAACTTTGTCCATATTCTGTCCACACAGCAACATGCTGACGACTTCGCTGGGGAAACAATTCTGTTTGAACATTCATCCGCCTGCTTCATACGGGAACACCCATCTGAATACTGTTTCTCTGCCTACCTCTGCAGTATCTACCTCCGTTGGTCCCATCCCACAAACGACTATGAAGAAGACTCTACTGGGGACAGTAACACGAGGAAATCACGGTGACTTCCTTGGGGAAAATACTTTTACCAAATATCGGAACACAACTCACATACCCTGTCTATCACGGGATCATCATCTATCTGGATACCGGAAAATTCATCCGCCTGCTTCATACGGGAAAAGATAACACATCTGCCTGATACATACAGGAAAGTTCTTCCGCCTGATTCTTACGGGAAAATCATAACACATCTGCCTGATACATACAGGAAAGTTCTTCCGCCTAATTCTTACGGGAAAATCATAACACATCTGCCTGATACATACAGGAAAGTTCTTCCGCCTGATTCATACGGGAAAAGATAACACATCTTCCTGATACATACAGGAAAGTTCTTCCGCCTGCTTCATACAGGAAAAGATAACACATCTGCCTGATACATACAGGAAAGTTCTTCCGTCTGATTCTTACGGGAAAAGATAACACATCTGCCTGATACATACAGGAAAGTTCTTCCGCCTGATTCTTACGGGAAAATCATAACACATCTGCCTGATACATACAGGAAAGTTCTTCTGCCGAATTCTTACGGGAAAATGCAACACATCTGCCTGATACATACAGGAAAGTTCTTCCGCCTGATTCTTACGGGAAAATACAACACATCTGCCTGATACATACAGGAAAGTTCTTCCGCCTGATTCTCACGGGAAAATCATAACTTGGATATAGCTTCCTAGCCTGTTCGCGGTAGTAGCTAACTCCATTAGGGATATTATGAAAATAACTGCCCGACACCCGTTCTGACAACAAGTGACCACTTCTGAATTTTGATTCATGAAACCCTGAAATGATATCGTGACAGCGAACCTGAAGAAAAACACTCTGCTGGTCGGATAGGAGAAACTTCAGCCAGTAACTCTGTGGGGAATAATGACAAGAACTGCATCATCACATGTCTCACGGTGAGACCTCGATCATTTGGTAACAGATCTGCACTGTAACTTCATACTCCTACTGAGAAACACACCTAAAAGCAAAAGGTTAACCAACCTGATTTATGTTTCAAAATGCGTATCTTTGGCAATGGTGTAATGCTCCATACGGCATGGAAATGCTACGCGTTTTCTGGGTAGATGCAAACATGATAATGGATGCAAATGCAAATGCAGGTTCAGGCTGCTGAGGAGCTCTGATAAGCTTGCTTCAACATGGCTGTTGAGAGCGAATACCACCCTGTTGGGGACGAACGGGTATCGCGAAGTATTCTGCCAAAATAAATGCCGAAAATACAACCCACTCTGCCGGGGAGAGATTACACATCGATTTCCACTGGGAGGAAAGAATAACACCTGCTGGGAAGACTAACTCAACTGGGGAAGAAGCAACCCTTCTGGGAGACAACTGTCTGGGTAGAGTTTACAAACTCGGAACTACCACTTCGCTGGGGATAATCGTCCTGGCGAAGGTATGACGACCTGCAGGGGAAAATAAAACCATCCTCGGTGGAGATAACGCTTCTGAAATTATTATCTGGGTTATGCGCCATGGAAGTCCTTCCAGCTAGGGATTGAACGCGCACATCTTCGACTCTCTAGGGAGTATAAACTCTGCATGGGACACTGATTCTGTCTTGCTGGGGTTACCCGGGGGGATAAGCTGCGACTAGTTGGGGGAGAGTGATCCCTCTTCGGTAAGGGATAACATTATTTAACCCTCTAGGGATGAGATACGACCTGCACGGGGATTAGCGTCAAACAAAGTCAAGTCTTTTATCACGAGCCTCCGGCTGGGGCCACAATTTTCTGATCGTTTGCTTCAAAGGTGAGAACCCTGCAACACACAAACGAAACAAAACAAATCTATACAACCAAATCTATTCAGGTTAGCATCTGTGACATTACTTCAGTCAATTCGAAGTTTTAGCAATTATTGGCAAGGGCCAGCAAAGTTATGCATATGCAAGTTCATCGGAACATTGGCAGTTTCCACATACAAAACAGTAAAGCACAAACATCAAATACTGAATAACATGTTTTATTAACAACAGGCCTCTGAATAGGCAAAGTTTTGTACATCGGATGTAACTCCTGAAAAGAGGAAGTTATGCACACACACATATATATACGCCCAGAAAGCATAAAATACAAAACAAATCGAATTTGTACACATGTCGGCAACGTGGTGCAGACAAACATCGTGAGCTGATCCTCCTATGACTCGCCTGATTCTAGCGTTTTCCCGGTATTCAGTTTTCGGAAGAGATTGTGTCGGATAAAAGAACCCTCGGGTACTTCCAAACCAATAAGCAATGTAGTATCAGATCCGGACCGCAGTCGTTTGCTTTTTCAATCCCTAACTTTTGCGTGAATCGCCCTTTGCGGGTTTTCAATTCACCGGGATACCCTTTTTTGTCGAAGTCGCCCAATGCAGGTTTTCAACTTCGCGGGTGTACATCTTTTTCAATTTTATCCCTAACTTTTGCCCGAACCTTTTATTCATTTTTTATGGTTCGCCGGGATGCCCCATTTTTGCCTGGACTCTCTTTTTACTGTCCAGCGGGTCACTTTCAAGCAAAGTATCTTTTAACTGCATCCGAATTCACAGGAGATGTAAAGTCTTCCCCATCCATGGTAAATAGTAGCAAGGCTCCTCCAGAGAAGGCTTTTCTGACAACGTATGGCCCTTCGTAATTAGGGGTCCACTTGCCTCGTTGATCTGTTTGTGGTGGGAGAATCCTCTTCAGCACAAGGTCGCCCGTCTGAAAGCTTCGAGGGTGTATCTTCTTATCGTACGCTTTCTTCATTCGGCTCTGGTACAACCGACCGTATGCGAGAGAAGCAAGCCTCTTCTCATCCATTAAGCTGAGCTGATTCAGTCTATCTTTTACCCATTCTGCCTCGTCAAGTTGGACATCTCGTAAAACCCTCAGGGAAGGAATCTCAACCTCTAATGATAACACTGCCTCCATTTCGTAGACCAACGAAAAAGGGGTTGCCCCGGTTGATGTGCGTACCGTCGTACGATAATCGTGCAAAGCGAAAGGTAGCATTTCGTGCCAGTCCTTGTAGGTCACAACCATCTTCTGAACAATCTTCTTTATGTTCTTATTGGCCGCTTCAACAGCGCCGTTCATCTTGGGTCGGTACGGAGAGGAATTGTGATGCTCAATCTTAAAATTCTGGCACAGCTCTTTCATCATCTTGTTATTCAAATTCGAACTGTTATCGGTGATAATCCGCTCAGGGATTCCATATCTGCAGATAATATCTCGTTTGATAAATCTGGCGACCACTTGCTTGGTGACATTGGCATATGACGCTGCTTCCACCCACTTGGTGAAGTAATCAATCGCCACCAAGATAAACCGGTGTCCGTTGGATGCCGTAGGCTCGATCTTTCCAATCATATCAATTCCCCACATTGAGAACGGCCACGGAGACGACATCACGTTCAGAGGACTTGGGGGTACATGGACCTTGTCCGCATAAATTTGGCATTTATGACACCTCTTTGCAAACTTGAAACAGTCTGTTCCCATAGTTAGCCAGTAATAACCTGCCCGCAACAATTTTCTCGTCATAGCATGCCCACCAGCGTGTGTACCAAATGTACCTTCATGGATCTCTTCCATGAGCAGTTTTGCTTCCTTCTCGTCTACACAGCATAGCAACACCAAGTCGTGGTTTCTTTTATATAGGACACCGTCAAGATTCAGATAGAAACTGCCAGCCAATCTCCTGAGAGTCTTCTGATCTCGACTGGATGCCCCAGCCGGATACTCCTTGTTCTTCAGGAAATTCTGGATGTCAAAGTACCAGGGTTTATCATCGGGAGCCTCGTTAATGGCAAATATGAATGCAGGCCTATCAAGCCGAGAGATAACAATCCGAGGAGCCTCGTTCTAGAAGTTAACTTTATACATTGAAGACAATGTCGCCAGGGCGTCAGCCATTTGATTTTCTGCTCGCGGCACATGATGCAATTCCACCTTGTCAAAGAAAGGCAACAATCTCCTTGCATAGTTCATATATGGTATCAAATTGGGCTGACGTGTCTCCCATTCTCCTTTAATCTGATTCACCACTAGAGCTGAGTCTCCGTATACATCCAGATGTTTGATTCGCAAATCAATAGCTTCTTCCAGACCCATAATGCAAGCCTCATATTCAGCCTCATTATTGGTAACAGGAAAGGTCAATCGGGCAGTAAAGGGGATATGCGACCCCTGAGGAGTGGTAATAATTGCACCTATTCCTCTACCATAGGAATTTACAGCTCCATCAAATATCAACTACCATTTGGAACCCAACTCTGGTCCTTCATCTGACAACGGTTCTTCACAATCTTTCATCTTCAGGTACATGATATCCTCGCCAGGAAAATCAAACCTCATCGATTGGTAGTCCTCAACAGGCTGCTCCGCAAGGTACTCTGACAGGACGCTACCCTTAATAGCCTTTTGTGAGACATATTGGATATCGTATTCTGTTAACACCATCTGCCATCGGGAAATTCTTTCGGAGAGTGCTTACTTTTCAAACACGTATTTGATTGGATCCATCTTTGAAATTAACAGGGTTGTATGGTTCAGCATGTATTGCCTCAAACGTTTGGCGGACCAGGCTTGCACGCAACACGTCTTCTCGAGCATCGATTATCGAGACTCACAGTCAGTAAACTTTTTACTCAAGTAGTAGATCGCATGCTCTATACGTCCTGTCTCGTCGTGTTGACCGAGAACACAACCCATACTTTCCTCAAGAACTGTCAAATACATAATCAACGGTCTCCCGGCTACTGGGGGTATCAAAACAGGAGGCTCCTGCAAGTATTCTTTTATCTTGTCGAACGCCTTTTGACAATTTTCATTCCAGGTCACAACCTGGTCCTTTTTCAACAACTTGAATAACGGCTCGCATGTCGCAGTTAAGTGAGATATGAACCGGGCGATATAGTTCAACCTCCCTAAAAATGCACGCACTTCTTTTTCTGTTTTAGGCATCGGCATTTCTTGTATTGCTTTTATTTTTGTAGGATCAATGTTGCACCCCAAAATTTGCCCAACACTTCTTTACTTAGCTTATGTTTCATTTCATTCACATTAACATTATCATTTGCATCTCATTGAATGTATGCAGGAGATCAAGAGGTATGATTACCAATCAAGGGCTACACAAGACTTTGAAGCTAGCTAAGAAGGTTATTCAGGTGCTCAAGGGTTAATATCCTTGTCAGAGAAGTTAAAAGATCCCTAGAGAGACTGGTTGAAACCAAGAGTGTGTGCCTCCCAACTTGAGAGTTGTGGGAAGTCCTCAGATGATTCTGAAGCCATGGAGTTAGACTTGAGGTCTTGAGAGAGCTCATGAGAAGTGTTGAGGATCACTTTGAGGCCTAGACAGGTCATTGTGCAAGATTAAGAAGGCTCGGCCATGAGTGGTGCAGCTAGGGTTTGACTGGGTCAACCCTAAGTCAACTGATGATTTGAGGGAGGTTGAGACCTAATCCAAGGGCCATGTGATCATGGATTGATGAATTAAGATGTTATAAGGATGATTCCAAGGTCAACTCATCATGATTGAAGAGTTTGAGAAGTCTCAAGCTAGGGTTTCTAAGGCTTGACAGTGTAAAATCCCCTAGTTTGACCCCTATCTTCAAGGCAGTTTAGCTCAATATGTGATTGTCATATCCTCTTACCCCCAACATTAATGTTGTAGAGCTTGATCTTAGCTTTAATTTGAGTGCTAGAAGTCCTTTATAGGATTTGTAGAACTCAAGTTATGACTTTGACAAATTACAGTTCATCTGAGGTATGTGAATTTGGGGGCTTGAAAGTTGTCCAACCTGCATGAAACGTTTGCCCTAGAAGGATGATTCCTATGAACTTTTGGTCAACATGAATGTTGTTCCTTATCCTCTTAGATTTCTAGAGAGTACTATAAGTCCTTTATAGGATTTGTAGAACTCAAGTTATGGCTTTGACAAGTCAAGGGTATTTTGGTCATTTGGAGATTATAGGTCATTTCAATCATAAGGCCATAACTCCTATTTGCAAGCTTCAAATGGGAAAATGTTCAACATCAAACTTGTTCAAAATGATCTTTTAAGGCTAGTCAAGAGGTCATGAGAGGTTGGAATTTCTTGTAGCTCAAAGTTGCAAAAATGACCTAAAATAAGGATGATTTTCAAATGAACCAAAGTTGGAAGTTGGTATTTTTGATCTACATATCCAAACCAAGGCATGTAATAGGTCATTTTGATTCTAAAAAACATTTTAAGAACATTGGTTTAGCCACATTTTTGAATTGAAGTTTAATTTGTGGACTTGTTTTGAAAAGTAGTTACTTACATCATAAGTAACATTTGCCAAACCCAAATTCAAGGCATGATCAAGGTCCCTTGCAAGCCAAACACTTCCAAAATTTCATGAGGGGAGAAATTGAAAGGAATTGAGAATGATTTCAAGCTGTTAGCAGAGTTGTGCATACCATGGCATATCATGAGAATTCAAGTGACATGAGAAATTGAATTTCTCATTAGAAGGATCTAAAGCTTTCTAGATGATCCCTACACACTCTATATATTGAATAGAAGTGGTTCAGATCATTTTTTGGTGATGATTGAGAGAGAAAACTGAGCTTGCACTTTGAACTTTCTCATTGCAAATCAAAATCGGTTACAAGGTTAGAGGCCATTTCAGTCCAAGAAATTGATCTCAATAGCTTGCTCTGAGGTTGGTGATCAATTCCAGATCAAATTCAAGGCACTGTGGTGGAAGAATCGTGAAGTAGCCATTGGAGAGTGAAGCTTGCAACTCAGAATCGGATTTGATAATTCAAGAAGATTCAACTCTTTTCTTTGCATACAGAAGATTGATTGTGATTCAGTGAAGGATTCTGCAAGTTCTTGAAGGCTGATTTGAAGATTCAACCCTTCTGTTTGCTCAAGTTTACCAGGTATGCAACTCTTGTGCTATGGCTTAAATTAGGTAGAATTAAGATGAATTGTTATGGTAGATGCATAGTAGAATGGTGTAGGAAGATTTCTGGATCATCAACTTGGAGATTAGTGACCGATTAGGGTTCATGGAATTTTCGGTTGAGATTGTTATTCTTGGATTCTTGAACTGTTAGCATGATTAAATGGCGTAGGAAGATTCCTTGTGAAAATTGGAGTGAGTTTCATGTAGAGACCTCTTGGAATGGAGGCCTGTGGAGAGAGTTAGGGTTGGGGACGATGACCGGAGCACCACCGGCGACGGCCATGGCTGCGCGCATGTTTCAGGATTTCAAATGAAGAAGATGACTTGATAGCCATCAGATTGGGGATGAACTTTGACTGAGGGCATGATCCAATGGCCACGAATGTTTCTCATTTTGTGAAGGATTCTGAACTAATGTGAAACGCAGCGTTTCACTTAAGTTGTGTTTTGGGCTTAATGCATTAGCTGCTAACCACACCCCCTTTTTGGGCCCAACCCTGAATTGAATTAATTTTGTTTACTACCTGCACCGTGTGCTTGTTCATTTTATTTTGATTTTCTTTAATTTTTCATTTTATACATGGTTATTGATTAAATCATAAAAAACGGGAAAATGATTCAATTAATCCCATTCTTTTTGCATTGGATTCATGATAGGATCTAGTATTTTTTTAGATAAAAAATATTATTATTTCATGCATTTTCTGATTTTATGGGAATTTTTACATTTTAATTGATATTAAAATAGTCATGTTTGATACTTGATTTTGTGGAATTTTGTGTGATCATGTGATGATGATTTTGATCTTGATTTTTTGTGAGTAGTTAGCATAGATATGCATGCTCCCCATAGATTTTTCTCACATTTTTGTGATGAATATAAGTGGTAGTTTAGGTTGAAACCTTCAGATGCTCCATTTTTAGGGTTTATGGTTGATACCTTGTGGTTTAGATTTTATTTGTAGAATTAGGTGGATGATTCAACCTCTGATTTTGTATGGTAGATTCATGATTGAATTAGGATCCCTTAGCAATTTTTGTAGGAATTTTCAAGGTAGTTTTCTATTTTTGCTTAATTTTAGCTTAAGTGCTAGTTTTAGATGATTCTAATGCACTAACTCAACTAGATTGACATCTTTAGTTCCCTTAGATTAGGGTTTTGCTTTGCTTGTTCTTGGATGATGTTGAAGGCAAGTTGAAGATGCATTGGATTGCTTGAAGAGGCTTGGATGTGAAGATCTTCCCTTTTTGTGGTGTAGTTTTGATTAGGTTAAGATTAGGGTTTTATAGGCAGAGCTTCTAGATAGTTCTCTTCCTTCATAAACATGGATGATGTTGATCACTTCCATTCTTCCCTATGATGAAAGGTCCCTTTGTAAAGGCCTCATCCCTCCTTTGGTAGGATGTGTGGCTCTTTGCAAATTGGTAGAACCTTTGAGGGTCCCTTTCTCTGATGATAGGATGCTTAGTGGTGACCTTTGGTCTTCACTCTGCTACTAATCATCCAAACTTTGCTCTTGATAGATGCATCTTTCTCCCTTGTCAGAGGATGGAGTTCCTTGCTTGAAGAAGATTGAAGGATGGAGTTGATACTTCTTTGTGTTTGAAGATCACTCTAAGAAGCTGAAGCTTATAGATAAGGAAGACCAAGTGGATACTGGTAAAGAGGAGAGAGCTGAAGCTTGAAGAACAAGTTGACACTTATGAAGAGGATTCAATTGAGATTGAGTGAAGAGTTGAGGCTTGAAGAATAAAGGATAAGCTGATATTTATGTTGATGCATTGAGTCCCTGAAAGAGCAAGTTGATACTTGTAGTTGGAGTGAAACCTGAAGGTGGAATTGACTGGAGAGCTGAAGCATGAAGAAAAAAGAATAAGTTGATACCTATGTTTGGTGTATTGAAAACTTGGAGAGGCAAGTTGATACTTGCTAGTGAAGATGATAGCCTTGAAGGGTGGGTGAGGTCTGAAGGCTGAATTACTGAAGAGCTGAAGCTTGAAGCTGTGGAAGCTGTTGATCTGCTTTCTTTTTCCTGTCTGTTTGCTTTCTGTGCAACTGTATTGATGTGACTTGTTTGATTTGCTTGATGCATTAGAATAAGTTCATGTTTAGATTCAGCTAGGAGCATGATTGCACTAGAGGTTGAGTTGCTCCCTCTGCTTGTATTTTTACTGTATGGCTTTGCTTGCTGGTATTTGGTAGAGCCCAGCTCCCTTGCCTATGTGGTTTGTGATTTGCTTGATGGCATTTTATTTCATTCTCTCTGTATGATTGCAGTTATTATATCTTGCTTGATAGCATGTTTTTTCTTCTGTATGATTGCAGTTATTCATATCTGGCTTGAGGTTAAGATGAGCTTGTGGAGGCAGACACCCCACACACATTTCCTCCCTCACTGCATTGCATGCATTTTACAGTTGTATATCTGTTTCTGTTTATCATTGACATGATCCCCCAGGAATCTCACTTCCTTTGATAAGGAAGTGATGATTAGAAATTTAGGTTGAAACCTATGCATGATAACATCTAGGAGTTCCCTGGTTCAAACCTCAACCATAAGATGAATCCTTGGCATGACAACAGTAGGACTTGATAGTCTCCCCTTAGTTGAGCCTGTTCTCTCTTCTCATCTCAAAACAAATTAAAATACAGTAATAAAGGTTAACTGACGTCGTACGTTACGAGCCTTAAGCTATCTGAGAAAGGATTGTTGGAGAGTTTCTTTTCAACAGTCTGGATGTTTAGTGTGGCACCCTTTAGGTGACATGCGACGCATTCACTCTTGGGTCATAGTCTCTAGTACGATATTGGTTGCAAACAACCACAAAAAAACAGTTCTTTCGTAAAAGACAGAAAACAAACTTCAAACCTTTTTGCCCCGTGGGCCCATAATTCAAAGGAAGCTTTTCTGAAGAAAAGAGTGTCGTTAACTCCCAGTTCTACCGCAAACGGTAACGCCTAAGTCTCCAAGGGTCGAGCTGCGTACATCCAACTACTGGAACTGTTTGTTAACCCTACTCGATAAAACTGATGAATCTAAATTCCCGTAATCCGTATTATCCTGAACTACGTAAGCTCTGATCTCTCATACCTGTTGAGAGTACATAGGCACAATACTGACGTATTGGCGAGCCACCTTCCCCGTAACCCGTAGTTAGTCGAACTACGTTGACTCTGATTTCTCATTCTCTGATGGGAATACGTAGGCATAAAGTGCGACGCTTTGCCGAGTCATTTTCTTTTCTTTTTAAGCCATCCTTGATAGGTAGATAGATAAACCAACTCGTCCAGTAAACACAACAAGCGTGGATCCTATCGAGTACGATGGACGTGAGGGGTGCTAATACCTTCCCCTTGCGTAACCGACTCCCGAACCCAGACAACGGTTGCGATGATCTTGTCTTATACCTTTTCGTCAGGTTTTTCCGATCGTTTCCTTTCCCGTTCTGAGGGATAAATAACGAAAGGTGGCGACTCTTCTGTTTTACCGACACCTTATTTTCGCGGAAGCGACAGCTGGCGACTCTGCTGGGGACTTTGATAGTTTCCTGGCGCTTGTATGATTACTTGTTGGGTTATGCGAGTCAGTTTGGGGGATCCAACGTCCCCTGCGAGAGTCAATCCTAGCGCTTGTATGATTACTTGTTGGGTTATGTTTATTTATCGCATTTTATTTCCCGCATTTTATTTTCAGTATGATATGATTATCTATGCTGTTGTGGGAGGGGCATTCTGATGAGTGAGAAGCTAGACTCAGGCTTGAGTGTACCTAGCATTAGTTGTGGAAATTAGTGGGCGCGTGCTTGCTTGGCAGGCACTAGTGTCTCATGAAATCCACGCTCAGACGAAGTTCTCCCGGTTGACTTCTTTTTCAACCCTTTGGGTTGAGGGGGTTGTTGGTTTAAGAGGGTTGTCGACTCTGGGGACCGATCATTTGGAATTCAGCTGAGTGAGGCCGCTTCAGGGGTTGGTGATGCCACACCTTCTGGGTATCGTATCACCCCTCTTGAATGTCTGTGACGCTGATGACCGCATAGGATGCCGAACTTGTGTCAGTTTAGGTCCATACCTGTGAGCAGGGTCGGGCTTGTTGCAGGAAACCTTAACCTTCAGACTACCTGGTTTTCTTGATAGTGAATCAGTTTTGTTGGTACCGGAGGTTCTCATCAGATGTATTTGTTCTTGACAGAGCAGATTTATGGTCCTGTATCAGAGGTCCTTATTATCAGATATTTGTTCTTGACAGAGCAGGTTTTGGTTGGGATCAGAGGATCTCATCAGCAGATGTGTATTTGTTCTTGACAGAGCAGGTTTTGGTTGGGATCAGAAGATCTCATCATCAGATGTGTATTTGTTCTTGACATAGCAGGTTTATGGTCGGGATCAGAGGATCTCGTTATCATATGTGTGTTTGTTCTTGACAGAGTAGATTTATGGTCCTGTATCAGAGGTCCTTGTTGTCATATGTATATGTGTTCTTGACAGAGCAGAGTTATGATTTTGTGACAGAGGTCCTTATTATCAGATGTGTGTTTGTTCTTGATAGAGCAGAATTTATGGTCCGATATCAGGGTTTTCTTCTCATCAGAGATAGGGTTGTTCTTGACAGAGCGACATTGTGGTTTTGTTGATACAGAATCTGCACCTTCATATCTTCAACAGCACAGTCGTCTTGATCTCCTGCTGCACGATTGCATTTTGCATTGTTTTGCATACTCATTCGCATTTCATTAACGTGTGTCTATGTTGCAGGTACCGTTTCCCCCGATTCAGGTTTTCTCGCCTTCTATTGTGCTATCATGGGTTCTCTGAAGAAGACAGTGGCTTACAAGCTCCCTGCTCCTGATGTTGTTCAGCTTACTGGTTTGATTGCTTTAGCAGATGATTCTGTGAAAGATGAATTCAGAAAGTCTTACGGTAAATTGCTCAGTTTGGTTCGTAAACCCTCTGTGTTTGAGTTGAATGGGTTGCACGCCTTGCTACAGTTCTACGACCCTCCGTTGAGATGCTTTACTTTCCAGGATTTTGTTCTCGCACCCACACTAGAGGAGTATGTTGATTTGTTAGGTATGCCTATCAAGAGTCAGATGCCTTTTGTTCATATGGATGCTGAGCCTAATCTGGCTAGTCTAGCTCCTTCACTTCATCGGATGCCTCCGAGTTGATCTTGTCTAGTTGGAACAAGGTTCCCGGTTTATCCTTGCAGTTCTTAGTGGGGAAAGCTCAGCAGTGCGCCAAAGACGGATGTTGGGTCGTGTTCAACGCTATTCTCGCCCTGTGGATATATGGCATCATTTTGTTCCCCAATATGCCTGACTTTGTAGACTTCGACGCATTTCACATCTTTGCTTCAGGCAATCCAGTCCCTACCTTGATAGGAGATGTCTACCATTCCGTCCACTACAAAAACGAGAACAGAAGGGGTAAGAATGTTTCATGTTGTGTGCCCCTGCTCTATAGATGGCTTGATAGTCATCTACCCAAGAGGGGTCCCTTTGCTTCGTCTGCAGCCACAACTGAGTGGTCCGAGCGTTTGATGAGTCTGTCAGCGAAGGATATTGACTGGTTTGATAGAGATAGGTTAGGTACTGAGATTATCTTCAGCTGCAGCGGGTTTCCGAACGTGCCTTTGATAGGCAGGAAGGGCTGTATCAATTATAATCCATCTCTGCTGGTCCGACAGTTTGCTTATGCTTTGAGAACTCCGCCGAAGGATGAAGAGGTGCAGGAATCTCTGTACCTCACTGGTCTTCTAGAGGGGGATATGTTATCTAAGCTTCAGCACGCTTGGAATGGTATCAGTAAGCGGGGAAAACCATTGCTGGGAAAGAGTAATAGCCAGGCCTACGCTCCGTATGTGACTTGGATCAGAGCCAGAGCAGATGCTATAGGGATGTCGTTTCCTCCTGCCAAGCCAGAAATCCCTCCAGTGATCGAAGAGCCTACCACCGTGCCTATTCAGCGGCATAATCAGGTGTTAGCTGAGAGAGATGAGCGGAAGAAGGCAAATGAAGAGTTGGAGAAGGAACTGGCGCAACTCAGAAGCGAGAGAAGCAAGGTTGTTCATTCCTTCAAGAGGCAGACAGAGCTGGTGAACCAGTTAGGGACGGATTTGACTAAGCAGATGACTGAGCGGGAGCGCTTGGGTCGAGACTTCAAATCTGTCAACGATGTACTGGCCACTAAGAAGCAGCACTTGGATGAAGCGTACTGGAGAATTTCCAAGTTTAATCAGCATTGGAAGGCCACCCTAGCCAACGGGAAAGAACGGGAGGATAAGCTGAAGCAACAAATCTTCAAGTTGAAGGCCCAAGTGAAGGCTAGTGAGAAGAGGTTTGATGAAGAAACCGCTCGCAGATATGCCGCTGAAAGCCAGCTCAACAAGGCTCTTGTTAACCTGAAAGAGCGCAAACTGACGTTTGAGTCCAAGAAGCGGAAGTTAGAAGATTGTTTCGGCGAAGGAGCATGGGAAGGTTCGGTTGAAGGTCTTCAATACACCATTATGCAGAGGGAGCTACTCGTCGAAGGGTTGCTCACTCGGCCTGATCATCCAGAAACGAAGGGGTTGTTAGAAGAGTTTTGCGCCCGTGGCCGTGCTTGACTATTTGTATTCCTTTTGTTTTGATCATTGTTATATGATGACCATCACCAGGCTTGTTGGTTGAGGTCATGTTATTGATTCTGCTTGTATTCGGTGACGTTGTATACTGCCTTGATGGACTTTCTTTATATATGAGATGTTATTTCCATGATTGGACTCGGACTTCTTATTATCAGCACTGGCACTCAGGCGCTAGGATCGGGGGACGCCTCCCTAACGCACAGACACACGTTTGCATTTGCATGAAGCATTTGCATAACGAGCACTTTGTTGTTTTTTCTAACCCTTTTATGTTTTCAGGTTGTTTCAGGTTGTTCCAGGATTGATCAGAGACCTATCCACCGCTATCCGACCAGAGCAAATCAAGCCAGAGTTATGGAGCAAATGCAAACTGATGTTCAAGAACTCCGAGAAAGAATGGACCGCTTCATGGAGCTCATGCAAGCGGTCGCCAATGGCCAGGATCAGCTCAAAACGTTGGTTCAGCCTCTGATCTCAAGGGTTGATAGCAATGGCGTACTCCATGGTGGGACTGTGCTAACCCTTCCACCTGTTGAAACTCCTCAGAATGGGACTCAATGGTAATACGACGGGCGTCGGTAATGGGAATTTTGAAGCTAACGTCAATGTTGGGTCGGGCAATGGCAACGCAGGTGTTGGAAATCTGTTCGGGCCTCAATCGTGGTTAGAAGACCGTCAAGACGATGTGTTCTCACAGAGAGGTGCTGAAGGGGAGATGACTGTTGAAGCACGGCTTAGGTTCAAGGCACTCGAGGATAAGATGAGGAATATCGAGAACCAGAACACCCTGGGTGTTGATATGTCCAAGTTGGGACTGATTGCTGATTTCAAGGTGCCTCCCAAGTTCAAGGTAACCGACTTTGAAAAGTACAAGGGCACCACTTACCCTCGCGTCCACCTGAGATCATATTACCGGAAAATGTCAGCTCATTCTGAGGACGAGAAGTTGCTGATGCACTTCTTTCAGGTCCGGGCCCTCCCTCGAATGGTACATGAGTCTGGAACCTACCAGTGTGCGCACGTGGAAGGAACTTGCTGAAGCATTCGTGCACCACTACCAATATAACAGTGACTTGGCTCCGAACCGAGTCCAACTGCAGAATCTGTCGCAAAGGAACAATGAAGGGTTCAAGGAATACGCCCAGCGGTGGCGTGAATTGGCAGCCAGGGTTCAGCCGCCGATGGTTGAACGCGAGCTTATGGAAATGTTCGTAGCCACCCTCCCAGGGGTTTAATATGAGAAACTGGTCAGCAGTATGTCTGGAAGCTTCTCAGATCTCATTATCACGGGTGAGCACGTCAAAAATGGGATCAAACTGGGGAAAAATCAAGGTGATTCATCCTCAGCTGGAGGAGGAAAGAAACCTTATGGTGGCAAAAGGAGGGAAGGAGAGACGAGCGCTGTGTCCAACGCTCGAAGGAAGGGTAAGGGCCCTCACCAGCAGGTGGCCAGTATAACTATCCCGGCAGTTCAACAACCCCAGCCACAGCAGCAGCAGCCGAATCAACAAGGGTACAGAAAGTATCAGAACCGGGCACCTCTGTCGAGCCGTCACCTCGAGACACCGCCCATGTCTTATGCTCAGCTGTTACAAACTTTGCTCCAGTTACAACTGATCCAGAAGAGAACCTTGGCTCCCTTGACAGGGGCACCTCCGCCAGGTTATGATGCGAATGCAACTTGCGAATTTCACTCAGGGGCACCAGGCCACACGATAGAAAATTGAAAAGCCTTCAAGCATAAGGTGCAGGACATGGTGGACGCTAAGATCATCAATTTCTCAGATAATGTGCCAAACGTCACGAAGAACCCTATGCCGAATCATAGGGGAGGTGGAGTAAACGCCATTATTGAAGACGAGAGCTTGGATTTGTTGACTGACGTCAGAGATCTGAAGACACCGCTTAGCTTCGTTAAAGTTAAGCTGATGAAAAGGGGTTTCTTTCCAGGTTGTGGAGAGTTGTGTATGGGCTGTGCAACAAGTCCTGATGGATGCGAACAGTTGATAGAGGGGATTCAGAGTCTGATGACCGAAGGAATCTTGCAGTTTAGCCGAAGGGCCGAATGTGGATCTGGAGAGGTAATGCTGAAGCAAGATGATGAGGTTGCCACCATCACCATCCCTCGCCGGACGATAATTATTTCTGCACCCAGGCCGCCCACAATTACCATCACCAAAGCTGGACCGATACCTTTCGAAAGCACCAATGTTGTCCCATGGCATTACGGGGCAGAGGTCTACTGCAACGGGCAGAAGTTGGAATTAGACCCATTTGGGTCGTCTGTGGATAGCTTAGCGGGAATCGGCGGAATCACTCGCAGCGGAAGAGTGTTTGCACCACCTGAGGTCGGGCGGACAAAGCGGACAAAGCTGATGCAACTGATAAAGGGAAGAGTAAAGTCGTTGAAGAGATCCCTCGTGGGGTAGAAAAAGACTTACTTGTTAAAGACGCCGAAGAGTTTATGCGGTTGATTAAAAAGAGTGACTACAAGATCGTGGATCATCTCCATCAAACACCCTCGAAAATTTCCATCCTGAATCTGTTGTTGTGTTCTGAGGCACACCGCAACGCACTGCTGAAGGTGTTGAACGCCACGTATGTACCGCAGGAAATATCGGTAAACCAGTTGGAAGGGGTCGTAGCCCACATGAATGCTAGAAATGGGTTAGGGTTCACTGACCTAGAGCTGACGCCGAAGGGGAGGAACCACAACAGCGCCCTGCACATCTCGATAGAGTGTAGGGGAACAATTATGTCTCACGTGTTGGTGGACACGGGGTCGTCACTCAATGTTCTTCCGAAGAAAGCATTGATGAAGTTAGATACTCGTGGAGTGATTTGCACACCCAGTGATCTGGTTGTGAAAGCGTTCGATGGAACCAAACGCCATGTTTTCGGGGAGGTGACGTTGCCAATCCAAGTCGGGCCGGAAACGTTCGACGCGGTCTTTTACATTATGGACATCATGCCCGCCTACAACTGTCTCTTAGGCCGGCCATGGATCCATTCTGCGGGTGTCGTGACCTCCACGTTGCACCAGAAGCTTAAGTATGTTGTAGGGGGCAGCATCGTGACTGTATGTGGCGAGGAATATATAATGGTGAGCCATTTGTCGTCCTTCAAGTATGTTGAGATGGATGGGGAAATCCACGAAACCCTATGCCAAGCGTTCGAAGCTGTTAAAGTCAAGAGCGTAGCCCCTGTAATCACTGAGAAACCGGAGATGACTCTCTCGTCCTTCAAGGAAGCCTGGGCCGTTGTTCAAGCCGGATCTACCCCAGGTTGGGGGAGAATTCTAGAAATACCTAACAAGCAAGACAAGTTTGGGTTAGGGTACTCTCCTACGGCTGAGGCCTCCTCTTCTTCTAGCAGTGCGTCACGAGGTAAAGGGCCGATCCAATTTACCAGTGGCAGGGTGATATTTGAAAGTGTCAACGCAGTGTCTGAAGACGGCGAAGACAGCGATTGCGACCTAGACTCTTGGATCCAGCCAAGCAAACCAGGCGAGAGCCTCAACAACTGGTCCATCAGGGATACCATCTAAGTGACAGGCAAAGAGATCCACATAGCAGATGACATCAACTCTGGACCTTCTACGACTCACTTCGACTTCGATTGCCCGATCTATCAAGCCGAAGAAGAGATTGATGAAGACAAAGACCTTCCCGAAGAGTTGGCCTGCTTGTTGAAACAAGAAGAGAAAGTTATTCTGCCTCATGAGGAAGAGATTGAGATCGTGAATCTGGGTTCTGAAGAACTAGTCAGGAATGTCAGGATAGGAGCCGCATTGCAGAGTGATGTCAAGCAGAGATTGGTCGAGATGCTAAGAGAGTATAGTGACGTCTTTGCTTGGTCATACAAAGATATGCCCGGACTTGACACTGACATTGTGGTCCACCACTTGCCGCTGCGAGAAGAATGTCCTCCCGTTAAGCAGAAGCTTAGGAGGACACGACCAGATATGGCCGTTAAGATCAAAGAAGAAGTGCAAAAGCAGCTTGATGCTGGCTTCTTAGCGGTCACTACTTACCCTCCGTGGGTCGCCAACATAGTGTCTGTACCGAAGAAGGACGGTAAGGTACGAATGTGCGTCGATTATCGGGATTTGAATACGGCGAGCCCTAAAGATGATTTCCCGCTCCCTCATATTGATGTGTTGGTCGACAATACAGCTCAGTTCTCCGTGTTTTCGTTCATGGATGGCTTCTCCGGCTACAATCAGATCAAGATGGTGCCAGAGGACATGGAGAAAACTACGTTTATCATACCTTGGGGAACATTTTGTTACAAGGTAATGCCTTTTGGTCTAAAGAACGCAGGGGCCACTTACCAACGCGCAATGGTTACTTTGTTTCATGATATGATTCATCATGAGATTGAGGTCTATATTGATGACATGATTGCGAAGTCCCAAACGGAGGAAGGATATCTGGTCAATTTGTTGAAGCTTTTTTAGAGGCTCAGGAAGTTCAGGTTGAGGCTGAATCCTAACAAGTGTACTTTCAGAGTACGGTCCGGAAAGCTACTGGGGTTTATCGTGAGTGAAAGAGGCATCGAGGTTGATCCTGCAAAGATAAAAGCAATACAAGAGATGCCAGCGCCAAAAACAGAAAAAGAAGTTTGTGGTTTCCTGGGCAAAATAAACTACATTGCAAGGTTTATTTCTCAGCTCACGGCCACGTGTGAACCGATGTTCAAACTGCTAAAGAAAGATCAAGCGATTATCTGGAACGAGGATTGTCAGAAGGCATTTGATAAGATAAAACAGTATCTACAGGATCCTCCGATCTTGATACCCCCAGTGGTCGGCCGACCCTTAATCATGTACTTGACAGTTCTTGAGAATAGTATGGGGTGTGTTCTCGGTCAGCACGACGAGACAGGCAGAAAGGAGCATGCCATTTACTATTTGAGTAAAAAGTTCACAGACTGTGAATCTCGCTACTCGATGCTGGAGAAGACGTGTTGTGCACTAGCCTGGGCTGCCAAACGTTTACGACAGTACATGCTCAATCACACCACCATGCTAATTTCGAAGATGGATCCGATCAAGTACGTCTTCGAGAAGCAAGCATTTTCGGGCAGGATTTCCAGATGGCAAATGGTGTTGACGGAATATGATATTCAGTACGTTTCCCAGAAGGCCATCAAGGGAAGCATATTGTCTGAATACCTCGCCGAACAGCCGATCGAGGATTATCAGCCGATGAAATTTGAATTCCATGATGAGGATATCATGTTTCTCAAAGTGAAGGATTGTGATGAACCGTTGCCCGATGAAGGGCCAGATAGGAAATCCCAGTGGAAATTGATATTTGACGGGGCGGTTAATTCTTACGGAAGTGGCGTTGGGGCAATCATCACCACTCCCCAGGGATCCCATATCCCGTTCACCGCGAGACTGACGTTTTCGGTCACCAATAATGAAGCGGAGTACGAAGCATGCATCATGGGTCTAGAAGAAGCAATTGATTTTAGAATCAAGAACCTAGATGTATATGGTGACTCGGCGCTCGTGATCAACCAGATTAAAGGGGAGTGGGAGACTCGTCAATCGAATTTGGTGCCGTACATGAATTATGCCAGAAGGCTGCTTCCGTTCTTTGACCGAGTGGAACTCCATCATGTGCCCAGGGCTGAAAATCAGATGGCTGATGCCTTAGCCACGTTGGCTTCGATGTATAAAGTCAATTTTTGGAATGAAGCTCCAAGGTTTGTCCTTTCTCGTCTTAATAGACCTGCATTCGTCTTTGCGGTCGAGGAAGCCTCCGATGGCAAACCATGGTTCCATGATATCCAGACTTTCCTTATGACTAAGGAATATCCTGCGGGAGCATCAACCCAGGATAAGAAGACTCTGAGGAGGCTGTCTGGAAATTTTTATCTCAATCCTGATGGAGTTTTGTATAAAAGAAACCGCGATCTCATGCTACTCAAATGTGTAGATGGGAAAGAAGCGAGTATGCTCATGGAAGAAGTCCATGAAGGCACATTTGGTACGCACGCCGGCGGGCATGCAATGACAAGAAAGATCCTGAGAGCAGGATACTACTGGTTGACGATGGAGTCGGATTGCTTTAAATTCGCGAAGAGATGTCATAAATGCCAGATTTATGCTGATAAGATTCATGTGCCGCCGTGCCCGTTGAATGTCATGTCCTCCCCATGGCCGTTCTTCATGTGGGGCATTGACATGATAGGCAAGATCGAGCCTACTGCATCTAACGGTCATCGCTTCATTCTAGTAGCTATCGACTATTTCACCAAGTGGGTGGAGGCAGCCTCGTATGCTAATGTGACCAAGTAGGTGGTAGCTAAATTCATAAAGAGGGACATCATCTGTCGTTACGGAATTCCCGAGCGGATCATTACTGATAATGGTTCGAATCTGAATAACAAGATGATGAAGGAGTTGTGCCAGAGTTTCAAGATTGAACACCACAACTCATCTCCTTACCGGCCGAAGATGAATGGCGTGTTGAAGCGGCTAATAAGAACATCAAGAAGATTGTTCAGAAGATGGTTGTGACCTATAAAGACTGGCACGAGATGTTGCCATTTGCACTGCACGGTTATCGTACAACGGTATGCACATCAACCGGGGCAACTCCTTTCTCCTTGGTGTATGGTATGGAAGTTGTCCTACCGTTAGAAGTGGAGATCCCTTCTTTACGTGTTTTGGTTGACGTGAAACTCGATGAGGCAGAATGGATTAAGAACCGACTAAACCAACTCAGCCTGATGGACGAGAAGAGGTTAGCATCGATTGCGTATGGTCGTCTGTACCAAAGTCGAATGAAGAAAGCTTATGATAAGGTGTGTCCTAGAAGCTTTCAGACGGGTGATCTTGTCCTGAAGAAGATTCTTCCTCCACACTCCGATCACCGGGGCAAGTGGACTCCCAATTATGAAGGTCCGTACGTCGTCAGCAAGGTCTTCTCGGGAGGAGCCTTGTTGTTATCCACGATGGATGGAAAAGATTTTGCATCCCGGTGAACGCGGACGCAGTTAAAAAATACTTTGCTTGAAAAATGACCCGCTGGAAAGAAAAAGAGTATCCAGGCAAAAATGGGGCATCCCGGCGAACCATAAAAAAGGAAAAAAGCTTCGGGCAAAAAATTAGGGATATAAATTGAAAACATGTACACCCGCAAAGTCGAAAACCTAGAAAGGCGACTTTGGCAAAAAAGGGTATCCCGGTGAATCGAAAACCCGAAAGGGCGATTTAGGCAAAAGTTAGGGATTTGAAAAAGAAAATGATTGCGTTCCGCGTGTGGACTCTCATTGTTTAGTGGTTGGGAAGACCTGAGGGCCGTTTATCCAAATCAATCTCTTCTGAAGCTGAAGTGTCGGAGAAGTATCAAAGTCGAGTGGGACATAGAGGGATCAACTCATGGTGTTCGTCTACACAACATTTCTGACATTTGTGTATATACTGATGTATATTTAGGTTTTATTTTTGCACAGCTTCCTCATTCCAGGAGCTTGCATTTGTTGTAAAACATTTTTACCCATTCAGGGTTCGTTATCAATAAAATGCACACTATTCAGCAATTCTGTTTGCCTGTTTAGCATTTATCTGTTTTGTTTGCGAAAAAGAACGCCGATGTTTTTGATAAAATGTGCATACATAAACTTACTAGCCTAGGCCGCTGATTGTTGAAACAATGAATTACTTGAACATTGTCACAAGATGATAACCTTAATAGGTCCCTTTGAGAAGGGCATCTTGTCTGTTTGGTTGTGTTGTTGCAGGTATGACATAGTCCAGGCAGTACGCCGTATGTTTCCCAAGCATGATGATTCCTTCTCCTCCAGCAAAGTTCAGCAGCCTATCCCCACGGATTTTGAACGTGAGATTGTAAGCATTGATATATTTCCCCAAGCAGAGAAGATTCTCCCCCCAATCAGATGCATCCTGAAGGAACGTCATCTCCCCAGCTGAGTCATATACTGAAGTATGCAGCAATTGATAGTTCAAGACTGAAGTCTGCAACGGAATTGAAATTCCCCACAGAGTCGTACTCCCCCCGGTGAGCAGGACGATTCCTCCTTCCCTAGCCAAGTCTGCAGTTCCCCCAGAGAGCCGAGTCCTTGGAAGTCGTTGAGGTCATGATTGGTTTTCCCCAGTAGAATGTTGAGTAGCTGATGCTATATTTCCCCACCGGAGTCGTTATCTCCAGGAAAGTTTTAGCCGCGAAGGCCGTGCAGTTTATTTCTGCGACTGACATCGTTTTCCTTAGCAGTTGTGGGTTGAATACCCAATTGAGCGGGTTCAGGTTCTCGTAGAGCTTTATTCCCCTGCAGCAGTCGACTGAAGTTCGTTTCCTCAAGCGAAGTCCAATTGAGATTGGTGTAACTCCCTCTCCTCGGCAGGATGATTCCTCCTCTCCACTAGAGTGGTTCCTTATCCTTGACAGGAAGGTTCTCCCTTCAGCATTTATTTTACTGATGGGGTCATAGCATCTTGCATGATTGCATAGCATTTACCCTAAAAATGCGTAGCATTTCCACCGTGTGGAGCATTGCGCCATTGTCAAACATATGCATGTGAATCATGAGCTAGGTCGTTACCGTTCTTGTTTTGCAGGTGTTCCCCGACAGGTTATCCGCTCAGGAGGATTCCTGAAATCTCGGAAGAGTTATGTGGCTCAAGATGATTCTTGAATTCCCCAGCAAGGTCGCTTGCCCAAGATGATTCTTGAATTCCTAAGCGAAGGTGATTGCTTAAGATGATTCTTAAAATCCCCAGTGAAGTCGCCAGAGTTGGTTGCTCAAGTGGATGCTTAGAGTCCCTGGCAGAGTTTACTCAGGATGATTCCTGAAATCTCCAGCAGAGTTATTTGTCCAAGATGATTCTTGAAGTCCTCAGCAGAGTTGATTCACCCAGAATGATTTCTGGATCCCCGAAGCAGAGTTACTTGATAGTTCTCCAAAATCCCCAGCGGAGATGCGTCATCCCCAGCAGGTCTCCGAACAGCGAAGTTGAAACTTCCCTTAAAGACTTGATGATTGAAGTCCAACCGTATTAGCGAAGCGGTTCTCTCAGCTGATGCGGAGTTCCTGACGGCAGAAGTTTGGATATCCCTAATTGGTTCATGATTGACTGAGAATTCTATTCCCGACATACTGACGAAGTTCGGCTGAAGCCCAAAAACTTCTTTGAATTCCCGATGGCATGATTAACTTTATTGTTGACCTGATGAGTCCCGATAAATCTTGATGCCTGACAGCATGATCGACCATGTATCACCGGTTACCGTGTGACCGATTCCCCAGCTAGTTGTCGTGCAGCTATCATTTCAGTTTCCGAAGATTTGTTCCCATCAGAGTACCGTATACTTGTGCAGTTGGCAAATTTCCGGGTTTGTTGGTATTCAACCGTCTCGTACCTTGATTGTTTGAGAGTTGTTCTCTTCTCACCCAGTCAGGTCCAAGCCGTTTGAATAGGGGCAGCTGTTGCACCCCAAAATTTGCCCAACACTTCTTTACCTAGCTTATGTTTCATTTCATTCACATTAACATTATCATTTGCATCTCATTAACATGTATGCAGGAGATCAAGAGGTATGATTACCAATCAAGGGCTACACAAGACTTTGAAGCTATCTAAGAAGGTTATTCAGGTGCTCAAGGGTTGATATCCTTGTCAGAGAAGTTAAAAGATCCCCAGAGAGACTGGTTGAAACCAAGAGTGTGTGCCTTCCAACTTGAGAGTTGTGGGAAGTCCTCAGATGATTCTGAAGCCATGGAGTTAGACTTGAGGTCTTGAGAGAGCTCATGAGAAGTGTTGAGGATCACTTTGAGGCCTATACAGGTCATTGTGCAAGATTAAGAAGGCTCAGCCATGAGTGGTGCAGCTAGGGTTTGACTGGGTCAACCCTAAGTTAACTGATGATTTGAGGGAGGTTGAGACCTAATCCAAGGGCCATGTGATCATGGATTGATGCATTAAGATGTTATAAGGATGATTCTAAGGTCAACTCATCATGATTGAAGAGTTTGAGAAGTCTCAAGCTAGGGTTTCTAAGGCTTGACAGTGTAAAATCCCCTAGTTTGACCCCTATCTTCAAGGCAGTTTAGCTCAAGATGTGATTGTCATCTCCTCTTACCCCCAACATGAATGTTGTAGATCTTGATCTTAGCTTTAATTTGAGTGCTAGAAGTCCTTGATAGGATTTGTAGAACTCAAGTTATGACTTTGACAAATTACAGGTCATCTAAGGTATGTGAATTTTGGGGCTTGAAAGTTGTCCAACTTGCATGAAACGTTTTCCCTAGAAGGATGATTCCTATGAACTTTTGGTTAACATGAATGTTGTTCCTTATCCTCTTAGCTTTCTATATAGTACTAGAAGTCCTTGATAGGATTTGTATAACTCAAGTTATGGCTTTGACAAGTCAAGGGTATTTTGGTCATTTGGAGATTACAGGTCATTTCAATCATAAGGCCATAACTCCTATTTGCAAGCTTCAAATGGGAAAATGTTCAACATCAAACTTGTTCAAAATGATGTTTTAAGGCTAGTTAAGAAGTCATGAGAGGTTGTAATTTCTTGTAGCTCAAAGTTGCAAAAATGACCTAAAATAAAGATGATTTTCAAATGAACCAAAGTTGGAAGTTGGTATTTTTGATCTACATACCCAAACCAAGGCATGTAATAGGTCATTTTGATTCTAAAAAACATTTTAAGAACATTGGTTTAGCCACATTTTGAATTGATGTTTAATTTGTGGACTTGCTTTGAAAAGTAGTTACTTACATCGTAAGTAACATTTGCCAAACCCAAATTCAAGGCATGATCAAGGTCCCTTGCAAGCCAAACACTTCCAAAATGTCATGAGGGGAGAAATTGGAAGGAATTGAGAATGATTTCAAGCTGTTTGCAGAGTTGTGCATACCATGGCATATCATGAGAATTCAAGTGACATGAGAAATTGAATTTCTCATTAGAAGGATCTAGAGCTTTCTAGATCATCCCTACACACTCTATATATTGAATAGAAGTGGTTCAGATCATTTTTTGGTGATGATTGAGAGAGAAAACTGAGCTTGCACTTTGAACTTTCTCATTGCAAATCAAAATCGGTTACAAGATTAGAGGCCATTTCAGTCCAAGAAATTGATCTCAATAGCTTGCTCTGAGGTTGGTGATCAATTCCAGATCAAATTCAAGGCACTGTGGTGGAAGAATCGTGAAGTAGCCATTGGAGAGTGAAGCTTGCAACTCAGAATCGGATTTGATAATTTAAGAAGATTCAACTCTTTTCTTTGCATACAGAAGATTGATTGTGATTCAGTGAAGGATTTTGCAAGTTCTTGAAGGCTGATTTGAAGATTCAACCCTTCTGTTTGCTCAAGTTTACCAGGTATGCAACTCTTGTGCTATGGCTTAAATTAGGTAGAATTAAGATGAATTGTTATGGTAGATGCATAGTAGAATGGTGTAGGAAGATTTCTGGATCATTAATTTGGAGATTAGTGACCAATTAGGGTTCATGGAATTTTCAGTTGAGATTGTTATTCTTGGATTCTTGAACTGTTAGCATGATTAAATGGCGTAGGAAAATTCCTTGTGAAAATTGGAGTGAGTTTCATGTAGAGACCTCTTGGAATGGAGGCCTGTGGAGAGAGTTAGGGTTGGGGACGATGACCGGAGCACCACCGGCGACGGCCATGGCTGCGCGCGTGTTTCAGGATTTCAAATGAAGAAGATGACTTGATAGCCATCAGATTGGGGATGAACTTTGACTGAGGGCATGATCCAATGGCCACGAATGTTTCTCATTTTGTGAAGGATTCTGAACTAATGTGAAATGCGGTGTTTCACTTAAGTTGTGTTTTGGGCTTAATGCATTAGCTGCTAACCACACCCCCTTTTTGGGTCCAACCCTGAATTGAATTGATTTTGTTTACTACCTGCATCGTGTGCTTGTTCATTTTATTTTGATTTTCTTTAATTTTTCATTTTATACATGGTTATTGATTAAATCATAAAAAACGGAAAAATGATTCAATTAATCCCATTCTTTTTGCATTTGATTCATGATAAGATCTAGTATTTTTTAGATAAAAAATATTATTATTTCATGCATTTTCTGATTATATGGGAATTTTTACATTTTAATTGATATTAAAATAGTCATGTTTGATACTTGATTTTGTGGAATTTTGTGTGATCATGTGATCATGATTTTCATCTTGATTTTTTGTGAGTAGTTAGCATAGATATGCATGCTCCCCATAGATTTTTCTCACATTTTTGTGATGAATATAAGTGGTAGTTTAGATTGAAACCTTCAGATGCTCCATTTTTAGGGTTTATGGTTGATACCTTGTGGTTTAGATTTTATTTGTAGAACTAGGTGGATGATTCAACCTCTAATTTTGTATGGTAGATTCATGATTGAATTAGGATCCCTTAGCAATTTTTGTAGGAATTTTCAAGGTAGTTTTCTATTTTTGCTTAATTTTAGCTTAAGTGCTAGTTTTAGATGATTCTAATGCACTAACTCAACTAGATTGACATCTTTAGTTCCCTTAGATTAGGGTTTTGCTTTGCTTGTTCTTGGATGATGTTGAAGGCAAGTTGAAGATGCATTGGATTGCTTGAAGAGGCTTGGATGTGAAGATCTTCCCTTTTTGTGGTGTAGTTTTGATTAGGTTAAGATTAGGGTTTTGTAGGCAGAGCTTCTAGATAGTTCTCTTCCTTCATAAACATGGATGATGTTGATCACTTCCATTCTTACCTATGATGAAAGGTCCCTTTGTAAAGGCCTCATACCTCCTTTGGTAGGATGTGTGGCTCTTTGCAAATTGGTAGAACCTTTGAGGGTCCCTTTCTCTGATGATAGGATGCTTAGTGGTGACCTTTGGTCTTCACTCTGCTACCAATCATCCAAACTTTTCTCTTGATAGATGCATCTTTCTCCCTTGTCAGAGGATGGAGTTCCTTGCTTGAAGAAGATTGAAGGATGGAGTTGATACTTCTTTGTGTTTGAAGATCACTCTGAGAAGCTGAAGCTTATAGATGAGAAAGACTAAGTGGATACTGGTAAAGAGGAGAGAGCTGAAGCTTGAAGAACAAGTTGACACTTATGAAGAGGATTCAATTGAGATTGAGTGAAGAGCTGAGGCTTGAAGAATAAAGGATAAGCTGATATTTATGTTGATGCATTGAGTCCCTGAAAGAGCAAGTTGATACTTGTAGTTGGGAGTGAAGCCTGAAGGTGGAATTGACTGGAGAGCTGAAGCTTGAAGAAAAAAGAATAAGTTGATACCTATGTTTGGTGTATTGAAAACTTGGAGAGGCAAGTTGATACTTGCTAGTGAAGATGATAGCCTTGAAGGGTAGGTGAGGTCTGAAGGCTGAATTACTGAAGAGCTGAAGCTTGAAGCTGTGGAAGCTGTTGATCTGCTTTCTTTTTCCTGTCTGTTTGCTTTCTGTGCAACTGTATTGATGTGACTTGTTTGATTTGCTTGATGCATTAGAATAAGTTCATGTTTAGATTCAGCTAGGAGCATGATTGCACTAGAGGTTGAGTTGCTCTCTCTGCTTGTATTTTTACTGTATGGCTTTGCTTGCTGGTATTTGGTAGAGCCCAGCTCCCTTGCCTATGTGGTTTGTGATTTGCTTGATGGAATTTTATTTCATTCTCTCTGTATGATTGCAGTTATTATATCTTGCTTGATAGCATGTTTTTTCTTCTGTATGATTGCAGTTATTCATATCTGGCTTGAGGTTGAGATGAGCTTATGGAGGCTGACACCCCACACACATTTCCTCCCTCACTTGCATTGCATGCATGTTACAGCTGTATATCTGTTTCTGTTTATCATTGACATGATCCCCCAGGAATCTCACTTCCTTTGATAAGGAATTGATGATTAGAACTTTAGGTTGAAACCTATGCATGATAACATCTAGGAGTTCCCTGGTTCAAACCTCAACCATAGGATGAATCCTTGGCATGACAACAGTAGGACTTGATAGTCTCCCCTTAGTTGAGCCTGTTCTCTCTTCTCATCTCAAAACAAATTAAAATACAGTAATAAAGGTTAACTGACGTCGTATGTTACGAGCCTTAAGCTATCTGAGAAAGGATTGTTGGAGAGTTTCTTTTCAACAGTCTGGATGTTTAGTGTGGCACCCTTTGGGTGACATGCGATGCATTCACTCTCGGGTCATAGTCTCTAGTACGATATTGGTTGCAAACATCCACAAAAAACTGTTCTTTCGTAAAAGATAGAAAACAAACTTCAAACCTTTTTGCCCCGTGGGCCCATAATTCAAAGGAAGCTTTTCTGAAGAAAAGAGTGTCGTTAACTCCCAGTTCTACCGCAAACAGTAACGCCTAATTCTCCTAGGGTCGAGCTGCGTACATCCAACTGCTGGAACTGTTTGTTAACCCTACTCGATAAAACTGATGAATTTGAATTCCCGTAATCCGTATTATCCTGAACTATGTAAGCTCTGATCTCTCATACCTATTGAGAGTACGTAGGCACAATACTGACGTATTGGCGAGCCACCTTCCCCGTAACCCGTAGTTAGTCGAACTACGTTGACTCTGATTTCTCATTCTCTGATGGGAATACGTAGGCATAAAGTGCGACGCTTTGCTGAGTCATTTTCTTTTCTTTTTAAGCCAGCCTTGATAGGTAGATAGATAAACCAACTCGTCCAGTAAACACAATAAGCGTGGATCCCATCGAGTACGATAGACGTGAGGGGTGCTAATACCTTCCCCTTGCGTAACCGACTCCCGAACCCAGACAACGGTTGCGATGACCTTTTCTTATACCTTTTCGTCAGATTTTTCCGATCGTTTCCTTTCCCGTTCTGAGGGATAAATAACGAAAGGTGGCGACTCTTCTGTTTTGTCGGCACCTTATTTTCGCGGAAGCGACAATCAACCTCTATTCCTTTTTCGCTCACGATAAACCCCAGTAGTTTACCCAATCTCACCCCAAAGGTGCACTTGTTAGGGTTCAGTCTCAACCTGAACTTCCTAAGCCTTTTGAACAATTTCAGCAGATTAACCAAATGCTCCTCCTCCATCTGGGATTTGGCAATCATATCATCAACATAAACCTCGATCTCTTTATGCATCATGTCATGAAAGAGAGTCGTCATATCACGTTGATATGTTGCCCCAGCGTTCTTCAACCCGAAGGGCATCACTTTGTAACAAAATGTTCCCTAGGGAGTAATGAAAGTAGTCTTCTCCATGTCTTCTGGAGCCATTTTGATCTGATTATAACCCGAGAAGCCATCCATGAAGGAGAATACGGAGAACTGAGCAGTGTTATCAACCAGCACATCGATGTGAGGAAGTGGAAAGTCATCTTTCGGGCTCGCCTTATTCAAATCACGGTAGTCTACGCACATTCGCACTTTACCGTCTTTCTTCGGTACTGGCACAATATTAGCGACCCATGAGGGATATTTGGTAACAGCTAGGAAACCAGCATCCCACTGTTTTTGAACTTCCTCCTTGATCTTCACAGCCATATCCGGTCGAGTTCTTCGGAGTTTCTGCTTAATAGGCGGACATTCCTCTCGCAGCGGCAGACGGTGAACAACCATATCCGTATCCAACCCAGGCATATCCTCGTACGACCAAGCAAATATATCACTGTACTCTTTGAGCATCTCAACCAACCTTTGCTTGATGTTGCTTTGCAGTGCAGCCCCTATACGGATGTTTTTCTCAACCTCTTCCGACCCCAAATTGATAATCTCAACGACTTCCTCATGAGGCAGAATGATTCTTTCTTCTTGTTTCAATAACCAGGTCACCTCTTCTGGTACGTCGCCATCTTCCACAATCTCTTCCTCAGCCTGAAATATCGGGTTCTCGAAGTCGAAGCGAGTCATAGGCGGTTCATAGATGTCATCTGAAATAGTAATCCTGCAAAGGAAATGGTTAAATGCTTCAAAACGCATACAAAGCAAATAACCACGTTGCCATTTTATTGTTAAAGATAAAACAGGAAAAACAGGGATCACAACATTTGTATATGAAAAACGCCTTTATTTCATGATTAAATAATGTGATGTACATAACCAAATGGCCCTAAGCAAAATCACTATGCCCCGGGTAGGACACAGGATTATTCAACAATTAAGAAAACAAATCATTACTGTTTAGTTGTCACATGAATAGTTTCCCGGATAGACCAATTGCAGAGACTTTATCCTGGCACGCTTGGCTTGATCCACGCGTCCATATCATAGTCGCTATCTCCTTCCTCAGAATCGGAAACAGCGTTGATAGTCTCGAAGCTCACTCCATTTGGCGTGATGGTTATCGGCCCTCTGAACCTGGACGCTCCTGAAGAGGATGCTGATGACGAATGATGATATCCAAGCCCGAACCTGTCATTCTTCACGGGAATCTCCAATACCTGCCCCCAGCCCTTTGTTTTGCCTTCCTGCACTAGAGCCTGAGCCTCTTTGTAGGATGGCACCGCCACATCTAATACTTTACTTGGCACCGGATGTTGTACCCTAATTTTTGACCATAAGACCCCACCCTTTTTTGTTTTTTCTGATCACTTTGATGTTATGCATGCTTGCTTTGATTAACCAGTTCGTGCAGGTATGTTTAAAGTGGAGATGACACTTACAATCCAGTCCTTCCCAATATGGCTTTTTGCTTCCGTTTTAGATTGACGAAATTTTATTTTGTCATGGGGAGCTCATCACTTTTAATCCTGTGATTAAATTCATATTATTTGGATGTCTTTTTTTTTGTTGGAAATAAAGGTGTAGGCCACGCAATCAAAATCTCACAGGATCCAATTTCACGATTTGGTCCGCGGTACAAGCTCATATTAAGATCAAAGATCGAAAGTCATTTGGTAAAAGGCTATGGGAGCAAACTTCAAAGTTCTATACGAAGTGGATTGTCTGCATAAGTTCACTTGAAATCCCCTATTTTGTTTGATCCTCTGCCATGAATAAATACTTGTCCCTTGAGTAACTCATATGGTTTAACCGCATGGCTTTGGTTTTGACTTGGTGAGCACTAAAGTAGCTTAATTACATTCACGTTAAGCAGCAATAGTTCATAAAAAAGAAAAGCTTTTATAATTATGAGAGAGTTAACGACCCAAGGTTCTACAATAAGCTCGGTAACAGTACAACCAGAATTATCAGGTTTACAATCTCAGCAATCCTCTCCACGTCGCACCATTTGAAGAGAAGCACCAATCATTGAATTGGTTCAGACTCCAGGACATTCGTAGAACTTCCCGTGCCTTGCGCTCCAAGCTCACAGCTTCGTTTCTCTTGTCGTTCACCGATCACACTTTTCCTGCAGCTTCTGATTCTTATTCTGGAACAATGGGAAAAGGCCGAAATCCGTTTCTCAGCTGGCATTAACCTGCAATACCTTGCAAGTGTTCATACAACATCAATTGTGAAGAAGCTGTAAATTGCATTAGTAGTAATAAAGAAAAACAGCATGCCAGACTCCAAGTCTCAAACCTGATATCTCTTCTTGTGATTTGAAGTACCATCAACGCGTTTACCGCCGGTGAGTTTCACGACACACAGCATCAACAGAACCGAGTCAACAAAAGAACATTGCATAGTCACAAGTGGAATGGACTAATGGATCTTCTAACATTGTCCAAAGAAGTTGAGAACTCACACCGGAGGACTCTCGAATGAGCTTTGACACGGGGATCCCTCGTCTTCGAGCCTCCTAGATTGATAGACCTTCTCCCTCAATGTTCATCTTGACTGAGCATATCCATCCCTTTGTTGAAGTAGTTGATTTGCTCACACCTACATCGATATTACACACTGTCACAAGACGCCGTCAGCAGAGAACACCATGGAAAATCAGGACGTGCCATTACATACAAGATTTAATCCACTGACAATACAACTCTGGTCATTAAAGCGACAAGTACATAATCCAACGATGGGAAACTGTAATAAATTGATGTTTAAATTCGAAAGGCTCGCATAACCAAGTCAGTTTATCATATGGAAAGAAGGAGTATGCAAAGATCCACAAATGCTCATTGACATCTTTGTGAATTACGACTCCGATCTTGAGGTGCCAAGTTCTTTGGAACAAATGGTTACAACTCTGTTCGAATAGCTCAAGGGACTCAAATACTGATCCAGGTTCGCTTGCCGCTTCTCAAACAGTTTCAGCTAGAGGTTCGTCATTTCAAGGCCTGGTTTCGCATCTGTGGTAGCCTGTGTCTATGGTGTGGTCTTCCTACTTCCACTTTGCGCCGAATATGCCCCACACGGTTGTACCTGCATAATGAGAGGAAAGCATAAAGTTAACCACCGAATTTGGTTCCAAACAACGACAACAACATTTAATAAATCAGTAAAGCAATCTAACAAATTTACATCAGCAGCAGCCAAGTTCGTTGCGCCGAGATATGCAGAAACTACAAGCATCAGCATCTTTACACCAACAGCCAAATGATCTTGATCATTCACAAAGCAGCCACAGCAATCCCAAAGAGCTCCTAAGTCCAGCTACCTAAAAGGAGGATAAAAGTAATCAACAACAACAGCGCAAATTCCGTCGTGCCGCAATCAGGTGACAGGTTTCAAATCCAGGAAAAATTCACAAGTTACACATACATAGCCGCAAGATTTAAAGTCACGACATTTCCTCGCACCCAAACCTCATATTTGTTCTCACCGTCCTACAATCATTGAGGAAACTTATAGCAAAACCAATCTGGCCTTACTGATATCAGGTTTAACATGAAAACCATTAGGATGAATCCCAAAAGCACCTGCAACGCGAGAAAGCAGACTTGAAGCCAATTCCTTTTCTTTCAGTACTAGACCCCTTTCTCATTGAATTTCCAACATCACAAAGAGCACTCGTATTTTGAGCAGGGAATCCTTGTTCATTGTTCAAGTACAGCAACACCAGAACCTTGAAGAATGAAAGCAAGAGTTGGTTCCACACCTCCAGGACAATTATCATCATCTGCGTCCTGAACCAATTCAAAGTTAATATATGAATAAAGCTCTTGCGTAAGACAATGCAATGCTCTCCCTATCCTAGCATATGGTTTCAAGCAAACGTTAGAATTAGAAAGACCAAGATTCATTGACCAAAGTAGAATCAATACCTTTGCCACTTTGAAGTGGACCTTCCATGTGGCTAATCATTAGATTTGCCAATAGACGTTTCCGCATCAACTGTTTGACCAATCTCAGTGCACCCTTTATTGAGCCCACATGGCACGAGTGATGTAACCGTATCTACTTCAAGCACGAGAGACTTATCCCGGAATTCTTGGTCATGCTTCAGTCCTATGCTTATATGAGTTTTGCCATCTGTTATGCTGGAAAAATGAGCACAAAACTGATCAAATGTGTTGTTTGAATAAGCTCATAACAATCATTAATCTACTGCAGATGTTACTACCAAAGAACAGACGCTCAGAGGACCTAGTGAACACTTGTTGCCGAGGAAGTTTGGCTTGTTTAGAAGGAAATGCGACATTACCACCCAAAGTTGGAACTGGCGGCGCACCTACATATAATTACCAGCATTATGAAACACAATCGATACCATGTATTACACTCCCACAAGAAGCATGACAGGCCTTTAAATAGATGGAAACTTATGTCAGTTGCTTGAAGCTTTGACATACATCCTGAATGGTCTCGGGGCCTTTCTTTTCGTCTTAATACCAAAGGCTTAGAGGTCGTCAAAAGAACATCATCACTGCGGTCCTTTATTGGCAACCTTCACAAGTAAGAAGTTGTTCTTAGCCATGAGTGAGGCGGAGAAACTCCTACGACGAATATCTTCATTGAGAGGTAACGGTGTCGACATTATCAGTAAATCACCAATAAGACTACATCCTTTGGAGACAGTAATGCTACATTGACCTTCGAGAAAAAAGGCTATGGAGGACAATAACCTGGCACATATTAAACTTGTCAATGAATGAAACAAAGCTCGGTTACTGCTGAAAGAAAGAGGAGAACCAAAAGCTCACCTCAAAGTTTGTCTGACAAAGCTGTTGCCGTGGGTGATTGGGAAGAGATGTACCAACAGGTGATATCGTCAACATTATTAGCATTGGCCTCTCTTCTTGATTTTACCACAACAAGAGCAACCTGCTATGAAAACCTGTTATCAACAACCGGAACCGCCATAAGGTCAATCTCATTGGAAACTGGAGAATGCAAATAACCACCTGCTGCAGTTCACAGTACATAATAACAAATATTAATCAATAAGGTGTCGGTCAAGAAAATGGACGGGTATTTAAAATGCAACAATTCAACGACTAAGTTAAAAGAACATCTCAAGTTTACCATATAAGGAAGCCGTTAAACAGACATAAATGTCAGAAAAGCGCAGTTCGCAATGAGGTTCGAAATCAGACTGTGCAAATAATTAGCAACCTTCAACCTCAATGAAGATTAATGCCTCTTCGAGGACCAGTGCTGAAACCGAAATTACAGATGAGAGTTCTCAAGCAGAAATAAGAGTTAGAATAATTCAATAGCAGCAATGTCCAGAAGCTCTGATTGAATGTGTTGTGTTAAGAGTGAATTTAAACTTAAACAAATGAAGGTGATACAGAGATAGGTGGTGCACCTGTAGTGTATACCTTACTCCATCTTCCCAAGCACCACCGTCCAACACATGGAAAAGAATGCTCAAATACATATCAGTCTGAAGAGAAAACATAGGAACATGGATTGAATTGAAAGGATATACCCTGTGAACCCTTGCTTTCGCTCTTCTTCACCACCAACCCTCTTTCTCGTGGAGTTTCCCGCTAGACACGCATCCAGTACGAAATCTCCCCCCTGGGCTTCCAATCTATCTTCTGGCCCAAGACATTTTGCTACCCACACCTGCCAAGTCACACTCAGAGTCAGCAAAGTAACGGTCAGAGAATATTCGTGGAATATTTAGAAGGATTCAAAACCAAACCCAATCGAAATATAGAAGCAAAGATTGAGAAGCTCATTAAACAATCGATTGAAAGAGGAAATTTTTCAAATATTGTCTACACAAAATAGGAAAGGTTTCCGGTTTCGATTCATCCCAAAACGGAAGATCCAAATCCGCATTAAAATGACTTTAATCAAATCCAATTAGAGAATCTCAGCCAAGTCTATATAAGATGGGGGCATTCGATACACAGGGAACAGAAAAAATTCGCAAAAAAAACCTAAGTGTGAAGAACGGAGTTCGAACGAAGGAGAACTTATCTCAGTTGCTTATCTCAGTTAACAAAACCGCCGGCCACTGCGAAACCTCGTTGACACCACGGATTAGACGATTCTGCCGCTCCTCCGCACGCGTCTTCACCGCTATACCAGCCTTCGGTAACTTTTTCAAACTGAATTCGTTGAATGACTAATGTTTGGATGTTGTTTTCAGGTACAGAAATTTGAGCGACAGAGATGCGATCGTGAGAGAGGGAGAAGCCATCGTGAAAAGGGGAAACCGGGGGGGACCAGGGTTCTCTTTTCTTTTTGTTTATTTTTTTGTTATTTTGTTTAATTGTTATAATATAGGTAAGCATCACACACTAATCACACAACACCACGCTAAACCATCCGTTAACCACCCTTAGGTCTCTAATCTGATTTGATTAACAATTAACCTGATTAATTAGTTAGTTAAGTAACCCCATTTAAATCATCCACTTTAAATAAGTTCTTTTATTCTAATTAATCCTAAAATTAATCTTTTTAAAATTAATCCCTTTTAATCAACTTTTCATTATGTTTGCTAATATTTTTATTTAAATTAACATGTTTCTAAACTAATTAACTTAGTCATTTTATTTAATCAATTTTAATTTAATCAATTAACTCTATTTTACTCAATCCATTTTATTTAACATCATTAAATTATTTAACTTTTTTTACCATAAAACGTTTTATAAAATAATAAGATAATGATTTATTCTAAAATAATGCAAAACTAGTATTTTCATATAATTCGAAATAATTTGTATGTATTATAATAATAACTAAAACCTTGGAAAAACTTTTCTCAAGTAAATTAAGTTACATTTAATTAATAACCACTTTTATGAAAGATAATAATAAGATGAAACAAATCCCTTAGTCTTTTAAGAAATCCTTTGGTTTAAGGTTCCCCTGTAAAATTGACCTATCATTTAACTTTTATCCCAAAAATTAATCAAATACGAAAAATCAAGTCACCTAAACCCTTTTTAAAATTAATCAATCAAACGCAATATTCCACTAAAAATAAACTCGACCTCCGCTTAAAATCAACTCACCCTCGTAAAATTAATCAATTCAATCGACTGTGCACATTCACAATTCACGACACTTACACCTACACCTCAGCGTTTTCATGCGTACTTGTATGGTTTACTTTTCCGCAATTTACCTTACTGTCATTTACATTACCTTCATTTACATTATCGCATCGCACTCAGTCCAAAGGAAAAACCTACACATAATTCAACGTTGTGTGTAGTTGCACTTCATTTGCATGTTTCCCCACGATCCTTGATCCCATTCAAGTTGATCACTTAAGTTTAGGACCTACCCCATAGGAGGACCTTGTCTTTATCTTTTACAACATAGGAAAACAATCAACTTAAAAACAATATTCAAACACAATAGAGGATAGATGTTAGTCATCTTGAGCGAGATATAACTTCTCACGCCCCACAACACAAATGCAATCAATGTCTTCTTTTTTCGCTTAAGAGAGATATAGGCGTACTTGTCGACCCTTCCAAGTACTTGAGCCCTTCTCTTAAGACGACACAAAATACAAATTTTTTACACACTTGTGGTGGCTAGAGCTAAGTAATATCTCTTAAAATGAAAACTTGTCTCTTCTCCTAAACCCAATCAAAACAACTACCCTAAACCCGTAGGAACTTTGACCACAGTCAAAGAGCTCCTCAAACCCTTTAGGGAACTACAAATACTCTGATTCCACTCCCGTAAGGATATGTAGGCATAAGATGCGATATCTTATCGAGTATACTTAGAAATAAACCCCTAGGTCTTTTAACCATTAAGCAGATAAACACTTAGCATAAAACAAGAGGTTCCTGTAGAGTACTACAGAAACTTAGGATGCTAGTACCTTCCCTAAGTTTAACCAACCCCCGAACCTAAAACTCTCTAACCTTTGCATTTGCATTGCATTGTGGGAATTTCGACCTTTATCCCTTCCTTTGGACAAATCAAAGTTCGGTTGCAAATTGAATTAACGATTCAATCTAATCAATAGTTTGCTATCCAAATTTCACCGCGACAGAAATGGCGACTTCACTGGGGACTCTCAGTGGGTCTCCCTATCTTGTTTTTATTTCTTTATTGCTTTATATATTCGTTTATTTGCTTATTTGTTCACTTGCTTATTTGTTTGTATTCATGGGTTGATACCTTTGAGTGGTGAGACAAAGTCCTACACCCGGACTTGAGCGAACTTAAGATAGGATAGTGATATGTTCAAAGAGGCTTATAGGGGGTAGAATCCCGACCAAGCTGACTTGAAAATCACGCCCAATTGAGGCCCTCTCGAAAGATGTATTGTTGAACGAGTCTTTAATCGTGAAAACATGCACTATATTCGATGTTGGAGCCTATGATATTGAGGACCGTAGTCACATTAACCCCACTTTGACCTTTATTAGGATGTAGTGCGGGGCTATGAGGGGGTACCCCTGAAATAGTGCTACGCGATGCTACACTCAAAAGAAGTTCTCTTGAGAATATTATTAACCCCCGAGTACTTGGGAAGTTGATAATATCCGAAAGGATGGGCTAATGACTTTGGGAACTTCATTAGAACCTTGTTCAGCAGGTACAATCAACCTTTAGTTCAAATCCTTTGGAAAGGGTATACCTTTGCCCCATGCTCGTTGTTAACCTAGGATCCTCTTTGTGTGTTTATCCTTATGTTTCTATGTGCCTACTTGTGTTTGTTGCATTCATAAAGCATCATACCGCATCGGACTTCATGGGATTTACCTTTGTTTGTAAACATTGTAGGGTATTATGGATCCCAATAGAAGACACACTCTGAAATACACTTTTAAAAGTCCCAAGTTGGATGACCTAAAGAAGTTGGTGACCCTGATTGAAGACTAAGAGAAATTCAAGAGCAAGTATGGGAAGCTGATATTCTTATTGAGTCGACAAGTAGACGAAGGACTCTTGTCCACCTTATTGCAATTCTATGATCCACTGTACCACTGTTTTACGTTTTCAGACTTCCAACTATTACCTACATTGGAAGAATACTCCTTTTTGGTTGGTTTACCTATCTTAGAGGAGTCTCCTTTCCCTTTCCTGGAAAAGGACCCCGATCAAAGAGAAATTGCTAAGGCCCTTTGCCTGAAGGTATCAGACGTCAAGGGAAATCTGATTAGTAAAGGCGGTATTTTTGGTTTGACTACGAAGTTCTTAATCAGTAAAGCAATGTTTTATGCCGACTATACGAACAAGACTCCATTCGAGGCGATCTTTGCCTTACTTGTTTATGGAGTGTTTTTGTTCCCATGTTTTGAAGGGTTCGTCGACCTCAACGCAATTAAGATCTTTTTGAAGAACAATCCAGTACCAACTCTATTGGGTAATGCTTACCATTCTATACACCTCCGAAACTTCTATGATGGAGGAATGATCACCTGCTGTGTACCCCTACTCTACAAGTGGTTTATTTCGCACTTGCCGAGGTCTACTTCCTTTTTAAGTCTCGATAGGGGGCTTTGGTCTCCAAGAGTTATGGCATTGACCCACTCAGACATCATTTGGTACAACCGAGTATATGATGGAACCTTGATTATTGATGGTTGTGGCGACTTTGCTAATGTACCATTACTCAGTTTTAATGGAGGGATCAGTTACAATCCGGTCTTAGCCCGTCGACAATTGGGATTTCCATTGAAGGAGCCGCCTAAGAGTGTCCAAGTAGAGAATATTTTCTTTAGGGAAGACCAGGAACTCCTAGACAAGGTTTTTGTTGCATGGAGCCACTTGCACAAGAAAGGGAAAGAAAGCCTTGGGAAGCTTAATTGTGTGTCTTTAGAGCCCTACCTTCGATGGGTCAGAGAAAGGGCAATCAAGCTAAAAATGCCCTATTCCCGTCAGGATCCCATAGCTCCAAGGAGAGAGCCCACTTATGTCTTTATGTCTGAAGCTGAGAAGTTATAAGTGTCCTTAAGGAAGTCTCAACATGAGCTAGAATCCTGGAAGAACAAGTACTATGTAGCAGTGGCAGAAAATGATGACTGTCAGAAGCAGAAAGCTGAACTTCAAAAAGAAAAGGATGAACTTCAGAAGCAGCTACAGTTGAAGGATGAAGAGTTACTCCCCTGCAAGAAGAGGAAAGTCATGAAGGATTTATTTTTCTCCGACCCACAATGCACTATTTGGAAACTAATTATGGACAACCTCATCCGTGAGAAGGCGCAACTAGAAGAGCAGCTCAAGCAACAAAATTCGAAACTTCTTTAGCGTCTTTACTAGCTTTTATTTAGCTTTTACTTGGGACTTTTAAAAGCAATTATTTTTATTCCGTTTTGAAATTAATAAAAAAAACGTTTTCTTTTATTACAATGCTAATAAATAGTTGGGGATCCCATGAAGTCCTACTCATATTGCATTACATTTTTTTTCTTTATTCATTTCAAGAAACTCAATTTTATTTCTCAGGTATTGTAACCATGGATTTCAAAAGAGAAGTCTTGGAGTACACTTTTCAGAGCCCTAACATTGAAAGCTTGAGAGAGCTAGCTGATCTAATCGAGAACCGATACGCCTTCACAGCAGAATATGGAGAAGTCTTCCGTTTTCTCGAACTCAAGATGAAGGAAGGGTTGTTGGAGACCCTCGTTCAATTTTACGATCCGTTGTACCACTGTTTCACTTTTCCAGATTACCAGTTGATGCCAACGTTGGAAGAGTATTCTGATTTCCTGAGGATGCCCGTAACGGCCCGTCCCATATTCACCGGCCAGGAAGACTCACCCAGTCATCAGGAAATTGCCAATGCCACTCATCTCAGTTTGGCAGATGTGCAAGCGCACCTAACCACCAAGGAAGGAGTCCTTGGATTCCCTGCTGACTTTTTGATTGAAAAAGTTCGCTACCATGCTGAAAGGAAAGAAGTCCTTATCATGGAAGTCACCTTTGCTCTGTTGGTTTATGGGATTTTCTGGTTCCCAAAGGTTGATGATTTTGTCGACATAGACGCAATTAAACTATTCATACTCAAGAACCCCGTTCCTACCTTACTCGCAGACACATACTTTTCAATCCACTCGAAGAATGCTGAGGGAAGAGGACAAATCGTTTGTTGTACCGCTCTGTTGTATTCATGGTTCATTGCTCGCCTAACTCGACACCCGTCTATTTGGGAAGAGGAAGAGTCGCCTCGTTGGTCCGAGAAAGTCATGGCCCTTACTCACTCTGACATTGTGTGGTACGATCCTACGTATGGGGGTATAGTATGATCCATAGCATCGGAGGTTTTACTAACATATCGCTCATTGCGAGAGAAGGATGCATAAGTTACAATCCTGCGCTGGCCCGTCTCCAATTTGGGCATCCCATGATTGAAGTACCTGACCAGACTCTGTTAGAAGGAATCTTTCTCAAGGAAGGAGAAGACCCAGACCTGAAGACCGTCATAATTTACTCATGGGAATACATCAACAAGGAAGGACAAGCTGCTTTAGGATACCCCAATTGTGCTGTCTCTGAAGAATACCTACATTGGGTGCGAGCAAGAGCTCTCGACCTCAAAATGCCATTCCCTTTCCATGAACCTATGGTGTTGGCCTTCCATGACCCAGATTGGTTTGATGTGAGTGAAGTAGATCAATTGAAGGCTGCTTTGGATGAAGCTCGAAAATTGAAGGCCGCTTGGAAGAACAAGTTTTTTACGCTCAAGGTAGAGCAGGAGAAGTCCCAGAGGCTGCCAGAATTTGAACTCGCAAGGAAAAGAAAAGCGCAAGGGGATTTATTTTCCTCTCACGCCTCTTCAAGTGCTGTCACCAGTGATGATCTTCCCCCATATACTATGGCTTGGAAGGAGTGTGTCGACCGACTCATCAGAGAGAAGGCCGAGTTGCAAGAACGCATCAGTCAGTTAGAAAAAGAACTTCGTACACAGAAGGAGCATAAGGAGTAGATCTCCGAGTTTCTCTTTTGCTTTTGATTCAATGTAATAAAATCTTAAAAGAGTACTCCGTTTTTGTAATGCTTCAATCATCAAAATAAAATAAGTTTTTTTTTTCTTCTCCAAGGTTACAATACCAAAATAATTTGAGTTTCTTGAAAGTTTCACACTCATTTGCATTTTACATAAGCATAGCATTCATTTGCATTCTAGGGTCTCACTTTTGCTTCATCTCCACAGAACAAGCTGAATCACCGATACAACACTCGAGCCAGTCAACGTCAGAAGATGGATCAACTAGAGCAAGAGAACAGGGTGCTCCGTGATGAAGTTGCAAGTATGAAAGAAAGTTTGGAGAAGTTGAATGGCCTAGTGGAAGCTTTGTCCAGTCAAATCTCGATCAACAACCAAGAAGTTCCAAGGACTGTCGTATCTGAAGTGACACCAACACCGATCCCAGTGGTATCTTCTGTTGCTGAAGTGTCATACAGTATGCCTCAAGGTTTCCCGTGGGGGATGCCTCCTTATTTTACTCCTGCCGGCTACCGCCCGCCTATGTCTGAAATCCCTGTTATGACCACTGTTCAAGCTGCTCCTGTTGTTTCTGCTATGATGACTACCGCATCTCCGCATGTGAACGCTATTCCATATATTCTGGATGAACCAATTCTACATGGGTCGCCAACTGAGACTGTGGGCTTAGAAGAGAGGATAGATGGATTTCAAGATCAGTTTTCTGAAATACAAAAGGAGTTGAGAGCCCTTCGTGGAAAAGACTTATTTGGTAAGAGTGCTTCTGAGTTGTGTTTGGTGCCAAACGTTAAGGTCCCACCGAAGTTCAAAGTCCCTGATTTCGAAAAGTACAAGGGAAATACCTGCCCTCAGAGTCATCTCATTATGTATGCCAGGAAGATGTCTGCCTAAACTGATAACGATCAACTACTCATTCACTACTTTCAAGACAGTCTGACAGGCGCCGCACTCAAGTGGTATATGGGGTTGGATAATACGAAGATTCGGACTTTCAATGATCTAGGAGGAGCCTTTGTCAAACAGTATAAGTACAATGTGGACATGGCACCCGACCGAGATCAATTGAGAGTAATGGCACAAAAAGATAAGGAGAATTTCAAAGAATATGCTCAGCGTTGGCGCGAGTTGGCTGCGCAAGTCACACCACCTTTAGAAGAAAAATAGATGACCAAAATTTTTCTGAAGACTCTGGGTCCTTTCTTTTATAGGAAGATGGTAGCCAGCGCGCCCAGTGACTTGACTGAAATGGTCAATATGGGAATGCGTTTAGAAGAAGGTGTTCGCGAAGGAAGATTGACCAAAGAAGAAGGTGCTCCTAAGAGGTATGGGAGCAGTTTTGTGAAGAAAAAGGAACAAGGTGTGAATGCCATTCAAAAGGGACAATTCAGAAAGAGGTACATGCCACCACATCAGGTTGCAGCGGTATCGCCAGTGTTTAATGCTCCGGCTTATCAGCTACAGTCTCCGCAACCCTATCAGCAAGCTCAGTCTCCCGTTGCTCAACAACCCCAACTTCAGCAGAGTCCACAGTATCCTCAGCAGAATCGGCCACCTAGCAATCAGGGTCGTGTGTATAGAAAGATAAACTTTGATCCGCTCCCAATGACATATGCTGATCTATTTCTCGCTTTGATTAAAAAAGGTCATATTCAGACGAGAGCTCCACCTCCGGCTCCCACGAATCCTCCCCCCTCTTATAGAGCTGATAAGTTTTGTCCTTACCATCAGGGTGCTCCGGGACATGATATTGAGAGTTGTTTCGGTTTGAAGATGGATGTCCAGAGGCTCATCAAGAATGGAATCTTGTCTTTTAGGGATTCCGACCCTAATGTACAGAAGAACCCATTACCACCACATGGTTCGCCCTCTGTCAATATGATTGAAGATTGTTTGGAAAGTGATGGCCAAGAAGTGTCAAATGAAGAGGCTGAAGAAGTTTGTGTCATAGTACCTCACTTTAAGGAAATGGAACGTATAGAGATTGTTTACAATAGCAAGAAGCCAACAGTTACTCCTTTAGTGATCAATGTGCCTGTACCTATTCCTTATACCTCTAGTAAGGCCATCCCTTACAGATACAATGCTACTATGTTGGAGGATGGGAAAGAAGTGCCCTTGCCCACTGTACCCTCAGTCGTTAATATTGCAGACGTCAGTAGAGTGACAAGAAGCGGTCGAGTCTACCCGACTGTGCCACCGAAAGAAAAAGAAGCTTTGACCGAACCATCAGGCTCAAAAGACCCAACTGTGGGACAATCTGGTGGGTCTAATTTATCCAACTCCGATGAATGTTTGAAAATAATCAAAAGAAGTGAATATAAGGTTGCGGATCAGCTTCTGCAAACCCCATCGAAGATTTCTGTGCTACAATTGTTGATGAGTTCTGAGGCTCATAGAGAAGCACTTCAGAAGATTTTGGAACAAGCCTATGTCGAGCAGGATGTAACTATGGAACAATTTAACAACACAATTGGCAGTATTACTTCAAGTGATAATCTGGGTTTCAACAAAGACGATCTCCCAGAAGAGGGAAGGAAACATAACATGGCTCTGCATATTTCCGTGAACTATGGAAATGACTCTCTATCCAGTGTGCTGGTTGATACTGGATCATCCTTAAATGTAATGCCTAGAACTACTCTATCTAAGCTATCATATCAGGGACCACCGATGAGGCCAAGTCGCGTTATTGTCAAAGTTTTCGATGGGTCAAGGAAAACAGTAATTGGTGAGGTTGATTTGCCCATGACTATTGGATTACAGACTTTTATGATCCCATTTCAAGTCATGGACATTCGTGCTGCCTATAGTTGTTTACTAGGGAGGCCATGGATACATGAAGCTGGAGCGGTCACTTCTACCCTGCATCAGAAGTTGAAATATGTTTTTGAAGGGAAGATAGTTACAGTTTGTGGAGAGAGAGCTCTGGTGGTAAGTCACTTATCATCATTTTCATATGTCGAAGCCGAGGAAGAGGTTGGCACGCAATTTCAAGCTCTGTCTATTGTGGGTGGGGATGCCCAGAAGTCTCAAGCATCCATGTCATCATTCAAAGACGCACAGCGAGTAGTGAATAGTGGTCACCAAACAATATGGGGAAGAGTGTTGTCTCTGCCAGAGAACAAAAACAAAAAAGGTCTTGGTTTCACCAGCAGTTCCGCTCAACAAACCACTAAAGGTCAAGGGTTCCCGCTGATCAATGAAGTGTTCCGTAGTGGAGGAGTCGTCCATCATCCTCAGATTAATGTTGTGTCGGAGGACGAACTTGAAGGCTACATATCAAATGGTTCCGCCAGGTCCTCCATTCCTTACGAAGACTATGAGCCCTATATGGAAGACCCAGGCTATGTTTCGGACGAATTTGACTATACCTTTGGAGTTTATGCCATCACCGAGGAAGAGCCAAATGAAGACATCCCAGACTTTGTGACTCCAGGTGTCGTGGTCAAGAATTGGAGTGTGGTTGAAGCTCCTACTGCCATTCATATATCTAAGTAAAGAATTTGTTTAAAATTTTCGCTCTGCCCAAGGCGAAACTGCATTTATTAGGGCATACTTTTTAATAATTCCCTTTGCTCTGCCCAAGGCAAAGGTGACTTTGTTGGGCGTGTCTTTTCGGTTTTGCTATCATCAATAAACTACTTTCATTTACATCTGTTTTTTTTATTTTATTCACGATGTTAGAAAATAATAAGTAGCATCTCGCGTACACACACTCTCCACCTTACAAAACAAAAACTTATTCAAGTCACATCACTTGTGCAGATTGCCACCCAAATTACAAACTGGGAATAATGATCCACTACCTTCTCCGAATTTCGAGTTTCCTGTGTACGAAGCTGAGGACGCAGAGAATGATATCCCAGAAGAAATTTCCAGACTGCTTGAGAAAGAGGAAAAAGCTATCCAACCTCATCAAGAACCGGTGGAAGTAGTCAACTTGGGATCAGAAGAAATCCGTAAAGAAGTGAAAATTGGAGCTCTGCTCAAACCCGATGTGAAGAAACAGCTGATTGATTTGCTTGGAGAGTTTGTCGATGTGTTCGCTTGGTCGTATCAAGACATGCCCAGATTGGACACAGCTATAGTCGAACATCATTTTCCGTTAAAGCCAGAGTGCCCGCCGATAAAACAGAAGCTCAGAAGGACTAGACCTGACATGGCTCTAAAGATTAAGGAAGAGGTACATAAACAGATCGATGCAGGTTTCCTTGTTACTGCCGAGTATCCACTATGGTTGGCTAACATTGTGCCTGTCCCGAAGAAGGATGGTAAGGTTCGCATGTGTGTAGACTACAGGGATTTGAATAAGGCCAGTCCGAAAGATGATTTTGCGTTACCTCACATTGACATCTTGGTAGACAGTACTGCGAGATATGAAATTTTCTCCTTCATGGATGGTTTTTCAGGTTACAACCAGATTAGAATGGCTCCCGAGGACAGAGAAAAGACGTCATTCATAACGCCCTGGGGCACCTTTTGTTACAAAGTTATGCCGTTTGGATTAAAGAATGCAGGGGCAACATATCAGAGAGCTATGACTACTTTGTTCCACGATATGATGCACAAGGAGATCGAGGTGTACGTAAATGATATGATAGCTAAGTCGAAGACCGAGGATGACCATGTTAAACACCTGGCTAAGCTGTTTGGTCGTTTGAGGGAATACAAGCTCCATTTGAACCCCAACAAGTGCACATTTGGAGTACGATCAGGGAAACTATTAGGTTTCATTGTCAGTCAAAGAGGGATTGAAGTAGACCCTGACAAAGTGAAAGCTATCCGGGAAATGCCAGCTCCCGCCACCGAGAAACAAGTTAGAGGATTCTTGGGACGTCTGAATTATATCTCCAGGTTTATATCCAACATGACCCCTACATGTAAGCCTATTTTCAAGCTTCTGAGGAAAGAACAAGGATATGCTTGGACTAAAGACTGTCAAAAGGCTTTTGATAGCATCAAAGAGTACTTGCTTGAACCTTCTATCCTGATACCGCCAGTTGAAGGACGACCTTTGATTATGTATTTGACCGTTTTAGAAGATTCGATGGGTTGTGTACTCGGTCAGCGAGATGAAGCAGGAAAGCAAGACCATGTTACTTATTACTTGAGCAAGAAGTTTACTGATTGTGAAACAAGGTACACTATGTTAGAAAAGACTCGTTGCGCTTTGGCGTGGGCCGCCAAGCGTTTGCGCCAGTATATGTTGAATCACACTACTTGGTTAGTCTCTAAGATGGATCCTATCAAATATATTTTTGAGAAGCCCGCTTTAACCGGGAGAATCGCTAGATGGCAGATGTTATTGTCTGAATATGATATCGAGTACCATACTCAGAAAGCTGTTAGAGGAAGTGTTTTGGCTGATCATCTGGCCCACCAACCCATTTTGGATCATCAACCCTCCAACGATGACTTTCCTGATGAAGATGTTATGTTCTTGAAGATGAAAGATTGTGAAGAACCTATACGTGGGGAAGGACCAGAGCCAGGTTCTCAATGGGGTTTAATCTTTGATGGAGCTGTCAACGCTCATGGAAAAGGGATAGGTGCTGTTATTGTGACTCCTCAAGGGACCCATTTCCCATTTACCTCCAGATTAACATTCCAGTGTACTAATAACGAGGCTGAGTACGAAGCATGTATTATGGGTCTTGAAGAAGCAATTGATTTGAGAATTAAGAATTTAGATGTGAAGGTAAGATAATACTTAGAAAGGGGGGATTGAATAAGTATGGAAAATTAAGACTTGAAAATAATCACACAATTATTTTTATCCTGGTTCGTTTAACAACTACTCCAGTCCACCCTTCCAGAGTGATTTGCCTTTCTCAACAAGGACTTAATCCACTATTAAATCAAACTGATTACAATAGTATCACCTAAGAACAACAGTTCTTAGTCTTCTCAAGAGCTACTGATTCTAACTGAATCCTCTTAAGGAATATCCTTTACAATCAATGTAAATTAAATACAAGAGTTTTTAATGCTTCTATAAAGCTATAATCACAACAGTGATTTTTTCTCTTAAGTTTAAGTACAATGAGATTCTATGAAGAATAAGAATGAAAGCTTTTAGAATATTATGATTTCTTTTCAGCAAGCGTGTAGCACTGAAGAATGAAGTGAAGATCTCCTTTTATAGGCAGCTGAATCATGCAAGCTGAACGTTGAAAAGAGAGTCCCAAAAGGTCTGAGCCTTTTTGTCTTCACATCAACTGACCTTTCCTTGAAATAGATGGCACAGAAAAATCCTTTTTGTCTGTGTAAGTGTGTCTAGCACAAATAAGGAAAGAGACGTTGAATAGTTCCAACGGATATATTCTTGAAAATACTTCTTCAGTTTCAGTAAGTTCTTCAGAGTCTGAATGGATCAGAGTCTTCTAATGAGATTCAGAACTAAGCTGTATCAGAGTCTTCTGCAGCGTGTGTGCTTCTAGCGTGTTGATCATCAGAGCATTTTGACACAGAACTTCAGTACTTGGCAGCGTAGGTACTTTCAGAAACTTCTGTAGATCAATGCTTTGAGAAACTCTTCAATCAATATTCTTCTATAGTTCTGATGCTTCAGCTTCAGATGCTTCTGATTATCTTCAGATGCTTCTGACTCAGAATGTTCTGGAGCTTCTTTCTTCAGATCTTTCTGGAGACTACGCTCAGGATCTTCTGTAAGGAGCAAGCAGATTCTTCTGTAAGGTGCATCTGGCACTTCAGAGTCAGAATAACTTCTTGTATTCAAGGCAGATTTGCTTCTAGAGAGTTAATATAATTTCAATCTGCAGTAAAACTCTCAAAAAAATTTTAGAGTATATAATTCTTAAATATAAATTTCCTAACAGTTATCATCAAAACAAAGAGTAATTATTAAGAACCAATCTGTGTTCTAACAATCTCCCCCTTTTTGATGATGACAAAAATATCAGAAATTTTATTTAATTGAACATAAAGAATTATAACTCCCCCTGAGATGATGAATCTCCCCCTGAGTTGAATATGAAAAAGGAATAGAAACTTCCCTTTTTATCTTGAGTAATCCTCAGAGTCAGATCTTGTTTGTTTGTAATAATTAAGGATCAGACTATCTTGCAGATATGAGATTCAGAGTTTGATAAAAGATAAATGATCTGAGAGACTCAGAGATTCTTTTATAGAGTGTTCTTATCAAATGTTCTGAAATAGTCAATTTAGATATTAGAAAAAGTATATATGTCTGAAGATTCGTTCTAGTGAAATTATATTAAATAGTTCAGATCTTTATTTTCTCCCCCTTTTTTTGTCATAAGCAAAAAGTAAAAACTTTTAATAAAGAAAAATAAAAGGAACAAGAACAGATAATTCAATGGAGAATAACAAGCTGATTCATTTAATCATAACAGAGCAAGAGTACATTGGAAAATGTTAGAAGATATAACAAGAACATTCAGATGCAAAACAACAGATGCATAAATATGAGGGAAAAAAATCTAAGAGTGTTTTGACAAAAGCATCTTCAATAGGTCTGTGATCTCAGATTGTGATTGCTCTTGCTTTGACATCCACTTAGTCATTGTTTCAGTCTTCTCATCTTGTTTAGACATCCACTCTGACATGTCCTCGGGTTTCTTGTCTTGCTTCACCATCCAAGATCTTATTTCCGATTGACCAGTTTCCAGAGCAGCAATTTTGTCTCCAAAATCTGGATTTTCTGTTTTTATCTCTGATGATGGAGGTTCTGCATCCTAAACAGAGTCAATTGCCATAGGGTCTGGAGATCCTGAAGAAGATTCTACCAGAGTCATGGTCAATGCATTGGCAGTTGGTTCTGGGGGAGGAGGAGGGGGAGGAGCATCCAAACACAGCAGAGGTTCAGTCTTGTTGACAATCCAGAATTGAGCTCTTTCAGCTCTGAGCTTGGCATCATCAGAACAGATGTTCTTCAGATTAGAAGCTACAGTGTTGAATCTCTTGATAAACCCTTTCCAGATGATGTCAGTCTCATTTGCATCCATAGTTTCAGAGCATCTCGTTTGAACAGTACCTAAAGACATCTTTATTTCTTGCAAAAACGTTTGAAATAAATGATCAATATTAAGTCTGGGTGGTGGTTTAAGCAAGGTTTCCAGAGTCATCTGTTTAGGTTTGGGAGTTGGTGGTATCAGTGATTTTGAGATGGAAATCAGAGGAGGGGGAACATATGGAATGAATGGAATTTCTGGTTTTTGAGGTAAGGATCTGTTTAAAGCATTAAGCAGAGTTGGTTGAGGTCTTGTGCGAGGGTAAACAATATCAAAAGATGCATTGGAGTATGGTACGAATGCAGAGTTTGATGGCTTATCAGATGCAACTGTGTTATCAGATGCAGGATGCAGAGCTGAAACAGCAGCTTTACCAAATGTAGCAGATATGGTGGCTAAAGATCCTTCATTGTTCATAGATTGAATATATGAAAGGATTACAGATGGAAGGGCCTGAATGAGCTTTGGTTTCAGAGGTTCCAAAGGTTCAGAAGGCTCAACTCTATCATAAAAATCTTTTAGTTTGAAACCATAAGATAAATTATGATAAAGAGAAGACACCTGGGCACAAGATATTCCAGATGATGATGGATTGGTAGAGGGAACAATCATCTCAGATGATGATGTAGGTGGAGGCAGAGGGTCTGAAATGGAAGTTTTAGCAGGTAAGGTTGATTCAGGTTCAGGTCCAGGTTCATGTACAGGATATTTGTCAGATGGATTAATCAGAAAATCAGGATGAATTTCTGATTCAGATGAATTTGAGGATGTTTCAGGTGTACAAGAGGTAGAAGAAACTTGAAACACTGTTTTTAATGGAGTGATGTCAAGAACTTCTGTCTCAGGGACATGAGATGGTTCTGAAGGAATATCAGATTGTTGTGATGGTGGTTCAGATGAAACAGGAGCAGAAGTTACTTTAGTGGGTTCAGAAGTAACAGGTGCTACAGGTTCAGAAGATGGAGTATTTGATGGTGGTATGACAGAGTCTTTTTGTGGTTGATCTTCTGTGGTTTGTTTTTCTGGTTGAACAGAAGGTTTTGGTTGATTTTTTGTTTGTGGTTGAGCAGAGTTTTGTTTATCAGAATTTTGTGATAGTTCTGATGGTTGTGGTTCTGTTTGTTGTGGTTCTGTTGGTTGTGGTTCTGTTGGTTGTGGTTCTGTTGGTTGTGGAACAGTTGGTGATGGATGTGGAGTGAAGTGTTTGATGTGTATTTTGGGTTGAGGTGGTTTTGATACAGAAGCAGTTGTTTGTTTCTGAGGTGAGACAGAACTAGGGGCAGCAACAGATGTTGTTTGAGTGACAGGTGGTTTGGGAACAGACTTAATAGATGAATCATTAATAACAACATTTTTAGAAATAACAGAAGCTTTAGTACCTTTGAGTTTAATCCTCTTAGCAGATGCAGAGGCAGCTTCTCCAGAGTCCTTTCTCTTTAACAGATCCTTTGGTTTCTCAGCAATCTTAGCCTTCTTCTGGACAGGTTCAGATTCTGCTACAGGCTGAGATCTTTTCCTCTGAAGTGGAACTTCTTCTTCTTCTCCTGCATCTGGCAGTGGTTGCTTGACAAGTTGAAACACATTGGCTGGAACAGGCACTCCTTCCTTTTTGCATTCCTCTATATACATCAGAACAATGTGTCTAGGTTCTTCAGCAAAGAATAGAGGAAAGTAAGATATTGGAATCCTCTTATTCAAATCAGACATATTTAACCTCTTTGGAGCAGTAGTAAGTTCATATACAATCTTGAGTCTCAGAAGGCTTTTAGCGTTCAGAGGCTTTCCCATAATGAACTCTAGTTCTTCTGTAACACCAGCATCATACAAAGCAGCCACTAAACCATTTTCAGTGAGAAGATCTGAGAGCAACCTTCCAAAAGGTATCCAAGTCCTGATCTTCTGGCCTTTTTCTTTGACAGATTCTCTAGATGCATTGATGTGATTCCACAGATGCATGAACAAAATGTAAGGCAGATCTACCTTGTTGCTCTGACTAAGGCAGTACATAAAATAGATCTGTTCATTGTTGACATAATCTGGGGAATTTGTTGACTTTCTGTGATGTATGCATCCCATGAAGATCTTGGCCCAGATCTTGTAATCAGGCTTCAGATCTTTGAATCTGTTAGAGGCTTGTCCATCAGTCATAACCTCCTCATAAACTTCATCCATATCAACACGCCCAGCTGGCAGATGTGAAACACCATCTGTTTCTTCATAACCAATCAGTCTTCTAATCAGATCCTCTGTGATGATGATCTCCTTTCCCAGCACAGATGATAGAATAAACTTTGGATACACAGATGCATGAATCCAGAATTCTTTAACAAGCAGAGGGTAAACTGGTCCAAACAGTCTATCAAAGTATTTCACCCAACCTTGAGCTCTAACAATGGAGTGAAAATCAAACCCATTGTCAGCCAGAGAATCAAATTCAACCATGGATTCACACAATACTTCTAGTTTATCAACTGGTGTGAGAAGAGTTCTCTTTGGAGGAGTATATGGAACAGCACCTAGGTTATCTGAAGTCACAGCAGCCATTGTGGATTGAAACTGTGCAGTTGTTGATGAAGAAGACGCCATTGAAGATTGCTTTTTAGAACACTTAGGTTTTGAGTTTTTATGCAGAGAGAACAATAGATGAAAACGCATGTAAATTCTGAGAGTGAAAAGTGTGAAAGTGAATACACATCAAGTATTTATACTAATCACATAGGCAACCCAAGAGACAGAAAGAACGCACATTTGAGCAGCATTAAATGAAGAGAATAAAATCATTTCAAATAATAAATGCTTCTGACAATTTTGGGGGGAAAACCAAGATATTTACTATTCAAATTTCACCTCAAACGTCTTTTCAGTTGTCCACACGCCACCTCATCAGATTTTGTGGGACACGTGTTTGCTTGCATGTTGTTCTGAATTCTCTCAAGAAATGAAACGTTAGCCAACGTTCAGATCTTCTAAAGATGATTAGTTCAGATTTTCACATCAGAAATATTAATCAGAATAGAATAAATGAACAGAAGAAAATACTTCAGATGAATTAAGCATTTTTGCATCTGGAACAATTTGCTTCTGATAAATATTATTCTGGACAAAAATCCATACCAATATTTTTCAGAATAAAATTGAATCTATCTTCAACAAGGGGTTTTGTAAAAATATCTGCCCATTGATGATCTGTATCAACAAAGGCTAAATTTATGATTCCCTTCTGAACATAGTCTCTAATGAAATGATGCTTAATTTCTATATGTTTTGCCTTAGAATGTAAAATGGGATTCTTGGACAAACATATAGCAGAAGTATTATCACAAAAGATAGAAATGTTACTCTCAAAAATTTGATAATCTTCTAGTTGACTTTTCATCCAGAGCATCTGCGTACTACATCCAGCAGCAGCAATGTATTCAGCCTCTGTGGTTAAAAGTGCAATTGTGGGTTGCTTCTTGTTGTACCAGGAGATTAGATTTCTTCCTAGAAATTGACAACTTCCAGAAGTACTTTTTCTTTCCACTCTGTCTCCAGCATAGTCAGCATCACAGAATCCAACTAATTTGAAATCATCAGATTTTCTGTAACACAAACCCATATTAGAAGTACCTTTCAGATACCTTAGAATCCTCTTGACAGCTGTCAAGTGTGATTCTCTAGGATCTGATTGGAATCTAGCACACAGACAAACACTGAACAATATGTCAGGTCTAGAAGCAGTAAGATAAAGAAGAGAGCCAATCATACCTCTGTAGAGCTTCTGGTCTACTTTCTTACTTACCTCTTCTTTGCCAAGTGAGCTAGTAGGATGCATTGGAGTCTTTGCCACCTTGCTGTCAGACATGTTGAATTTCTTCAGAAGTTCTTTAACATACTTTGTCTGATGTATGTAGGTGCATTCTGGAGTTTGATTAACTTGGATTCCTAAAAAGAATCTGAGTTCTCCCATCATGCTCATTTCAAATTCTGCCTGCATACATGTAGCAAATTCCTTTCCAAGCATAATATTTGTTGATCCAAAAATAATATCATCTACATAAATTTGGCAAATTAGAAGATCTTTCTTTATGGTTTTACAGAATAGAGTTGTATCCACTTTGCCTCTGATAAAATTCTTCTTCAGAAGAAAATTACTCAATCTCTCATACCAAGCTCTGGGAGCTTGTTTTAATCCATATAGAGATTTCTTTAATTTGAAAACATGATCTGGAAATTTTTCATTTTCAAAACCAGGAGGTTGGTGGACATAAACTTCTTCTTCTATAATACCATTAAGAAAGGCACTTTTAACATCCATCTGATATAGAGTGATGTTATTCTGTGCAGCAAAAGAAATAAGAAGGCGTATAGATTCTAACCTTGCTACTGGAGCATATGTCTCAGTGTAATCAATACCTTCTTGCTGACTGTATCCTTGAGCAACCAGCCTTGCCTTATTCCTCTCAACTTCTCCTTTCTCATTTAGTTTATTTCTGAAGACCCATTTTGTACCAATAATATTAAATCCTTGAGGTCTTTGAACTAGATCCCATACATCATTTCTGCTGAATTGGTTAAGCTCTTCTTGCATGGCAATAATCCAATCATTGTCTTGCAGAGCTTCTTCTACAGAAGATGGTTCAATTTCTGACACTAGTCCAAATAGAGACGCCTCAGATGATCTTAGAAAGGATCTTGTTCTGATGGGATCATCTTTCTTTCCAATAATGACATCCTCTGGATGAGAAGCTTTAATTCTGGATGATGATCCTCTGATAGTTGACTCTTCAGAAATTTTTAGATTATTCATCTGAGAAGTTAAGGGAGTAGCATCTGGAGTTGCTTCTGGTTCCTTCACTTGGAGTTTGTCTGCTTCTGGAACTTCAGAGTCAATAAAGACTACTTCCCTATCTGCAGAGTTATCAACCTGCTTTGGCTTTTCAGAGCCAAGCTTATCATCAAATCTGACATGAATGGATTCTTCCACAATCTGTGTCTCAATGTTGTATACTCTGTAGCCTTTAGAGCGTTCAGAATATCCAAGCATGAAACACTTCTGTGCTTTGGAATCAAACTTGCCCAGATTTTCTTTAGTGTTTAACATATAGCAGATACATCCAAAAGGATGAAAATAAGAAATGTTGGGCTTTTTGTTCTTCCACAATTCATAAGGAGTCTTCTTCAGAAGAGGTCTAACAGAAACTCTGTTCTGAATGTAGCATGCTGTATTGATTGCTTCTGCCCAAAAATGTTTTGCCAGATTTGTCTCATTGATCATGGTTCTGGCCATTTCTTGCAAAGTTCTGTTTTTCCTCTCTACAACCCCATTCTGTTGTGGAGTTCTAGGACAGGAAAAATCATGAGCAATGCCATTTTCAGAAAAATATTTTTCAAAATATTTATTTTCAAATTCACCACCATGATCACTTCTGACTTTTATAATTTTGAAATTCTTTTCATTCTGGACTTGCTTGCAGAAGTCAAAGAACACAGAATGTGACTCATCCTTGTGTTTTAAGAACTTTACCCATGTCCATCTGCTAAAGTCATCAACAATGACCAATCCATACTTCTTGCCTCTGATGGATGCAGTTTTCACTGGTCCAAACAGATCAATATGAAGTAGTTCTAATGGTTTAGAGGTAGAAACAACATTTTTTGATTTGAAAGATGTTTTTGAAAACTTCCCTTTCTGACATGCTTCACAAAGAGCATCTGAAGTGAACTTCAGATCAGGGAGTCCTCTGACAAGATTAAGTTTATTAATCTGAGATATACGTCTCATATTAATATGGCCCAATCTTCTGTGCCAGACCCATTTCTCTTCATTCACAGACAAGAGGCATTTAACATTTTGAACTTTAAGTTCTGAAAGATTTATTTTATAAATATTGTTTTTCCTCTTACCACTAAATAGGATAGAGCCATCCTTCTGACTAATAGCTTTACAACATTTTTGATTAAAAGTTATATCATAACCATTGTCACTTAATTGACTTATGGACAATAAGTTATGCTTTAACCCTTCAACAAGTAAAACATTAGTAATGGAGGGAAGTTTACCATTTCCAATTGTGCCAGATCCAATGATCTTGCCCTTCTGGTTCCCTCCAAACTTCACGTCCCCTCCAGATCTAAGTTCCAGGCTTTGGAACATAGACTTTTCTCCTATCATGTGTCGTGAGCATCCAGAGTCCAGGTACCATGATTGGTGTCCTGACCTTGCTGCTAAGAACATCTGCAACAGGAATTATTTTGTTTTTAGGTACCCAGATCTTCTTGGGTCCTTTGGGGTTAGTTGGTTTGTAGGTTTGTCTAAACTTCTGTTTTGCAACATAATGTTTATTCTGACTTGCCTTAGGTTTAAACACATAAGTACTCTTCTCAGAGCTTGTGTGTTTAATGTCATTCAAGTGACCAAATTTGAATTGAGACTACAGAGGTGTCTTCCTGATGAAAAGTTTGTCAACAGGTTTTGGATTGCTTCCAGATGAAGACTCATATCCAATGCCTCTTCTGTTGTTTCCACTAACACCATAGATCATGGAAGCCATCTTGCTTCTGTCTATGCTCTTAGTGAGAAATCTCTGAAAACTAGAGTCATATTTTTCTAAAATATTTTCACATGACTTAGTCTCAGATTCAGATTCTTGTTGAGTTCTTTCAAAGTCATTTTTTATTTTTAAATTTATTTCTTTCTGCTCAACAAGTTCTGTTTTCAGAAGATCAATCTCAGATTCAAGATTGCTTTTCAGCTTCTTGTATTTGAGTTTGATGTTGTTATAACTTTTAAGAACTTCTGTTACAACTTTAATGAGTTCTTCTTTGGTAAGTTTAGCCATTACCGCTTCTGCATCATCATCAGATTCAGATTCTGATTCATATCCTGAGGTACCTTCCTCTTGATCTTCTGTCCTGGCCATCAGTGCAACGTTTGCACATTCTTCTTCTGATTCAGAAGATGATTCACATTCATCTGAGTCATCCCATGTTGCCATCAGAACCTTCTTCTTTTTGTTGAACTTCTTCTTAGGTTTTTCTTTCAGAAGTTTGGGGCAGTCATTTTTGTAGTGCCCAGGTTCTTTGCACTCATAGCACACCACTTCTTTCTTTGCAGATCTTCTGTGACTAGAAGATTCCTTTCTGTTGTCATATCTTCTGAAGTTGTTGAACTTCTTTCCCTTGTGCTTCCAGAGTTTGTTAATCCTTCTGGACAACATGGATAACTCATCTTCTTCTTCAGAAGAAGACTCTTCAGAGCTTTCTTGAATGACCTGCAAAGCTTTAGCAGTTTTGTTAGATTTTAATGCTACAGATTTACCTTTATCTTTCTTTTGAGGTTCATCTTCCTCAAGCTCAATCTCATGGCTCCTCAATGAGCTGATGAGTTCTTCTAGAGAGATCTTATTCAGATCTTTGGCCATCTTCAGGGCAGTCACCATTGGTCTCCATCTGATGGGCAGACTTTTGATGATTTTCTTTACATGATCTGACGTGGAATATCCCTTGTCCAGAACTTTCAGCCCAGCAGTGAGTATCTGGAATCTGGAGAACATGGCTTCAACAGATTCAGAGTCTTCCATTTTGAAAGCCTCATACTTCTGGATCAGAGCCAGAGCTTTTGTCTCCTTAACTTGAGAATTTCTCTCATGGGTCATTTTAAGGGATTCAAACATATCAAAAGTTGTCTCCCTGTTTGTGATTTTCTCATACTCTGTATGTGAAATAGCATTCAGTAATATGGTTCTGGCTTTATGGTGATTTCTGAAGTCTTTCTTCTGAGAATCTGTCATAGATTTTCTGTCAATCTTTTTGCCATCTCCATCTGTGGGATGTACATATCCATCTATGACAAGATCCCATAGATCAGCATCATATCCTAGGAAAAAACTCTCAATTCTGTCTTTCCAGTAATCAAATTTTTCTCCATCAAACATTGGAGGCTTGGTGCTGATCCTATCCCTCTCTTCATATTTATTGTTAATATTTGACATTGAATTATCAGCCATGATAACAAATAAATATATTTATCAAAGTATATCTCTCTGGATCTTTACTGACACTGTTAAGTGATAGCACACTCAGAACCGGAGCTCTGATGCCAACTGAAGGTAAGATAATACTTAGAAAGGGGGGGATTGAATAAGTATGGAAAATTAAGACTTGAAAATAATCACACAATTATTTTTATCCTGGTTCGTTTAACAACTACTCCAGTCCACCCTTCCAGAGTGATTTGCCTTTCTCAACAAGGACTTAATCCACTATTAAATCAAACTGATTACAATAGTATCACCTAAGAACAACAGTTCTTAGTCTTCTCAAGAGCTACTGATTCTAACTGAATCCTCTTAAGGAATATCCTTTACAATCAATGTAAATTAAATACAAGAGTTTTTAATGCTTCTATAAAGCTATAATCACAACAGTGATTTTTTCTCTTAAGTTTAAGTACAATGAGATTCTATGAAGAATAAGAATGAAAGCTTTTAGAATATTATGATTTCTTTTCAGCAAGCGTGTAGCACTGAATAATGAAGTGAAGATCTCCTTTTATAGGCAGCTGAATCATGCAAGCTGAACGTTGAAAAGAGAGTCCCAAAAGGTCTGAGCCTTTTTGTCTTCACATCAACTGACCTTTCCTTGAAATAGATGGCACAGAAAAATCCTTTTTGTCTGTGTAAGTGTGTCTAGCACAAATAAGGAAAGAGACGTTGAATAGTTCCAACGGATATATTCTTGAAAATACTTCTTCAGTTTCAGTAAGTTCTTCAGAGTCTGAATGGATCAGAGTCTTCTAATGAGATTCAGAACTAAGCTGTATCAGAGTCTTCTGCAGCGTGTGTGCTTCTAGCGTGTTGATCATCAGAGCATTTTGACACAGAACTTCAGTACTTGGCAGCGTAGGTACTTTCAGAAACTTCTGTAGATCAATGCTTTGAGAAACTCTTCAATCAATATTCTTCTATAGTTCTGATGCTTCAGCTTCAGATGCTTCTGATTATCTTCAGATGCTTCTGACTCAGAATGTTCTGGAGCTTCTTTCTTCAGATCCTTCTGGAGACTACGCTCAGGATCTTCTGTAAGGAGCAAGCATATTCTTCTGTAAGGTGCATCTGGCACTTCAGAGTCAGAATAACTTCTTGTATTCAAGGCAGATTTGCTTCTAGAGAGTTAATATAATTTCAATCTGCAGTAAAACTCTCAAACAAATTTTAGAGTATATAATTCTTAAATATAAATTTCCTAACAGTTATCATCAAAACAAAGAGTAATTATTAAGAACCAATATGTGTTCTAACAAGATGTGTTTTGGCGATTCTGCAGTGGTGATCAACCAAATCACTGGTGAATGGATAACTCGACATGATAATTTGGTCCCATACAGGGATTATGCTAGGAGGCTATTACCGTTCTTTGATAGAGTTGAGTTTCATCATATCCCTCGTGATGAAAACCGAATGGCAGACGTGCTGGCAACTTTAGCCTCAATGATTGTGGTAAACTTTTGGAACGAGTGTCCTCGGATCGAAGTAAAACGTCTCGATAGACCTGCCTACATCTTTGTTGTCGAAGGAGTTGAGGATGGCAAACCCTGGTACTATGACATCGAAGTGTTTCTTAGAACTCAAGAATATCCTCTGGGAGCTTCCAACAAAGACAAGAAAACTTTGAGAAGGTTGGCCGGCAATTTTCTTCTGAGTAACAATGTGTTGTACAAACGGAATTTTGACATGGTCTTGCTGAGATGTGTTGACAAACAAGAAGCGGATACGTTGATGTCGGAAATTCATGAGGGATCTTTTGGCACTCATGCCAACGGACATGCCATGGCTAAGAAGATTTTAAGGGTTGGATATTATTGGATCACTATGGAATCGGATTGTTACAAGTTTGCTAGAAAGTGTCACAAGTGCCAGATCTATGCAGATAAAATTCACGTGCCTCCGACTTTGTTGAATGTTATTTCATCCCCGTGGCCGTTCTCTATGTGGGGAATTGATATGATTGGAATGATAGAGCCGAAAGCATCTAATGGACACCGATTCATCTTGGTAGCCATTGATTATTTTACCAAGTGGGTCGAGGCGGCTTCCTATGCTAATGTAACTCGACATGTGGTTGTCAAATTTATCAAGAATCAGCTTATTTGCCGATATGGTGTGCCAAGCAAAATTATTACAGACAATGGTTCCAATCTGAATAACAAGATGATGAAAGAGCTGTGTGAAGAATTCAAGATCGAGCATCACAATTCTTCTCCTTATAGACCAAAGATGAACGGGGCTGTTGAAGCCGCCAACAAAAATATCAAGAAGATCATTCAGAAGATGGTTGTTACTTACAAAGATTGGCACGAAATGCTCCCATTCGCCTTACATGGATATCGTATGATGGTACGCACATCGACTGGGGCAACTCCGTTTTCACTTGTCTACGGTATGGAAGCAGTACTCCCGATAGAAGTTGAGATTCCTTCTATGAGGATCTTGGTAGAAGCAAAGTTATCAGAAACTGAGTGGTGTCAAAACAGATATGATCAGTTGAACTTAATCGAAGAAAAGAGGATGGCTGCGCTGTGTCATGGGCAGTTGTATCAGCAGAACATGAAGAAGGCATTTGACAAGAAGGTTCGACCCCGTGCATTCAAAGAAGGGGACCTTGTGCTCAAGAAAATCCAGTCTTTCCTCACTGACATTAGAGGAAAATGGGCCCCGAATTATGATGGACCATATGTAGTAAAAAGGGTTTTGACAGGAGGCGCTTTAATGTTAGCAACAATGGATGGAGAAGAGATCACTCGCCCCGTGAATACAGACGCTGTCAAGAAGTACTTTGTTTAGGAGAAACAGGACATTATTCCCTTTATGTAATCGCTATTATTTTCCAACACTGTAATATCGGGTCACGTTGTTCTGCTGACCACCGTTCAATAAAAAGTTTTTCGCCTACCATAAATCTGTATTCTTGATAGCAAATCCGAATTGATTTAAATTTTTTCAAAAAAAACTTTGTTCTACTCGATATATGAATAGCAAAAGGACGACCGGGGGTGTTTATCTCGTCCGAAGAAAAACAACAATGTTATGGCTTCTCCAGGACAAGAGGATTTATCTTATCCAGACACCAAGGTTGCCTCTGTTCGAAGACCTTCTTCGCAAGCGATAAGGGATCTGTGGAGATGTTGCTCGAGTACCCTTCTGTTTGAGGCGTTTATTTCGTTTCCCCCAATCCGTCGGCATATGCATAACATATAAGTAGACAGCATGGCATGTGCATTTTCGCATTCTTTGTGTTTGTTTCTATCGCCTCGGCTATAGTTATCCCTAGGCGTCTGGGTGTGTCTTATCCTTCCAATTAGATTCGTCCCTAGGCAAAAAGAGCACAATGGTTCATTTTCCCCATGAAGTTCAACCCTCATGGAAGATGGTTATTTCAGTACGATTCCATTTGAGTTCATACCTCAATAGTCGAATCTTGCTTGACAGTTTCTCTTCAGTTATTTCCTGATTTGAACTTCGGTCTTCGGCAATCACATCATAAACGTGGATTAAGTGTGCATTTATTTTGCACCCTTTTCCTCAGAAAAAATGTTCAGAAAGACAGACATCTCTTCAACAATGGCATCACAGGATTTTATCGAACATCAATCTATTTATTTGAGCAACTCGTTTTGATTAGGATCTTATTCAAAACGACAAAACGACAATTTTCACAAGACAGATCATTTACCATCAGTGGATCCTTCAACATTAAACAGTTACAGACATTTCTCTCAGGAATAACTTCCCCCAGTGAGTTCACCACACAAGTTTACTTCCGTCAAGTGGCATCTCCCCAGAGAAGTCAAAGAAGTTTACCACAATAGTCTTCGTACTTGAGAAGACATACATTACAATTCAACCGGCTCACATCTTTCCCGAAGATCCCCGGTGAAGCTTTACAACTACATCTACAATTTACAATTACAAATTACATCTACAACAACAGAGTACATTACAGATTACATCAACAACGTTTATCACCTACAGGGTTCTACAACGAACTACACCTACAGGGTTCTACAACGAACTACATTTACAGTCTACAACGACATCTATAATCTACAAAATTTACAACCCCCCTGTGAGGATGCTCTCACGAGTTTTCATCATTTCGGGAAGAGACTGAGACCAGCTCATAGCATCTAGACTATGACGCTCGGGGAAGTTCTACATCAGAAACTGAGACCAGCTCATAGCATCTAGACTATGACGCTCGGGGAAGTTCTACATCAGAAACTGAGACCAGCTCATAGCATCCAGACTATGACGCTCGGGGAAAGTTCTACATCAAAAGACTGAGACCAGCTCATAGCATCCAGACTATGATGCTCGGGGAAGTTCTACACTAGAGACCGAGACCAGCTCATGATTCCCATATCATGATGCTCGGGGAAGTTCTACATCAGAGACCGAGACCAGCTCATGATTCCCATATCATGATGCTCGGGGAAGTCCTACAACAACAACATCTACAAACAACATCTACATCTACAAACTACAGTGATTCTACCATCTACAAGATTTTGACATTTCAAGCAGAGACCGAGACCAGCTCACGGTACCCTTATCATGACGCTCGGGGAAGTTATACATTTCCTATTTCAAGTTGAGTTCCAAAATGAAAAGATATACACACAAAAAAACGAGAAAGAAAAGGAAGAATACGAATAAAACTAAACCATCGACTCAATTCATTTGGATTGTCATCGACCACCACACTATGGTGATAAGCGTAACTTTCGACTACAAGATTCTTTCCCATCGCCATATCCCTAGTGTACGAGGTATTGTTATACTTCTAGAGATTCCCCAGCGAAGTTTGTTCCCCGTGACATCTTTCCTCCACAGGACCTCTCTGTCTATCATCTCATATCATTTCATATCATTGCATATCATTTGCATTCGGTGGCTTCTTACGGCTAAATTTGTGTGCAATGTTTGTATTTAAGTCCCTCCTATCTCGTCGAGACGGAGATTTCGATCTCCATATCTCCGAATAGGAGTAACTTAAATAGGGGCATCTGTTGCACCCTAATTTTTGACCATAAGACCCCACCCTTTTTTGTTTTTTCTGATCACTTTGATGTTATGCATGCTTGCTTTGATTAACCAGTTCGTGCAGGTATGTTTAAAGTGGAGATGACACTTACAATCCAGTCCTTCCCAATATGGCTTTTTGCTTCCGTTTCAGATTGACGAAATTTTATTCTGTCATGGGGAGCTCATCACTTTTAATCCTGTGATTAAATTCATAATATTTGGATGTCTTTTTTTTTGTTGGAAATAAAGGTGTAGGCCACGCAATCAAAATTTCACAGGATCCAATTTCACTATTTGGTCTGCGGTACAAGCTCATATTAAAATCAAAGATCGAAAGTCATTTGGTAAAAGGCTATGGGAGCAAACTTCAAAGTTCTATACGAAGTGGATTGTCTGCATAAGTTCACTTGAAATCCCCTATTTTCTTTGATCCTCTGCCATGAACAAATACTTGTCCCTTGAGTAACTCATATGGTTTAACCGCATGGCTTTGGTTTTGACTTGGTGAGCACTAAAGTAGCTTAATTACATTCACGTTAAGCAGCAATAGTTCATATAAAAGAAAAGCTTTTATAATTATGAGAGAGTTAACGACCCAAGGTTCTACAATAAGCTCGGTAACAGTACAACCAGAATTATCAGGTTTACAATCTCAGCAATCCTCTCCACGTCACACCATTTGAAGAGAAGCACCAATCATTGAACTGGTTCAGACTTCAGGACATTCGCAGAACTTCCCGTGCCTTGCGCTCCAAGCTCACAGCTTCTTTTCTCTTGTCGTTCACCGATCACACTTTTCCTGCAGCTTCTGATTCTTATTCTAGAACAATGGGAAAAGGCCGAAATCCGTTTCTCAGTTGGCATTAACCTGCAATACCCTGCAAGTGTTCACACAACATCAATTGTGAAGAAGCTGTAAATTGCATTAGTAGTAATAAAGAAAAACAGCATGCCAGACTCCAAGTCTCAAACCTGATATCTCTTCTTGTGATTTGAAGTACCATCAACGCCTTTACCGCCGGTGAGTTTCACGACACACAGCATCAACAGAACCGAGTCAACAAAAGAACATTGCATAGTCACAAGTGGAATGGACTAATGGATCTTCTAACATCGTCCAAAGAAGTTGAGAACTCACACCGGAGGACTCTCGAATGAGCTTTGACACGGGGATCCCTCGTCTTCGAGCCTCCTAGATTGATAGACCTTCTCCCTCAATGTTCATCTTGACTAAGCATATCCATCCCTTCGTTGAAGTAGTTGATTTGCTCACACCTACATCGATATTACACACTGTCTCAAGACGCCGTCAGCAGAGAACACCACGGAAAATCAGGATGTGCCATTACATACAAGATTTAATCCACTGACAATACAACTCTGGTCATTAAAGCGACAAGTACATAATCCAACGATGGGAAACTGTAATAAATTGATGTTTAAATTCGAAAGGCTCGCATAACCAAGTCAGTTTATCATATGGAAAGCAGGAGTATGCAAAGATCCACAAATGCTCGTTGACATCTTTGTGAATTACGACTCCGATCTTGAGGTGCCAAGTTCTTTGGAACAAATGGTTACAACTCTTTCCAAATAGCTCAAGGGACTCAAATACTGATCCAGGTTCGCTTGCCGCTTCTCAAATAGTTTCAGCTAGAGGTTCGTCATTTCAAGGCCTGGTTTCGCATCTGTGGTAGCCCGTGTCTATGGTGTGGTCTTCCTACTTCCACTTTGCGTCGAATATGCCCCACGCGGTTATACCTGCATAATGAGAGGAAAGCATGAAGTTAACCACCGCATTTGGTTCCAGACGACGACAACAACATTTAATAAATCAGTAAAGCAATCTAACAAATTTACATCAGCAGCAGCCAAGTTCGTTGCGCCGAGATATGCAGAAACTACAAGCATCAGCATCTTTACACCAACAGCCAAATGCTCTTGATCATTCACAAAGCAGCCACATCAATCCCAAAGAGCTCCTAAGTCTAGCTACCTAAAAGGAGGATAAAAGTAATCAACAACAACAGCGCAAATTCCGTCGTGCCGCAATCAGGTGACAGGTTTCAAATCCAGGAAAAATTCACAAGTTACACATACATAGCCGCAAGATTTAAAGTCACGACATTTCCTCGCACCCAAACCTCATATTTGTTCTCACCGTCCTACAATCATTGAGGAAACTTAGAGCAAAACCAATCTGGCCTTACTGATATCATGTTTAACATGAAAACCATTAGGATGAATCCCAAAAGCACCTGCGACGCGAGAAAGCAGACTTGAAGCCAATTCCTTTTCTTTCAGTACTAGACCCCTTTCTCATTGAATTTCCAATATCACAAAGAGCACTCGTATTTTGAGCAGGGAATCCTTGTTCATTGTTCAAGTACAGCAACACCAGAACCTTGAAGAATGAAAGCAAGAGTTGGTTCCACACCTCCAGGACAATTATCATCATCTGCATCCTGAACCAATTCAAAGTTAATATATGAATAAAGCTCTTGCGTAAGACAATGCAATGCTCTCCCTATCCTAGCATATGGTTTCAAGCAAACGTTAGAATCAGAAAGACCAAGATTCAATGACCAGAGTAGAATCAATACCTTTGCCACTTTGAAGTGGACCTTCCATGTGGCTAATCATTAGATTTGCCAATAGACGTTTCCGCATCAACTGTTTGACCAATCTCAGTGCACCCTTTATTGAGCCCACATGGCACGAGTGATGTAACCGTATCTACTTCAAGCACGAGAGACTTATCCCGGAATTCTTGGTCATGCTTCAGTCCTATGCTTATATGAGTTTTTCCATCTGTTAAGCTGGAAACATGAGCACAAAACTGATCAAATGTGTTGTTTGAATAAGTTCATAACAATCATTAATCTACTGCAGATGTTACTACCAAAGAACAGATGCTCAAAGGACCTAGTGAACACTTGTTGCCGAGGAAGTTTGGCTTGTTTAGAAGGAAATGCGACATTACCACCCGAAGTTGGAACTGGCGGCGCACCTACATATAATTACCAGCATTATGAAACACAATCGATACCATGTATTACACTCCCACAAGAAGCATGACAGGCCTTTAAATAGATGGAAACTTACGTCAGTTACTTGAAGCTTTGACATACATCCTGAATGGTCTCGGGGCCTTTCTTTTCGTCTTAATACCAAAGGCTTAGAGGTCGTCAAAGGAACATCATCACTGCGGTCCTTTATTGGCAACCTTCACAAGTAAGAAGTTGTTCTTAGCCATGAGTGAGGCGGAGAAACTCCTACGACGAATATCTTCATTGAGAGGTACCGGTGTCGACATTATCATTAAATCACCAATAAGACTACATCCTTTGGAGACAGTAATGCTACATTGACCTTCGAGAAAAAAGGCTATGGAGGATAATAACCTGGCACATATTAAACCTGTCAATGAATGAAACAAAGCTCGGTTACTGCTGAAAGAAAGAGGAGAACCAAAAGCTCACCTCAAAGTTTGTCTGACAAAGCTGTTGTCGTGGGTGATTGGGAAGAGATGTACCAACAGGTGATATTGTCAACATTATTAGCATTGGCCTCTCTTCTTGATTTTACCACAACAAGAGCAACCTGCTATGAAAACCTGTTATCAACAACCGGAACCGCCATAAGGTCAATCTCATTGGAAACTGGAGAATGCAAATAACCACCTGCTGCAGTTCACAGTACATAATAACAAATATTAATCAATAAGGTGCCGGTCAAGAAAATGGACGGGTATTTAAAATGCAACAATTCAACGACTAAGTTAAAAGAACATCTCAAGATTACCATATAAGGAAGCCGTTAAACAGACATAAATGTCAGAAAAGCCCAGTTCGCAATGAGGTTCGAAATCAGACTGTGCAAATAATTAGCAACCTTCAACCTCAATGAAGATTAATGCCTCTTCGAGGACCAGTGCTGAAACCGAAATTACAGATGAGAGTTCTCAAGCAGAAATAAGAGTTAGAATAATTCAATAGCAGCAATGTCCAGAAGCTCTGATTGAATGTGTTGTGTTAAGAGTGAATTTAAACTTAAACAAATGAAGGTGATACAGAGATAGGTGGTGCACCTGTAGTGTATACCTTACTCCATCTCCCCAAGCACCACCGTCCAACACATGGAAAAGAATGCTCAAATACATATCAGTCTGAAGAGAAAACATAGGAACATGGATTGAATTGAAAGGATATACCCTGTGAACCCTTGCTTTCGCTCTTCTTCACCACCAACCCTCTTTCTCGTGGAGTTTCCCGCTAAACACGCATCCAGTACGAAATCTCCCCCCTGGGCTTCCAATCCATCTTCTGGCCCAAGACATTTTGCTACCCACACCTGCCAAGTCACACTCAGAGTCAGCAAAGTAACGGTCAGAGAATATTCATGGAATATTTGGAAGGATTCAAAACCAAACCCAATCGAAATATAGAATCAAAGATTGAGAAGCTCATTAAACAATCGATTGAAAGAGGAAATTTTTCAAATATTGTCTACACAAAATAGGAAAGGTTCCCGGTTTCGATTCATCCCAAAACGGAAGATCCAAATTCGCATTAAAATGACTTTAATCAAATCCAATTAGAGAATCTCAGCCAAGTCTATATAAGATGGGGGCATTCGATACACAGGGAACAGAAAAAATTCTCAAAAAAAACTTAAGTGTGAAGAACGGAGTTTGAACGAAGGAGAACTTATCTCAGTTAACAAAACCGTCGGCCACTGCGAAACCTCGTTGACGCCACGGATTAGACGATTCCGCCGCTCCTCCGCACGCGTCTTCACTGCTATACCAGCCTTCGGTAACTTTTTCAAACTGAATTCGTTGAATGACTAATGTTTGGATGTTGTTTTCAGGTACAGAAATTTGAGCGAGAGATATGCGATCGTGAGAGAGGGAGAAGCCATCGCGAAAAGGGGAAACCGGGGGGGACCAGGGTTCTCTTTTCTTTTTGTTTATTTTTTTGTTATTTTGTTTAATTGTTATAATATAATTAATCATCACACACTAATCACACAACACCACGCTAAACCATCCGTTAACCACCCTTAGGTCTCTAATCTGATTTGATTAACAATTAACCTGATTAATTAGTTAGTTAAGTAACCCCATTTAAATCATCCACTTTAAATAAGTTCTTTTATTCTAATTAATCCTAAAATTAATCTTTTTAAAATTAATCCCTTTTAATCAACTTTTCATTATGTTTGCTAATATTTTTATTTAAATTAACATGTTTCTAAACTAATTAACTTAGTTATTTTATTTAATCAATTTTAATTTAATCAATTAACTCTATTTTACTCAATCCATTTTATTTAACATCATTAAATTATTTAACTTTTTTTACCATAAAACGTTTTATAAAATAATAAGATAATGATTTATTCTAAAATAATGCAAAACTAATATTTTCATATAATTCGAAATAATTTGTATGTATTATAATAATAACTAAAACCTTGGAAAAACTTTTCTCAAGTAAATTAAGTTACATTTAATTAATAACCACTTTTATGAAAGATAATAATAAGATGAAACAAATCCCTTAGTCTTTTAAGAAATCCTTTGGTTTAAGGTTCCCCTGTAAAATTGACCTATCATTTAACTTTTATCTAAAAAATTAATCAAATACGAAAAATCAAGTCACCTAAACCCTTTTTAAAATTAATCAATCAAACGCGATATTCCACTAAAAATAAACTCGACCTCCGCTTAAAATCAACTCACCCTCGTAAAATTAATCAATTCAATCGACTGTGCACATTCACAATTCACGACACTTGCACCTACACCTCAGCGCTTTCATGCGTACTTGTATGGTTTACTTTTCCGCAATTTACCTTACTGTCATTTACATTACCGTCATTTACATTATCGCATCGCACTCCGTCTAAAGGAAAAACCTACACATAATTCAACGTTGTGTGTAATTGCACTTCATTTGCATGTTTCCCCGCGATCCTTGATCCCATTCAAGTTGATCACTTAAGTTTAGGACCTACCCCATAGGAGGACCTTGTCTTTATCTTTTACAACATAGGAAAACAATCAACTTAAAAACAATATTCAAACACAATAGAGGATAGATGTTAGTCATCTTGAGCGAGATATAACTTCTCCCGCCCCACAACACAAATGCAAGCAATGTCTTCTTTTTTCGCTTAAGAGAGATAGAGGCGTACTTGTCGACCCTTCCAAGTACTTGAGCCCTTCTCTTAAGACGACACAAAATACAAATTTTTTACACACTTGTGGTGGCTAGAGCTAAGTAATATCTCTTAAAATGAAAACTTGTCTCTTCTCCTACCCAATCAAAACAACTACCCTAAACCCGTAGGAACTTTGACCACAGTCAAAGAGCTCCTCAAACCCTTTAGGGAACTACAAATACTCTGATTCCACTCCTGTAAGGATATGTAGGCATAAGATGCGATATCTTATCGAGTATACTTAGAAATAAACCCCTAGGTCTTTTAACCATTAAGCAGATAAACACTTAGCATAAAACAAGAGGTTCCTGTAGAGTAGTACAGAAACTTAGGATGCTAGTACCTTCCCTAAGTTTAACCAACCCCCGAACCTAAAACTCTCTAACCTTTGCATTTGCATTGCATTGTGGGAATTTCGACCTTTATCCCTTCCTTTGGACAAATCAAAGTTCGGTTGCAAATTGAATTAACGATTCAAACTAATCAATAGTTTGGTATCCAAATTTCACCGCGACACCGGAGCTTTGTCCTTAATTCGCAACCCCTCGAAGGCTTGACAGGGTGTTTCATGTATTTTGCCGTCGACTTCTACATATTTGAACGAAGACAAATGGCTAACCAGAATATCTTCTTCTCCACAAACAGTGACGACACTATCCCCCACCATATACTTCAGCTTTTGGTGTAACGTGGACGTGACTGCCCCGGCAGCATGGATCCATGGGCGCCCAAGGAGACAACTATATGCTGGCTGGATGTCCATTATATAGAACTCAGTTTCAAATATTTCAGGCCCCACCTGCAACGGTAATGTTATTGATCCGAAAACCGACCTCCTCGTTCCATCGAACACTCTCACCACTAAGTCAGTGGGTGTGCAGATAATCCCCCTGATATCTAACTTCATCAAGGCTTTCTTTGTTAGCATATTCAGGGAAGACCCAGTGTCTACTAAAACATGGGACATGACCGTGCCCCGGCATTCTACTAACACATGCAATGCCATATTGTGTTCTCGCCCTCTCGGAGTCAAATCAAAGTCTGTGAAGCCCAAACTGCGCCCTGCGTTGACATGCGCCATCACCCCCTCTAAATGGTTAACAGAAACCTCTTGAGGAACGAACGACGTGTCTAAAATCTTCAGCAAAGCGTTCCGATGGGCCTCGGAACATGACAACAATGATAGGATGGAAATTTTTTACGGCGTTTGTTGGAGGTGCTCGACGATTTTGTAGTCACTTTTACGAATGAGCCTCATAAACTCCTCCACATCCTTAAGTGACGTTTCTTTTTCATTCGACTGAGACGGACCATCCTCAGTTGCCTTGGCTTTACCCTTGGCCAATCTTTCCGCCTCCACCTCGGGTGACGTGAAGATTCTTCCGCTTCTGGTCATACCCCCGGTTCCGACAACATTATCTACAACCCCAGCTGGTTGTCCATTGACTTTAATTTTCTTATCATCGCAATATACCTCCAACCCGTAAGTCCACGGTACTGCTTTAGTACTCTCAAAAGGAACTAGTCCTGCTTTAGTAATCGTGATCGTCGGCCGCTTGGCAGGCGCCGTTATCGTTATTGTTTTTCTCGGAATTGTCACTGTAGCAACATCGTTCTGCTCATCACACAACGCCTCTACAGGCTTTTCAATCGTGGTTCTATCAAACTGCAAAGTACCTTCATCCATCATAGCTTGAATACCCTGTTTCAACCCATTACAACTCTCTGGTTGTATCCAACAATCCAAGCAAAATTCATCACAACCCGGGAATACACCTCCTTTTAGCAACCTGCTTTTAATTTCACCCAACGGTGTCTTCAGCTCATTGACATCCGTCACTAGATTCAGATTCTCCTCTGTCAGGATGGTGTTTGCCCCATGATTGGGCATAGCCTGCTGTACTATATTTGGACCCGCCTGTCCAAAGTTAATAGCTTTGTTATCCAATAAATCCTGAACCTTATGTTTAAATGCATGACAAGCTTCTATATCATGCCCGGGTGCCCCAGAATGAAACTCGCAATGCTTGTTGGCATCATATCCGTAAGGAAGTACTGCCCCTGTAGGCGGTGCCAAAGTCCTCTTTTCAACCAAGTTCAACCCTAGCAGGGTCTGGAGGAGTTCTGCATACGTGGAAGGAGGTGCGTCGAACACTCTTTTCGCTCTCGCATTCTGTACTCTTCTCTGGCCAGGATTCTGTCCTTGTTGCTGCTGCGTTTGTTGTTGTTGTGGCTGTCTTTGTTGAGGAAGCGGGATAGTGACGCTAGCTATCTGTTGCGGCTGAACATACTAATGTCTTCCTCTGCCCCTGCCCCTGCCACCAAACACGGCACTAGTATCACCCTGCCGTCTACCACCAAATGCTTTTCTGGCACCTCCTGTTGAAGTAGACTCACTTGCTTGGAACCTTCCCACTTTAATCTCGTTTTCAATCATTTCCCCCATAAGAATAAAATCTGAGAAACTGCTTAATGACACACTAAACAATTTTTCGTAGAACACCCCTGTAAATGTACCAATGAACATATCATTCATCTCCGTTTCAATTAAAGGAGGATGCACCCTTGCTGCCATATCACGCCACCTTTGCGCATACTCTTTAAAGCTTTCACCGCCCTTCTGTGGCAAACCCTGCAATTGGACCCGGTTTGGCGCCAGATCGCTGTTGTATTTGTAATGGGTCACGAAAGCATCAGCTAATTGCTTCCAAGTTTTGATCTGCGTGGGCTCCAGCCCCATATACCATTCAAGCGACGACCCTGATAAGCTGTCCTGAAAGAAATGCATGAGCATCCTTTCGTCGTCTGAATACGCGGGCATCCTCCTGTAGTAAGAGCGGACATGGACTTTAGGGCAGGTATCCCCTTTGTACTTGTCAAAAGTGGGAGCCTTGAATTTCAACGGCACCCTCAGCCCTGGCACTAAGCCCATTGTAGTCATATCCAAACCGGTGGAGTTCTAACTCACTACCCCCTTCATCTGTTCTTCAAGCATCTTGATCCTCTGCACAGGATCAACAGGTCCTTCAAATTCCATGCCTCTTCCAGAAAAGGCGTCCTCCTGGCAGTCTTCGCCCCAATTCACATTTCCATTTTCATATCCGTCGTAACCAGTGTTGCGACCAAACCCTTGCTGATTGATCATGGGACCTCGTCCCCCGTTACCGAAACCCTGGTTGACCCTAACAGGTCCAAACCCAGTGTTGACAGGAATCACCCCAGCACCATTCATATTACCAAATCCACCATACCCCTGGTTAGCATTACCAAGACCGTCATAACCGAAACCCTGAGTGTTGAAGCCGAGCTTCCCATCCTGATTGACGTAATCAAATCCTTTATCGTTTTAGCCGAAACCATTGTTGCCAAACCCATTACCGGCATTGTTGTTACCACCGCCCTGGTTGGCGTCCCCAAATCCAACATTGTTAACAACAGTCTCATTTCCGTTCCCTGTGTTGTCGTTGCCAGCGCCGGCGTCATTGTTCACAACCACGACAGGTGGGGTCACTACAAGTGGAACCACAGGCGTAGGGGGCCCATCTTCCGGAATAGTCTCAACGTGCGTAGAATGGTGGTCATTGTTGCCATTCCCATTAGCCCGCGTCAGCAGCGGCTGTACCAAAGTCTGGAGGCTCTCCTGGCCCTTAGCGATGTTCTCCATTACTTGCATGAACAGATTCAACTTCTCGCGGATTTCCTGCATCTCCACTTGGACGTGATCCATGATTCTCTTGCAGTTGTTTCGGGTTGAGTAACGGTGGACTCTTTGTTCGTCAATCCTGAAAACCTGAAGATGCAGGAAATAAGATACAGATTTAAGAATACCTGGTCATGCAATATGAATGTGAATGCAATTGTGTAAATATGCTACAGGTTATATCCCCCCCCCCCCCCCCCGATTCTAGTTTCGGAGAGAAGGCCATCACAACAATGGAGTCCCTATTAAGCAAGAAATCAGAAAACCCTCGTATATAAGCACATGGCACAAGACTGAGTACAAGAGTACAACTGAATACAACTGAATAGACCTCGGCCAACAAGCCTGGCGATGGTCAAAAATACAAGTACAACCAACCGCAAGGCAAAGGTAAATCAGGCCAAATGGCGTGCTCTGACATCTTCTAATATCCTCAATGTCTCCGAATTCCCTAGTCGGGAGATCAGCTCCTGTATCAGTAAGGCATGCCGCTCGGTAGTGGATCTCAGCTTTTTGGCGTCGTCCTGGCAGGTTCCTTCCCCAGAACTCTCGTCAAGTCTGCACCTCTTGGAACCGGCCTTCACTTCATAACCTCTCGGCTTCTCATCAAGGTCACTTACTCTAAGCTCAGCAGCGCTCCTAAGTGATGTCTCTTCAGCAATCTTTGCGTCTTAGGCTCTAACCTGTGCCTCTAGCGTGGCAATCTGCATCTTCAGTTCATCTTCACGCTCCTTCCGCTTGGCGAGCATGGTGTTCCACAAAGCTTCCCCCTTGCTGAGACGGGAATAGGCTTTGCTTAAAAGTTCCTTCTTGGAAGTAAGCACCTTGCTGACACCGCTCAAGGCTATTCCCACTTTTTCCTTCTTGTTGGTCGCTTCTGTCAGCTCTGAACCCAACCTGTTAATCAATTCAGTCTGTTCCTTTACAGTGAAGGTGGCTTCATTCTTCTCAAGCCGCAACTGGAAGATCTCTTTCTCTAACTCATCATTGGCTTTCTTCAGTTCTTCGTTTTCAGCCAACAACTTGTTGTACTTCTCACTCTCTTCTGAAGTAGGTACCTCAATCATGGGAAGATACAGGGGTTTCGTAGCAGGATAAGGCATCAAGGAAATCCTAGCTTTCTCGCGGATCCAAGCCAAATAAGGATCATAAGCTCTGCTGTTGCTCTTACCGAGCAAGGCTTTCCCTCTCTTATGGATATTAGCCCATGCGTGTCTTAATCTGATTAGAACAGCCGCGTCTAATAAGCCCGTGAGATACAGAGATTCCTGTATCTCCTTCTCAATAGGAGCATCCCTCAAAGCATAACCGAACTGTCTTACCAGCAGTGAAGGGTTATAGTTGATACAGCCTTTCCGTCCAATCAGTGGGACATTCGGAGAGCCACTGCAACTATATATAATATATGTGCCAAGCATGCTCTGATCAAACCAAATGATATTCTCAGCAGACAGTCCCATCAATCGGGAAGACTAATCCAAAGTATCAATAGCGTCAACAAAAGGCCCTGTCTTCGGAAGGTGCCCTTGGAACCACATGTACAAGAGAGGAAGACAGCAGGAAACATTCTTGCCACGACATTTCTCATTCTTGTAGTGAATAGAATGATAAACATCGCCCAAGAGAGTAGGAACTGGATTCTTCGAGGCAAGAATCAAGAAGGCGTCTGAGTCGACAAAATCTGGCACATTAGGAAACAAGACAATCCCATAGATGCAGACAGCTAGAATGGCACTGAAGGCAATCCAACATCCATTCTTCGCGCACTGTGTAGCCTTCTCAACCAGGGCAGACAGGTGAAAACCATAAGCTCCGTTCAGCTTGACCAAGCCTCCGGGGAACTCAGAAGCGTCTAGACTAATAATCTCCGCGAGTGTAGCTAACTCAGGCTCAGCATCAACATGTATAAAGGGCATCTGGTCTAACACAGGAACTCCCAACATCGCAGAATACTCCTCCAAAGTGGGTGCCAGAATATAGTCGGGAAATAAGAAACATCTCAGTTGCGGCTCATAAAACTGCATCAAAGTAAAAAACCCAGTCGTCTCAAATGTTGAAGGTCTATACAACAAACTAAGCAATCTCCCATAGGATACTCTGAACTCAGCCCTCACCCCCTCATCTGCTAGAGCAACTAGTCCCAGCAGGGAACTGATATCTGGTGAATGCAACCGGTAAGCAACTGTCCTCTTCAGGGACTCCATGTCTGGCTAGAAGATATACTAGAATCAAAGGGGAATGATCACCTGCAACATAAATACATGTTAATGAAATGCAATCATGAAGATGCACATGCATATGCAAACAAGTGATCAAGTGCAATGCTGGTGAACTGTGCTGCTCTGTGCTGAATCCTGAGAACCATCCAATCTTCATCTCAAACCAATCCAAACACTCAAATGGACCCAATATCCATATCTCATTGACAGGGATAAACCAGGTATTCTGAGGTCAAAGGTTTCCTGCAAACAGACCCACCTACCCCTCACAGGTGTGTACTTAACTCGCAGACGAGGTACGGCATCCTATGCGGGTTCAACGTCACAGACTTTCAAGAGCGATGATACGATACCCAGAAGGTGTGGCATCATCATCCCTTGAAGCGGCCTCACTTAGTTGAATCCCAATTGATAGGTCCCCAGAGTCGACAATCCTCGGGTCAGACAACTTGTCGAGCCCTAAGGGCCAGGCAAGAAGCATCAAAGAGAATCTCGTCCGAGCGTAAATTTCGCGGCTAGCTGGTGCGAGCTAAGCAAGCAGGCTAACCACTACTCTCTAATTCTAAGTCTATGTGTAACCTCAAGCCCAGGTTCGGCTTATCTCTCAATAGATTACCCCCTTCCCACAACAGCAGTGACAATATAAAGCTGATAAATAAGTGCGGAAAGTAAAGATAGAAAAGTAAATCTATACAACACCCACGACGGGAAAACAAACGCTAGGACTGACTCGCGTAGGGAACTGTTGGACATCCCCAGCAGAGTCGCCAGCTTTCGCTACTGCAAAAATCGGCGCCGGCTAAACAGAAGATTCGCCACTGTGCGTTATTTATCCCAACAGAGGGAAAGGAAACGCTCGAAGTAAACCTACCGCAAAGACGGGAAAGGAATGGTCATCGCAACCAAATCCTGGATTCGGGAGTCGGTTACGCAAGGGGAAGGTATTAGCACCCCTCACGTCCGTCGTACTCGACGGGATCCACGCTTGTTTTCTAGTACGGATTGTTATTCTATCTAAACTAAAGGTCAAGGGTTAAAAAGAAGAGAAAATGAAATGACTCGGCAAAGTATCGCACTTTATGCCTACGTATTCCCGTCTGGAACGAGAAATCAGAGTCAACGTAGTTTGCCTACCTACGGGAAAGGAGGGGAAGGTTGCTCGCTAGGATACGGCATCCTATGCCTACGTACTTTCATACAGCATGAAAGATCAGAGCAAACGTAGTTCGGGCTACGAAAGACACAGATTTGTCTGACTGTTTTTTATCTTTCTGAAAAGGTTTTCTCCTGATTATGGGTCCAAGCGGACAAAAATGACACTTTGATGTTTGTTTTCAGTCTTTCACGCAAGAACTATTTTTTTATGATGTTCGCAATCTCTGACGCACTAGAGACTATGATTTGAGAGTGACTACGTCGTATGTCACCCTAAGGGTAACACACTAAGCAGTCAGATTACTGAAGAGTGACCCTCCAGCAATATTCTCTCAAATGGCTTAAGGCTCGTAGCGTACGACATCGATTATTCTTATTACTGTGTTTTTAATTGTTTTGAGATAGAAGAGAAAGAAGCTCTAAAACCTAGGGTTTGAAAAGGGAATCAAAACTACCCTAATGTTGTCATGCATGGGTTAAAACCTAATGTCTATCATAATTCCCTCCTGCACAGAGGAAATCAGAGATCCTAGGGGATAAACGGAAAAGAAACAGCATACACAGTAAACAATAAAATGCATGAGATGCAGCAATACAAGCGAGGCAAGGGAGTCCCACTCAACCTCGAACCTGGGAAAACAATAGGCAAAGTGAAACAGCTTCACTTCAAACCTAAGGGGCAAGCTGAACAAGTCAACAGACAATACAGAAAAATAAAACCCAACACCAGCTCTGACAGCAACACCAGCTCTTACAGTAACAGCTCTGACAGCTACAGTTGATTAACAGCAACAAGGTTGACAGTAACACCTTCAAGTAAGATCCCCTTTTCACCCTTCAATGATCCCCAAGCTTTAGATAAGCTCTTATCTCCAAAAAAAAAACCAGCTTTAGCAAGTACTGAACCCCAACAAGTAAACAGCTTCAAACAGCAGTAAAACCCTAGTCTCCAACAGATACCCAGCTTTGATAGGTACAGGCTTCATCTTCACCAATCTTCCATGCACTTCATTCTCCAATAGGTTCCCTTTTCCAATGCAAACACTCATAGGAGAGAATCAACTAATAGATGAAGTTGGAATGTCAAGAGGCTTAATGATAACCCAGGGAAATCACTAAGATCTTAACACAGCAAGTGAAATATATCCTCAAGGTTCTACCCAACCAAAGCATGCTCTACATCCCTCCTAAGGAGAGATGGAACTTCTTTGGGGGACCTTGTGTCATAGGATGGAATAGAGGCACAAGAAACTCTCTATGTTTGATAGAAGAAATCAGTCTAATCTAAAGCTCTCCCTATATCTCCTATTTCCTAAGCCTTCAAAAGGCAACCCTCAAGATCAAGAATCTCCATGCTCCAAGCTCCCTCCTTTATCTCCAATCATCTCCAAGGCCTTCATTATCTCCAACAAACCAAACCCAAGCCCAACACCCAATTGAAATGCCCAAAATCTAACAAACAAAACAACATCCCAAGAGGAAAGCACACCAATATCACCAATTTGCAAAAAAATCAGATAACATGGGAATACTCATCATAAAATCCTAGATTAATTTCTAAGGGATCCTAACTAGGTACCCTATACCCCATATAAACCCCAAGACCTAAATCAATCTTAAAACCCCAAAACTATGCCCCAAACTACACCTAAGTGTTGTAAAACCCTAATCCTAACACTCTAAAGTTCATCATTTAAAACTAGCATAAATTTCATCATAAAAATATGATAAAAATCTCTAAGGGAGCATGCACCTCTAATCTAATCAATCCAACAAGAATCAACTCAAAAACATTCACCAATCTCTCATACTAAATTCAGCAAAATAAGGTATCAAACAAATGCAAAATAAAATCAATAAAATGGTAAAATATGCCAAAAATATAAAATGCAAGGAATTAATATTTTTATTGCTTTATTAAATTCTAGAAACCCTAAGGAAAACAAGAAAAAAATTCTCACCTTAAAATGTTCATTTTTCAATTAGTTATGATTTTTTCAATTAACCTAAAATAATATGTGAAATAAAAGAAAAATAAAAGAAAATGGAAAAGATGCGTGTCAAATAGCAATTAATTGAAGTTTAAAACACCAGATGGGCCCAGAGGGGGTGTTAATAGTCAGACACGCTAGGCCCAATTCAGTTCAGAAATTAAATGGAAAAAGAATGAAAAATGGAAAAGATACGGTATGAATAGCAAGCAAATTCAATGTAAATCCTGATGGGCCTTCTAAAGGGGGTGTTGGTATCAGTTTTCACTTAAGCCCAAGACTTCAAATTAAATGGAACGGTGCGTTTTATCTTCAGAAATCCTCTTCACAAACTGAAACGTAACCACAGCCATTAGATTGGATTTTGGTCAAAGGTCTTGTGTTCATCCTAAGGCTCTCCTATCGTCTTCTTCATTCAAACATTGCTGAGAGGGAAAAAAAAAGCCATGGAAATAGAGCAATGAACTTCATCTTCTCCAATTCGTGCTCCTCTAATATCTCACCATAAATCTCAACTAAACACTCTAAATCACTCCATTTTCCACACTGAATTCAATCATACTAATCAAACACATTGAACCTTCTTCCTCCTCAAAACACGATTAAAACTCAGAAATTGGTCCAACAACAAAACTCATCAAACCTAAAATTGATCATCCTAAACTCATCACCATCTCTCCCTGATCAAATTCCACTATCACACTATGATTATAACACCAAGAATCACCAGATATGAGCAAGAACAGAAATCATGTCATTCAACTTATTGTCTCTAAATCAATTCTAATGCTACCAGAAAGCTCCCTACATCTATCTACATTGAATCTAGCTATTCAAAACCTATTGAAACTACCTAAATCAAGACATGGAGTGAAGTTTACATACCTGTAATTTTGAGATGAACAGAGTGATCAAAGCTTCAAGATAAGCTTCAATAAGCTCCAGATACCTTCACCAACACCAAAGGATTCTTCTGTATGCAAAGAAAGAGATTGAAACGGCTTGGATTCTTGAATTCGATTCTGAGTTGCAGATGATGAATTCCAAATGCTATCTCACGATTCTTCAATGTTCTTGCTATGGATTCTATCTGGAATCAATCACCAATGCTAGAGCAATGTTCTGAATGTAAAAGAAATGATTGAAAGTGGTTGAAACCGTATAACAGAATTTGGTTTGCAAGAAGAAAATTGAAAATGCAATCTCTCAAATCTCTCTTAATTCTCACCAACCCAATCTTTGAACCAGTTCTAAATCTTATATAGAACATGAATGAAGGCTCTAGAAACTTCTGGATTGATCTAATAAGAAGTTCCACATCTCTTGCTCTTGAAAATATCATGAGAAATTCACCTATGGCAGCTGAGTTTCAAGCTTGCATTTGCACCCCATTCTGACCCAAATTCTCTCCTAATGACAAATTGAATGTGTTAGCAAGGGTTAAAGCCTTGGTTATGCCTTACAAAGTGGTTTTGCATATGTGCCTTATGATGTAAGTAACCCCTTTACAAAGCAAGTCATTGAATTATCCCTCAACTCAAAAATGTGGCAATGTAAATTTTCTCAAAATGTATTTTCCAATCAAATTGGTATGTCATATGGCTTGGTTTGGACTTGTAAATCAAAAATCCCAATTTTCACCCTTGATTCATTTAAAATTCACCCTTATTTTAGGCCATTTTTGTGATTTTGTGAAGCAAGCCATTACAATTTCTCATGACCTCTTATCTAGCCTAAAAACATCATTTTTAACACATCTCATGTTGAACATTTTTCCATTTGAGGAGTGGAAGATAGAGATTTTGACCTATGTTGGAAAATGACTTGTAATTCAACTTTCCCAAAATACCCCTGGATTGCCAAGACCATAACTTGAGTTCTATAAATCCTCTTGAGGACTTATAGTACTCAAGTTAAAGCTAAGATCAATATCTACAACTCTTATGTTGGCCAAGAATACATTTGAAAACTCCTTGATGGGCAAAAAATGCTTGGAAGTCAAGTGACTTTCACAGATAAATTTTAGTGTCCTCTGATGACCCATAACTTGCAAGAACCATAACTTGAGTTCTACAAACCTCCTTGAAGACTTCTAGTACTAAAATTAAAGCTATTGAGAAGCTCTACAAGTTTCATGTAGACCAAGAATCCATTTGAAACTTTCATTTCGACTTATCTGGCTTGGAAGTTAAGCCTAAATTAGGGGATTTTACACTGAAACCCTAATTTAGTAACTCCTCCTCCTCTTGATTCTCTTTGATTTATCTTTGTCACAACACCACATATGTATCAACATCAATTCATGGATCCCACAACCTTCAATTAAGCCTTGATGCTCTTCAATCACTCAGTTGACCTAGGGTTGACCCAGATGAAACCCTAGTTGACTGCACTTCAACTGTGGCTCTTGTACTTGAATCAATGACTTGTCTCATCTTCAATATGACCCTCTAGACATATCATAAGCTTGGTACACATTCCATACCCTCAATTCACAGCTCATACCCTCATTGATGACTCTCAATACACCTTAGATTAGGAGAGAAGACCACTGGTTGACCCTCAAACTTCTCAAAGCTTCAACCCCTTCCTTGATGACTTGGATAGTCTCAAGCTTGAATAAAAGCCCTTGATGTGCTTCTTTAGATAATAATGGCACTTGATCCCCTGTTAAATGACTTGCTATGATATGCAAATGATTGGACCATATACATGATGCTATGCAAATGATAATGCAATTGAAACATAAATCAAATGAAATAGGTTGAGCAAATTTTAGGGTGCAACAGTGATCAGAACAAAAAAAATGTGAAGTAAGAAAATCAGAATTCACACTCATTCTATGTTCTCCCTTAAACGTCTCTCTCTCTCTCTCTCTCTCTCTCTCTCTCTCTCTCTCTCTCTCTCTCTCTCTCTCTCTCTCTCTCTCTCTCTCTCTCTCTCTCTCTCTCTCTCTCTCTCTCTCTCTCTCTCTCTCTGAAAAAGCTTCCTCATAAAACCTAAAAAAAGGGTCGTCGAAGAAGAAGTCCCACGGTAAAAACCGTCGTCTTCTCCAGCGAGGGTCTCTCATTTCTCCGCAAAACCAAAGCAAACCTTTACTCTTTTTATCTCCTGAAACTAAATCCAAAGTCAATTTAATCAAAAACTCACCCGAAACCTCAAGTCACTCTCATTCCCAATCTAAACCTTAAGTTCAAACAAAACTAAAACCAATCGAAATGAAGCGAAAATAAGAACATTCCCGAGCAGAACAAGACGAAACAAATTAAGACGCTTTTAGAGGATCATTTATAGCCAAAAGTCAAACAGCAGTGGAGTTTCAAAGGATACCTCTTGAATAGATTCTTCTAACGAGTTTACACGAGTATTCAGGTGATTTCTCTGACACTTCTTCAACCCTCGTCCTTTGCTTTTGGTTTGAATTTCTTTCTTCTTCCACCTCTCTATGTGTGTGACTGGATTTTTTTGAGTGAATGTATATTATAGAATCGTGACTTAGGTTTCCTAGTGGTGTGAAGAATTCTTTTTTTATGTGTTGTGGCTGTGTTTTTCTTCCATGAATTCGTAGGGTTCTCCTTGTTCTTATGTTGATTTCAATTTGAATTGGGTGAATCATCTGAATCTTGGCTATTGCAATCTCTTGTCCCTTTTCCATTCTCAAGTCAATTGTTTCTGATACTATCTCTATTAACTTCTAGTTGTATTTTGTAATGTCCATTTTCTCTGATATTTTCTGATGTACCTTGAAATTATTTGCTGCATTTGCTGTTCTGATTTTTCTCCATTGTTATGAGTTTGGATTTTTGTGTGACATGAAGATGTTGCATAATGTGTGATGTTATGAACATGTGACATAATTTTGTTTATGAATGGCAAGAAATTAAATTTGGATTTTTAATTGTGATTATGAATGGTTGAATTGTTTAGTTTAAGGCATGGTTTGAATAATTGACATGATTGAACTTGGTTTTAGTTTATGAATTAGAAATGGTTTGTGATTATTTTGAAATTATGATTTATGAATTTGTGATGTAGTCTTGAAAAAAACTTGGTTCGATGGTTTAAGGATGAATTTGGAATGGTTTTTCTTTATGACATGAATTGTAAATTTGAAATGGCTTTGAATTTGAATGGAAAATGATTGGTTTAGGAATTTGGTACATGAAGGTTTTAAATTGAATTTGATTAGAGCTTTTGGTTATGGTTTGAATTGATTTTATTTAGAGCTTTTGGTTATGGTTATGAATGAAAAATGAATTTGAATATTGAATTTTGGTGTAGGTTAGAAGATGATGGTAAACACGGAGGTGGTGATAAGGGCGAGGGGCGTTGGAGAAACATGAAGTGTGAAGCTTGATGAATCTAGCATGGAGCTTGATGAGTTTATAATGGAATTGCATTAGGATATATGTTTGTATCTCACATGTTTTGTAGCTTATAGTGAAATGACAAAATGTACAAGGTGTAATCATACTTGTATCAAGACATGTAATCTCAAACTATGGTTTTGAACTATGTAACTCCAAATTATATTAAACAATGTAGCCTTACAAATGGGGTCAAACCATATGTCTTCAAATTATGACAAATCATGTAACTTTCAAATTGTACCAAATTATATCCAAACAAAAGGTTTCAACGACAGAACGACTCCCCCAATTGTACTAAATTTACTTCAAATTATATCCAAACAACAACTCCCTAAGTGGTGACAAAAAGTGTAGCTTCTTGAATTCAACAATGGAATAAGGCCTTGAAATTAATCTAGAAACTCGAATGTCATTTGGACATTGAACTAGAAACAAACTAAAATGAACACCCTAGGTTTTCAAGTAACTTGTACTTGAAGGAATCCACTGTCGCACCTCGAAGATTCAAATCGAGAACGTACGACCCTCGCGCTAAAGGCGCGGAAATGCGGTTCGACAGAGTTGCCACCGAACTTTATTTATCCTATAAAGGGAAAGGAAAATATCGAGAAAATCTCTTAAAACGAAAGGACGGGAACAGGGCTGTCACAACCACGTTCTGGGTTCGGGAGTCGGTTACGTAAGGGGAAGGTATTAGCACCCCTCACGTCCGTTGTACTCAATCGGAACCTCTTAGGGTATTCTACGATGAGCATTATCTAGGCTTGCTTGTTTTCTTCTCAACGATAAATGTGAATCGGTAGAGTAAACAGATAAAGACGCTAAGGGGAAATTAGTGGTTATAGGATAGGGTGCTCGCCAAGGATTGGGGCCCTTGTGCCTACGTATGCTCATTCGGATGAGAATGAGAAATCAGAGTATTGTAGTTCTACTACGGGAAAGGATGGGAGGAAACAGAAAATGGAAGGGATTGTGCTCGCTAAGATCATCGCAATCTTGTGCCTACGTATCTTACATTCAGATGAGAATGAAGAATCAGAGTGTTTGTAGTTCGTGGTGATGACCACGAAAAGACGAAGGGTGAATTGGTTTGAAGTTTAAGTTTGGGAATGAAAGACTGAGTAACAAGCAACCCAATGGGCGTGTCTTGAGAGCTGTCAATCAAGAATTCAAAGAATGCGGGATTCCACGAACTCAATTCTTTCGGAAGTTGATTGAATAGGGTTGCAAGAAAGAGTTGAACATTTTGAATTGGAAATATTGAACTAATAATAACTCAAGGGCGTGCCTTGAGAGTTACTCATTTGAAGATTCAAGGAACGCTAGACTCCAAGAATATCCTTCTTTCGTAAGTTTGATTACAAAATATATTTGAATAAGATTATGGGTTTTAAGACGAAAGGGTGAATTAACGACAACCCAAAGCGTGCGCCTCAAGAGCCATTCATTCGAAGATTCAATGAATGCTAGACTCAAAGAATCTTCTTCTTTTGTTATTTGCTTAAGAAAAGCGTTTGAATAAAAGATAGAATCAAATACGGTTGCGAAAGAGGTGGACTGCGAGGAAAAATAAAGTTGGTTTGAAAATGGCTCGATGACGATTCGAGGATTAGTTTGAAAATGGTTTAATCTACGCTAGACCCTAAGGGTGCCCCTAGAAGATAACCACGATCAAAGAAATACAAAAACGTACATCGAGATGGGAGAGGGGTACATATGAGTTACACGGGATTGCACGAAATAAATGGTCTCGTTGTAAGGTAGCCCAAGAGAAAGTCGTGTGTGTGCGCGGGGTGTCCTAAACTATGCCTTGAGCAAAAGTCGGGCGTAACTCCCAGCTAGGGTTTCTGACAAAGTCCAATAGTCCATTGCTCGGACAAATAACCAACAATCCACCAATTTAGACTTTTATCGTTTCGATATTTGTTAAGTGTTTTCGGATTGAATATGAATAAAAGATGAACAATATGAATATGTACAATATAGATAACATGACAATATGAATAATATGGCAAGGTATATAACAATATAATCAAGATAATGTTCACAATAATATAATCGAGATAAATATCAACAAGTATATGAACAAGATAATATAAATCAAGATAATATTGACTGAAAGTAAAACAGTTGTATATTTGATTGAAAATAAAGCAATTGTATATTGACGGGAATTAAAGTTAGTGATTAGTTAATTTATGAATTGAATCGGGACGAAGTGTAACGCTAAACCGTCGTAGCTCGACTTATGACAAAAGTCAAACTATAGAAGGTTGCGTGTATTGATATCTGTGCTAAAAACAAGATAGAGAAATGATATTGAGGACCATTCTCCAATTTAATCGTGTCACAGGGACTAAAAAGAGTGGGATCTCGTCTTAATCATAAACTTGTGTCGATTAATCGAAGGTAGCCTATCATGATCCCAAAGTAAAGAAAATGACCCAAATGGTCATTTTCCATATATTTGACATAGCGAAGGTTATCGACTTCGAAAAATCGACGTTTACAAATGTAAAGACTTCATTGATCGATAAAATGAAATAAAATCGGGGTGAAATAGAAGATGAGAAAGGAAAATGAAAGTGGTCTCGGACAAATCATTATATATCAATAATTTGACCAATAATAATTCTTGGAGTTTCGTCATTGACCGTAATGAAAAAATGGATAGAATGAAAAGATAATAAAAATGTCACAAATAGTTACCAAAGGATTTTAACTAATAGAAACTATTAATTAATTAATTAACAAAATTGTTAAAAGAAGATATTAATATCAATAAGATGATTAATCACAATAAAACTATCAAAATATTACTTAAAATAAAAAAATAAAATAAATAAATAAAGAAATGAAGGCTTGAGGGCATATGGAAACCTGGTAGGTGCTAATATAAATGGGAATCATCTGGGCTTGTAAGAAGCCCATCATCCCTTATTGTTGCCTGGATCCCGACTGAAACAAAAACGGATGCAACCCTTCAATAGGGCCACAGAGGCCAAAACACCATGGAAGAAAACTAAAAAAAATCAATGCAATGCAATAAAAGACAACCACCAGCAAGCTACGAGCTGTGCGAAACGAAAAAGGTGGTTTCAACGAAGAAGATGAGGCGAAATACGGCTAAAACAATGTTTGAGTTTCTCAAAATCAATGTGACATTAGAATGAAACTGTGAAGAAAGGTGCATCTCCAATCGAAAATCAACCTTCGAAATCCAACCCTCTTCTCTGAAAACAAGTCTAACTTGATCCTTCCTCTTTTGCGATTTTCCGGTATGAGCAATTTGTCCAAGTTTATACCGTTTCGATTCAAGGTCTATTGTTTCATTTTCGAATTTCTACACCTCATTTCCTTTCTCGGTCTCTGTTCTTTGGTTTTATTTTTGGATTTTAGTTCGCTGGTGATGGGGATTTTTGAGGTTTGGAGGATGTTAATGGAAGGCAAAGATCTTGGCGGATGAAAAAATCTGTGGGTAGCAGGTCGGGTTTGCTGTTGCGATGCGGTGGAGATGGGTTTGAGTGATTGAGGTTTTCAAGTTTTGTCTGCTGCACAGGTTGTATTGTTGTGATGGTACTACAGAGTTTTCAATTGGCTTGTGTATTGTCTATATTCTCTCCTGAAAAGGATAATGGTATGTGCCATTTTAAAGGAAGCTGCATGAATCCTCCAAGCTCCTTGTTTGGAAATGGTATGGGCCATTTAAAGGAGGTTGCGCGAGTACTCCCAGTCGATTATTTGGAAATGGGCCATGCATATAAATTGTGTCTAGGTGGGTATTGAAGGCTGGCAACCTTCACGTGGGTTTAGTATTGTGTCCTTATTTTGTAACATTTCTCTAATTTGGTGTAATGTAAATGATAATGGACATTAGAAATGTGTAATGGGCTCTGTTTTAATGATTTTCCTTAGGAGATGGGCCTATATATAAAAAAAAAACATGATCCTATTTGCACCTCCAATTGCATCTGCACCATGTTGAACTTATAAACACTCTTAATTCAAGATTTTGAAATTCTGGTATTTGACCCAAAGGTTAAAAAAACACATTTCAACCATCTCGAACTGGAACTAAAACTTGACTCAACCCTAGGATAGTCCATAGCTCAATCTCATCCTTGAACAAATTTAAACCATTGAATCCATATGGAATCATCTTGAACTAATGCTACTTGGATTGCAGTTGAACCATAATATTTCACCATGATCTGTGTCTCCAAAGCCTTGACATCAAAGGACAATAACTTGGTATGGATTGCATTACAACTGCACCAAAACCCTGAGCTCACCCACAAACCTTAACTGAAGCTCCAGTCGTACACCCCTGGAATTGTATACCATAACCTCGATTTACTGTGAAACGAAATCTTGCCTGACCAAGATCATGTCAAAACCGTTTGAACTGAACCTAATATCTCAACACACATACCCACACCTGTCTTGACAAAACTCAAATAGGCACCAATTGAAACTTGCTTCGATCCAATTCCAAACCATGCAAAACCCTGAATTTAGGCCACAGTCAGAATCAACTTATTCTTGGGATTTTTGGGTATGGTTAGTGCATGTATGTACAGATGATAGTTATATACATAGGTAGGACAAATTTGGGGTATGACATCCACATGAACACCCTAGGTTTCCAATTTGCGTTAATCTTTTAATATTTGACACCATAAGGAAGTCGTACACCAAAGTCTTGAATCAATGTTGCTTGATCTTCTGAAAATGCCAAATCAAAGTCTTTCTAACCTTGTGCACCTATAACTTCCAAATTTGTTCATCCATTGAACATGATCTCTTCTACACATTTTCAGTTTAGGATATCCTCTTTACAAATATAATTAGTTTTCTCCCATTTTCTCGAAGATGAGTAAGATATGGCCTTTGTAAGATAGCTAGATTTCTTGATTTCCTCACTCTAGAATCTCCACCAAAAACTCTAATTTCCACATATCTCTTGGTTCTATAGTTGCACTTGATTTTCCTTGACCAAACCTCATGATATCAAAGAATATGGATTGAAATGTTCATAGTGGGCCAAAAACTCTAGGGTTGATTTTTGAGTGGCCATCGATTGACTTTTTGATCAGATGAATTCAAAACCTTCTCCATCCACTTAAGAAACCTTTGATATGAATTATGGTGAACCAAAAGCTATCTTAGGAATCCTTGAAGTATTTGAGGACTTGTTTTTTCGATCCCTCTTTCAAATCTTGATCAATCATAGCTTTCACCTTCTTTATACAAAAACCCTAATTTCACAAAGAAAACAAAACAACAAAGTTATATGGTCTGGTTAGTTATGCGAGGATGATTGATCTAAGATGCTTATGCATATGATGATGAAATATAAGGGGTAAAATTTTGGGCATGACACATGTCAACCTTTCATGAGCCTTGTAAACTCATACTCCAGCTGACAAACTGGCTTGGCAATACAGCTTGCTTTATGCAGTACAAACAGCTTCAACTTTATCACCAACTCTGAATGATATCAAAAGCAAATTTACATTCACCAAGTGTAGGGACAATTATGTTGCTTCTTCTGATGCTGAGGCCTTCAACTTTAGAGTCTATGCCAGACATCACTTAGCAAGTGTTCTTCAGATTCTGCACCACCAAAACCTAGCAATTTAGCTTCTCTCAAGTGCGCATTTGTATATTAGATTTTGTATATAAATATTTACAAGTATTAGAACCTGCATACAAGAAACACACATCAAATATAACCATTGTTCTTTAAATACTTTATTATAATCAAAATCCAAAGAATATATGTCCTGAATAAATCTTGTTCTAACAATGACTAATTAACTAGAACCATATTGCATTGACTTTAAGCAAATATTTCGATTTATGCATGCTTAAAAGTGATATAAAACTAAACCCAAGAATGTGCAAATACTTGAGGAGACTCAATTATGAAAAAACAAACCAAAAGCCTAAACTTACATGGAACAAATAATAAACTAAGGCAAACCATAGGAGGCAGAGCAACTTCATTCTCCATTTTTTTATGCTTGGCAAGCTTGCAATTGGAATTGAGTTGATGTTAAGCAGAGGCAAAGGGTGATAAATGATTTCCTTATTTTTCTTATGCTCCCTTAAAACATTTCACAAGACCACAAATTATATAAAACTCATGAATTAAATATAGGCTCACATTACAACTTTTCCCCTCTTTGACAAGATCAAAAAGAGATAAATGGTAATGATCCTAAACGCAAAATAACCATAAAAAATAGAAAATAATTCAAAGAAACAAATCTAAACATGGCTAAAGATGGATATACATCAGATAAAAAAATATATCATAGATACTGAAGATATAAAACATGCCAAATGCAACAAATATTCACAACACGGCATGAAACATACATCAGCAAAACTTCAAATGATTAAGACATACAAAAATAGATGATCAAATAATGCATGAACAATTCAAAATGATGTTCAAAATGTGCATAAACAAAGATACACTTAAAAAGGTTTTAAGTTCACAACAAAAAATTGTTAAGTAACTAAGAAATTATGAACATAAAGCAACATATAATATGTAAACACATGGACGTATATAACAGATTAAGAAAATAATATGGCTAAAGATAAAAGTTGAGGTGATCATATTAATAGATGTGATTAGAACTAACTTACTGCACAAGAAGTGTTAGTTAATAAAAAAACATAGCAAAATTAAATGAAATATAATCTGAATCTATTTAAAACACAAAGAATCTAAGATCCTTAGTTCCTTACGTATCTTATGAAAAGATTTTGTGGATAGAGATTTTGTAAATGTATAAGCTAACTAATTTTTTGTATCTACATACTCATAAATAACATCTTCTTTTTCATCATAATCCTTAAGGAAATGGTTCTGAATTTCGATATGCTTAGTGCATGAATGCAATAAGTGATTCTTAGTAAGAGTGATAGAGTTAGTTTCATCACATATGATTGGAACGTAGTCGAGTTTTAAATCGTAATACAGTAGTTGTTGCTTTATCCATAAGACATATGCACAATAGTTACCAACGACTACATATTCGGCCTCAGTGGTAGAAATATCAATGATATACTTATTTTATTGTGCCAAAAAAAATGAAATGATTTCTAAAGAAATGGGAAGTACCACTAGTACTCTTCCGATATTTACCCAAGAAAATCAGAATTGGAAAATCCAACTAAGATACACTCGCTTCCTTTTGGAACCCAAAGATCGTGATGTGAGTTTCCTTTAAGATACCTCACAATCATTTTAACAATCTTAAAATGATATTCCCTCAGTGACGCTTGAATCGAGCGCACATACACACACTAAACTAATATCTAACCTACTTGCAGTTAAATAGACTAAATATTTTTTAATACCTCTATATTTTATGATCTCAATTTTCACACTTTTTTCATCTTTATCAAATAAAAAATTTGAAGTCATATGAATAGAAAAAAAATATTTGAATCCTTCATATCATATTTCTATAGAAGTTATAATAAATACTTTGCTTGGATGATGAACATGTCAGTTTATGTTTGCTTAATATGAAATCCTAAGAAGTTATTAAGCTTTCCCATCAATGGAATTTCAAACTCCCTTTGCATCATTCTAGAAAACTCTTTACATGGAGATTTATCAGTGGATACAAAAATAATTTCATAAATGTAAATTTGACCTAATAAGATACGTTTTTCTTTACGCTTTATAAAAAAAGTAGTATCAATAATGCCACGATTAAATCATTTCTCAATCAAAAATCCAATAAGGCGCTCATACCAAGCTCTAGGAGCATTTTGATACCATATAGTTCTTGCTTTAGTTTAAAAACAAAATCATAATTTGCATGGTCCTCAAAATCGGGAGATTGAGAGACGTAGACTTATTCATTTATAAAATCCTCTAAGGAAAGTGGATTTTAACATCCATCTAATTCAACTTTAAATCCAGGCAGTAGGAAAATGCCAAAAGGAGTCAAATCACCTCAAGACGGACTACAGGAACATAGTATCCTCATAGTGAATCCATTCAGCTTGAATGTATCCTTTTGCCACTAGCCTAGCTATATTTCTAGTCATTATTCTTTTTTCATCCATCTTGTTCCTAAACACCTATCTAGTGCCTATGATGGTTTCTTTTGTAAGATGTATGACAAGATTCCAAACATTGTCACATTTAAATTGAATGAGATCTTCTTGCATATCAAGAAGCCATCCCTCATCAAGTAAAATACCATATATCATTTTAGGTTCAATTTGGGAATTGAAAGAAGAATACATACATAAATTGTTAACATGAGATCTATTACTTGTTCCCTTTCTGATATCTCTAAGTATGTGATATAACTAGTGTTTCTTTGCAATAATCCATTCATAAGGCAGCTGGGTTGAGGCCTCTTGTTTTTCTTCCTTGTATTCTCTATCATCTTCATCATCCTTTATGTCCTCATTCTTTGAAGGATCCTCTTTTGAAGTGTCGTGTTTGACCAATTCTTCCATTATTATACCTAAAACATCAAAACCAGAAATTATAACTTTCCTAACTTTTGAGGTTTGGTCTCATCAAAAGAAACATGAGTTGAATGTTCAACAACAGACGTTATATTGTTGAAAACTCGATAAGCCTTACTTGATGATGAGTACCCCAGAAGAATTATTTCATCATACTTTACATCAAATCTACCAAGTTTATCCTTACCATTATTTAAAATAAAGCATTTGCAACCAAAAATACAAAAGTAGAAAATATTTGGTTTTCTACCTTTAAGTAACTCATAAGGTGTCTTCTATAGGATAGGCTGAATGACTACCCTGTTTAAGATGTTTCATATGGTGTTAATCGCGTCCTTCAAAAAATACTTAGGTAAACTCATCTCACTTATCATTGTTTGTGTTGATTCTTATAAAACACGGTTTATATGGTCTACAACATCATTTTGTTGTGTGGTTCATGGACATGAGAAGTTGTGAGTTACTCTATTTTCATTGCAAAAAATTTCAAACTAATGGTTAAAAAATTCACCACCATGATCACTTTGAAGAGTCATAGTTTTCAAATTGAAAAGGTTTTTGACAAATTTAGAAAATTTAACAAAAGCTTTAAAGGTTTCTTCCTTATGGTCTAGGAATAGAGTCTAAGTAATCAAGTATAGTCATCTATGATAACAAAGTCATAATGTTTACAGGAAAAACTCTTTGCCCTTAAGGGAATAAAAATATCTAGATGGAGAAGCTCAAGATTTTTTGAAGTTGAAACAAAAAGTTTTAGTTTAAAATAAACTCTTATTTGCTTTCCAATTTAGAAAGCATCACATAGCTTATCTTTTGAAAAATTTTATGTTAGGTTGACCATCTACTAGATCTTTGGAAAATGTCCTATTTATCAAGTCAAGTGTACGTGTCCTAAACTTCTCTACCATAAACATAAATTTTCATTCTTAGTGACCAAACATTTAGTACCATACCTTGGCACATCATCTAGGTCTAGAAAATAGATATTGTCAGCCTTATTACCTTAAGCATAAGACTCATACTAGCTTTATGTTCAATTGAGCAACTCAAGGTATCAAAAAATTTGAATAGCCTTTGTCACATAACTGACTATTGATTAATAAGTTATGTTTAAGTCCTTTAACAAACAAAACTTCATCTATGGTGATTGTGGAGAGATTTTCTACAACACCTTCTACTAAAATTTTACCTTTATTGTTGTCTTTGTACGTGACGTGACTGTGTTCCTTGTGATCAAACTTAATGAACAATTAAATGTCATGTATATGTCTTGAGCATCCACTATATAGAAATCATATCCTTTTGGCTAAGGGAATACCATCCTATAAGAGATCAAAAAGGTAATTTAGGTACCTAACTAGTGGATCATTAAGGGATAGTAATTGGACAATTAATTATTGTACTTGTATATTTCAAAAGAACATACAAGACGTCGTACATGATTCACCAAAAGCACGGGGGGTAGTATCCGTATCCCAAAGTGGAATCACTAACTCGCCACCTATTTTTGTGTGCACCCATTTATCACAACACACACTATTTTACTGGTTATAACGCCCATTTATTGAAATACTTGTCAATTTATGAAGATGTTGGAATGATGTGTCCCTATTCAGTAATGGTACTGAAAGGGAAGTCAACTAAGACGGCCACATTCACCTATATTATAGGCGAAATAACTACCCATTTCCCATGCTTTTGAAGGTGGAAAGGGCAGTTACTACAACGTATATTTTGAAACAAAATGAATGAAAGATAAAGAGACTAAAGCAATCAACGCCTCAATTAATCTTTTTTTTTACCTAAGATATGTAAATCAAAGTTATTCAACTGATTAAGAAATATATTATTACAGTTTTTAGGTTTAATCACGAGTAATATCATTTAGAGACTTAATCTAACACAAACCTAATTTGATACAAGAAATCATTATGAATGCGGTAAAAAATAACAACATATTATTTCTAAAAAACGATTAATTTTAAGCATACAATGCTAAATAAAATCTAAAAGAGATAAAGATAGATAGATAGATAGATGGATAGATAGATAGATAGATAGATAGATAGATAGATAGATAGATAGATAGATAGATAGATAGATAGATAGATAGATAGATAGATAGATAGATAGATAGATAGATAGATAGATAGATAGATAGATAGATAGATAGATAGATAGATAGATAGATAGATAGATAGATAGATAGATAGATAGATAGATAGATAGATAGATAGATAGATAGATAGATAGATAGATAGATAGATAGATAGATAGATAGATGGATAGAAGGATAGATAGATAGAAGGATAGATGGATAGATAGATAGATAGATAGATAGATAGATAGATAGATAGATAGATAGATAGATAGATAGATAGATAGATAGATAGATAGATAGATAGATAGATAGATAGATAGATAGATAGATAGATAGATAGATAGATAGATAGATAGATAGATAGATAGATAGATAGATAGATAGATAGATAGATAGATAGATAGATAGATAGATAGATAGATAGATAGATAGATAGATAGATAGATAGATAGATAGATAGATAGATAGATAGATAGATAGATAGATAGATAGATAGATAGATAGATAGATAGATAGATAGATAGATAGATAGATAGATAGATAGATAGATAGATAGATAGATAGATAGATAGATAGATAGATAGATAGATAGATAGATAGATAGATAGATAGATAGATAGATAGATAGATAGATAGATAGATAGATAGATAGATAGATAGATAGATAGATAGATAGATAGATAGATAGATAGATAGATAGATAGATAGATAGATAGATAGATAGATAGATAGATAGATAGATAGATAGATAGATAGATAGATAGATAGATAGATAGATAGATAGATAGATAGATAGATAGATAGATAGATAGATAGATAGATAGATAGATAGATAGATAGATAGATAGATAGATAGATAGATAGATAGATAGATAGATAGATAGATAGATAGATAGATAGATAGATAGATAGATAGATAGATAGATAGATAGATAGATAGATAGATAGATAGATAGATAGATAGATAGATAGATAGATAGATAGATAGATAGATAGATAGATAGATAGATAGATAGATAGATAGATAGATAGATAGATAGATAGATAGATAGATAGATAGATAGATAGATAGATAGATAGATAGATAGATAGATAGATAGATAGATAGATAGATAGATAGATAGATAGATAGATAGATAGATAGATAGATAGATAGATAGATAGATAGATAGATAGATAGATAGATAGATAGATAGATAGATAGATAGATAGATAGATAGATAGATAGATAGATAGATAGATAGATAGATAGATAGATAGATAGATAGATAGATAGATAGATAGATAGATAGATAGATAGATAGATAGATAGATAGATAGATAGATAGATAGATAGATAGATAGATAGATAGATAGATAGATAGATAGATAGATAGATAGATAGATAGATAGATAGATAGATAGATAGATAGATAGATAGATAGATAGATAGATAGATAGATAGATAGATAGATAGATAGATAGATAGATAGATAGATAGATAGATAGATAGATAGATAGATAGATAGATAGATAGATAGATAGATAGATAGATAGATAGATAGATAGATAGATAGATAGATAGATAGATAGATAGATAGATAGATAGATAGATAGATAGATAGATAGATAGATAGATAGATAGATAGATAGATAGATAGATAGATAGATAGATAGATAGATAGATAGATAGATAGATAGATAGATAGATAGATAGATAGATAGATAGATAGATAGATAGATAGATAGATAGATAGATAGATAGATAGATAGATAGATAGATAGATAGATAGATAGATAGATAGATAGATAGATAGATAGATAGATAGATAGATAGATAGATAGATAGATAGATAGATAGATAGATAGATAGATAGATAGATAGATAGATAGATAGATAGATAGATAGATAGATAGATAGATAGATAGATAGATAGATAGATAGATAGATAGATAGATAGATAGATAGATAGATAGATAGATAGATAGATAGATAGATAGATAGATAGATAGATAGATAGATAGATAGATAGATAGATAGATAGATAGATAGATAGATAGATAGATAGATAGATATAGATAGATAGATAGATAGATAGATAGATAGATAGATAGATAGATAGATAGATAGATAGATAGATAGATAGATAGATAGATAGATAGATAGATAGATAGATAGATAGATAGATAGATAGATAGATAGATAGATAGATAGATAGATAGATAGATAGATAGATAGATAGATAGATAGATAGATAGATAGATAGATAGATAGATAGATAGATAGATAGATAGATAGATAGATAGATAGATAGATAGATAGATAGATAGATAGATAGATAGATAGATAGATAGATAGATAGATAGATAGATAGATAGATAGATAGATAGATAGATAGATAGATAGATAGATAGATAGATAGATAGATAGATAGATAGATAGATAGATAGATAGATAGATAGATAGATAGATAGATAGATAGATAGATAGATAGATAGATAGATAGATAGATAGATAGATAGATAGATAGATAGATAGATAGATAGATAGATAGATAGATAGATAGATAGATAGATAGATAGATAGATAGATAGATAGATAGATAGATAGATAGATAGATAGATAGATAGATAGATAGATAGATAGATAGATAGATAGATAGATAGATAGATAGATAGATAGATAGATAGATAGATAGATAGATAGATAGATAGATAGATAGATAGATAGATAGATAGATAGATAGATAGATAGATAGATAGATAGATAGATAGATAGATAGATAGATAGATAGATAGATAGATAGATAGATAGATAGATAGATAGATAGATAGATAGATAGATAGATAGATAGATAGATAGATAGATAGATAGATAGATAGATAGATAGATAGATAGATAGATAGATAGATAGATAGATAGATAGATAGATAGATAGATAGATAGATAGATAGATAGATAGATAGATAGATAGATAGATAGATAGATAGATAGATAGATAGATAGATAGATAGATAGATAGATAGATAGATAGATAGATAGATAGATAGATAGATAGATAGATAGATAGATAGATAGATAGATAGATAGATAGATAGATAGATAGATAGATAGATAGATAGATAGATAGATAGATAGATAGATAGATAGATAGATAGATAGATAGATAGATAGATAGATAGATAGATAGATAGATAGATAGATAGATAGATAGATAGATAGATAGATAGATAGATAGATAGATAGATAGATAGATAGATAGATAGATAGATAGATAGATAGATAGATAGATAGATAGATAGATAGATAGATAGATAGATAGATAGATAGATAGATAGATAGATAGATAGATAGATAGATAGATAGATAGATAGATAGATAGATAGATAGATAGATAGATAGATAGATAGATAGATAGATAGATAGATAGATAGATAGATAGATAGATAGATAGATTAGATAGATAGATAGATAGATAGATAGATAGATAGATAGATAGATAGATAGATAGATAGATAGATAGATAGATAGATAGATAGATAGATAGATAGATAGATAGATAGATAGATAGATAGATAGATAGATAGATAGATAGATAGATAGATAGATAGATAGATAGATAGATAGATAGATAGATAGATAGATAGATAGATAGATAGATAGATAGATAGATAGATAGATAGATAGATAGATAGATAGATAGATAGATAGATAGATAGATAGATAGATAGATAGATAGATAGATAGATAGATAGATAGATAGATAGATAGATAGATAGATAGATAGATAGATAGATAGATAGATAGATAGATAGATAGATAGATAGATAGATAGATAGATAGATAGATAGATAGATAGATAGATAGATAGATAGATAGATAGATAGATAGATAGATAGATAGATAGATAGATAGATAGATAGATAGATAGATAGATAGATAGATAGATAGATAGATAGATAGATAGATAGATAGATAGATAGATAGATAGATAGATAGATAGATAGATAGATAGATAGATAGATAGATAGATAGATAGATAGATAGATAGATAGATAGATAGATAGATAGATAGATAGATAGATAGATAGATAGATAGATAGATAGATAGATAGATAGATAGATAGATAGATAGATAGATAGATAGATAGATAGATAGATAGATAGATAGATAGATAGATAGATAGATAGATAGATAGATAGATAGATAGATAGATAGATAGATAGATAGATAGATAGATAGATAGATAGATAGATAGATAGATAGATAGATAGATAGATAGATAGATAGATAGATAGATAGATAGATAGATAGATAGATAGATAGATAGATAGATAGATAGATAGATAGATAGATAGATAGATAGATAGATAGATAGATAGATAGATAGATAGATAGATAGATAGATAGATAGATAGATAGATAGATAGATAGATAGATAGATAGATAGATAGATAGATAGATAGATAGATAGATAGATAGATAGATAGATAGATAGATAGATAGATAGATAGATAGATAGATAGATAGATAGATAGATAGATAGATAGATAGATAGATAGATAGATAGATAGATAGATAGATAGATAGATAGATAGATAGATAGATAGATAGATAGATAGATAGATAGATAGATAGATAGATAGATAGATAGATAGATAGATAGATAGATAGATAGATAGATAGATAGATAGATAGATAGATAGATAGATAGATAGATAGATAGATAGATAGATAGATAGATAGATAGATAGATAGATAGATAGATAGATAGATAGATAGATAGATAGATAGATAGATAGATCGATAGATAGATAGATCGATAGATAGATAGATAGATAGATAGATAGATAGATAGATAGATAGATAGATAGATAGATAGATAGATAGATAGATAGATAGATAGATAGATAGATAGATAGATAGATAGATAGATAGATAGATAGATAGATAGATAGATAGATAGATAGATAGATAGATAGATAGATAGATAGATAGATAGATAGATAGATAGATAGATAGATAGATAGATAGATAGATAGATAGATAGATAGATAGATAGATAGATAGATAGATAGATAGATAGATAGATAGATAGATAGATAGATAGATAGATAGATAGATAGATAGATAGATAGATAGATAGATAGATAGATAGATAGATAGATAGATAGATAGATAGATAGATAGATAGATAGATAGATAGATAGATAGATAGATAGATAGATAGATAGATAGATAGATAGATAGATAGATAGATAGATAGATAGATAGATAGATAGATAGATAGATAGATAGATAGATAGATAGATAGATAGATAGATAGATAGATAGATGATGGATAGATAGATAGATAGATAGATAGATAGATAGATAGATAGATAGATAGATAGATAGATAGATAGATAGATAGATAGATAGATAGATAGATAGATAGATAGATAGATAGATAGATAGATAGATGATAGATAGATAGATAGATAGATAGATAGATAGATAGATAGATAGATAGATAGATAGATAGATAGATAGATAGATAGATAGATAGATAGATAGATAGATAGATAGATAGATAGATAGATAGATAGATAGATAGATAGATAGATAGATAGATAGATAGATAGATAGATAGATAGATAGATAGATAGATAGATAGATAGATAGATAGATAGATAGATAGATAGATAGATAGATAGATAGATAGATAGATAGATAGATAGATAGATAGATAGATAGATAGATAGATAGATAGATAGATAGATAGATAGATAGATAGATAGATAGATAGATAGATAGATAGATAGATAGATAGATAGATAGATAGATAGATAGATAGATAGATAGATAGATAGATAGATAGATAGATAGATAGATAGATAGATAGATAGATAGATAGATAGATAGATAGATAGATAGATAGATAGATAGATAGATAGATAGATAGATAGATAGA